>OY731402.1:38793986-39161852 GCA_963425845.1 Sphenostylis stenocarpa | reverse complement strand
GAGTTATTACAAGTAAATACACATGATTATAAGTCTTCAAGTCTCTAAGTCCTTTGTTCTTGAATCATCATCAAAATCTTCAAGCTTCATATCCTTGTATGTTTAACAAAAGTTGCTAGCAAAAATTTGATCACTTAGTCCTTATGTTTAGGATCCTAGATCAATTCATCATGCATGGACTTTACTAATTAATTCATCATGTGTGGACTTTACTAATTAATTCATCATGCAATTTCAAGTGTTGGAAGCCAATAAAAGAAAACTTCAACAAGAGACTAGACATATAACTCAAAAGAAAAGGCTAGACACATTTAGAAAGACACTAAACTTAGAAGAATATGTAACTTAATCAAGTGCAAATTTTTTTTTTTGGGTAGGCATTCTATCAAACATCATACATGACATAAAATGAAACTTAGGTGAGTATATTATTGGACCAATCTCACGCCCAAACTTTTGAGTGCAACACCGCAAACTAAATGACCACAAAAAATAACAAGTTAGACCACAAAACACAAGCTACACAAGGAATCAAGTTAAAGCAACAATAAAAATACCTTACTAGTAACAACCTAACCTCTGAACACCAAATGATGTAAAATAAAGTAAGGTACAGAATTTTAAGAAGATAAGGTGCAGAATTTTAAGCAATAAAGTAAGCAAACCCCAAGGAAAATTCCCACTGGATATTAAGATAGTTGTCTATCTAGATGTGAAGGTTCATTTCCAAGGATTATGGAGGGAGGAAGAGATAGAATGAAACTAGAAAAGAATAAACACAAGGGCTGGAAAAATGAACCAGCCCCTTGGATAAATAAATTGAGTGAAGAAATAAAGAAGAAAAAAGGAAGAGAAGAGAATTATGGTGGTGGTGGAGTGTTGGCACGCCACTAGGGGATGAGCCACCCTAGATAAGGGGTGGTTGCCGCCACTTGAACCAATGTTCAAGATAAGACACTCAAAGAGATGGAACACTCTAAGAAACCTCACAAACTTGTCATAAAATGTTCAACCTAATTACATGAGGGGAAACCTTCTATTTATAGGCTTTTGGGGGAGGGACCTAGATGGAATTATAAAAGGAGACATAAACTTAACCAAAATCTAAAGACTAGAGTCCCCATGGTCCAAATATGTTAAATTCGTTCTAGCCCACCAAAAATACCTCTAAGGGTGTGGAGAACATGAAAAAAGAGGTGTGCTTCCTTTTGGGTTGTCCCAAACCAACCAATCTCGCATCCTAAGCTTCTTCCTCTCCAAAAAGGGGTGTAGGACATGAAAAAGGAGTGTCATATACCTTTGGGCTGCCCATGCATGTATCCTATGGATCCAAGACTTCTTTTCACCAAAAACGGTGGTATTCTTCAAAAAGAAGGTGCAAAAAGTGAGCCTACAAAAGGAAAACGAAAATAAGTGAAAAACATATAAAAAGAAAATACTAAGTGAAGAGAAGACCTCCCTTCTAGTCATGCTTCTAGTAATCCTCCTAGGGATGACATCTCCCGCCTCCGGGGCAACTAGGGACTCATCAAGACCCTAGACTAACAGAGCAAGATTAACATGTTATGTTACCAACTTAAGAGTAAAAAAAAAGGAAAAATATGTTTTAGAGGGTTTAATCACACCTCTTATATCTATGGTGGATCTTGAGGGGTCAAATAATATATTATCAATAAATAATAAATGAATATGAAAAAATATGAAAGGATGAGAGATCAAATTTGTAAATATACAAATAGGTATATTTAATAATCATTATGTTTGGGGGACCTAAAATCATAAATGTTAATATAAGTTACAAAAGTTTTGGGGGGCATGACCCCATTAGTTCCTAAGAAGATCCGTCGTTGTCTCATTTGACTCACTTATTTACAGTGATAAAGTACAAATATAATGGATAAATGAAAAGTTAAGGGTCTAAAATGACGTAGAAACCTAAGTGTAAAGATAGATATATTTCATAGGTTAATAATTCCAACAAAAACCTTTAACAATATTAGGTCAATAACGAAAAGTGTTTGAGTTCAAATTTTATTATCGCAATTTATATTGAATCAATTTTGCACGAAAAATGTCTTTGACGAGGGAATCACATTGATTATGATGTTGTTTTGAAAACTTTTCTAGACTACAATCACGATTTAGATTGTAGTTATGTTATTATTATTATTTTTTGGATTGTCAAATATTGCAATATGATAATTAAACTTCTAGTTATGGTTATGTCTTACATGTGTATAAGTTTTTACATGATTTTCACATTTTGTGAACATGAACATGTTAGGTCCATTTCTTTTCCTTTTTCTGAGTTGGGGCGACAATCAAGATGTTATTTTGGTATTTAGTTTATGGTTTCAATTTCAAATTAATTAATACTATATAATGGTAGGAATACATTTGATGAGAAATTGACAATTAAGAGTTGCAGTAGAAACAAGTGATAAAAGGATTTGGGCATAACTTTAATTTTAAGGGAGGAAATGAAGATTTGAGACGTGGGATGCCACATGATAAGGAGAAAGATGAAATAGGTTTGGGCTTTTACACAAGGAAAAATCATTCTCATGTAATAAGAGTGAAGTAGGTCTTGTAACAATTATGTTATTTATGTTGTTTCTTATTGTTTGCTTTAAATAAAAAAGGAAAAGTCTGAACGGGGTATTGAGAATCAATGGTAAAACAATCTCTTCTCTCTTAATTCAATACAATTTCATATTTTAATCATTCATTAGAATCCCTATTCTCTGCAATTCTTTGAATATGATTTTCTCCTAGAGTTAGCTATATTAGTAATATTAGATTGGCATTTTCCAGTGGCAATAATGGCAAATGCAACAGAAACACACGATTGGAAGAAGAATGAATGGTGATCATGCATCATTATGACAAATGATGGATTCAACTATGGATGAACGAGTCCAAGAATGTATAAAGAAACACACAAAAAAATCTGAAATGTTAGATCATAAACATAGATCAATGAAATTCTTGGCAGTACTCTTGTGGTGCGAGGTTAGCCCGAATTGAGTTTTCCCATTTTAACGGTGATGTAATGAAACAATGGGTTTACTGATGTGAAACCTATTTTTTAATCGACTGAACTACAGAAATGTTCAAATAAGATTACTTATAATTCATTTTGAAGAAAAAGCATTGTAATGGCACTAGTATGTTATAATGGTTAAACCAACAACTGCAGTATAATGAATATTTCACTGTATTCTCAAGTTAGAGAAGAAATTGCTATAAGGACAAAAAATATTCGCATAACAAAAAAGAGAGAGAAAACATATTCAACACACCCCCCCCACTATCCAATAAAACCCATCCTATATAATTATTTGTTGTCACACACGAATCCCTTCAAACGTGAATTCGTTGTCTTTGTCCTGATGCTCCTTCTGATTCTCACCTCCTTAGGATCACTTGCCATGTGTACTAACCCACTAACAGTGGTTATTTCCTTAATTGCCTATGTTGCTTCTTCATCTCTTACATTTCCTCCCCCATTAAAATCAACCTTGCCCTCAAGGTTGAAATCTGGATAGTTTATCTTGATCACATCATAATCTTCCCACATGGCTTGAGACTCATTGAAGCCTTCCCATTTCAAGAGAACTTGATTCACTAGTTTTCCTCCTCTGAGAATGTAGCGTGACTGCAATATTGAAATGGGTTGCATAATAGGTCCAATCTCATTAGTGATCATGGGTAGGGGAACATAAGGTCGATTATGATCACCATGACAGGGTTTCAATTGTGAGCAGTGAAAAACTGGATGAATCTTAGCAGAACCTGGTAGTAATAACTTGTAAGCTACTTGGCCAATACGTTGAATGATCGGAAATGGTCCAAAATATTTTAATCCCAACTTTTGATTCTTTCTCATAGCTAAAGAATTTTGTCTATAAGCTTGCAACTTGACTAAGACCATATCTCTAATCTCGAATTCCACTTCTCGTCGCTTTTGGTCAACAACCTTTTTCATACGTTGTTGTGCCTTAATCAAATTTTGTTTCAATTGTGCCAAAATGACATCACGTTGTTGCAACAATTCTTGAATGTCAGTTGAAGTGTTGGATTTGGAATCATATTTCGACACTAGGGGAGGGTCTCTTCCATATACTATTTTAAATGGTGTCATTTTAGCGTTGATATGATAGGTCATGTTATACCAGAATTCTGCCCATGGTAAGAACTTTGTCCACGCCTTAAGATTCTCATAGGTAAAGCAACGTAAATACATTTCTATGCAGTGATTTACGGCCTTTGATTGACCATCGGATTGTGGGTGATAAGTTGTACTCATAGCTAGACTTGTGCCACTCAATTTGAACAAATGTTTCCAAAAGTGACTTGTAAAAGCCTTATGTCTGTCTGAAACAATTGTTTTTGGGAAACCATGGAGTTTAACCACTATTTTCATGAATAATTCAGCAACCTGGGTGCTTGTATAACTAGATTTAAGAGTGGCAAAGTGAGCATATTTTGAAAGTCTGTCCACTACAACTAAAATTACCGTGAACCCATTTGATGGTGGAAGTCTCGTGATAAAATCCATGGCTATATTATCTCATATCTGATTGGGAATGGATAAGGGTTGCAAAAGTCCTGCAGGAAGTGTATTGGAGACCTTAACTTGTTGACAAATAAGGAAATTCTTGACATACTTTGTAATTTCCTTGTGCATACCCTTCCAATAAAATTGAGCTGCAATACGTGTCATTGTACGGGCTATTCTAGCATGTCTCCCCAATGGAGATGAATGAAACTCATGGAGTATTTGTTGCGTGATGGTATGATTTTGTGGAAGGACTATCCTCCCATTCCAGTACAACAATTCATCATGAACCGAATAGAGAGGATGTGGTGGTTTTCCATTTATACAATTATCCCGAATGGACCTCAATTCCTCTTCCTCCGAGATGGCAGTCTTTATGGAATGGATCAGCTCCGATTGAGGTTGTGACCATGCCATTAAGAAGGACCTTGACAGAGCATCTGCTGGAATATTAAACTTACCTGGCTTATATTCAACTATGAAATCATAGCTAAGCAATTTATGTAACCAAGCCCGCTGCTCTAATTTCTGTATAACTTGCTCTATAATGCGTCTTAAGCTCCTCTGATTTGTCCTTATAATGAATTTGTGTCCCAGAAGATAATGACAATACTTAGTAATGGCTTCTATAATGGCATATGATTCACGTGTATATGCAGATTTCTTTTGCAAGCACGGTGTTAACTTCTTTGATAAAAATGCAAGTGGATGATTATTTTGACTAAGGATCGCTCCTATGCCAATACCCAATGCATCTGTTTCAATAACAAATTGTTGAGAAAAATTAGGCAGAGCTAAGACCGGGGCATTTGTCAAAGTAATCTTAAGCTTGTTGAAAGCATCAGCTACCACTGGATTCCAAAGAAAACTATCTTTCTTCAATAATTGTGTAAGAGGGGTTGCTATGGTAGCATATCCTTGAATAAATTTGCGATAATAACCAGTAAATCCAAGGAACCCACGTAATTGCTTCAAGTTTTGAGGTTGGGGCCAATCTAACACAGTTTGCACTTTTGAAACATCCACTGCCACGCCTTTACTTGAAACTGTATGACCAAGATAATCCATTTGTTTCAACCCAAAGGAGCATTTTGAAAGTTTAGCATACAATTGGTGTTGCCTAAGTGTTTGCAACACAATTTTCAGATGATGTAAATGAGCAGTCCAAGTAGAGCTATATACCAATATATCATCAAAGAAGACCAAAACAAATTTGCGTAACAGTCCTTGAAAAATATTATTCATCAATGATTGAAAGGTAGTCGGTGCATTTGTAAGGCCAAAGGGCATAACAACCCACTCATAATGGCCATGATGAGTTCTAAAAGTTGTCTTGAAACGGTCCTCCTCCTTTAACAATATTTGGTGATACCCCGATCTCAAATCTAGCTTTGAAAAATATTGGGCTCCAAATAATTCATCAAGCAACTCATCTACGGTAGGAATTGGAAAAGAATCCTTAATAGTAATGGCATTTATAGCCCTATAATCAGTGCAAAACCTCCATTGTCCATCTTTTTTTTTACAAGAATAATAGGAGAGGAGAAGGGACTATTACTAGGCATGATAAGTCCTTCTTGCAGCATATCATTAACCATTTTTTCTATTTGTGCCTTTTGACTATGAGGGTACCGATATGGTCGTACCTTAACTAGTTGTGCATCAGGAATCAATAAGATGGAGTGATCATGAGTTCTACTTGGAGGCAATCCTTGCGAAGCTGAGAACACATCCTTGTATGAGTGCAACAACAAAGCCAAATATGGTTCTACATTATCTGGTATTTGTAACCATTGATCATCAACACAATAAGGGGCCTCCAATTGCATGGTGAAAACTTCTGAAATAGCATGAGTCTTATGCATGCGGCGTATGTGGTTAAATTGGGCTTGATCAGGAAGCCTTGGTTTGTCTCCATGCAAGGTGATAAATTTTCCATTTAAATAAAACTTCAATGACAGAGCACTGTAGTCTGAAACATGTGGGCCCAAGGTGGCCAGCCATGCAGCACCAAGCACTAAATCAGCACCTGAAACAGGTAAAAGATAAACGAGTAATTTTAAAGAGTGACCCTGAATCATGACTTCAATATTTCTCACCATGCCTTCCACCGTCAAAGCATGATCGTTCCCTACTAAAACTTGAAACCCTAAAGTTGTCTCAACAGGTAGTTTTAAACAATGGGCTAATCGAGGTTGCAAGAAATTATCAGAACTGCCACTGTCCAATAAAATTTGTACCACCATACCATTGATTGCTCCTTGAAATTTTAAAGTACCCACACTTGATCCTTCATTAAAGGCGTTGAATGATAAATGAGGTTCCAATGACAAGTCTTGCAATTCAGGTATAACATGATCTGGTGGGTCTGGTTCCAAAGACTCTTCTTGCTCATTCATTTCAACTTGTAATAACAAGTACTGTTGGTTTGGACATTTATGGCCAGGTGAGAATTTCTCATCGCATGTAAAACACAATCCCTTTTCACGTCTCATCCTAATCTCAGCTGCAGATATATTTTTTATATTGGAGTGTTTGTTATGAGTTTGAGTATATTGGGTAGTTGTGAGAGTCGTAAGTAGGGGTGGAAGGCTTGCTGTTTTTTTGGTTTGGGTAATCGGGTATGAGGTGGTTTTTTGTAGGCTATGAGGTTGATAGGATTTGTGTTTATGGATGTATTTCTCTTCATATAACTTAGTTAGAGAAAATGTACGAATCATCGAGGTTGGAGCCTAAGCAATTACGTCCCGACGTATATCTGATTTGAGACCGTTAATAAAGCAATCTAACAGTGCATCTGGCGTTACACCATATACACGGTTTGCTAGCGCTATAAATTCCTTGTAATATTCCTGTACTGAACCAGTTTGAGCAAGCTTGAAGAGAGTGGAATGGGGACACTCATAAGGAGAGGGCCCAAATTCCATTTCTAAAGCTCTGGTGAAACCCACCCATGAATGAAATGGGTTATTCTTTGTTAACATTTGGAACCATGGAATGACATCTGCATCCAAATGAACTGCTGCAATTGTCAATCTTTCTTCATCTGGAGTATTGTAATACATAAAAAATTGTTCGGCCTTGAAGATCCACTCAAGAACATCAGAACCATTGAAACATGGAAAGTCCAGCTTAACAGAACGAACTTGAAATGGTTGGGATACATTGTGATGAGTCATGTTTGAAGTGGGAGAGCCTTCATTCCTTGAAGAACTGCCTTCCTCCAATTTCTCAATTCGTGACGTGAACTCTGTATGCCTTTTTTCCATCGGCTCCAAAATACGCTTCACGTTGGTGGCAAGTTCCTTCAATCGTGTATTTTCAGCCATAGTCACTTGTTCGTTGATGAAAGCACCAAATGTTATAATGGTTAAACCAACAACTGCAATATTATGAATATTTCACTGTATTCTCAAGTCAGAGAAGAAATTGCCTAAATGACAGAAAATATTCGCATAACAGAAAAGAGAGAGAAAACAGATTCAACACACACCCCACTATCCAATAAAACCCATCCTATATAATTATTTGTTGTCACATACGAATCTCTTCAAACGTGAATTTGTTGTCCTTGTCCTGGTGCTCCTTCTTGTTCTCACCTCCTTAGGATCACTTGTCACGTCTACTGACCCACTAACAATGGTTATTTCCTTAATTGCCCATGTTGCTTCTTCATCTCCTACATAGTACATAGTAGTCACTTTTTTTTATTAATAGTTTACTAGCTTGGGTAGAATTTACTAAAATTTTAATTGAAAGATTTGGAAAAGTTTATAATGATCCTATTGTTGATTTGATGCGAATAAGACAAAAAGGTTTGGTTATTGATTATCATGAGAATTTTGATGCAATTGTATCATGAATTGAGTTACTAGAAGAATATAAGCTTAACTATTTTCTTGGTGGCTTAAAACAACATGTTTAGATGATGGTCAAAATGTTCGAACCAACCAAGGTTAGGAAGACTACTCATTTGGCCAGGTTATATGAATTTGTTGTAACCACTACCTCCCCACCTACTTACAAACTTGTTAAAATTTTCAAGAAACAACATTGGTCCACAACCTATTCTATCAAAACCTTCTTTCAAAACCATAAATAGCCAACTATATCTACAAAAACACTAAGACAAACCTATTAGAACCGCACCCTAGAGTTTATGAGTGAAAGAAGATCCAAGGGTCTTTGTTACTTTTGTCATGAACCTTTTACACCTGCCGACACCGTAACACAAAAAATTACAAATTCATGTGTTGGATGTTAATGAAGAAGGGGCAACAAAGTTGGATGCGGAAATAGAGATAATTAATGAGACTGATTATAAAAACCCTCAAATTTCAGTAAACACCCTTACTTTACTGGTGTAGCTCATTTTAAAACCATATACAAAACATTTCACATTCTCATAGCGGTAGTACTCACAATTTCCTAAATGTTGAAATGACTAGAAAAACAAGTTGGTTATTTGAAGAAATCTCTCCTATAATAGTGGCAAATGGAGTGAAAGTGCATTAACGTCCAAGATAAAACAATTTTCTTGATCTATTCGAAGGTTAACATTTAGTTCTAATATGTTGTTAATTCCTTTGGAGTGTGGTGACGTGGTGTTAAGAATTAAATGGTTAATCACCTTGGGTGAGATCACATGGAATTTTGATAAATTGGCAATGCAATTTTTTGCTCAAGAAAAAAAGTTTGTCTTAAGATGTGCTTCCAAAGACACTATCAAAACTTTGCGAGGCAAAAAATTGGCGAAAATAATTCACACTAGAGTTCATCTACCAATGATACATATATGTGATCAATCAAAGGATACACTATTACATTCCTTGACCACTCATGCTTCTTCAATTCAAAAGAATAGTGTGATTGAAGCTTTATTGTTATTGTTTAGAGATGTTTTTCAAGAACCTACCACTTTGCCCACTAGAAGAGAAAGTTTTGATCATAAAATTCCCTTGGTTCATGAGGTTATTCCAATAAATAAGAGACCATACTTATATGCTAAACAACAAAATGACATTATTGATAAACTCATCTAAGAATATCTTACGAGTGACATCATTCAAAATAGCAACAATCCTTATGTTATCCCTATGGTGATGGTTGGAAGAAAGATGAGTCTTGGAGCTTATGTGCTAATTATGGGGAACTTAATAAGCAATCTATGAAGGACAAACTTCCAATACCATTTGTGGATGACCCGTTTGATGAACTACACGGTACCAAATATGCATGGATCAAGCTTGATCACAACTCATTTGTTAGTATTTTTCCTAGTTTATAAAGTAGAATTAGATTCTTTTATGTTCTTATTTTATTTTATTATATTATATTAGATTGTATTTTTAGGAAAAAAATATGCAAAATCACAAAAATATACTAATTTCTATAATTTAACATAGTTTTCTGTATTATTTCTGATTTCTTCATTGACCAATTTTGACCTTTGTCTCTTCTTTGATTTATATATTTTTCTACATAACTCCGATTGAGCTGATTCTTTTTTAATTGGAAACTAGATATCTTAAGCTTCAATTTGAACACAAATTTGACTATTTTTGGACCTTGGAAATAGTTTTAATAAATCAGAGAATATGGTGAGGGGAAATTGAAGATCCTGTTGCGGAATTCATACGAAAATTAACTCTAGTTAGATTTAGGACATGCTTGTAATTGGTTTTAACCATGGTTTAGTTAGTTTTAACTCTAGTTAACTCACATTTGAACCTATAAAAAAGGCATTTTCATGCCATTGTAGCATACACCGAATTCTATTCTTTAATTGATGTGAAGCTAGTTCAAGTTTTCTCAATTTTGGTTCTTTCTCTTGCTTTCTCTTTAGTGTTCAGTTTAGTTTTCTTTTGTCTCTTTAGTTTCCACTTTTTCTACTTTGTTTAGTATTCTTCTTTCTTTACTTTAGTTATTATTTCAATTCAATTCCGTTTTACATTTGTTCCACACAAATTTCTACTTCAATTCATCACATAATCATAGTTTGTTCACAACGATGTTTTCATCTTTATTCTTCTTCATTATTTTCAATTTTTATATTCTTTTGGCAGTGATTTGAGCGTGATTCTTGTTGTTTTTCAAGTCTTAATCGATTTCTTATTCGTTAAGGAGAAGAAGAATCACGTCTCATTAGTCAATTTCACAAAGTTTTCATGTGTTGTTTCACTGTTCTTATTGTTTTGACGTTGTTTTACTATTTTAATTTTGTTTTTGTTGTTTTAGCTTAATTTATCCAATTTGATTGGTTAGAATCTTGTTCTTAGATGTTGTTTCAAGTTCTTTTACTTTGTTTTAGAATTCAATTGGTTAAAATTCATTTTAGGAGTATTTTATGTTCAGTTTATTCATAACAATTTAGGAGTAGTTTTCAACTTATGAATAACTTTTACATTTGATTGAATTTTTGTCTTTGATTTTATAGAACTTTTTTTTTATAATCCTTTGTTTTTTTTTCACAATTTAGACGTTCAAAACATTAGTTAATAGGTTTTTATGTTTTTCAAATAATTAGAAGTTTGTTTCTAGTTAATCTTTAATTCGGTCATGAGTAGTTTCATGTTTTTGTCCATTTGAATTCTTCAATTGTTACAATTTTTTTAATACTGTATTTTCTGTCTAGATTTAATTCCAAGCATGATTTAATTCTATTTTTGTTGATTTGAAATTGTTTTAGTTGTTTTAGTTTCTAAAATTTTTTACAAACATGTTACATGCACTAGTTTATTATAGTTTACAATTCTAGTATAGTTTTTTATATTGTTTCGGATTATAGGCTTAATTCTTTGTGTTCTAAAACATTTAGAAGCATTTCTAGTTCTGTTTAGCACTTAGTTCAATTCTGTTTGAATTTTTTTAGTTGCATATTTAGGCAATTTAAGTCATAGCATGTTCATATTTATAATTAGCAAATGTTTTAGTCTAATTGCATTTTTCAACTCAGTTTTCTAGAGTTTTGTTGTAGTTTCTACATCATTTTAATTATTTTCTAATTTCAATTGTGTGCTTAATCAATTTTGTTTCTAACTTTAATAATTAATTAGTTTAGTTTTCATTAAATTTACAACATACAAATTTTTTTAGCTAAATCTATCACAAAATTCGTAATTAGTTTTTTTTTTTTAATTTTGGCATCTTTTTTATTTGGTTCTTGATTTATTTTTAACATCTTTAACATTTTTTTACCAATTTCATTTTACTATTTAGTGTTCAGTTCCATTTAAAGTTTTTACCAATTTTCACACAAAATAATTTGACATATTTTAGTTTACTAGTTTAAAATTCCTTTTAGTTGTTTATTTTTAATTATTATTTTTTTACTTTTATAACTCAAAATCCCTATAAATTTACTTAATTTTGTTTTCCATTCAAATTACACCCCATAAAAAAAACAATTTTCAATTTCACTCCATGAATCGATACTTGGTTTACTTCTTACTACATTTTTGGTGAAACTAAATTTTGAAAATCTATGCGACTAAAGATTTATCAAAGCTCATGTGCATAAAACAACTTTTAAAACACATGTTGGACACTTTGAATATTTGGTTATGCCCTTTGTGCTAAATAATGTCCTTGTTACATTCTAAGGGTTAATGAATAATGTGTTTCAGAAATTCCTAAGGAAGTTCTTTTTAATATATTTTTTTATGATATATTGATTTCCAACATTGAACGAACATTTACATCATCCTAGGCAGGTCTTGTTATAGAGGTGGATGCTTCTGATACACGTATTGGTGTAATCCTCATGCATGAACAACACCTGATTGCATTTATTAGTAGGGTGTTGAACATACAACAATAGTCACTCTCTACCTATGAGAAAGAACTATTAGTGGTGGCATTTGTTGTGCAAAAATGGAGACACTATCTACTTAATTCCCATTTTATTATCAGGACTAATCATAGAAGCGTTCAATACATTCTCAATCAAAAGTGGATCCCAACTTTCCAACAGAAATGGCTAGTCAATAAGGCATTTGTTGATGCCTTGCCCAGACAAGAAGGCATAGAAAGCAAAGCTATAATCACACTCACACCTAGTGATTTATTGGACCAATTTAAGCGATCATGGCTGTAGGATATACACGTGCAAAAAATCATACAGGACTTACAATCTAATGCAGGGTCTCATAGGCATTATACATGGTAGCAAGATGAACTTTGAAGAAAAGGCAGTCTAGTAATTGGCAAAGACAATAAGTTGAGGAATGATATTCTTCTCTAGCTACCGGTGCCCATTTAGGGAGAAATGTCAAAGGGTGTTAAATTTTTTGTCATGGCGAGTGAAGTCTATCAAAGATGTAAATTTGACACAAGTGTTTCTCAAAGACTTCAGCAACCTTTCCAAATAGCTAAGAGAATTTGACAACACATCACAATGGCTTTTATAGAAGGTCCACCTACTTTTGAGGATAAAAAAGTCATTTGTGTTGTGGTAGACCGTTTGAGCAAGGTAATTCACTTTATGAGCTTAAGTCACCCTTATTCTACTGTTGAAATGGCACAAAATTACCTTGATAATGTGCTTAAATTGGTTTCCCTGAGTCTATTACCAATGACAAAGACTCATGTCAATTTTGAAAACCTAGACCAAAGTCTAGGTTTCCACTGCTTTAGGGGGTATAGATCCAACTTTCCACTGCCTATCATCCTCTCAAACTGATACGTAGACCAAAGTTGTTAATAGATACTTGAAAACCTTTTTATTATGCATGCGTACAAATATTCCTCAAAAGTGGTCAAAATGGTTATCTTTGGCTAAGTGGTGGTACAATACAACTTATCAATATCATACAAATTAGTCCTTATGAGACAAAAACCTCTAGCTTATCTTCGTTATTGACCAGGAGAATCAAGAAATAACTAGTTGATAGAAGATTGCGGAAGAGAGAAGAAGCTTGGAGGCAAGGAACTAGAAACAATTCTTGACCGCATGACTGTGAAGTGAAACAACAAACCTATCACCAAGGTCCTAGTTAAATGGAAGCATCAATTGCGTGAAGAAGCTACTTGGTGAAATTTTTCTATGACTTCAAAAGGAAGTATACAAAGTTCAATCCTTGAGGACAAGGATTATGTTAAGGGGGTATTTGATATAGGTTCTTGTAACAATTCCGTTATTTTTGTTTGTTAACTTTTCAAAAATAAAAAGGGGAAGGTGTGAATGGGATATTGAGAACCAATTGTAAAACAATCTCTCTTCTCTCTTAATTCAATACAAATTTGGATTTTATTTTTTCATTGGAATCCTTATTCTTTGCAATTCTTCGAGTATATTCTTCTCCTAAAGTTGTCTATATCAAGGAGTTTTACTAGTTTGTGTGTGGTTGGTTTGTGGTTTACTAGACATCATACACACCATTCATGTTTCAAAATGTGCCATGTTTTTTTCCACACACACCCATTATAATCCATTTGCCAAATCACTTTGCAACTTTATCTTTTTAGCCGGAGAAAATAATCCTAAAAGCACTGCAAGTCATCTTCAACAGAAAATAGTCCCAAAAAAGTTATCAGTTCTCTGTAAGCCATCTTCACCCATGCACTAATTGTGGCAGAAGCGAAGGCCAAACACAGGGTAACAATAGGGGACAACACATGAATGAGTATAGCTTTTGTTACAATGTTAAACATCTTACTCTCATTACTCTGCATCATAATTATGATATTTACTCGTGCAGACAACATTTTCCGTTATAATATAATGCATACGATGTATTTTCCAGCATTTAGGCTTGTGCAAATAAATAAACTTCATCAAATCCTTTCCTACAAGAAGCATAAACACATTATCATCAGTAACTTGACACATAGAACAAATTGATTTCAAAGTTTTATAGACATTATGGGCATACCCAGCCTTCCCACAATAAGTGGGACTGTAATTGTAAATGAGATTGTCTAGCAGTTCTTGAGTAACTGGTCTGTTAATGGATTTCCTAGCTTCACTGGTGCCAGACATGCGAAAGTGGAAATATGTTAGCCACCATTAAATTCACAAAGACAGAAAATTTTTTAATCATTTCATTATCCACCGGATGTAACTATAAAGAGTGTCTTAAAAACGATTTTCCGAGCTTCAGTTCGGATTCACAATAAGTAGCAAGTTAGGTGAGGAGACTATAAAGGGTAATCATGAAAACTTTCACTACACTAAAATGGGTTAGATAATAGATACCTAGTGCATATTGCATAATATTTCAACACCAACATACGCAGTAAACAAAGATTCCTTCATTCTTTAACTCTGATTAAACTTTTTAGATAGCCTGTTTTCAAAGAATCATCTACCAGTTCTGCTGCATGAAGAGTAAGTAATGAGCGACAATATTATCACATTGAGCACTAACCTGACCAAAAAATTTGCAGCATACTGAGTTATCTGAATGGCATCCTCCGTGTGTGGAATTCTTGGTGAACCCCATTCAAAGGCATTTTTCTGCAGCATCATTTATGAAGGACATTACATAGCTTAAATAATTAGAGTTTTGCATAATATTTAGGATAGGAAATGAAATTCACAATACTGCAACAGAAAATTTATCATTCACCTCTGGATGCCATTGGAAGCCAGTCACAGGATAGTTCCGTGAACGTACAGTGGAAACGTAAACCTAAAAGAATTACAGAGGCCATTAGATTTCCTCTAAGGGAAGCCAATTATATGCTGTGATTGTGCCAAAAGATAGATTTGCAAACCAACATCACTTCTAAAGATAGAATAACATGGCTACCTTATCATCTTCATCCGTGCAAGTTGTCAAGATCTCGAAAAAACTAGATAACTTCCGATTATCCAGAAGCTTTCCAGGAGAAATGCCATACTATATATATCACATGTAAAATCAGATAAAGTTATATTACCGAATTTCAACTATTAGATTTCAAAGGAAAAAATGTTATGGTATTGGGATTAACTCTTTTGGATTTCCTCCACAGCAACTTGACCCTCCTCTATAGATATAAATATATTCATTGGCTCAGATATAAATATCTTCACCAAATTGACTAGGTTTATCATTTTTCAAATCAATTCTACCCAAAAATCCAGACCAGCCATTTCATTTTGCCCGTTGGTTGCAGTTAAATACTCTAATTGCAGGCAACATGTCCTTAAATTAAGGTCAGATTTTAAGAATTAGTAAACGCATCATGCTGAAGAATAATTTTTTGACTATATAAACTCACACGATGGTTCTGCATGACAAGACAATCTGTACTCATCTTTCTTAACAATTCTGGAGGAAATCTGCAGGAAAGAGTTAGTGTCAAAGTGATTAGATTATTGTATATTTTTTCTGACAAATGCTGAACCTATAAATTTAACACTTTAAGATACACCACCATCATTGTGTAGTGGAAGAAAAAAACAATAACGGATAGAGACTAAACATGTCCGTAGGAAATCTGTAGGAACGAGAGAATTCCATGTACCATAACACTGTTCATATTCTGGCTTCTCTTCGTCTCTCTCTCTTGCAACCCCCTCTAAGTTTTAGTCATCCCTTGGTCTTCACCATATTCTTTCCTTCATCTAATTTAATTTTTTTCTTTTAGATAAACAAATATGCGTACAATCCATTTTACTTTGTCTCTGTCATCTTCACATGTTCCGTTGCTTGTGAAAGAAAGGACCAAAAACTATCAGGAATTCAATAATGCTTTATAAGGCAATAACTTATTAGGCTTTTCATTAATGCAAATGGACTTAAGAAATTTCATAGCATAAAAACTCTAGCTACGTTAGCATCAGCTTTTGCCTTAATGGCTTTGACATTTGGCTACACAGATGTGCTCTTCAAAAGAAAGTAGGCTTACAAATTGGACAAATTTGATAGGGTACAAGAGGAAGGGAACGCAACAATTAGATTCCTACTCACTAGAACTGCTTACCATATAATTTGCCTCCATTACCACAAGTTCCCTTTCCATCCAAGTGAATGGAGTAAGAATGAGCTTGAGTTGGAAACAGATGGGTCAACATATCTGATAGCTAACCAAAATAAACAAGCCAACTAAGTTGAAATCAGGCCAAGTTGGCTAATACCAAGTTTTTTGGTTCGCCATAAGTATGACCTTCATTCTTCAAAGGAAATATATTCAAGAAATTGTTGGGTACTAAATATGTGAGTACCTCTTCCAGTGGCTAATATCTTGTGCTTTATAGGAACTAATTTTCGTTTGTTGTGAAATCATAACTGGTTGTCTTAATTCTGTAGAAGAAAAATTCTCTCATACATGAAAGTCGGTACGATAGCTTCCCTCAATAGAAGAGACATAACAAAGACATGGAAATAACAGTTTTTACTTTTGTTAATATAGAAAAAAAAAAAAAATCATTGACGGTGAAGAGAAGTACAAGAAATTTGAAGGATGTGGAATTCTCTGTAGCAAAAAATTGCTAATTCAAAGCAACGTTAATATAGATCAAATATCAATGAAACAAAATTGATCAATGCTCTGCAAAAATGTAAATGGATGACTGATAAAAGCTTTTAAAGTGGTTTTTCCCTCAACTTTTAGCCTGTCTTTTCCTTAACAATAGAAGGTCAACCAATTAGCTTCTGTGAAGGCTCTGTATTTCGTCTTTCCTTCATTAACAAAAACGCTAATTTTATTTTTTTGAGCTTTTCCAAAATTTTGTTCGGCCCAACTTCTTCTTTTAAAGAGAATAGATGCCTAAAATTATTGGTCAAATGCTACCTAAGTTCAAAGCTCAGTTCCCAACTTCATTATATGTCCATTGAGGGATCAAAGTGCAACTTCAGAAACACATCATTAGCATAAATGTGCACCTTTGAAAGACAGATTCTTCGATTTTTGCATTCTCCACAAATTGAATAGTACTTGCTTGATTTGATGCACTAAACTCTTCAAGAATATCATTGTCCTATTATAAGGGAGAAAAAGAAAACTTGAAAAGAAAGAAAAAAACAATAGAACTAGAATAATACATTGTTAAATAGTCCTCAACTCATCTCAAGTTCTCAACAGTTCATGAATATTCTTCACAATGTTTAACATAGCACAACAAATAAAATTTACCAAATTGATATAAAAGCAAAATTTTCAACTGTGCGTGATGTGAATTTGAAATCCAAGAGAAATTATTAATGACAATGTTTGCAATACAATCAACATAGTAAAATAACATAGATACCGTATTCACTTGAAGAAAATAACGCAGAAAATTATACTGTAGGGCCTAGAACTCATTTAACATATAACTTAAAATACTAACAAGTACAAGGTATCTTATTTATCTTCAGACATTTTCCTCTTGGGAAAAGAAACTTACCTGGCTTATGATCATCGTTATGAGTTCAAAACCTAAGCAAACTGCATATAATGGGAAATGATCTCCAGCATCATTTTTCTCTAAAATTTTCTGCACAGAGAAATAAAACTTGATGCATGAAGTTCTAAAATTGAAAAAGTACATGTATCAACAAAGCATTCCTCAACATATTGAAAACAAATTTATCTAACAAGAGTACAAATAAAATAAATGCTAACAAGTAGCGAAGAAACTATCAATCTATTTCTCAGTAATAATCTTACACCATTATTCACATTCCAGATTCTAGGAGTCTCAATTTTACTCAGATGCAAAGAGAGTTTCCAACAAATGCATATTGGTTACTTAAAAAATAAAAAAAAAAGACAAGTCACTTTGACATCTGCATCCATATCACCCTCGGCATTAGACAAAGATAAATAGATACCTTAAATATTTTTGTAACAGTTTCAAAATATAAACCACTTTTAGCCCATCCACCAGTGAAGAGAACCCCATTTACCAGTTCGAGCTTCTGCAAATGAGTGCAAAACGTAGTCAATATCATCAGAACATTTATACATCATTATTGAAAGAAATAGGGCTAATGTTACATGCATCTAGAACAATTTTCTTTTCTTTCCAATTTTTGCAATTTCATACCATAACCTTGCAGTATGTACTCACCAGAAATTTCTATATGTAAATTTCTTAAAATTAGGAAGAAAAGAAAGTGGATACACAAAAGGACCCCATAAGCATGGGCGGATGATGGCCCCAAATTTTCTTAACTATATATAATTTTAACTCCACCTAATTTTTTTTTCATAAATAAAAAAATGAGTAATTAAATATATTAAATAAAAAAAGTTTATAAAAGATTTTATATTATCTTATTTTTTATATTCTATATTTTCTCGTTCATTTTAATCATTATACATTATTTTAACCCTCAAAATAATTGATAAAAATCTACTACCAATGAGATACCATCATGTTACTAATCCAATTGTCAGTTGAGTGTATTCAATTCTTATAAATAAATAAAAAATGCATTCAAGACAGTTTGATACTAAATCTGCTAATTAGTTATGAAATAGGTACAAAAGTTGTTTAGCCTTGTATAAAAGCATGCCATTTACCTAAAATAAGAAAAATGATAAAAAAAACATTCTTTTTAAAAACCTTTTTCACACGTTCCTTTTGAAAAACATTTTATTATTCGCTAAAATTTATTCGAAAGATACAAAATTATAAGTGTAATTTATTTTTATAAGAAATAGACTATGGGTAACTGTTAAATTTTATCCAATATAAAAAATGAGTGGTGTTCACATTATTCATATATGTGAATAGAGATTGGGCCTGGTGGAGCCCAAATCTAGGTATTAGTAAAGTGGGGGCTAGGGAGAAGTCAACATTGGGGGCGATGACTTTAGCTTGTTCTAAAGCGCTATCAAAACCTGACTTAAACATTTTAGCACATTCATCAGATAAGTCTTCAATGTGTCAGGCCTGACTTTCTATTTGAATGTTTAGATCTTCTATTTTCTTGTTACGGTCACAAACTTTGTATTCTGCTTCTTCTAAAAGGACCTTATATTTTTTCTCGTTAACCACATCATCATCTCGCTCTTTCTCTAACTGAGGGAACTGATCATGTAATTTGCTGAGTTCATCCTTTAGAATCTGCATTTGGATTTGAGTTCGACTGAGCTCTTCTTCTACTTTTTTTTCTTTCTCTTCTTTATCTCGGGCCCGTTGTTCTAGTATTACAAGCTTTGTCATTGTCTTGTGTTACATTGGGCTTGGCTTAAACAAGTCAGCTCCAATGAAGAAATATCACTTAAAGTTCCACAGTCAGCCTCTAGCAGATTATGAAGCTTGTTATGATGAGAATGATTGAAGGATGTGTCCCAGAAAAATTTTCCTTTAAGGGCTAAGGACCCTACGAGCCAGCTGCCTCCTTGGTCATCAGTTGGAGGTTGAAGATGACTAGTGGCTTCGGTCATGACCCCTCCTAATTTAACAACTGGAATTGATATAGTATCATCGCGTTTCTTCTTTATTGCCTTCTCATGCTTTGATCCTGAATTGCTTTCCTTCTTGTTCTCAGCTTCACTCTCTTTACCTTCTAAAGCTCGGATCCTTCGATTAAGAGCCTTCTTGGACAAAGACATTTGTTTTTCTGCAGAGAAGTAATTATTATTACGGACTTTAATACATACTTTACAGGATCGAAGTAAAAGGGGATGAAAATTATACCTATAAAGAGTTTGAAGTCTAGAGATATGCACTCTAATTTAAGAAGTTGAGCAGTATCGAAGATTGTTTGTAACTCGTCAAGTAATGTGCAATTTTTGACATCGGGGGAGAGCTCGTCCAATTCGAGGGGTATTTGGCCACATGGTTGTTCAGTCCAATATAGGGGGAATCCCTCTAGTAGGGTTTTCTGGGTTTCGGGGGCACGAATTTTTATAAATTTGCCTTTAAAATATTTGTAAGATGATTGGAACTAAGATAGAAGTGTTCGGCCCCTACACTACTAACGGATGCCCAAGAGGTCCGTTTAGAAAGGCGAAATTCAAATAAGTATAAAAACATAGATATTCGGTTCAAAACCGAAATGTTTACATAGGATGAAAAATCCTCAGATAAAAGCCCAGCTATTAGGGTGGAATTGGGCCGGGGCCACATTGAGGGTGGTCATGACCGATTTACTAAAATCATCAAAGGGTAAGCAGATTCCTAACTTCATAAAAAGAGTATCATACATAAAAGAAAGGATCCGAGTCCGATTCTTGGTTTCTACAAACAGGTTCATTAATCTCACAGGCTTGTACTAGAATATCACTTTCTTTGTCAAAACGGCTTAATCCTTGAATATTACTAAATTATCTGAGTTTCTTGCTGCTAGTGTAAATGGTAAATTCATTTAGGATATCAGATTTGGCCCAACGGTATAAGGATTTGTTATCCAAGCTGCTAGAGCTCGCACTAGGGAGATGGGAAGAAGAACGTGACATTAATATGATGGGCAGATAATAAAGGTTCACAGAATAGAAATAGAACAGCACAGCAATCACAACATAGAGGAATAGAGAGAAACAGAAGAAGCATGTGCACAGGAAACGAAGGCGAACCATGAACAAAGCAGTATTACGCAATACTAAATGAAAGACAGAACAGCAAAGAGAGAAATGGGAAGTGATACCTAAAAAATTCTAAATAAGTTCAAAAGACGAATGAAGCATAAATTGTTGAAGTTGTGAGGTGCGAAGACAGGAAGAGAGAGGAAATGAAACTATTTCAGTAAAGTTATTTTAAAAATAATATATTTATTGTTGATCTTAATATATAATAACCTTAAAATAGAATAGTGGTGGAATGAAAAAGTATCACAGTAAATTCATAACTCAATAATTTCTAATTATATAATGGATTAAAAATAACAGTGAGGGTGACGGTAAGCCTTTACCTTCAAAAGCTTCTCCGGCGGCTCGTTGAAGATGAGGGGAACAACACGGGCGCCGGAAGCCTCCACGAACTTGACGTAGGAGGCGGCGATGTACGAGCTGCCAGTGGCGTTGCTAAGGCGGCCGGAGGCGCCGTCGCCGGGATGGCTGACGATTCCGATGACCGGCTGGTTGTAGAGGTTGGGATCGGGAGCAGGGCAACTCGACGCCGAGTCACGGCCGAGTTGACCGGGGAGGAGGATCTCCGAGCGGATCCCGCCGGAGGGAAGAAAGCAAACGAAGAAGGCCAGGAGGAAGAGAACCCAAACGACGTCGGTTGACATGTTGCAGAGGCGAGTCAGTGAAGTGTGAAAAATGAAAACGGAGGTATAAAACACTAACATTTTGATAAAAAATATTTAATAGATTATTTTGTTGTTTATTAAATGTAATCAAAGGACCATATTCGTGAGATTTTTAAAAATTGTAGCTGACGTGGATCAGATCGGATGAATGTAGGGTTTGTGAAGAGGAAGAATTTGGAAAGGATGGTGGGGTTCACTTTGCAGTCTCTACACCTAGTTAAAGAAAAATAAGGTGTATCATTAGATTTTTTTAAAATAATATTCAAAAAATTAATTATTAAAATAGATGATTTCTATTTTATTTACCTAAATATAAGATTCGGTTTCTGAAATATCGAATTCGAAATTAAAATTTGTCACTTGGACCAGAATAGTAGTTAAAATTTGGTTATGTAAAAATCAAATTCTGAAATTTATTTTGATTTTTTTTTATGAAAGTTTTATATATATATATATATATATATATATATATATATAATGATATTGATATAATTAAATATTATTATATTTATATATGATAATAATTTAATAATTATATATTTATATAATTAAATAATTATATATATAGTTAAATATTTAGATATTTATATTAATATATTTTATATATTTATATAAATATATAATTATGTAATTAAATATTTATATATTTATATATTAAATTTTTTTAATAGTTATATATTTATATATTTTCATTATTTATATATTTATATATTTATACATTAAATATTGATATAACTATATTTTTTATATATTTAAATTTAAATATATTAGTATGTTTATATATATATATAATTAGATATTAATATATTTATATATTAACATATATTAATATTTTTATATTTGTATATTTACGTAAATATATTAAAATTATTTGATTTGTTACTGTTAAGTAATATTAAAAGTAAAAGAAAGTTGATTTACAGTTCTTCTATGTTATTAGTTTAAAAAAATATTATGATAATATTAAAATTATAAAAAAATAATATAAAATTAAAAATTTATTTATTAAAGTAAAATATAAAGAAATAATATATGATATATAAAATATATTAATTTTGTGAATGAATAACGTTAGAACAAGTTACTTTGGTAAGATAAACTATGTGGTAAAGTGAACAAAGTTTTGGATAAGATTGGTTTTCATGATGTCCATTATTATTTGACTTGATTTTGAATGATTTTTGCAGTTCACTTCAATTTTTGGTTTTTTGTTCAAAATTGATCCCTTATAAGTTGACCAATCATCTTCACTTCTTAATTCTCGAAATAGTCTGTCATAGATCGACTTGTGTTAAAGTATAAATAAAATATATGTAGTTGGTAAAATAATGATGTGTGTGTTTATAAATAGTAATTACGTGCAAATACATAAATGAAGTTTTTGAAATTTACCACAGTTATATCATGATTCGTCTAATCTTACTACAAATTAGCATATTGGTTTAACTTCTCTTGGATTGAAGGCTTCTTCTACAAAAAATCTTGTACGCATTCGTTCAAACTATGTGACTATTTATCTTTGAATGTGCATTGTCTAAAACCTTGACTAACACTTTAAGATATACATGTCCAATTCATGGTCACCATTTGCTCTATCTTTTTAAGTGAAGAATTTATTGTAACGTATATAAGTTGTTATCACCAATGAGAAAATAGGAAGGTTCCTTGTCTTTTTGAGGATCGGAAATTTATTGACTTTGCTAAGTTGATGGTCATGTGTCTCCAACATCGACTATTGTCCCATGTTAGTGTTCACTTCTCCATTGGGATTTCATCCAACTATTTTGTTATCTACAAATCTTCATTTCTTATTATGTTGTAATAATAGAAGAATGTGGGCTCAGTCATTTCATACATTATTTACAAAACAATTGAAATCAATCAATTAGTAGGTACTTGAGTTAATTGAAAAACAATGAAAATAATAAGTTTAGAAAATAATAGAAATTACTCATGTTGACAACATCATTCTTAAGTAGACTTTTCTTGATCTCCTCATAAAATTTTGTGCGATGTGTCAAATATAATACACATGCATAAAATTGTTTTCAATCCAATTGTTGCCCTCTCTTAAGTAAGCACTTCATATGTATTTATGGGGTTAAAAATGAAATTTCGTCCATCTTATGGGATGATGTATTCTTCAAAAAGAAGAACCAAATTAGTTGTTTCTCCCTCAGTCATAATTGGGATCACAACAGGATGACAAAAAATAAATAGTTAAAAAAAATAGAGTGTTATCATAGTTTATTAAAGAAAAATATTAAAAAAAACTTAAAAAAAAATGGTCTTTAAAACTAGATTTGGATTCCAAAGTCAATTAAATACATGATCATACATACCCTTATGCACACTATTATATTTGTTTTCTCCTAACATTTGAGAAAAAAGAAAAAAAGAAAAAAAAATTTAGAAAATTATTTGTTTTTGTCCCACAATAATTAATCTTATTCTTAGATTATTTCATTGGTGGTTGAATATCAATAGTTATAATGTTTTTAACAAATCATAAACAAAAGCATTTTGACAAGAACTTTCTTAATAATGTTTTTAACTGATATAGCTTTGAAAGAACCGATTAAAATCACTTAGAATGTTTAAAGAAGTGTTTTTACAGTATTTTAATCGATACAAACTTCTTTTAATCGATTAAAACCCTTTAAAACTCTTTATGACCGATTAGAATTCAAATATGAGCGATCAGAACTCTTTTAATCGATTAAAACACGTTTCAATCGATTAAAACCACTTTGGAAGTCAGGATGATCGATCAGAATGAAATTATGACCGATCGAGTTGGTTATGATCGATCAGAATTGAATTATGACCGATCAGACTTATTTCAATCGATTAAAACAAATTTCAATCGATTAAAATGACTTGAAAATTTTTGTACGAGTTTCAATCGATTAAAACACATTTCAATCGATTAAAATAACTTGGAAAATTTGTGTACTGAGTTTCAATCGATTAAAACGTATTTCAACCGATTAAAACAACTTAGAAAAATTCTATGCAGGTTTTTAATCGATTAAAACTTCTTTGTATCAGTTAAAATAACTTGAAAAGTTTTATAAGAAAGTTTTAAAGTAAATCAATCGATTAAAACGCGAATCAATCGATTGAATAACACTTAGAAAATGTTTGTAAAATGTTTTAAGCTGATATAAACATGATTGTATCAACTAAAACAATTTCGTTAAAGAAACAAGAACGCATTAATGGGTTCAAAGGACTTTTAACAGATTATAACGACTATTTCAACAGATTAAAACAAACTTTCAACAGATTAATTAATGCAG
Source organism: Sphenostylis stenocarpa (assembly GCA_963425845.1). NCBI lineage: Eukaryota > Viridiplantae > Streptophyta > Magnoliopsida > Fabales > Fabaceae > Sphenostylis > Sphenostylis stenocarpa. Next base: position 39,136,875 of record OY731402.1, on the reverse strand, counting down.
TAGATTTGAAAATTCTCTTTAAAAACAGTTTTGCTTGAAATTTTTAAACAGAGATTGTACATCGAGTTTTTCATACATCCTTAAGCAATCAATCAAGCAACTTTAGCACTTTTTCAAGAAAGATTCGCAGCAGTTTTTTGAAGTTATTTTGAAAATCTTTCTTGAGGCAACTTGCATACTTTAAAGAAGAAACTCTCTGCAGATTTGGATAAAGCTGGTTTGAGCTTTCTAGTTTCTTCTTTGTAAATTCTTTTTCATTACTTTGTATTGTGTTGTGCCTGGAATTTGGGCACAAGTTTTCTCTGCAGCTGGAAGTTGGTTGTGGAGGTTATCAAGAACTGGAATTTGGTTCTTGGTGAAAGGTTTGGTGCCTAGAATTTGGGCATTGATTTCTCTGCAACTGGAATTTGGTTGTGGAGGTTATCAAGAACTGGAATTTGGTTCTTGGTGAAAGGTTTGGTGCCTGGAATTTGGGCACTTGGTTTCTCTCGCAATCGGAATTTGGTTGTAGAGGTTATCAAGAGCTGGAATTTGGTTCTTGGTGGAGAGGTTGAGTACGAGAACTGGAATTTGGTTCTTGTACTTGTGTGGTGCCTGGAATTTGGGTACTTGGTTTCTCTGCAGCTGGAATTTGGTTGCGAGAGGTTATCAAGAGTTGGAATTTGGTTCTTGGTGGAGAGGTTAAGTGCAGGAACTGGAATTTGGTTCTTGTGTTAGATTAGGTGTAAGATTGTTGAATCTGTAAAACATTTAATCTAGTGGAACCCAGCTGGAATTTGGCTGGAGACTGGACGTAGCCCTGGTATTGGGTGAACCAGTATAAAATACCGGTGAAATCTTTCTTAACCTTTCTCTCTTTTATTTCTGTTGCTGCGCTTATATTGTTTGATTGCTTGGTAATTCAAAAAGATTTTTAGAAACTTAATTTTCGAATTAGATAATCTGAGATTTGCGAAAAACTTTCAAAAGATCAATTCACCCCCCCTCTTGATCTAAAACTACTTTTCTAACAAATGTTTTGAAATTTTTGTATCTTTTAAAGACATTTGTATTCTTTGTTTTTCTAAAAAAAAGTTGTAAAGTATAAAACAACGTGATGACCGAATATAAGATTATACAAACGATTGCAGGAGAAACTATTGAATGTTTTTATAAGATTATACAAACGATCTTACGTACAGTATAATTTTGTTATGCCTTCTTCTTTTGGCGTCTTTTTTTCTTGATTGGTGTGGTCAAGAGAAGAGTAAAAAGTAATCCCAGTACTTTGTTATTATTTGGGTTGCGGTCATCTGGTCTATTTTATTGCATCGGAACTGTGTGGTCTTTAAACAAGGCGTTTGGATCGATTGGAGTTGCTTGACTCTATTCGTCTATATTCTTAGAAGTGAATCTTTTCGGCTGATACGAGAATGTCTTTTAGTCTTGTAGACTGGTATAATAATCCTTGGATCTGCTTTGTTTAGTATGTTTTTATGTATTTTGAGTTCTTTTATTGACTTTTGTCTACTTTGTAATGTACTCTGTTTTTGGGTTTTAAATACCCTTTGTACTGAGCTTAATTGATGTTATTTGCTTATAAAAAAAATATAAATACCTTTGTTTTGATGAGATACTTGATGACGTATGAACCATACTCTTATCTAAAAAAATTATTTAAAATATCTTCAAAATAGTGAACGCTAGGAGAGGACGCGACCCATCGTGCATCTAACTCACTCTATAATCTATAAAAGCCACTCTAATACATAAAAGTCATTCTTTAATATATAATGACATTATAAAATATTGAGTTATATCAGTGTAAAAGGTACCAATATATTTGTAGAGGGATGGTTAAACCAATAAAATGAAAAAGGGTTTTTGGAAGGTGCGATTTGGTGGCTAGGGCTGAGGGTTATGAAGAGGGACAAAGTTGGAGAAAAAGGGCATGAGGGAAAGAGTGTGAGATGCGAGTGGGGGCATGACGATGATGGTGGAGGAGGAGATACTGATTAGGGCATGGCGAGAGTGCGGTGGTGCGAGTGAGAGTAAGGATCGAGGGTGACTAGCTCGCAGTTGCCAATGTCGAGGATGCAGGGTGCGATGTGGTAATGCACGGGCTAGGCTTCGATAGGGATGGTGAGGTGTAACAAGTCCCACATTGGGGAGGTCTCCTTACCAGGGAGGCCTTATAAGGTAGGAGGTTCTCCAACCTCTTGAGCTAGCTTTTGAGGGATGGTTCCCCTCTTAGCCTTATGGTTGTTACATTGGTGCTTTCGTTGAGAGTCAGCCAACTCGAGAAGGGCTACCCACGGAGAGTTCTGACCGTCGGAGGGTTCTGACCACTGGAGGGTTCTGACCGGTAAGAAAGCCGAGTAAAGTGCTAGTGAGTGAAGTGTCGGTGAGTGAAGTGTCGTGGAGTGCAGCCATCGAGGACGCTGGCTTTCGAACGGGGTGATATTGTAACAAGTCCCACATTGGGGAGTTCTCCTTACCAGGGAGGCCTTATAAGGTAGGAGGTTCTCCAACCTCTTTAGCTAGCTTTTGAGGAATGGTTCCCCTCTTAGCCTTATGGTTGTTACATGAGGTGACGGTCACGGTGGCTACAAGTGGCGGTTCGGGATGGCGTGAAGCCTGTCCGGGGGTGAGTGACTGGCTAGGACCTAGATTTGCGGCTGAGAGAGTGCGGAGAGTGAAGGTTGGAATGAAGGGGGCGCAAGGTGAGGGTGGAGATGAAAGGTGCGGTGGCCGTGGGAAGGGGACAAGGGTGAAGATGGGGTCGTAACGTTGAAGTGAAGGAAAAAAGGAAAATGTGAGGGGAGAGTGAGCGTGAGGTGCAGATGAAGTGAAGGTAATGGAGGTGAGTGTTGGGGATGATGGTGAGAATGAGGGCGAGAGGGTTCAAGAATGGGGTGGAATGGAGGTTGTCGTGTAAGGGCAGATGAGCCCCAGTAAGGGAGAAAGGAAGGTAGGGGAGAGGAGGGACGAGGGTGCCGCGGTGGTGGACTGAAAAAAAAAAAAAGAAAAAAGAAAGGGGGAGTGATTGGGAGGTGAGGCTCACGGAGGTATGCTGGGCTGGAAAGGGGAATAGATAAAAAATGAAAAGAAAAGAGAAGAAAAAATAAAATAAAAGGAAAATACTTGTGTTTTTTATTTTCGTTGATCCAACTCTTCCAAGTTTGTGAAGTTTTCTTCTCTCCTCCTTTCTTGTATTTTTTTTTTTTTCTCTTTTGTCTTGTTTATGTTGTTCTTTATATTTAGAGAGGACAAGTGATATAAGAGAAAGTGGGAAAGTGGAGGTAGAGAAGTCACGAAGAAAATGGGTAGAGGAGTTAAGTTATATAAGAAGATCGTGAGTGTGTGTAACTATCGAGAGGGAGAGAAAATAGGAAGTTGGAGTGGGAAGATATTTTATTTTATTTTATTAATAAATATTTTAAACTAAATATATATAACTTTTTAATAAAATACCTTTTTAATTATATTTTTTATGTCATTAATTTAATTATGAGGATGAAATTCTCCTCTTTACTTAACTTTTACTAGATAATATGAATTAGAGTAGAAGATAAGTAAAGATAAAAATATATATTTTATTTAAATTTGAAATTCATGACTATTGTCTCCTTGACTAGACTTTAACGAAGGATTGATGAACATTAGAAGCTTGACTTTGAATGTAAGTGCCAATTAGAAAAGTTGGGTTTTAATTACATGTGCAAGTTGGAAAAGTTGAACTTTAAATATAGGTGTTAGTGAGAAATGTTGAATGTTGGTGTCAGTTGGATGTTGGACTCTAAATGCAGCTAGTAAAAAAAACTAGACTTTAAATGTGGGTGTTAATTAGAAAATATGAGTTTTAAATGTTGGTATCAGTTGGATGTTGGGCTTTAAATGTGAGTGTCAATCAAAAAAGCAAGCTTTAAGTATTGATGCTAATCAAATGTTGGGCTTTAAATGTTGGTGTCAATCAAAAAAGTTGGGCTTTAAATGTAAGTGTCAATCAGATGTTAGGTTCTAAATGTGGGTGCTAATTAGAAAAGTTGAGTTTTAAATGCAAGTGTCAGGAAGATGTTGGGATTTAAATATTTGTGCCAATTGGATGTTGGATTTTAAATGTGGGTGCCAGTAAGAAAAGTTGGACTTTAAACGTGGGTGTCAGTAAAAAAGTTGGGCTTTAAATCCATGTGCCAGTTAGAAAAGTTGAGCTTTCAATGTGGGTGTTGGTAAAAAAAATTGGGGTTTAAATATTGGTGTCAGTCGGAAACGTTGGGTTTTAAATGCTAGTGCCAATTGGATGCTGAACTTTAAATGTTGGTGTCTGTTGGATGCTGGGCTTTAAGTGTTAAAACACAATGATGCATATATGCATAAAGTCGAAATTTATTTTCTTATGATTTTCTCTTTTTGTAGGAAGACTTTATTTTTGGAATCAAATGTTTCTCTTTCAATTATCAAATTCATGTAAGTTGATCATTCTTCTTCGACTCTCGTTTGCGTAATTTTATTTTACCTTGAGCATAAAACGAGGAATGTTATAACTCTTTTGTAATGTCATAATTGAGGTGTGATATACAAGACATTTTTTCAAAAACATTACTTTGTTCTCATGCTACTTGAACATAGGTGACTAGATGTGTGGAATATGGGTCTGGGTGATTATTCCACTTTGTGATAATGAATTAATCTTGATATAGACTAACTCATAAAAGGTAAGGAAAAAATGAGTGGACCAATTTGTGGAAACTATGATGATGAAAGGTTATATAGGAGGATTCCCCTTTTTACAATTCTTCAAAAGGAGAAATCTTGTGAGGTGGGGCGATAAAAACCAAAATTGCCCCAATTATGGAATATAGGGGAAAATTATATGTTGAAATAGGTTAAGGGAAAAACGTGAAATGCCCCCTTATAAAAGGTTAAGTGATTAAGATGAAAAAGATTTTTATTTTAAGAATGATGACATGATATGAATGATTTCCCCCTATTTCGGGGTGACATGGCGATATGGGTTGCCCCCCTTTTAGTTGTATGATAGAAAGGATTGCCCCATTCCAGTGGCAATAATTATCCCCGTTTTGATAGCGACATGATAAAAGGATTGCCCCTATTTTAGAGGTGACATAATAGAAGCAAAAGGATTGTTCCTTCACCTGACTTATTGGCTATTTGAGCCGAGACACTTTAACTAGTTTGCTCTCTCTTTTTTTTAGGTTTTTTTTAGCGACCAAGTCCTTAGTCAAGACATTTTATCATAAGATCAATCATTGTGAAAACTAAAACAATTAATCCTCGATCAACGTGGACCTTTATTAGGCTTGTAATGTGGTTACATGTTAAGGACTATGAAAGAAAGGATTAAGACTGAAACGAGTGCTTATGGGTTATTTGTAACAAGGATTCTTAACTAAGAAGTGTATCATTTGTAATCGAGATTTTATTTTATTTTTTCCGATTTGTCACCACTTTGTGATTTTCTTTCACAACCTTTTTAGGTTTTTTACTCACTTTGCTTCTTAATTGATTATTTTTCTTCTACTTTCTATTTTTCTTTATTTTTTTAATGCTCAACTGCTAAATGCACTTGATGTAAACACTGAGTTAACTTTGATGTAAGCAAAATCCTTGTTTGGGATAATTTGACAAAAAAAAAAGGCTTAAAAGGGTAGTCTTATTTTATTATTTGTTAATTTTGGTTTTGGATAAAGAAACATGGTCATGCATCACTTCGAATCATGATTGTCTTATTTTCACACATATTGATCCTATGACAAAATTGATGACTTTAACAAACATCGCAAATTTTTTTATTTTTTGGTCTTACCTTTTGCCTAGACTGCCTTTGTAGGTTTTCAGTCTAGCGGACTTCATTTTTATGTCTCAAGCATATAGAAAAAAAAATTATTTGAAAAGAGATAAGTCATGGAAAACTTATATGGGGTTGTTTCTTATTTTGGGCAATGATAGTATCTACTAGGACAAATTCTGTCATACTTAGGATGAGAAAGGCTAGAGGAGTTCAAGTAATATGTATATGAATGCTTCTGAAGAAATGTTATTGCATAACATTAGCCCAGAAAGAGACATGATATTCCAAAATACTATTTTTCGATTCCCCTTTTTTCTCTCTTTTTCTTGTTTATTCATGGATTTGATGATTAATAAGGGAAACAATTAACCCAACATGCAATTATATCTATGTGTTATTTTTATTTTTTTTTGTATTTGTGACTGTTGAAACATACAAGGATATGAAGCTTGTAGATTTTGATGATGATTCAAGAATAAAGGACTTAAAGATTTGAAGACTTGTAATGTTATGTAATAACTCTGTTTTTATGATTTTGAGTCTGTAATATTAGAGTCTAAGATATCCAGCACATAGTCCACTCTTTAAAGATTCTAAAAACTCATTTTTATCAAAAACATACTGGATTAATCGATTAAATGGCAGGTTAATAGATTATTACAGAGAGAAAACCATTTTCAACGTCTGCTCTCTGGAATAATCGATTAAACCCCCTGTTAATCGATTAACTGGGCTGTTAATCGATTAAATGCCTAGTTAATCGATTAAACTGAGCTATTTTGGGTTCCCTGCGAATTTGGCTCTGGAATAATCGATTAATACTCAAGATAATCGATTATTTCAGTCAAATATGTGTTTTGAATTTCAAAATTGGACCAAGTTTCGAAAACCCTATTCCCAATTCATCTGATTTCAAAAATCCCCAATTCCCAAAACCTAATCTTTCTACTAAGGTTCTCTAAAGCTCTCTGCAAAGTGAACAACCTTTTTCAAACGAAAGTTGAGAGTTGTGACTGCCAGAGAGTTGTGACTGCCAGAGAATTGTTTGTTGGAGGAAAAAGGGGTTTTTGAAACCTAGTGTGGGCTAGAAGCGATAAGAATCACTGAGTGGGTTTTCTTAGTGGATTGTGTGTTGTGCCGTCTATAGGGAAAACTGTTCTTCATCCTTTGTGGGATTCAAAGGAGGTGTTCATCTCTTGTGTGACTCAAGAGAGGTGTATTATTTACCTTATCTTTTCATTTGTAATCTGATTGTATAACTGTGATTATAGTGACAACGTTAATCCTCTGTTTGAGTAATTAGCAACTAGACGTAGGGTCTTTTGATCCGAACCAGTATAAATCGTCTGTGTAATACTTTATCCTTACTCTATTTACTTTACACAACATTTTAATCGGTGAAATTTGGAGAAAATTTTAAAACCCTAATTTTTTGTTACGAAACCAATTCACCCCCCTCTTGGTTTTTGTCCGTAAACGCAAACATTCCGCTGCGTGATTCTAACAAGTGGTATCAGAGCTTGCTTTGATAGTCATTCAATTTTTGAAAATGGTCAGACAAAATCAAACGTTTGCCGATGGTGCTTCTATCAATAGACCCCCACTTTTTGCGGGGCAAAATTATCCGTTTTTGAAAGTTAGAATGCAAATATTTTTAGAGTCTGTTGATAGAGGTGTTTGGGATGCAATTTTAAACGGTCCCTTTATTCCTAAAGTTGCTAAAAATGGATTAGAAGTACCAAAACCATTTTCTAGATGGATGACTGAAGAAAATAGGAAAGTCCAATATGATGTTGGGGCTAGAAATATTATTTCATCTGCTTTAACCCTTGATGAGTTTTACAGGATCTCTGTTTGTAAAAGTGCTCAAGAAATGTGGGAAATGTTAAGAGTAACCCATGAAGGTACCGACGATGTAAAAAGAGCACGGAAGAATTCATTGATCCAAGAATATGAGATGTTCCGGATGCAACAAGGAGAAACAATCTTTGACGTTCAAAAGCGTTTCACGCACATAGTGAATCATTTCACTGGATTAGGTAAAAAAATTTATGTTGATGAATTAAATGTAAAAATCTTGAAATCTTTGGATAGGAAATGACAACCTAAGGTCACAACCAACTCGGAGTCACAAAATCTTGCAACAATGTCTATGGCGGCGCTCTTTGGAAAGTTGAGAGAGCATGAACTTGAACTTGGAAGGCTAAATGATGAAGAAGGTCAACACCAAAAGAGGAACCTAGCCTTCAAAACTAAAATTTCCAAGAGTAAGAATAAGAAGGAAGAAGAAAACTCAGAAAATGAAGAAGAAAATCAATTGAGTCTTATGATAAAGAAATTTACCAAGTTTATGAAAGCCAAAGGAAAGCAACCCTTCAAAGGTAAGGGAAAGGTAAGAGAAAGTACTTCTTTAAATATCAAATGTTATGGTTGTGGTGAAATAAGACATGTAAAAATCGAATGTCCAAACAAGAAGAATGAAGATAACGAAGGCAAGAAATTCTTTAAGAAGAAAACCTACATTGCTTGGGATGATAGTGACTCAAGTTCGGAGTCAAGTGATTCGAAAATAGAAGCTAACATTTGCTTGATGGCAAAAGACAATTGTCGTTGCTGTCAAAACGAGGCATTCAGAGCGACGCGATGGTTCCGACTTTCCAATTTTCGCTTTTTTATGGGTGTGGTTACAACGCCTTTAAGTTGTCCGATAACCGGGCTGAACCTAGGGGCGAGGTTTTCGAAAGAGTGTTCTTAGATTGTCCGATAACTGGGCTAACCCAAGAACTAATTTTGAAGGGTTCTTATGGAGTCGCCACCGATGTTTTTACCGGAAACATCGAAAAAGGAGTAAAAAGGCGTTGGTTTTCGAAAACCAACTTTGGTCGTTAAAACCAGAGTTTAGGTAAGGGAGTTAGTTACGTGTAAGGGAAGTGTTAGTTCCCTTACGATGCCCCTTTCGGGTTCCCTATGATAGGCCAGCTATTTAATAAATAAACTTTGTGAAAAGACGCTTTTACCCTTTTATTTACGGAATTAAAGTAACGACTACATGACCCTAATATCTATTACGTAATTTAATCATAAAAGTAAAGGCAAAAAAGAGAGGGAGAGAAAGAAGAAACCTCCGAAGCAAGCTCTTTAATTAATTTCTTGGAAATTAGGATGCATTTTGGCAGCCCTTTGCTCTTTACAACGCCGAAAATCTCTCGGAAATGCTATAAAAATCTCTAAGAAACTCTCAAAAACTCCGGAAAGGCTTCGGAGGGGTTCTAGGAAGAGAATTTGAAGAATTTGCAGAAGGGAAAGTGGAAGAACTCTGAAATGAGGGGGCAAGCGCTGCTATTTATAGGGATTCGAGCCTGTCAGGTCGAGACGACCGTCTCGCCTTGCAAAAGTGGCAAGACCGCCGTCTCGTTTACGAGAAGGCCTTCTCGCCAATCGGGAGGGGGGTCTCGCCATTCGCAAGTGGCGAGACGACCGTCTCGCCAAACGAGTATGCAGTCTCGACTTGCAGAAGTGGCGAGACGGCGATCCCGAAAAGTGAGACGGCGGTCTCGACCTCTAAAGGCGAAAATCCTTATTTTAATGCAGAAAATCCTTCCTATCCTATTATGGGGCCTAATAGTCTCTCCTAGTGGCTTCTTAGGCTTCATCCATCTTCAAATAGGAGGTCTTCTGGTCTTTATTATGAGGCTGGGCAAGATTTTGGGTCTACAACTGCCCCCCCTTACCTGACCAGTCGACTGTTGACCTGTTGTGCCAAGAAGATCGACTGGAGGGTAAAGGAGTTGACCTTCTTGCCCGGTTACCCTTCGGACGTCCCGTCTTGCGGCGGTTGATCTTCTGGGGAAAATTTGTGTTGTGTACCTCCAAGATACTCCTTCTGACGGTAGCCGATCCTTTTGGTTGACACATGGTAGAACCTCAAGATGCTCTTTCTGACGGTAGTTGATCCTTCGGTTGATGGGTATAAACCCCCCATTAGGCTGGTAGTTACAACCCACTATGCGTAGGACTAGATGAGTATGAACCCCCTATTAGGCTGGTGGTTGCGACTTACTAATCCGGCTCGAGCGCAGATCAGGTGCACCGCGTGTGCAGGTTGATAGGTATGAACATCCTATCAGGCTGGTACAGTCCACTGCGTAGGACTGGTGGTGGTGGCGACTTACTGCTCGGGTGGCTCACGCGTCGAGCACTGAGATGCGGTTTCTTGTCTTTGTTTGTCTTTTCTGGGAATGGTCGTCCGGATTGTGCCGGGGATTTTGTTGGTGTTCATCCAGCTTGTTGGTTGCTAGAGATTTTTGTTCTCTTTGTTGTTCGATTCTTGCTTGTTCATTGAAATTTGTTGGTCAAGGTGATTAACTTGTTTTAATCCTGCCTTTTTCCGAGGTTTTATCTTTTTTTTCTCGCGATTTTGGATTTTGGCTTTTTTGAGCGTAAGTCTTTTTATTCTTAGTTTCTTTTTGTTACGCTAACTCTTTTTGAAAGGGAGAGTAAAATGTATGAAATAAAATTTTATTTATGATAAAAGTTTATTACATCAATTTATTTGTCTAAGCCCTATCCCTAAGATGGTGGACTTGAGTCTGGAGACGATCCATAAGAGGGGAATTACCGGTACAGATGTCTTCGGAATTCTGCTTGATCCCGGGCTTCGTCGAGGTACTCCTGTCGGAATGTCACTAGGTCCTGCCTTATTCCCTCTTGGTATTGGTTTAATATCTCCAATCTCGTGTCGAAGACATCTGCTCTTGTCTCATAGACATTTGATCGAATTGCTGGCGTAAATCGTAGATGTTGCAGTTGATGCCAGCAAAATTGTCTGTGTACTGTTATTGTTGTTGTTGTTGTTGTTGCTGCTGTTGTTGGAACTCGGGAGGTTTCGGGAGATTGTGCATTGCTACGAGATCCCGGAGATCCAAAGCTATGTCCAGTGAGGGGTGGAGGATCAACCGGGTCCCTTGACGTAGCAGCATCCCCATGCTGACCAGGACCGACCCGTTGATAGTCTCGGGTCGGAGCCTGGAGGCCAGTTCCTCCCTGCCACTGCACCCCCATTTCTCTGCCAGGGGGGTAATGAGGGGAGCCATGAGGACGACTCCCACGGGCCGGCTCCCGAAGTCCTTGAGGGCCTTCAGGAAGAAATAGTCAGGGTTGCACCGGCGCCTCTAGCTCATGCAGTAGAGGACGAAGAGGTCCGAGAGGGTTACTTTACCCTGACTCTCTTTCTGCCCGTGGATCGTCCCGACCAACAGCTTGTGGCAGATGCAGAGGGCAGGGGGAAGTGCGGAGCCCTTCAGTAGTGTGAGCAGAGTGTGCGCCCCGGTCAGCTCTTCCCACATCTTGTCGGCGGTGAGGTTGGTGGGGCATGCACAAATGGCCGGCCTCCTGGTAGTCCCAAGTTAGCACATCCTCGGGCTGGACGAATCCAATGGACACGTTGAATTCATCCAGGGTGGTGGTTCGGTACATCCCACCGATGAAGTAGGTCACCATTTTTATTGGTGGGAGACCGGGCACCATGGAAGGGGTCTCAGAGTAGGAGATGGAGGCGAGAAACTCTAACACCACCTAAGGATAGACGTGGGTGGGTGGAGACTGGAGGAGGAAGCGCCACCCTATGCTGTCGATGTGGGCACGGACATCGTCTTCCCACCCGAATTCGGCGAGGATGCCGAAGTCCAATCTTAGCATGGGGTGCCATGTATACCCCCAGATGTGCTCTAGGCGAGCCTGGTGTAACAGTGAAAGCTGTGTAGGATCCTGCGGAGCGGGAGCTGAGGAGTTGCTAGGACCGGCAGAGCCTCTTCTCTTTCTAGACTGATATCCATGATGCATTTTTGATAGCAGGATGCTTCAGAGTGAGAGAATGGAAGGTAGGAGTGCAAGAGGAGGTGTGGAGACCCCCCCCTAGGCCCCTCTATTTATAGGAAATTTTTCAGATTCGGGACCGCCATCTGGGAAGTCGAGACGGTGGTCTCGATTTTGCGCTATCCGGGACAACCGTCTGGAACCTCGAGACGGTCGTCTCGCCAAGCAAGAAGGCGGTCTCCTTTTTGGTCAAGTCAAGATGGCGGTCTCGTTTTGCTAAAAATCGAGATGGCGGTATGGACATACGACATGCAGTTCCGACAGAAGAGATAAGGGACGTTAAATATTCTTTCGCATAAAGCCATATTTTATCTCGGACAGTCTGCCTTTTAGCTAGCCTGGTTTCAGGTTCTTTGCAAGCTAAGTAGTCACGCAGTTCCGACAGAAGAGATAAAAGGCTATAAAATAAGCAAAACAACATGAAAATAAAAATCCATTTCCAAAATAAGACCTGGTCCAAAAATATTACACTCATAAAACATTCATATAGATAGTTTATTCTTCAATAAAAAAAATATATACGCAATCAGCATACATCATGTAGAAAAACATGATAAATAGGAAAATAAACACTCACATTCAAATAAGCATCATTTTCATCAAACATGCATTTTGGTTTTAGAAATGGAGGGGACAAGTAGACAGCCAAAGAAGGTGGATATTCCCCGTTTCCATACTGAGAGATTGGAACGGCTAAGCACGGCAATGCCATCGGAGGTCCGCGCAGACTTTGAAAAATCCTATGGACGGATTTTGGACCTTCTAAAGATCTGTGTCGATCAGGTGTTCCTAAGGGCACTAATACACTTCTGGAATTCCAGTCTGCGGTGTTTCGAATTTCCGCAGTTCGACTTGGTGCCTACATTAGAGGAGTATGAAACCATGTTGAGATGGCCCAAATCAGCTGGGGTCCATGTCCGCCACGATGCATACACCCCTGCAGCACCAGTCGCTGCCCTTATTCAACTACCATTCCGGCAGAATATCCTGATAAGGAAGGGGAACGCCCAGGGTTGGAAAGTATCAATGCTAGAAGACCACATGTCCTACCTAGCTGAAAGGGCAGAGTGGGTCGCCTTCAACAAAACCCTGGCCCTTATCATTTTTGGAACGATCTTGTTCCCCTTCCACTTCGACATAGTAGATCAGGCCGTCATGGACGCCTTCTTCGCCTGGGACGTGAACTCAAAGAGTCCCCTGCCTGCAATTCTTGCCGACACCCTGCTCTCGGTGGAATTCTGCCACCAGAAGCAGGGAAAAATACTCCGCTGCTGCTCTTCATTACTATTTGTGTGGAGCGCCACACACCTCTACGCCTCCAGCCACATGGGGATATTCCCCGATCCTTTAAGGAGCTTTTCCAAGATCCCCCTCCAACGACGCCTGACTACAAAATGGACGGACGAGTGGAATCAAAAGGACGCCAACAGTTTATCCTGGGTCTGCCCTTGGTTCCGACCCGGCCCAGTTCTCATCATATGTGGGGACTATCCGAGCATACCCTTGATAGGACTCAGGGGTTGCATAGCCTACTCACCTAGAGTAGCTATGAGGCAGCTCATGAGGACCCAAACTACTATTTCCCGAGGGGAGCTCGGAGGACTGTGCTTCTTTGGAGACCCGTGCACAATCGCCAACTCACTAGCTGTGAGAAAAGCATGGGAGAGGCCAGTATATATGGGGGACAGAGAGCTAGGAAAAGCTCGGGTGGCTGTCACCAGTGACTATGAGGCGTGGAGAAAGAAAAGAGGGATGACTCAACCATCCACCACACCCACTACAAGTGCCAACAATGAAGGGCTGCAGGCTCAAATTAACACCTTGACCCAGAGGATAGAAATCATGGGAGCCCAGATGAGGGCCCTTGAAGAGAGAGAACAAGCCTCTATCCTCACAATAGACGGTCTGCAAAGGCAAGGCAAGAAAAGGATCATGAAATAGAGCGCCTCAAGGACCAGTGTGCTGACTCCAATGAACAAGCTATCCGAGCATCCAAAACTGCCAGAACTAGTTCGGATAGCCGACTTCAAGAAATAACTGCCAAGTCAGCACGCCTTGAGGCCGAATCATCAGAGCAGGCTCAAACGATCAAGGAGTTGTCGCAAGAGCTCATCAAGACTCGGTTAGATATCCGCCAAGAGCGAGAGGCCAACCGGAGACTCAACAGAAGTCTCGCTGAGCTACGCTGTAAAGAAAGAGACGGGCTAGCTCAGTACGACCAAGTACTGCAAGAGAAAGACCGAGCCGTTGCGAAGCTCGATGAACTACAAGCCTTGGTCGTTCATCAAGAGGCAAAGATCAAAGAAGCTCAAAAGTGCAGTGAAGATACGAGCCAGGCGGTCCACAAGCAAAGCGAAGCACTTGCTCGTCATGTCCGGGAAGCCGAGAGAGAACTACAGAGGAATCAAGACCCGCCTGTGAGTTTCTTTAAAGTTTTCCGCTTTTGCCAAAAGTTGCTTCGCAGTATAGAATAGGGGAATGTACACCTTCTGTCAAATAAATAAAATCTTCTTTATTCAAATGACTGTCTACTCGCATGCATAAGCATTCATTTGCATATTTAATTTCCCCTCCTTCACGCTTAATAAATAAGATAATAGAAAGGAGGAATTAACTAACACGTCTTCTAAATCAGAAGAATGGAGAGAAAGCCACTCCTAATAAAGCTTACTCCAACGGTCGACTCACTGCAAGAGGAAAATAAGCCTCGGCCGTTGGTCCTTAAGAACAAAGAAGAGGGGGTAAGGACACCAGTGCGATTATTTATGCCACGTCCTTTCCCCTACGAATCAAATAAAGCTGTACTGTGGAGATATGGAGAATCTTCACCAATAAAAGAGGAAATAACGAACATAGTCGGTATTGGGGGCATGACTAGAAGTGGAAGAGTCTACTCCCCCAAGGACACACAGGAAGATGTCCTCCAAAATAAAGGAAAAAAATAAAAAGACCGAAGAAGAAAAAGAAAATAAGGAATCCAAGGAGGAGACAGAGGAATTACTCCAGTTCATAAGGCAAAGCGAGTATTCCATTATAGACCAGCTCAATCGCACACCTGCAAAGATAACATTGTTATCTCTGATAATGAGCTCGGAACCACACAGAAACGCCTTGCTGAAGGTCTTAAGCGAGGCGCATGTACCTCATACAATATCCCAAGAAAAGGTCGAGAGGATCGTCGGTCACATCACGGCAAGCGATCACCTCACCTTCACGGAGGAAGAACTCCCCCTTGAGGGGTCAAATCATAACAAGCCCTTGCACATCTCAGTCAAGTGCAAGGAGTACCTCATCGCCAAAGTTCTTGTGGATAACGGGTCATCCTTGAACGTGATGCCCAAGTGCACACTGGACAAGCTAACTATCCAAGGGACCCGTCTGCGCCCAAGCAGCACCATCATTCGAGCCTTCGACGGATCTAAACGAGAAGTAGTGGGAGAGGTTAACTTGCCAATTCAAGTTGGACCCACTATCTTCGACATCGATTTCCATATCATGGATATTACTCCAGCATATAGCTGTCTCCTCGGCAGGCCTTGGATTCATGACGCCAAGGCAGTACCTTCAACGCTCCACCAGAAATTCAAATTCATAGTGGACGATAAATTGGTCACAGTCCAAGCAGAAGACGATATTTTGATCAGTGGACCGTCCACCCAGCCCTATGTGGATGTGGCTGAAGAGGCCCTTTAAATATCTTTTCAAGCGCTCGAAATTGCCAGCATAGAGTGACTTCCCAAAAACACAAAGGTAACCCACATGATGTTGAAGCATGGTTACCATCCTGGCCAAGGACTGGGGGCAGATTCCCAAGGCATGAGGGAACCCCCAGAATTCAAAGACAATCCTTGCAAGTATGGCCTAGGATATGACCCTACCAAGGGTCGGGCGGAAAAAAGAAAAGGGAAGTCTCCCCTCCGCACACTCAAGCAAGCGTCAAGAGCCACCTTAGTCATTAGGAAATCTTTTTCTTCGTTTAAGGGATGTAAACCCCATGATTGTTAGAGATTATCCCCCGGGGCGAGCCCGACCCCCGGGCATTTCAGGGCACATATTCCCTTATTAATTAATAAAGAATGATTCTTACAAACTGCTTCTCTTCTCTCTATTTTTGACTAGACCTCATGAATTACCCTGTCTAAGTAAACAAAATAAAGAAGAGTAAAAAGCGCATTCAAATAACCAACATTTACCATTGCTATTGCCATCAAAGCTAGTTGATTAGAAGCACATAAAAATAAGACTTCACCTCATCCATAAAAAGAAAAGTCATGCTTCGCTAATACTATGACAAAAAAAAAACAAAAAATATAATAATAATAAATCCAAAAAAAAGAGAGAGAAAAGCCCAGAGAAGCCAAAGACCAAAGAAAAGGGCAAATCACCCGGTAGGAAACCCACTAAGGGGGCTACGCAAAAGATAGAGTCGACCCGGTAGGACACCCGAACAACAATAAAGGGTAGCCTAGGCAGAAGTTAGGGTTACAAATAAGGTCCGCTAGGATTTCTCCAAAAATTACAAAAAAAGGAACCTAGACAAAAGTTAGGGCCAAAACACAGTATCCTAGTTCGAAAACCCAAAGGGCGTTCTAGGGAAATCAGCTAGCCATTAAAAAGCAATGGAAATAAAACCAAAAAGCGCAAATACAAAAAAAGAAGGGAAAACTGTTTGCTTAGACAAAGCTTAAACACCTAGGCCTAACCTTAGCCAACCATTCTTACAAAAACCCTATAAAAAAAATTAACCCTCTAAAACACAAGCCATTGAAATTTTCCTCTTTGTTTCTTTTGTCTTGACCCTCACATCAATATTCTAATAATTAATTTGGGAATATGGAGGCGTATAGTCAACAAGAGGATTGAAATCCCTAAAGCAAAGAAAAAGGGACACTACATGACAAAGAGTGTGCTGCAAAAAGAACAAAGAAAACAAAAAAAAGAGAAAAAGAAAGAAAGAAAAGATCTTTCGGTCACAAGAAGTCCGGCATGGTACAACCAAGAGTAAACACAACAAATCAGAGGGCATTCAGCGCAACGAGACACGTTGGTTAAATCGTTCTGAAAATTTAATCAAAATAGGCATTATAGGACATCAAACATGAAAACATTGCATGCATAAAAATGTTTTTGAACCAGGTCCTATTTTCTTTTCAAAAAAAAAAAAAACACCAGAAATTTGAGACCGTCGTCTGGGTCATCCAGACCGCCGTCTCGGTCCCCCGGCAAGACGAGAACGCCGTCTCGACTTAGCCAAAATCGAGACTGCCGTCTCGATGACCCAGACCGCCGTCTCGGTTTGCAGCTGACTCGAGACCGCCGTCTCGCCCTCCCAAATGGTGGTCTCGAATTGGAAAAATTTCCTATAAATAGGGGGCGCGCTTGGGGGGTTCCTCACAACTCTCCTTGCCTCCAGAACCTCCATTTCTCAGAATTTGCACTCCCAAGACTCCTCTGGTCAAGATTTTTGGTAGAAGCGCTTCCAGAAAGAGAAGGAGCACTGCCGGTGCCAGCAGTTCGGCGGCACTGCCGCCCCAGGATCCCTCTCAATTATCACCGCAGCACCAGGCCCGCCTTGACAACGTCTGGGCCCACATTGACAGCATTGGGTGGACTTCAGCATCCTGGTTGAATTTGGGTGGGAGGACGACGTCCGGGCCCACATTGACAGCATCGGGTGGGGCTTTCTACTGCAGCCACCACCTACACACGTGTACCCACAAGCGGTACTGAAATTCTTGGCCTCGGTCTCCTACTCCGAGGTCCCCTCCACAGTCCCGGGCCTGTAGCCCACTAAGATGGTGACCTACTTCATAGGTGGAAGATACCAGACCACCACCCTCGACGAGTTCAACATGGCCATCGGGTTTGTCCGGCCCGAGGACACACTGACCCAGGAGTACCGTGAGGCCATCTGCTCCCGGCCCACCAACCTCACTGCCGCCGAAATGTGGCATGAGCTCACAGGAGCCACCACGCTGCCCACGCTGATGAGGGGCTCCGCGCTGCCCCCAACACTCCGCATCTGCCACAAGCTGCTGGCAGGAACCATCCATGGGAGGAAAGAGAGTCAGGGCAAGGTCTCCCTCCCTGACCTCTTCGTACTTTATTGCATGAGCCAGAAGCGGCGCTGCAACCCCGACTACTTCTTCCTGAGGGCCCTCAAAGACTTCGGGAACAGATCCGCGGGGGCCATCCTCGTGGCTCCCCTCATCACTCCCTTGGCAAAAAGATGGGGGTGCCCTGGCCGGGAAGAGCTGGCCTCCAACTTGCGACCCGAGTCCATCAACGGGTCAGTCCTGGTCAGCATGGGAATGCTGATATGTCGAGGGACCCAGTTGGCCCTCCATCCCACACTGGATTTCGCACTAGATCTCCAGGGACTGGTGGTGATGCAAGATATCCCCACGCCCCCCGAATTCCAGCAGCAACAGCAGCAACAACCACCACCGTACACGAACGATTTTGCCGGCATGAACCGCAACATGAACAATCTGCGCCGGCAGTTCGACCAAATGACGGTGCGGCAAGAAGCCTACCATACCCAGCAAGAGGAGATGTACTAGCATCAGCAGATGATACGGCAGGAATGGACAACATTCCAGCAAGAGTACCGCGACGAAGTCCAAGAACAAGCAGACTTCCGGTATCACGTCTACCAGCAATTCGCCCGTGGATCATCTCCAGAGGATAGCCCTTAGGGATGGTACTTGCCTATATAAAAGTGGTTGTAATAAAATTTCCCTATAAATAAAAATTTTATTTCATGCATCTCTTTGCCACCCTTTGCAAAGCTAGCGTAAAACAAAAAAAGATTAAAAGAAAAAAAAAGCATACGCTCGATAAGAAAAGCCAAAATCCTAAAATTGCGAGAAAAAAGAGATAAAACCGCGAGAAAGAGGCAGGATTAAGACAAGCCATCACCTCAACCAACAAAATTTCGACTACCAAATCAGAGTCGAACAGAAAACAAGACTCATCCGACCAGCCAGCAAGAGTCAGATAGTCGCCACCAAAAGTGAAAAACAAAGAATCCCCGGCAACCAACAAAGCTGGATGAAATACCAAAACCCCGGCGCAACCCGGATGACCATTCAGAAAGGACCAAGAACATCTACGGAAATCACTCCCAAGGGAGTCGGCGCATGGGCCACCTGAACAGTAAGCCGCCACCACCACCAGTCCTACGCATCGGACTGTACCAGCCTGATAGGGGGTTTATACCTATCAACCAGCACACAAGGAGTGCCTGAAAGGCGCATGGGCCACCTGAACAGTAAGCTGCCACCACCACCAGTCCTACGCATCGGACTGTACCAGCCTGATAGGGGGTTTTATACCTATCAACCAGCACACAAGGAGTGCCTGAAAGGCGCATGGGCCACCTGAACAGTAAGCTGCCACTACCACCAGTCCTACACAACGGACTGTGCCACCCTGATGGGGGGTTCATACCCATCCAGTCCCACACAACGGATTGTACCAGCCTGATGGGGGGGGGGTTCATACCCATCCAGTCCCACACAACGGACTGCAACTACCAGCCTGATGGGGGGTTTATACCCATCAACCGAAGGATCGGCTACCATCAGAAGGAGTATCCTGAGGTTTTACCACGTGTTAACCAAAGGGATCAGCTACATCAGAAGTAGTATCCTGGAAGTGCACGAACACCAAGTTTTCCCCAGAAGATCAATCGCCACAAGACGGGACATCCGAAGGGTAACCGGGCAAGAGGGTCAACTCCTTTACCTTCCTGTCAGTCTGTCTGGCACAACAGACCAACAACTGACTAGTCAGGTAAAGGGGGGGCAGCTGTAGACCCCAAATCTTGCCCAACCTCTAAATAAAGAGTAAAAGACCTTCTATTCGAAGATGGATGAAGCCTAAAAAGCCACTAGGAGAGACTATTAGGCTCCATATTAGGATAGGAGGGATTTTTTGCACAAAAAATAAGTTTTCTCGCCTTTTTGGGACGAAACCGCCGTCTCGAAATCGAGACCGCCGTCTCGCCAAATGAGACGGCGGTCTCGCCACCTGCGAATGACGAGACGACGGTCTCGTTTGGCGAGACGGCGGTCTCGCCACTTTGGCATGATGAGACGGCGGTCTCGTTTGGCGAGACGGCGGTCTCGACCCTGTAAGACGAGAACGGCGGTCTCGCCACTGTCAGGCGCGAAAACCTATAAATAGGGGCTCTCCCCCCCTCATTTCCACACACCACAACTTTCTCTCCTCCTTCTCTCTAGGATTTCTCTCTCTAGAATCCCTCCGACGCATTTCCGGAGCTTCTGAGTGTCTTTAGAGTGAGTTTTCGAGCATTCCGAGAGGTTTTCCGGCGCTGTAGAGTGAAAGGCTGCCAAAAAGCACCCAATTTATTGAGAAATTAATAGAGAAAGCTTGCTTCGGAGGTTTAAACTCTCCCTCTCTACTTTTACTGCTTTAATTTTAAATTATGCAATAGATTAGGGCCATGTAGTCATAATTTTAAATTCCGCGAAATAAAAAGGGCAAAAGCGTATTTTTCTGGTTTATTTATCAATAAAAAAGCTGGCCTATCATAGGGAACCCGAAAGGGGCGTAGTAAAGGAACTAATACTTCCTTTACACGTAACTAACTCCCTTACCCAACTCTGGTTCTAATGACCAAAGTTGGTTTTCGAAAACCAACGCCTTTTAAAAACCCCTTTTCCGATGTTTCCGGTAAAAACATCAGTGGCGACTCCACAGAACCCTACAAAATTAGTCCTTGGGTTAGCCCGGTTATCGGACAACCCAAGGACGCCCTTTCGAAAACCTCGCCCCTAGGTTAGCCCGGTTATCGGACAACCTAAAGGCGTTGTAACCACCTATAAAAAACGCGAAAAATAAAAAAGGGTCGAAACCATCGCGTCGCTCTGACCGCCTCTTTTTTTTAGACGGCGGCGACACCCTAATTCCAAGACTCCTAGTTTCGAAAATCCCAATTCTCAAACCCTAATTTCTCTACTTAAGCTTCTCTATGGCACTCAGAAAAGAAGAACAACCTTTTTCATACAAAAGTTAAGTGCTGTGAGTGCCAGAGAACTGTTTGTTGCAAGAAAAAGGGGCTTTTGGAACCTGGTGTGGGCTAGAAGCGATAAGAATCACTAAGTGGAGTTCTTAGTGGATTGTGTGCTGTGCCGTCTCTAGGGAAAGCTGTTCTTCATCTCTTGTGGATTTCAAGAGAGGTGTTTTCTTTACTTTATCTTTTCCATTGTAATCTTTTTGTAACAACTGTGATTATAGTGACAGCGTTAATCCTCTGTTTAAGTGATTAGCAACTGGACGTAGGGTCTTTTGATCCGAACCAATATAAATCTCCTGTGTAAGACTCTATCTCTATCTTATTTACGTTTACACAGTATTTTAATTGGTAAAATTTGGGGAAAATTTTGAAAACCTAATTTTTGTTAAGAAACCAATTCACCCCCGCTCTTGGTTTTTGTTCGACCACGCAAACATTCCGCTGCGCGATTCTAACAAGTGGTATCAGAGCTTGCTTTGATAGTCATTCAAACTTTTCGAAAATGGCCAGACAAAATCAAACTTTTGCCGAAGGTGCGTCTATCAACAGACCCCCACTTTTTGCGGGTCAAAATTATCCTTTCTGGAAGGTAAGAATGCAAATCTTTTTAGAGTCTGTTGATAGAGGCGTTTGGGATGCTATTTTAAATGGTCCATATATTCCTAAAGTTACTGAGAACGGTGTTGACATTCCCAAACCTTTTTCTAGATGGACAACTGAGGAAAACAGAAAAGCACAATTTGACGTTAGGGCTAGAAATATAATTTCATATGCTTTAACCCTTGACGAGTTTTACAGTATTTCTGTTTGTAAAAGTGCTCAGGAGATGTCAGAAATGCTAAGAGTGACCCACGAAGGTAACGACGATGTTAAGAGAGCACGGAAAAATTCCCTAATCCAAGAATACGAGATGTTCCAGATGCAACAAGGCGAAACGATATTTGATGTTCAAAAGCGTTTCACTCATATTGAGAACCATCTCACCGAATTAGGTAAAACCTTTGACGTTGATGAATTGAATGTTAAAATTTTAAAATCTTTGGATAGGAAATGGCAACCTAAGGTGACGGTCATCTCGGAGTCACAAAACCTTGCCACAATGTCTATGGCGGCGCTCTTTGGAAAATTAAGAGAGCATGAGCTAGAGCTTGGAAGGATAAATGAAGAAGAAGGACAATACCAAAAGAAGAACTTAGCCTTCAAAACCGAAATTTCCAAAGGTAAAAATAAAAAGGAAGAAGAAGACTCGGAGAACGAAGAAGAAGAATTGAGTCTTATGATAAAGAAGTTCACCAAATTCATGAAACCAAAAGGAAGGCATCCATTCAAAGGTAAGGGAAAGGTAATAGAAAGTACTTCCATAACTATAAAATGTTATGGTTATGGTGAAGCAGGACATGTAAAGACCGAATGTACAAACAAGAAAAACGATGAAATCAAAGGCAAAAAGTTCTTCAAGAAGAAAGCCTATATTGCTTGGGATAACAGTGATTCAAGTTCGGAATCAAGTGACTCGGAAGTAGAAGCAAATATTTGCTTAATGGAAAATGACAACATATCTTCCGATTTTGAGGTAAGTGATTCCGACTCATCTTCTAATGATGATGATAATAATTATGATGAACTGCAAAATGCATATAATGAACTGTTTGGTGCTTTTAAGAATTTGAAAAATGAATATAAAGTTGTGAAGAAGAATTTAAGTATATCCGAAAAGGAAATTGACTCTTTAAAAATGAAAATCACATGTTTAGAAGAAAAGGAATTCTTAGAAACGAAAATTGTATGTTTAGATGAGAATGATAATAAGAACTTAGCATGTGAAACTTGTAAAGAGCATGAATATGACATAGATATTCTTAATCATCTACTTGATAAAGTCGAAAAGGAGATAAGTGATTTTAAGAAGGATAGAACTGTTTTTGCTCAAAATAGTGTAAATTATCAAGTTCCTTTGAAAAAGCCTAAAAGGAAAAATAAAAGAGTATGGGTAGAAAAAGGAACTAGAGCATCTATTGTTAGAAATACATCTTATCCTAAAGCTACATCGAATGCATGTTTTTACTGTATGAAAGAAGGTCACACTTCAAATAAATGTAAAATAAAACATTTTGGTGTTCCTAAAGGTAAATACATTTGGGTTCCTATTGTTAAATAATTTGTTATGTCTCTAACCCCAAGGACCCAAAAGTTATGGGGACCTAAGTTTACTATGTTCTTATTTTGTAAGAAACTTCCAAATCAAAGAAGTCTATGTGGTATCTTGATAGTAGATTCTCAAAGCATATGACCGGTGATAAAACGAAATTTGTGAGTTTCAAAGCTAAAGAACAAGGATATGTAACTTATGGGGACAACAACAAAGGGAAAATTCTTGGAATTGGAAATATAGGTGGTGCAAACGCCTTGGAGATTAAGGATGTGCTTCTTGTTGATGGACTAAAGCATAATCTCCTTAGCATAAGTCAACTATGTGACAAAGGATTTAAGGTAATATTTGAAAGTAAATTTTGCACCATACATTTGATAGATTCCGAAAATGTAGAATTAAAAGGCATTAGGCATAACAACATATACTTGATTGATTTGGATTGTTTACATGATTCTAGCATAACATGTTTAGTTGCTAAGGAAGAGAACCCTTGGTTATGGCATAAGAGAGCGGCTCATATAAATATGCATCATTTGAACAAATTGATTTCAAAGGACTTAGTTATTGGTTTGCCTAAGTTAAAATTTGAAAAAGATAGATTGTGTGATGCATGTCAAAAAGGTAAACAAGTAAAATCATCATTTAAATCAAAGAATGTTATTTCCACTTCAAAACCCCTAGAATTATTACATTTAGATTTATTTAGACCATCTAGGATAAAAAGCTTTGGTGGAAATTATTATGGCCTTGTGATTGTTGATGATTATTGTAGACCCCTAATGTTGCCCGGCCTCAAAATAAAGACTAGAAGACCTCCTTTTCGAAGATGGATGAAGCCTAAGAAGCCACTAGGAGAGACTATTAGGCCCCATACTAGGATAGGAGGGATTTTTGGCACAAAAATAAGGATTTTCGCCTTTTAAATTGCGCAAATGGCGAGACGACCGTCTCACCATTCCTGCAAGGCGAGACCGTCGTCTCGACCTTGTCACACGAGACGGCCCGTCTCGACCTGACAAGGGCGAATCCCTATAAATAGGGTCCCCATTCCCCTCATTCCACACAGTTCTTCCTCCTTCTCTCTAGACTTTTCTTCAAATTCTCTCTCTAGAACCCCTCCGAAGCATTTCCGGAGTTTCTGAGCGTTTCTAAGAGTGTTTTTGAGCGTTTCGAGGGGTTTCCAACGCTGTGTAGAGTGAAGGGCTGCCGCAAAGCACCCTATTTTCAGAAAGAATTAATAGAAAGTGTGCCTCGGAGGTTTCTACACTCTCTCTCTCTCTCTCTTTTACCGCTTTATTTCAATTATGCAATAGATCTAGGGCCATGTAGTCATAATCTTTAAATTCCGCAAATAAAAGGGTAAAAGCGTATTTTTCACCGGTTTAATTATTTTTAAATAGCTGGTCTATCATAGGGAACCCGAAAGGGGCGTCGTAAAGGAACTAACACTTCCTTTACGCGTAACTAACTCCCTTACCCAACTCTGGTTTTAATGACCAAAATTGGTTTTTCGAAAACCAATTCCTTTTAACCCCTTTTCCGATGTTTCCGGTAAAAACATCGGTGGTGACTCCAGAGAACCCTTCAAAACTAGCTCTTGGATTAGCCCAGTTATCGGACAATCCAAGAGCGCCCTTTCGAAAACCTCGCCCCTAGGTTCAGCCCGGTTATCGGACAACCTAAAGGCGTTGTAACCACACCAATAAAAACGCGAAAGTCGGAAAGTCGGAACCATCGCGTCGCTTCGACCGCCTCGTTTTGACGGCGGCGACAATTACTCTAGATATACTTGGACATTTTTCCTAACTACGAAAAGTGAAGCCTTTAAGATCTTTAGAAAATTTGCAAAACAAATTCAAAATGAGAAAGACTTGAGAATTAAAGTTTTAAGAAGTGACCATGGTGGTGAGTTTCAAAATGAAAAGTTTGAAAATTATTGTGAAGAAAATAGAATATTACATAACTTTTCTGCTCCTAGGACTCCCCAACAAAATGGTGTAGTTGAAAGGAAAAATAGGTCATTAGAGGAACTAGCTAGAACAATGTTAAATGAATCTAATGTTCCTAAATATTTTTGGGTTGATGCGGTTAGTACTGCTTGTTATGTTTTAAATAGAATGCTCATTAGGTGAATTATAAAATCAACTCCCTATGAATTGTTAAATGGTAGAAAGCCTAATGTTGCTCATTTAAAAATATTTGGATGTAAGTGCTTTGTGTTAAATAATGGAAAGGACAACTTAGGAAAATTTGACTCAAAAGTCGATGACGGCATTTTCCTAGGTTATTCATTAACTAGCAAGGCTTACAGGGTGTTTAATAGAAGAACCTTAAATATTGAAGAACCTATTCATGTTACTTTTGATGAGATTGTAGACCTTGGGGGAAATCCTCTTGAGTCAAATAAAGAACTTGCAGGTGATGATGAATATATAAGAGAGGCTATTGATGAATTGTATTTGGAAGAAAATGAGCCTTCTCAAACGCCTGAATTAGCAAAAGAATGGCAATCACATAGAGGATTCTCAATGGACAATATCATTGGTGATATCTCAAAAGGGGTAAGAACTAGAAATATGACTAATTTTTGCATGTCTGTAGCTTTTGTGTCACAGATAGAACCCAAAAATATTGAGGAAGCACTTAAAGATGACCAATGGTGCATAGCCATGCAAGAAGAACTTAACCAATTTGAAAGGAATCAAGTCTGGGAATTAATCCCAAGAGAAG
The DNA here is from genome assembly GCA_963425845.1 of Sphenostylis stenocarpa. Classification (NCBI taxonomy): domain Eukaryota; kingdom Viridiplantae; phylum Streptophyta; class Magnoliopsida; order Fabales; family Fabaceae; genus Sphenostylis; species Sphenostylis stenocarpa. The sequence continues at coordinate 39,111,285 of OY731402.1, read as the reverse complement.
AATCACATCAAGTTATTGGAACCAAATGGGTGTTTAGAAATAAACTTGATGAAGATGGAAACATAACAAAGAATAAAGTCAGACTTGTTGCCAAAGGCTATTGTCAGGAGGAAGGTATTGACTATGATGAGACTTATGCTCCTGTTGCCAGGTTAGAGGCTATACGCCTACTTCTTGCTTATGCATCTTTGATGAAATTTAAATTATATCAAATGGATGTTAAGAGTGCATTTTTTAATGGTTTTATTAAAGAAGAAGTTTATGTGGAGCAACCCCTTGGATTTGAGGATTTTAGTTATCCTAATCATATTTTTAAATTAAAGAAAGCATTATATGGGTTGAAACAAGCTCCTAGATCTTGGTATGAAAGGCTAAGTAGTTTCCTAATATCAAATGATTTTTCTAGAGGAAAAATTGATTCTACTCTGTTTATAAAGAAAGTTAAAGAACATATCTTATTGGTCCAGGTATATGTTGATGATATTATTTTTGGATCAACTGATAATTCTTTGTGTGTAGAATTTGCTAAGATAATGCAGGGAGAGTTTGAAATGTCTATGATGGGAGAATTGACATTCTTCCTTGGACTACAAATCAAGCAACTTAAAGATGGCATTTTCATCTCTCAAACCAAATACTGCAAAGAGATTCTTAAAAAGTTTGGAATGGACACCTCAAAGGAAGCTAACACACCCATGGGAACTTCATGCTATTTAGACAAAGATGAATCAGGTTTGGAAGTTAATCAATCTATGTATAGAGGTATGACAGGCTCACTGTTATACTTAACTGCAAGTAGACTTGATATTATGCATTCTGTCTGTGTGTGTGCTAGATTTCAGGCTTGTCCAAAAGAATCTCACCTAATTGCAGTAAAACATATTTTAAAATATTTAAAAGGAACTACTGGTTTTGGTTTATGGTATCCATCTGATGCTTGTACTAGTTTAATAGGATATTCTGATGCTGATTATGGTGGATGCAAAATTGATAGGAAAAGTACTAGTGGGACATGTCATTTGTTAGGTTCATCCTTAGTATCTTGGCATTCTAAGAAACAGGCATGTGTTGCTTTATCTACCACTGAAGCTGAATATATTGCAGCTGGTAATTGTTGTGCTCAAATTCTGTGGATGAAACAACAGTTAGAAGATTATAGTATATTTTTAAATGACATACCTTTGATGTGTGATAATACGAGTGCAATCAATCTTACTAAGAATCCAGTAATGCACTCTAGGACTAAGCACATAGAAATTAGACATCACTTTTTGAGAGATCATATCAGCAAAGGAAACTGTAAAATAGAGTACGTTGATACAAAGCATCAATTAACATATATTTTTACTAAGCCTCTACCCAAGGATAGATTCTATGATCTTAGAAGAGACTTAGGGATACTAGAAATAGCTTAAATTCTGCTTAATCAGACAAATTTTGGATGATTGTAAGGATATAATTCATTATACAGGATGTTAATAGTTTATCATGTGTAAAAACCTCAAAATTTTGATGTACTCTCTGGAATAATCGATTAATTGGAGTTATAATCGATTATTTGCATCCAAAACACTCAAAACATGACATTCCTCTCTGGATTAATCGATTAATTCGTCCATTAATCGATTAAAACCAGTGTTAATCGATTAACAGCTCAAATTAATCAATTAACTGGGTCTGGTACTGGTTTAATCGATTAATTTGAGTTTTAATCGATTAAACCTGGCAAGTTTGGATTCATAGCCGTTGCCAACGGCTCTCTTGACCCTTATTCACTTCTATATGACCATTAGACATGCTTGGTTATAAATAAGGACCTCCATTTCACTTCTACTCACTTCTATCTCTTGAAATCAAGCTTTCTTGCCTCATTCTATCAATCTTGCCTTCTTCTCACTTAACTTGTCCTCTTAAATCTTCTTGTTACTCTTCTAATTCTTCAATGGCCTCATCTTCTCGTGCAAAAATCCCCACTAGAAGAAGATCTGCACCCTCATCTCATCCCCGTCCTAATTCTGTAGAAGGATGGATCTCTGATGCAGACGGCCGACAAGAATTTCTGTCCTATTGGAAGGAACGTACTATTATTTCTCCTAAGTTCCTTATTGGTGAGCAGTTCATCAATAGGGGATTCAACTTTCCCAATCTCCTTGAAATTCAAGGAGTTCTCCCTTTCATCCAAATGCAAGGTACGTATTATCCTGACTTAGTTAGGGTATTTTACTCTAGGTTCAAATTTAGAGATCAAATTTCTACCTCTCGAGTAAAGGGGGTCACAATTATTCTTGATGATGATATTTGGGAAAACGTTGCTCACTTTCCTATTAGAGAAGATGCTATTAACGTGTATGATGAGTTAGATGATTTTGACAGGATCTTAGCTTATCGTTCTTTTCTGCGAAACCCCTCCATGGAGATTGGGCGTCTCCTTCTAGCTGGACCTTTGAAGAAGGAGGAACGCATGATTTTACATCTACTTGTCTGGATCCTATGTCCCCGGGCTATGAATCATGCTCAATGTTCTTCAATTGATCTTCGTATTATTCATGCCATAATGAATAATGAGCCTTTAGATTGGGGTGTTCTTGTCACCATGACTATGTTAAAAGCCAAACGCCATCCCACCTTCAAAATTCCATATGCTCTCCTTGTCTCTCGCATCCTTGAATACAAAGGAGTAAATGTCGAAGGTGAACAAACAGTACGAACAAATAACTTGAATCATATGCTAGACAACAAATTGATCCAACTACAAATGGTGCGTGTCAACGATATTTATGTTCACAAGGATGACGTTCCAAACCAAGGTGACAATAATGAAGATTTTGATGAAGATATGCCTCCTGCTGCTGAGCTTCCCTCTGATCAAATCCAAAGTGTTAGAACTTCCTCTACTCATCATGAAACTTGACAATCCATGGAAGACATGTTATCTGATATGAATCAGAGGATGCAGGCATTCTTCACTCTTTCTGGAGTACGACATGAGGAAATAATTCGCCGTATATCTGATGTAGATGATAAAGTGTGCCATTTAGAAAATAGATTTGATGCACACTTTCATAGTGATGATAGTGAAGAATTTTAAATTTGATTGTTATTTTTTTCTTATATTGTAATGAATGCTTATTTCTGAAATAAAATGTGGTGTTCTTTTATTGCTTTGATTGAGGGGGAGTTATCTCCAAGTTATGCATATTTTGAGGGGGAGCCCTTATGATTGTTATTGAAGCATGCTTTCAATTTTTGATTATACTCAAAATAGGGGGAGAAATATTTAAAGCCTAATATTATTGTTTTTAAATATTATCTGGTATGTTTAATATGTTTGTTAGTATGATAGATAAAACAGATTATTACAAGGCTTTAAAAGAAAATTTTGATCATCATCAAAAAGGGGGAGATTGTTGAACATTCAAGGACTTGATGTTAGACTTGATGGACATGAAACTTGTTGATTTTGATGATGATTCAAGAACACAAGAACGTAGAGAGTTGAAGACTTGTTTTATAATGTAATAACTCTGTTTTGATTAGATTGAGTCTGTAATATTAGAGTTTGAGATAGCCGGTACATAGTCTGCACCTTAGAAGCTTCAAAAAGCTCAATTTTATCAAAGTGCCTCGGCTTTAATCGATTAAATGGTGAAATAATCGATTAAAACAGTGAGAAAAACCATTTTCTGTATTTGCTCACTAGTTTAATCGATTAACACACATGTTAATCGATTAATAGGCCTGTTAATCGATTAACAGGTCTTTTAATCAATTAAAACAGAGAGTTTTGGGGTTCTGTTGATTTTGGCTCTGTAATAATCGATTAACACTTCATTTAATCGATTATTTCAGTCAGATTTTGATTTTTAACTTCAAATCAACCATATTTTCGAAAACCCTAATTCCAAGACTCCTAGTTTCGAAAATCCTAATTCCCAAACCCTAATTTCTCTACTTAAGCTTCTCTATGGCACTCAGAAAAGAAGAACATGAAGCACTTGTTGGATTTGATGAAGACATATAGAGTTTATAGAGTTTATTTTGTGGGTGTGTAGATAGATAGGTTATAGGTTTAGAATTTAATCTCTTGATAGTTCAATAGATCTTGTGATAAGCGCCTTTAAATGATGCATCTCATTGAACTTATTTTACTGCATGAAAAACCAACCTTTAAGCATTAAAAGAACAAACTGAGTTTTTCAATCTGTTAAAAAAAAGTTTCAATCTGTTAAAATCACTTAAAATAGGAAATGTTCATATGTTGTCAAAATTTTAATTGATTGAATCGCAGAATCAACAAGTTAAAATGTTCTTAATGATTTTTTTTCATATTAACGGTTTCACAATTTAATCTGTTGAAATCAAGTTCAATCTGTTGAAACAGAGAGATGTTATTTTTCACTTTGAAGTATCTCAGAATTTCAATCTGTTGAAATGAGTTTTAATCTGTTGAAACAGAGAGATCATTTTTTCATTCTAAGGTATCACAGGATTTCAATCTGTTAAAATAAGTTTTAATCGATTGAAACAGAGAGCTATCATTTTTTTTAAAACTGTTTCAATCCATTGAAAGCTCGAAACAACCGATTGAATTAAGTTTTAAATGAAATCAATCTATTGAACGTTATTTTAATCGATTGAAAAATATTCTGATCGATCACAACTCAATTCTAATCGATCATATCAGGTTCTGATCAATCACAACTCAATTTTGATCGATCATATCAGGTTCTGATCGGTCATAAAGCCATTCTGATCGGTCATCTGCTACTCTAAGTCATTTTAAACGATTGAATTTATCAGTTTCTCTCTTTTACTCTATAAATACAGTTTTGATTTCGCTTTTGAATATACACAATTTGGAAAACATTTGGAAGCAATCTTAGAGCTCTCATATTCGTGTCTTTCTCTGTGCATTCATAAACTTTTCATATCATAAGGCGTTTAGATCAAGATTGTTGAAAGTTCATCAAGAGAGAAAGTTCTGAGTTAGGGAAATTGCTTCTGGACTTCTATATTGTTAAAGCTGCGAGTCCAGGTTTATTCTTTTCATACACTTGTACAAAGGTTAATTGTGTAGATTGGGTTTGAATCTGCACTGGTTACGATGACTCGGGTTTGGTTCTTGGGTAGTTAATTCAAGAGTCTATCTTGTGGTGTTGTAAGATAGTTCTTGGGGTAGATTGGTGTATATCTACTTGGTTTGTATTTTCACTTGGAATTAGTGGAACTTGGCAGATTTGTCAAGAAGCTGGATGTAGCTATGGGAAAGAGTGAACCAGTATAAACTCTTGTGTTGAATTTCTACTTTCATCTCTTTACAATTCTTGCTTATATTCTTGCTTTGTTTAAAACCAAATCTGCCTAATAAAAGATTGGATAAAGATTAACCATTCTTCCAAAAGAAAGAGTGTTTTTCAAAAAAGATTTCATAAGTTCAATTCACCCCCCCTCTTGAACTCAACCATTAATTCTTACAATTGGTATCAGAGCTGGTTCTTGTAAGTTACTTAAGAATTCGGTCCAAGAAAGGTTTAAATGGCTGAGGGAAAGATGAATTTTTCGGAAGGAGCCTCTATCAATAGGCCTCCTCTATTTGCTGGTGTGAATTATTCTTTCTGGAAGGTTAGAATGAAAATATTTATTGAATCTCTTGATAGGGGTATTTGGGATACAATTGTTAATGGACCTTTCAAACCAACTCATACAGTAGATGGTAAAATTGTTGAAAAAGACTAGGTTGAATTAACTGATGCAGAAAGTAGGAAAGTTCAATATGATTATACTGCTAAGAACATTATTACCTCTCGCCTTAAATCTTGATGAGTTTTTCGGGGTTTCTCAATGTGCCTCCGCCAAAGAAATGTGGGAGATTCTAGAGGTCACTCATGAAGGTACCTTTGACGTGAAAAGGGCAAGAAAGCATGAATTAATTAGAGACTATGAACTGTTCAAAATGCAGCAAGGTGAAACCATTGCGGATGTGCGAAAAGATTCACGCATATAGTCAATCATCTAATTGGATTAGGCAAGACATTTGACAAGGAAGAGTTAAACATCAAGATCCTAAAATGTCCGGACAAAACTTGGCAACCAAAGGTGACAACTATATCGGAATCAAGAGACTTAAGCTGAGATGACTACTGCATCATTGTTTGGTAAGCTAAGGGAACACGAGTTGGAGATCAATAGGTTTAAAGAACAAGAAAATGCAGAGAAGAAAAGCGAAACATTGTTCTCAAGACAATTGAAGAAAGTAGTGATTCTGAAGAAGATGAATCTAAGAATCGACTCGTTGGTTAAGAAGTTTGGGAAATTTCTTAGAAAGAAGAACAGAACTGGCCAGGTTAAAAGGTACACCGATAAAAGAAGCTGAATCTACTCAAAATACTTTTACTTGTTATTCTTGTGGTAAGCGGGGACACATAAGGAGTGAATGTCCGAGAAAAATCCAAGAATCAAAACAAGAAAGAGTTAAAGTACAAAGGGAAAAAGGCCTACATAGCTTGGCAAGACAATGATTCATCCTCTAGTTACTGTATCCGAAGGTGAAGAAGTGAATCTATGCTTAATGGTCGAGTCTGTGAATCCTCTTCATCTCATGTAAGTTCAACCCCCACAGAAAATGAAATCAATTACATCACATTACTAAGCGCTTTCAATGAAATGCATAATGAAGCTAGGAATTTATCTCATACAAATAATCGGTTAAAAGGAATAAATAACTGGTTAGAGAATAGGGTTAAAGTTCTAGAAGAAGAGTTACTAGAAAGCAAGACAGATATGGAACATCTTGAAATAATCTACAATAATTCATCTACTGGTAATGCTACTGCTAACAACAATTGTGAAAAGTGTATCTCTCTGCAGAATAAGGTTGAGTACTTGATTAAAACTCTGTCTAAGTTTACTCAAAGTAAAGAAAATTTAGATACACTTCTTGGGTCCCAAAGCTGTGTTTTTGATCATTACGGAATTGGGTACAAACCTAAGGTTGGGGTTAAAACTAAAAGATATTTGAATTTCTTTTCTTTTAGAAAATCAACGAGCATCTCCTTTCTCATCTTGTCATTACTGTATGAAAAAAGGGCATACTATAAAATTCTGTCATATTAGAAAACATTTTGTGCCACGGGGTAAAATGAGATGGGTTCCAAAATATGTCAAACGGAAAATTTGACCCCTAAGGACCCAAAGTACTTAAGGGTACCAAATACTTGATGCTTGATTTTTCAGGAACAGCAGGAAGAATCACTTTGGTACTTGGACAGCGGATGCTCAAGGCATATGACAGGTGATATTTCCAAATTCTAGAAATTGAGATTGAAGAGTGGAGGACACGTGACATATGGGGACAACAACAAGGGAAGAATCTTAGGTTCTGGAGATATAGGAGATGGTGAAACCGTGACCATTCACAATGTTCTTCTTGTTGAAGGTCTCAAGCACAACTTAATCGAGTATAAGTCAATTATGTGATCTAGGTCACAAGGTTATCTTCAAACCGGAAATCGCCTAATCTGTGAGCCAAAATCGACACGGTAATGTTGGTAGGTAAGAGGTTAAATAACATTTACATGCTAGATATCAAGCATTCTATCTCATCTCAAAGTTGTCTTCTTACTAAAGAAGAAGAATCTTGGTTATGGCATAGAAGGCTTGCACATATTCATCTTAATCATCTTGACAAACTGATTTCTAAAGATTTAGTCTCTGGGCTACCTAAGCTTCAAATTCTGAAAGACAAAATCTGTGAAGCTTGTTTAAAAGGTAAACAAACTAGAAAATCCTTTTCAAACAAAAACATTGTTTCTACTTCTAGACCTTTGGAACTGCTTCACATGGATTTGGTTGGTCCTTCAAGAAATAAAAGCCTAGGTGGTAATCTCTATATCATGGTAATTGTTGATGATTTTTCCAGATTTACTTGGACTATATTTCTAAAAGCCAAATCTGATTCTTTCAAATCTTTTAAAAAGCTTGCCAATGTTTTACATAATGAGAAAGGTTATGTCATTACTTCTATTCAAAGTGACAATGGTGGAGAATTTGTAAATGAAAAGTTTGAATTATTCTGTGAAAAGTATGGCATAAAGCACAACTTTTCTGCTCCAAGAACTCCTCAAAAGAATGGTGTTGTGGAATGAAAGAGCAGATCCATTGTAGAACTGGCTAGAACAATGCTTTGTGAAAATGACTTACCTAAATACTTTTGGGCAGATGTTGTAAACACTGCTTGTCATGTTTTGAATAGAGTTTTGATTAGACCCATTCTTAAGAAAACCCCATATGAACTTTACAGAGGAAGAAAACCCAACATAAACTATTTCAGGGTTTTTGGATGTACATGTTTCGTTTTAAACAATGGGAAAGAAAATATTGGCAAGTTTGATGAAAAATCTGATAAAGGGATCTTTCTTGGCTATTCTTCTAACAGTCATGCATATAGAGTCTATAATTTAAGACTAAAATCTATTGAAGAATCAGTACATGTTGTTTTTAATGAGTCTCCTCGAGTGTTGCAGAATAAAACAACAGGTACTGCAGATGATGACGATTTAACTGATAATTCTTATCAGTTAAAACATCCCAGTGGTTCAGATCAGCATATTGTCGAAGAAGGTGATCAATCAATTGATCCTACAAAAGCTTATCCACCAAAAAGAATTGCTAAAGAACAGGAAGAAGATATCTTGGATGAGCTTCCTAAAGAATGGATTGTCCCAAGAGATCTTTCTCTAGACAATTTCATTGGACAAATCAATAAGGGAGTATCCACTAGGCATTCTCTTAATCAATTCTGCAATCATATGGCATTCATTTCACAAATTGAACCTAAAATTGTTAAGGATGCTTTAAATGATGGATATTGGGTTAGTGCCATGCATGATGAGCTTAATCAGTTTGAAAGAAATAATGTGTGGGAGTTAGTTCCTAAATCCAGAGATATCAATGTAATTGGTACTAAGTGGGTATTCAAAAACAAATTAGATGAACACGACATTATTACTAGAAATAAAGCTAGGTTGGTAGCCAAAGAATATAATCAACAGGAAGGAATTGATTTTGATGAAACCTTTGCACTTGTAGCTAGACTTGAAGCTGTTAGACTGTTATTAGCTTATGCTTGTATTAGTGGTTTCAGATTACTTCAGATGGATGTCAAGAGTGCCTTTCTAAATGGACTCATTAATGAAGAAGTCTATGTTGCTCAGCCTCCTGGTTTTGAAAATCACAAGCATCCTGACCATGTCTACAAGCTGAAAAAGGCCCTTTATGGATTAAAGCAGGCTCCTAGACAATGGTATGAGAGGCTAAGTAATTTCTTAATTGATCAAGGCTACAAACGAGGTGAAGTTGAAAAAACCTTATTCATTAAGAAATCTGGATCTGACATTATTCTGGTGCAGGTTTATGTTGATGATATCATCTTTGGTTATACTAATAAAGCTCTGTGTAATAAGTTTGTTAAGGAAATGCAAAGTGAATTTGAAATGTCTATGATGGGAGAGTTGAATTTCTTCCTTGGTCTCCAGGTTAAACAATTAAGGAATGGTATTTTCCTAAATCAATCTAAATACTGTAATGAGTTGTTGAAGAAATTCGATATGCATAATTGCAAAGAATCCTTCACACCCATGTCTACTAACTGCTGTCTAGATCTAGATGAAAAAGGGAAATCTGTTGATCAAACTAAATATAGAGGTTTGATTGGATCTCTTCTATATCTGAATGCTAGTAGGCCTGACATTATGCTCAGTGTTTGCCTTTGTGCTAGATTTCAGGCAAATCCAAAGGAATTTCACCTCACCGCTGCTAAAAGGATTCTCAAGTACCTTAAAGGAACCATTTATGTTGGGCTATGGTATCCTGAAGGTGCCTCTCTTAAACTTGTTGGATTTTCTGATTCTGACTTTGCAGGATGTAGATTGGATAGGAAAAGTACCTCTGGTACATGTCATTTACTGGGAAGCAGTCTCATATCATGGCACAGCAAAAAACAAGCATGTGTAGCTCTTTCAACCACTGAAGCAGAATACATTGCAGCTGGGAGTTATTGTGCTCAAAGTATCTACCTTAAACAACAATTGAAAGATTATGGAGTATTTCTCAACACGGTACCTCTGGTTTGTGATAATACTAGTGCAATTAATCTAACTAAGAATCCTATTCAACACTCTAGAACTAAGCATATTGAAATTAGACATCACTTTATTAGAGAACATGTATCTAGGGGTGATTGTGAAATTTTATTCATTGAAACTGAGAAACAATTAGCTGACTTGTTCACCAAACCACTCCCTAGAGATAGACTTAATATGCTTAGAACTGAATTGGGAATTCTGGATATGTCTAGTATTGAATAATTGATTCTTTATTATGATTCTGTGCTTTTTAACAGGTTGATAACATGTTCAATCGATTAAATTGACTGCAAATTTTGAAATTATGTGTTTTAATCGATTGAAATTGCGAAATAATCTGTTGATTTCCTGATTCTCAATCTCTGTTCATGATGTATTACCAGTTTAATCGATTAAATGAGTTTTTAATCGATTTATTTCAATAACTCTATAGCTCTGCATGTTTTTTTGTTACAAATCAATCGATTAAATCTTCGATTCAATCGATTTATTTTACTTGTGATGATCTGCATCTATATCAGTAATTGAAAATCAATTGAATTTATGGAAAATCAATTGGTTAATATTTTTAGGGTTAGTAGTGTATGCGTTGCCTCTAATCACTTACTGCAGATTAAGATATGTGCCTTTGCAACTAGGAACAACTTCAGCTACTCTCTTAAATGTAATAGTTATCCAATAAAAGTTGAATGAATGTGATTGGAAATCAGATGTGAAGGTAATTGAATATCACAGTAACAACTCTCTTTCTCTCTCTCTGCCTTTACCATCTCTGACGCATGGAGCAGAACAACAGTAATTCACAAAAAGACAAAATTGACAATTCAAAGTAAATGAAGGGTCTCATTCCTTTTTAACATGCAATAGTGATTCGAAAATCTTGTACTCTCTCCTTGAAAATATTCTCTCTTCTCTGTTTTTTTGGTTCATCTCTCAAAACAACATGCTCAAGCGCACCAAATCCGGGAGGAAGAAGTTCAGCAAAGGAGAATCCTCAGCTGCTGTGCAAGAAACATCAGGAGGAGGGCGCATTGAATCCTGGTTCAATGGGAACCAAGAAAAGATGGACTTATTCATTCACGAAATGAGCAGGAAACAAATTAATGTTCCCAAGGTTCTGAAATTCTTGTGGTTGGATGCTGAAGGGTTCAGAGGTGTTCGGAAGCTGCTGCAACACCAGAAACTTCAGAAGTACCTTGAGCTCAATGGTAGAATCTATCCTGATCTTATTAAAGTTTTCTTTACTAATCTGTCATTTGAAGGTTCTACACTCAAAACTCAAGTTAAAGGAGTGGAAATAGAGATTACTCCCACTGTCTGGAAAAATGTTGCTGGACTCAAGGATGAAGGAGTGAAAGTCACTAAAGGGTATACCTCTGATGTAGAAGAATTCAACAAAGTCCAATACTTTCGCTCATGTATGAGAAATAAGTGTGACTCTGTGAGTTCCTTCAACACTGGAAAATTGAATCTTGAAGAAAGAATTCTTGCATTCATAGTGGCCTGGCAGCTTACTCCCAGGGGGAGCAATCATGCAGTACTAAATGAAGGTGATTTGGTACTGATGTACTGTATCCACCACAGAATCAAAGTAAACTGGGTATTTGTCATCAAGGATCATATGATCAAAGCAAAAATGCTAAGTGATTTTAGGTTTCCTTATGCAATCCTAATTTCTAAATTTCTAACTCATTTTGGTGTTGACTTGGAAGGAGAATTGGCTGAAACCATTCGCCCCACAAATGAGGTTAACAACTCCATCCTTCATAAAATGGGATTCATCAAGATTGATGGTGAGTGGATTTCGAAAGAAGAAGCTGGGAGAGAAGAAGAAGTCGAAGAAGAAGAAGAAGAGGAAGAAGATGAGAATACTGGTGCTCTGAGTGCTGCTGAAGCAAGACAAACAGACCCTATGGAAGATGTCATGGAAGAGCAGTCTCCATTGGAAGTGATTCCTTATATAGCAACACCTGACCGTGGCACGCCTCTTTCACAGTTCGAACAGACTATGCTGCGTCAAATGAATGAAATACAAACAAATCAAAGGAGGCACATGGAGATGACATTTGCTCTGCAAGCTCGCCAGTATCGACTGTATGAAGACTCCATTGCCAGATTTCAACACATTGACAATCAACTGGAGGATATCTTCAACAGAATTGGTGACCTCCAATTCAATCAGGGTCCCTGGGATGGTGATGAATGAAGTTTAGTTTTAAGTGCTTTAAGTTCACTCGTTTCTTTTGTTTTTTTTGTACCTATGAGGTACTTATGGACTGTAATTAAACACTTTTTGATGAAGTCAAATAGGGGGAGAAGTATTTGCTTATAACTATCACTACACACACATCACAAAATCATATATGTCTCTGTTCTGTTATTGTTCATGCAGGTGCAGTGGTTATTTGTCTCCATCAAATAGGGGGAGATTGAAGCACTTGTTGGATTTGATGAAGACATATAGAGTTTATAGAGTTTATTTTGTGGGTGTGTAGATAGATAGGTTATAGGTTTAGAATTTAATCTCTTGATAGTTCAATAGATCTTGTGATAAGCGCCTTTAAATGATGCGTCTCATTGAACTTATTTTATTGCATGAAAAACCAACCTTTAAGCATTAAAAGAACAAACTGAGTTTTTCAATCTGTTAAAAAGAAGTTTCAATCTGTTAAAATCACTTAAAATAGGAAATGTTCATATGTTGTCAAAATTTTAATTGATTGAATCGCATAATCAACAGGTTAAAATGTTCTTAATGATTTTTTTTCATATTAAAGGTTTCACAATTTTAATCTGTTGAAATCAAGTTCAATCTGTTGAAACAGAGAGATGTTATTTTTCACTTTGAAGTATCTCAGAATTTCAATCTGTTGAAATGAGTTTTAATCTGTTGAAACAGAGAGATCATTTTTTCATTCTAAGGTATCACATGATTTCAATCTGTTAAAATAAGTTTTAATCAATTGAAACAGAGAGCTATCATTTTTTTTAAAACTGTTTCAATCCATTGAAAGCTCTAAACAACCGATTGAATTAAGTTTTAAATGAAATCAATCGATTGAAACGTTATTTTAATCGATTGAAAAACATTTTGATCGATCACAACTCAATTCTGATCGATCATATCAGGTTCTGATCGATCACAACTCAATTCTGAACGATCATATCAGGTTCTGATCGGTCATAAAGCCATTCTGATCGGTCATCTGCTACTCCAAGTCATTTTAAACGATTGAATCTATCAGCTTCTCTCTTTTACTCTATAAATACAGTTTTGATTTCTCTTTTGAATATACACAATTTGGAAAACATTTGAAAGCAATATTAGAGCTCTCATATTCGTGCCTTTCTCTGTGCATTCATAAACTTTTCATATCATAAGGCGTTTAGATCAAGATTGTTGAAAGTTCATCAAGAGAGAAAGTTCTGAGTTAGGGAAATTGCTTCTGGACTTCTATATTGTTAAAGCTGCAGTCCAGGTTTATTCTTTTCATACACTTGTACAAAGGTTAATTGTGTAGATTGGGTTTGAATCTGCACTGGTTACGATGCATCGGGTTTGGTTACTTGGGTGGTTAATTCAAGAGTCTATCTTGTGGTGTTGTAAGATAGTTCTTCGGGTAGATTGGTGTATATCTACTAGTTTGTATTTTCACTTGGAATTAGTGGAACTTGGCAGATTTGTCAAGAACTGGATGTAGCTCTGGGAAAGAGTGAACCAGTATAAACTCTTGTGTTGAATTTCTGCTTTCATCTCTTTACAATTCTTGCTTATATTCTTGCTTTGTTTAAAACCAAATCTGCCTAATAAAAGATTGGATAAAGATTAACCATTCTTCAAAAAGAAAGAGTGTTTTTCGAAAAAGATTTCATAAGTTCAATTCACCCCCCTCTTGAACTCAACCATTAATTCTTACAGAACTACCTTTTTCATACAAAAGTTAAGTGCTGTGAGTGCCAGAGAACTGTTTGTTGCAAGAAAAAGGGGCTTTTGGAACATGGTGTGGGCTAGAAGCGATAAGAATCACTAAGTGGAGTTCTTAGTGGATTGTGTGTTGTGCCATCTCTAGGGAAAGCTGTTCTTCATCTCTTGTGGATTTCAAGAGAGGTGTTTTCTTTACTTTATCTTTTCCATTGTAATCTGTTTGTAACAACTGTGATTATAGTGACAGCGTTAATCCTCTGTTTGAGTGATTAGCAACTGGACGTAGGGTCTTTTGATCCGAACCAGTATAAATCTCCTGTGTAAGTCTCTATCTCTATCTTATTTACGTTTACACAGTATTTTAATCGGTAAAATTTGAGGAAATTTTTAAAACTTAATTTTTGTTAAGAAACCAATTCACCCCCCCTCTTGGTTTTTGTCCGACCACACGAACATTCCGCTGCGCGATTCTAACAGTCCTTCCACTCTGAGGTTAAGCGTCGTTGGAGAGGGATTTTGGAGAAGCTTCTCAAAGGGTCGGGGAACATCCCCATGTGACTAGAGGCATAAAAATGTGTGATGCCCCACACAAAGAGTAGTGAAGAGTAGCAACGAAGTGTTTTTCCTTGCTTCTGGCGGCAAAATTCCACCGAGAGCAAGGTGTCGGCAAGAATTGCAGGCAAGGGACTCTTTGAGTTCACGTCCCAGGCGAAGAAGGCGTCCATGACGGCTTGATCCACCGTGTCGATGTGGAAGGGAAACAAAATTGTTCCAAATATGATTAAGGCCAGAGTTTTGTTAAAAGCAACCCATTCTGCCTTTTCAACCAAAGTGGACAAATGGTCCTCTAACATTGAAACTTTCCAACCCTGGATGTTCCCTTTTTCTATCGGGGTAGTTTTCCGGAATGGTAGTCGGATGATGGCAGCGACATGTGCTGCAGGAGTATATGCCCCATGGCGGATATGGACCCCAGCTGATTTGGGCCATTTCAGCATAATTTTGTACTCCTCCAAGGTGGGCACCATATTGAACTGTGGAAATTCGAAGCAGCGCAGACTAGAGTTCCAGAAATGAACTAGTACCCTGATGAAAACTTGATCGACACAGATCTTCAGCAGGTTGAGAATCCGTCCATAGGATTTTTTAAAGTCAGAGCGAACCTTTGGTGGCATTATTACGCAAAGCCATTCCAACTTCTCAGTATGGTATCGGGGAATGTCCACTTTCTTCAATTGTCTACTAGTCCCCTCCATTTTCTAAAACCAAAATGCATGCTTTATGAATATGATGCTTATTGTAGGTATGCATGTGAGTGTTTAGTTTTCCTATTTTATCATGTTTTATTTCTACATGATGTATGGTATTTGCGTATTTTATTTTTTAGAAAATAAACTACCTATATGAATGATTTATGAGTATAACGTTTATGAACAAGGTCCCATTTATTATTTTGAATTGGATTTTTATTTGATTTTTATTATTTTTATTTTATAGCTTTTTATCTCTTCTGTCGGACTGCGTGGCTACTTAGCTTACAAAGAACCTGAAACCAGGCTAGCTAAAAGGCAGACTGTCCGAGATAAAAATGGCTTTATGCGAAAGAATAATATTTAGCGTCCCTTATCTCTTCTGTCGGACTACGTGGCTACTTAGCTTACAAAGAACCTGAAACCAGGCTAGTTAAAAGGCATACTGTCCGAGATAAAAATGGATTTATGCGAAAGAATAATATTTAGCGTCCCTTATCTCTTCTGTCGGACTGCGTGACTACTTAGCTTACAAAGAACCTGAAACCAGGTTAGCTAAAAGGCACACTGTCCGAGATAAGGATGTTTATTGCAAAAAATGTTTTTTGTGATTTTTCTGTTGTTTGGTTATACTATGCATAGACAAATGCAACAAACAAATGCGCACACAATTCAGTCATCCACGAACAGGCGATAAGTCGTTTTAATCACGAGGTAGGGTTTTCCTGCAGAAAAGTGCATTGGCAAAGGTAGGTTCTAACTGTTCTCACCAAGGCTAAGGCCCCCAAGGTGCCCCCATTATAGGGTCCCCACTCTCTAGCCTTCCGACCATGCTTAGCACTAAGGCCATAGTCACTCTTCGTGCCAAAAGAGGAAGGTTATCACCTTGAGTGGTGGTTTCCGATCACACTGGTGGGCACAAGGCCATCACTACAGCGAACCGTACCTGCCACCCACTCCCTATGGATTTCTCACTTGCCCCCGGGTATAGAGGGAACTGTTGTGTGCAAAGGTTTGTGTACAATTTGTATTTCAAACAATTGCGTAAAATAAACAAACAACAATTATTAAAGCCAAACATTAAAACATGTTATAATACAAGGTATGGTAAAAGCGTAATTTCGCAGTTTATTTATTTAAGCTGACCCATCACTAAATGGGATCAACTCTCTAGGCTTCCCCAGTGGAGTCGCCATCTGTCGCCGCCGTCAAAACGAGGTGGTCGGAGCGACGCGATGGTTTCGACTTTCCAATTTTTGCGTTTTTATGGGTGTGGTTACAACGCCTTTAAGTTGTCCGATAACCGGGCTGAACCTAGGGGCGAGGTTTTCGAAAGAGTGTTCTTGGATTGTCCGATAACCGGGCTAACCCAAGAACTAATTTTGAAGGGTTCTTATGGAGTCGCCACCGATGTTTTTACCGGAAACATCGAGAAAGGAGTAAAAAGGCGTTGGTTTTCGAAAACCAACTTTGGTCGTTAAAACCAGAGTTTAGGTAAGGGAGTTAGTTACGTGTAAGGAAGTGTTAGTTCCCTTACGACGCCCCTTTCGGGTTCCCTATGATAGGCCAGCTATTTAATAAATAAACTTTGTGAAAAGACGCTTTTACCCTTTTATTTACAGAATTAAAGTAACGACTACATTGCCCTAATATCTATTACGTAATTTAATCATAAAAGTAAAGGCAATAAAGAGAGGGAGTGAAAGAAGAAACCTCCGAAGCAAACTCTTTAATTAATTTCTTGGAAATTAGGGTGCATTTTGGCAGCCCTTCGCTCTTTACAACGCCGGGAATCTCTCGGAAACGCTATAAAAATCTCTAAGAAACTCTCAAAAACTCCGGAAATGCTTCGGAGGGGTTCTAGGAAGAGAATTTGAAGAAGTTGCAGAAGGGAGAGTGGAAGAACTCCGTGAAATGAGGGGGAACGCGCTGCTATTTATAGGGATTCGCGCCTGTCAGGTCGAGACGGTCGTCTCGTCTGACAAGGTCAAGACAGTCGTCTCGCCATTTGGGACGACCGTCTCGCCTTGCAAAAGTGGCGAGACCGCCGTCTCGTTTGGCAAGACGGCAGTATCGACTTTTCCAAAAATGAGAAGGCCTTCTTGCCAATCGGGAGGGGGGGTCTCGACTTGCAGAAGTGGCGAGACGACGGTCCCGAAAAGCGAGACGGCGGTCTCGACCTCTAAAGGCAAAAATCGTTATTTTAATGCAGAAAATCCTTCCTATCCTATTATGGGGCCTAATAGTCTCTCCTAGTGGCTTCTTAGGCTTCATCCATCTTCAAATAGGAGGTCTTCTGGTCTTTATTATGAGGTCGGGCAAGATTTGGGGTCTACAACAATATATCTTCCAACTTTGAGGTTAGTGATTCCAACTCTTCCTCAAGTGATGATGAAAATAACTTTGATGAATTACAAAATGCATATGAAGAATTGTTTAATGCTTTTAAGGACTTGAAAAATGAATACAAATCTGTGAAAAAGTGTTTGAATAAATCCGAAAAAGAGGTGGAGTCCTTAAAAACGAAAATTGTATATTTAGAGGAAAAGGATAATAAAAATATAGCATGTGCATCATGTAAAGAGTATGAATATGAAGGTTATCTACTTAGACATTTGTTGATAAAGCTAAGAAGGAAATAAGTGATAATTATAAGGAGAAAGTTGCTATTGTTCAAAATAGAGAAAACTATCATCTTCCCTTGAAAAAGCCTAAAATTAAAAATAGAAGAGTATGGGTTGAAAAAGGAATTAAAACGTCAATAGTTAGAAATGTATCATATTCTAAAATTACATCTAATGCATGCTTTTATTGTATGAAACATGATCATACTTCAAATAGATATAGAATTAAGCATTTATGATTTGTTTGTCTCTAACCCCAAGGACCCAAAAGTTATGGGGACCTAAGATTACTATGTTCTTGTTTTGTAGGAAACTTCCAAATCCAAGAAGTCTATGTGGTATCTTGATAGTGGATGCTCAAAACATATGACCGGAGACAAAACAAAATTTGTAAGTTTCAAAGCTAAAGAACAAGGATATGTAACCTATGGGGACAACAACAAAGGAAAGATACTTGGAATCGGAAACATTGGTGGTGCAAACAATTTGGAGATAAAGGATGTGCTTCTTGTTGATGGGCTAAAGCATAATCTCCTAAGTATAAGTCAACTTTGTGACAAAGGATTCAAGGTAATCTTTGAAAGTAAAGTTTGTACCATACATTTGATAGATTCCGAAAATATAGCATTGAAAGGCATTAGACATGATAATATATATTTGATTGATTTGGATTGTATACGTGATACTAGTATAACATGCTGAGTTGCTAAGGAAGAAAACCCATGGTTATGACATAAGAGAGCGACTCATATAAATATGCATCAATTAAACAAATTAATATCAAAGGACTTAGTTGTTGGTTTGCCTAAGTTAAAATTTGAAAAAGATAGATTATGTGATGCATGTCGAAAAGCTAAACAAGTAAAATCATCATTTAAATCTAGGAATGTTATTTCCACATCAAAACCTTTAGAACTTTTACACTTAGATTTATTTGGTCCATCTAGGATTAAAAGTTTTGGTGGAAATTATTATGTTCTTGTAATTGTTGATGATTTTTCTAGATATACTTGGACATTTTTCTTAACATTAAAAAGTGAAGCTTTTAAGGTCTTTAGGAAGTTTGCAAAGCAAATTCAAAATGAGAAAGACTTAAGAATTAAGGTATTAAGAGGTGACCATGGTGGAGAGTTTCAAAATGAATGGTTTGAAAATTATTGTGAGGAAAATGGTATTTTGCATAACTTTTCTGCACCTAGGACTCCCCAACAAAATGGTGTAGTAGAAAGGAAAAATAGATCACTAGAGAAATGCTAGAACAATGTTGAATGAATCAAATGTTCTTAAATATTTTTGGGCTGATGCTATAAGTACTGCATGTTATGTGTTGAATAGGATGCTTATTAGGTCAATTATAAAATTAACTCCTTATGAATTGTCAAATGGTAGAAAGCCTAATGTTGCTCATTTAAAAATATTTGGATGTAAATGCTTTGTTTTGAATAATGGAAAAGATAACTTTGGAAAGTTTGACTGAAAAGCTGATGAGGGCATTTTCTTAGGTTATTCACTAACTAGCAAAGCATATAGAGTGTTTAATAGAAGAACTTTAAATGTTGAAGAATCTGTACATGTCACCTTTGATGAAATTGTAGACCTTGAGGGAAATCTGTTAGAATCGCACAGCGGAATGTTCGTGTGGTCGGACAAAAACCAAGAGGGGGGGGGGTGAATTGGTTTCTTAACAAAAATTAGGTTTTCAAAATTTTCCCCAAATTTTACCGATTAAAAACTGTGTAAATGTAAATAGAGTAGAGACAGAATCTTACACAGGAGATTTATATTGGTTCGGATCAAAAGACCCTACGTCCAGTTGCTAATCATTCAAACAGAGGATTAACACTATCACTATAATCACAGTTGTTACAAACAGATTACAATGGAAAAGATAAAGTAAAGAAAACACCTCTCTTGAAATCCACAAGAGATGAAGAACAACTTTCCCTAGAGACGGTACAACACACAATCCACTAAGAACTCCACTTAGTGATTCTTATCACTTCTAGCCCACACCAGGTTCCAAAAGCCCCTTTTTCTTGCAACAAACAGTTCTCTGGAACTCACAGCAGTTAACTTTTGTATGAAAAAGGTTGTTCTTCTTTTCTGAGTGCCATAGAGAAGCTTAAGTAGAGAAATTAGGGTTTGGGAATTGGGATTTTTGAAACTAGGAGTCTTGGAATTAGGGTTTTCGAAAATAGGGTTGATTTGAAGTTAAAAATCAAAATCTAACTGAAATAATCGATTAAATGAAGTGTTAATCGATTATTACAGAGCCAAAATCAACAGAACCCCAAAACTCTCTATTTTAATCGATTAAAAGACCTCGTTAATCGATTAACAGTGCTGATCGATTAATCGATTAACAATGTGTGTTAATCGATTAAACCAGAGAGCAGCATACGTAAAATGGTTTTTCTCTCTGTTTTAATCGATTATTTCACCATTTAATCGATTAAAGCCGAGGCACTTTGATAAAATTAAGCTTTTTGAAGCTTCTAAGGTGCAGACTATGTACCGACTATCTCAAACTCTAATATTACAGACTCAATCTAATCAAAACAGAGTTATTACATTATAAAACAATTCTTCAACTCTCTACGTTCTTGTGTTCTTGAATCATCATCAAAATCAACAAGCTTCATGTCCATCAAGTCTAACATCAAGTCCTTGAATGTTCAACAATCTCCCCCTTTTTGATGATGATCAAAATTTTCTTTTAAAGCCTTGTAATAACCTGTTTTATCTGTCATACTAACAAACACATTAAACATACTAGATAATATTTAAAAACAATAATATTAGGCTTTAAATATTTCTCCCCCTATTTTGATTATAATCAAAAATTGAAAGCATGCTTCAATAACAATCATAAGGGCTCCCCCTCAAAATATGCATAACTTGGAGATAACTCCCCCTCAATCAAAGCAATAAAAGAATACCACATTTTATTTCAGAAATAAGCATTCATTACAATATAAGAAAAAAATAACAATCAAATTTAAAATTCTTCACTATTATCACTATGAAAGTGTGCATCAAATCTATTTTCTAAATGACACACTTTATCATCTACATCAGGTATATGGTGAATTATTTCCTCATGCCGTACTCTAGAAAGAGTGAAGAATGCCTGCATCCTCTGATTCATATCAGATAACATGTCTTCCATGGATTGTCGAGTTTCGTGATGCGTAGAGGAAGTTCCAACACTTTGGATTTGATCAGAGGGAAGCTCAGCAGCAGGAGGCATATCTTCATCAGAATCTTCATTATCGTCACCTTGGTTTGGAACGTCATCCTTGTGAACATAAATATCGTTGACACGCACCATCTGTAGTTGGATCAATGTGCTGTCTAGCATACGATTCAAGTTATTTGTTCGTACTGTTTGTTCACCTTCGACATTTACTCCTTTGTATTCAAGGATGCGAGAGACAAGGAGAGCATATGGAATTTTAAAGGTGGGATGGCGTTTGGCTTTTAACATAGTCATGGTGACAAGAACGCCCCAATCTAAGGGCTCATTATTCATTATGGCATGAATAATACGAAGATCAATTGAAGAACATTGAGCATGATTCGTAGCCCGGGGACATAGGATCCAGACAAGTAGATGTAAAATTATGCATTCCTCCTTCTTCAAAGGTCCAACTAGAAGGAGACGCCCAATCTCCATGGAGGGGTTTCGCAGAAAAGAACGATAAGCTAAGATCCTGTCAAAATCATCTAACTCACCATACACGTTAATAGCATCTTCTCTAATAAGAAAGTGGGCAACGTTTTACCAAATATCATCATCAAGAATAATTGTGACCCCCTTTACTCGAGAGGTAGCAATTTGATCTCGAAATTTGAACCTAGAGTAAAATACCCTAACTAAGTCAGGATAATACATACCTTGCATTTGGATGAAAGGGAGAACTCCTTGAATTTCAAGGAGATTGGGAAAGTTGAATCCCCTATTGATGAACTGCTCACCAATAAGGAACTTAGGAGAAATAATAGCACGTTCCTTCCAATAGGACAGAAATTCTTGTCGGTCTTCTGCATCAGAGATCCATCCTTCTACAGAATTAGGACGGGGATGAGATGAGGGTGTAGATCTTCTTCTAGTGGGGATTTTTGCACGAGAAGATGATGCCATTGAAGGATTAGAGAGTAACAAGAAGATTTAAGAGGACAAGTTAAGTGAGAAGAAGGCAAGATTGATAGAATGAGGCAAGAAAGCTTGATTTCAAGAGATAGAAGTGAGTAGAAGTGAAATGGAGGTCCCTATTTATAACCAAGCATGTCTAATGGTCATATAGAAGTGAATAAGGGTCAAGAGAGCCGTTGGCAACGGCTAGGAATCCAAACTTGCCAGGTTTAATCTATTAAAACTCAAATTAATTGATTAAACCAGTACCAGACCCAGTTAATCGATTAATTTGAGCTGTTAATTGATTAAGACTGGTTTTAATCGATTAATGGACGAATTAATCGATTAATCCAGAGAGGAATGTCATGTTTTGAGTGTTTTGGTTGCAAATAATCGATTATAACTCCAATTAATCGATTATTCCAGAGAGTACATCAAATTTTTGAGGTTTTTACACATGATAAACTATTAACATTTTGTATAATGAATTATATCCTTACAATCATCCAAAAACTGTCTGATTAAGCAGAATTTAAGTTATTTCTAGTATCCCTAAGTCTCTTCTAAGATCATAGAATCTATCCTTGGGTAGAAGCTTAGTAAAAATATCTGCTAATTGATGTTTTGTATCAACGTACTCTATTTTACAATTTCCTTTGCTGATATGATCTCTCAAAAAGTGATGTCTAATTTCTATGTGCTTAGTCCTAGAGTGCATTACTAGATTCTTAGTAAGATTGATTGCACTCGTATTATCACACATCAAAGGTATGTCATTTAAAAATATACTATAATCTTCTAACTGTTGTTTCATCCACAGAATTTGAGCACAACAATTACTAGCTACAATATATTCAGCTTCAGTGATAGATAAAACAACACATTCCTGTTTCTTAGAATGCCAAGATACTAAGGATGAACCTAACAAATGACATGTCCCACTAGTACTTTTTCTATCAATTTTGCATCCACCATAATCAGCATCAGAATATCCTATTAAACTAGTACAAGCATCAGATGGATACCATAAACCAAAACCAATAGTTCCTTTTAAATATTTTAAAATATGTTTTACTGCAATTAGGTGAGATTCTTTTAATATCAGGTCTACTTGCAGTTAAGTATAACAGTGAGCCTATCATACCTCTATACATAGATTGATTAACTTTCAAACCTGATTCATCCTTGTCTAAATAGCATGAAGTTCCCATGGGTGTGTTAGCTTCCTTTGAGGTGTCCATTCCAAACTTTTTAAGGATCTCTTTGCAGTATTTGGTTTGAGAGATGAAATGCCATCTTTAAGTTGCTTGATTTGACGTCCAAGGAAGAATGTCAATTCTCCCATCATAGACATTTCAAACTCTCCCTGCATTATCTTAGCAAATTCTACACATAACGAATTATCAGTTGATCCAAAAATAATATCATCAACATATACCTGGACCAATAAGATATGTTCTTTAACTTTCTTTATAAACAGAGTAGAATCAATTTTTCCTCTAGAAAAATCATTTGATGTTAGGAAACTACTTAGCCTTTCATACCAAGATCTAGGAGCTTGTTTCAACCCATATAATGCTTTCTTTAATTTAAAAATATGACTAGGATAACTAAAATCCTCAAATCCAGGGGGTTGCTCCACATAAACTTCTTTAATAAAGCCAATAAAAAATGCACTCTTAACATCCATTTGATATAATTTAAATTTCATCAAAGATGCATAAGCAAGAAGTAGGCGTATAGCCTCTAACCTCGCAACAGGAGCATAAGTTTCATCATAGTCTATACCTTCCTCCTGACAATAGCCTTTGGCAACAAGTCTGACTTTATTCTTTGTTATGTTTCCATCTTCATCAAGTTTATTTCTAAACACCCATTTGGTTCCAATAACTTGATGTGATTCTTCTCTTGGGATTAATTCCCAGACTTGATTCCTTTCAAATTGGTTAAGTTCTTCTTGCATGGCTATGCACCATTGGTCATCTTTAAGTGCTTCCTTAACATTTTTGGGTTCTATCTGTGACACAAAAGCTACAGACATGCAGAAATTAGTCATATTTCTAGTTCTTACCCCTTTTGAGATATCACCAATGATATTGTCCATTGAGAGTCCTCTAGGTGATTGCCATTCTTTTGCTAATTCAGGCGTTTGAGAAGGCTAATTTTCTTCCAAATATAATTCATCAAGAGCCTCTCTTATATATTCATCATCACCTGCAAGTTCTTTATTTGACTCAAGAGGATTTCCCCAAGGTCTACAATCTCATCAAAAGTAACATGTATAGATTCTTCTATATTTAAAGTTCTTCTATTAAACACCCTGTAAGCCTTGCTAATTAATGAATAACCTAAGAAAATGCCCTCATCAGCTTTTGAGTCAAATTTTCCTAAGTTGTCCTTTCCTTTATTTAATACAAAGCACTTACATCCAAATATCTTTAAATGAACAACATTAGGTTTTCTACCATTAAACAATTCATAGGGAGTAATTTTAATAATTGACCTAATGAGCATTCTATTTAAAACATAACATGCAGTACTAACCGCATCAACCCAAAAATATTTAGGAACATTAGATTCATTTAACATTGTTCTAGCTAGTTCCTCTAAAGACCTATTTTTCCTTTCAACTACACCATTTTGTTGGGGAGTTCTAGGAGCAGAAAAGTTATGTAATATTCCATTTTCTTCACAATAATTTTCAAACTTTTCATTTTGAAACTCACCACCATGGTCACTTCTTAAAACTTTAATTCTCAAGTCTTTCTCATTTTGAATTTGTTTTGCAAATTTTCTAAAGACCTTAAAGGCTTCACTTTTCGTAGTTAGGAAAAATGTCCAAGTATATCTAGAGTAATCATCAACAATCACAAGGGCATAATAATTTCCACCAAAGCTTTTTATCCTAGAAGGTCCAAATAAATCTAAATGTAATAATTCTAGGGGTTTTGAAGTGGAAATAACATTCTTTGATTTAAATGATGATTTTACTTGTTTACCTTTTTGACATGCATCACACAATCTATCTTTTTCAAATTTTAACTTAGGCAAACCAATAACTAAGTCCTTTGAAATCAATTTGTTCAAATGATGCATATTTATATGAGCCGCTCTCTTATGCCATAACCAAGGGTTCTCTTCCTTAGCAACTAAACATGTTATACTAGAATCATGTAAACAATCCAAATCAATCAAGTATATGTTGTTATGCCTAATGCCTTTTAATTCTTCATTTCCGGAATCTATCAAATGTATGGTGCAAAATTTACTTTCAAATATTACCTTAAATCCTTTGTCACATAGTTGACTTATGCTAAGGAGATTATGCTTTAGTCCATCAACAAGAAGCACATCCTTAATCTCCAATGTGTTTGCACCACCTATATTTCCAATTCCAAGAATCTTCCCTTTGTTGTTGTCCCCATAAGCTACATATCCTTGTTCCTTAGCTTTGAAACTCACAAATTTAGTTTTATCACCGGTCATATGTGTTGAGCATCCACTCTCAAGATACCACATAGACTTCTTTGATTTGGAAGTTTCCTACAAAACATGAACATAGTAAACTTAGGTCCCCATAAATTTTGGGTCCTTGGGGTTAGAGACAAACAAATTATTTAACAATTGGAACCCAAATGTATTTACCTTTAGGAACACCAAAATGTTTTATTTTACATTTATTTGAAATGTGACCTTGTTTCAAACAAATATTCATTTTCAAATTCTTAAAAGCACCAAACAGTTCATTATATGCATTTTGTAGTTCATCATAGTTATTATCATCATCACTAGAAGATGAGTCGAAATCACTTACCTCAAAATCGGAAGATATGTTGTCATTTGTCATTAAGCAAATATTTGCTTCTACTTCCGAGTCACTTGATTCCGAACTTGAATCACTGTTATCCCAAGCAATATAGGCTTTCTTCTTGAAGAACTTTTTGCCTTTGATTTCATCGTTTTTCTTGTTTTTACATTCGGTCTTTACATGTCCTGCTTCACCACAACCATAACATTTTATATTTACGGAAGTACTCTCTCTTACCTTTCCCTTACCTTTGAATGGATGCCTTCCTTTTGCTTTCATGAATTTGGTGAACTTCTTTATCATAAGACTCAACTCTTCTTCTTCATTTTCCGAGTCTCCTTCTTCCTTTTTGTTTTTACCTTTGGAAATTTCGGTTTTGAAGGCTAAGTTCTTCTTTTGATATTGTCATTCTTCTTCATTTAACCTTCCAAGCTCTAGCTCATGCTCTCTTAGTTTTCCAAAGAGCGCCGCCATAGACATTGTGGCAAGGTTTTGTGACTCCGAGATGGTCGTCACCTTAGGTTGCCATTTCCTATCCAAAGATTTTAAAATTTTAACATTCAATTCATCAACGTCAAAGATTTTACCTAATTCGGTGAGATGGTTCACAATATGAGTGAAACGCTTTTGAACGTCAAATATCATTTTGCCTTGTTGCATCCGGAACATCTCGTATTCTTGGATTAGGGAATTTTTCCGTGCTCTCTTAACATCGTCGGTACCTTCGTGGGTCACTCTTAGCATTTCCAACTTCTCCTGAGCACTTTTACAAACAGAAATCCTGTAAAACTCGTCAAGGGTTAAAGCAGATGAAATTATATTTCTAGCCCTAACGTCAAATTGTGCTTTTCTGTTTTCCTCTGTTGTCCATCTAGAAAAAGGTTTGGGAACATCAACATCGTTCTCAGTAACTTTAGGAATATCTGGACCGTTTAAAATAGCGTCCCAAACGCCTCTATCAACAGATTCTAAAAAGATTTGCATTCTTACTTTCCAGAAAGGATAATTTTGACCCGCAAAAAGTGGGGGTCTGTTGATAGACGCACCTTCGGCAAAAGTTTGATTTTGTCCGGCCATTTTCGAAAAGTTTGAATGACTATCAAAGCAAGCTCTGATACTACTTGTTAGAATCGCGCAGCGGAATGTTCGCATGGTCGGACAAAAACCAAGAGGGGGGGGGTGAATTGGTTTTTTAATAAAAATTAGGTTTTCAAAATTTTCCCCAAATTTTACCAATTAAAAATTGTGTAAATGTAAATAGAGAAGAGAAGAGAATCTTACACAGTAAATTTATACTAGTTCGGATCAAAAGACCCTACGTCCAGTTGCTAATCACTCAAATAGAGGATTAACGCTGTCACTATAATCAAGTTGTTACAAACAAATTACAATTGAAAAGATAAAGATAAGAAAACACCTCTCTTGAAATCCACAAGAGATGATGAACAACTTTCCCAAGAGACGGCACAACACACAATCCACTAAGAACTCCACTTAGTGATTCTTATCGCTTCTAGCCCACACCAGGTTCCAAAAGCCCCTTTTTCTTGCAACAAACAGTTCTATGGCACTACAACACTTAACTTTTGTATGAAAAAGGTTGTTCTTCTTTTCTGAGTGCCATAGAGAAGCTTAAGTAGAGAAATTAGGGTTTGGGAATTGGGAATTTATGAATTAGGGTTCTTGGGAAAAGGGTTTTCGAAAATAGGGTTGAATTGAAGTTAAAAATCAAAATCTGACTGAAATAATCGATTAAATGAAGTATTAATCGATTATTACAGAGCCAAAATCAACAAAACCGTAAAAATCTCTGTTTTAATCGATTAAAAGGGCTTTTAATCGATTAACAGGCCTGCTAATCGATTAACAAGTGGTTTAATTGATTAAACAAGTGAGCAGATACAGAAAATGGTTTTTCTCACTGTTTTAATCGATTATTTCCCTATTTAATCGATTAAAGCCGAGCCTGGATGATAAATTTGAGCTTTTTGAAGCTTCTAATGTGCAGACTATGTACCGGCTATCTTAAACTCTAATATTACAGACTCAATCTAATTGAAACATAGTTATTACAATACAAAACAAGTCTTCAACACTCTAAGTGATATGAATCACAAGGGGTAATTTAGGATCTTTAGGGTTAAAACCTTGTAAGAAATTTAGGAATTAGAAAGAAGGGGGAAGGAAAGAATCACTCTTTCCAAGGGAGACAATACACAAAGGATGTGACAGTCCTTTGATACAGCCAAGGGTTCTTGAATCACTCAAGAATTTAGGAGAATCACTCTCACTAAGATAAAAGAGATAAACTCTAATATTTTTGAATAAAATTTCACTTGTTATTTCTTGATAAGAATGGTTCAACTGATATAGAAGCGTTGCCATCAAAATTACAAAAGACTCAATAAAAGAAAATAAATACTAATAATAACCCATTAATCTAGGAATTGAAACCTATTTAATGGAAACAAATAAAGGCTAATAATGATCCATTAACCTAGGAATTGAAACTACTTAATGACTGATTGTATCTGAAACTGTGGCAACCAAAAGTCAATCAACTATGCACCCCTTGGTCTCCCAGAGGCTGATGACTAAATTTTCAATTGGGCCCTTATTACAACTTAAAACAAAATCAAACTAAAACTCATGAATTGATTAATCCAAAACACAATTTGGTCGACCAACAATACTTGTTGAAGAGCTTCCTTTGTTTCCCTTGCTCTAGCCCTTATCATAGGTCATGTTCACATCATTCTCTCCCTCTTGAAAAAGATTTGTCCTCAAATCGGATTCGTCATCTACATTAAAAAGAGATAAGTCTGACAAATTAAATGTAGAACAAACATTATACTCACTTTTTATGGCTAAATAGCTCTGTTTCACTTCAAGTGTTTCACTCTTCTTTTGATCACTCTTTTTCCTCTCAAGTGTTTCACTAACGCTTTCTTTCTCTCTCTTTTCTTGAAGAAGTTTTTCTTTCATTTTCTTTTTATCCTCACATACTTCTTGTGGACTCAAAGGTTTGAGCACAATCTTCTTGTCTTGATGCATGAAAGAAATATTGTTGGTGAACCCATTATGATTAACTCTTTTATCAAATTGCCATGGTCTCCCCAAAAGTAAATGACTGACTTCCATATAAATAATATCACAAAGCACCTTATCATTGTATTTTCCAATGGAAATGTCCACTTCACCTTGTTGTCTCACTTGCACCTCTCCATCCTTACTAAGCCATTGAAGTTTATATGGCCTAGGATGTGGTTTGGTAGCTAAATTTAGCTTTGATACTAATCTAGCACTAGCCACATTGGTGCAACTACCTCCATCTATGATCATCATGCACACCTTGTCATTGATTAAACATCTAGTGTGAAAAATATTTTTTCTTTGGTTTTCTTCCATAGGTTTCAATTGACTATCAAGTAATCGCCTAATCATCAATAAATCTCCCTTTGGAATCTCCTCCTCCTCCTCCTCCTCAGTGTCTTCACTCTTTTCTCCCTCTTCAACCTCAGATTCACTTATATATTCTCCCTCTCTAAGAATCATGGTTTTTGTGTTAGGGCACTCATAAGCATAGTGTCCTAGGCCTTGACACTTGAAACACTTCACATCTCTACTTTTTTTAGAGGGTTGTTCTTCATATTTTGAATGAGTCTTTGTAGGAATAGGTGTGGAACTACTAGAAGTAACAGTCTCATCTTTTTTGCCTTTGTCCTTCCAACTTGAAAATCCAAAGTTAGTAGAACTCTTCTTAGTCACTTCTTTTCTTTTGAGTTGTTGTTCCACTCGAATTGCTTTATGAAGTAAATCCTCCATATCAACAAACTCCTGCAACTCAACAATATCACATATATCAATATTCAAACCACCAATAAATCGGGCCATAGTTACCTCTTCATCTTCTTCAATCTTTGCTTGAATCATGAGCATGTCCATTTCTTTGAAATACTCCTCAACCCCTTTGTTGCCTTGAGTAAGTTTTTGGAGTTTAAATTTCAAGTCCCTTGCATAACTAGCCGGCACATACCGCTTCCTCATGATCCTTTTCATCTCAGTCCATGTATTAACCATTGACTCTTCATTTCTATCTCTCTCCTTTTGTAGCTTGTTCCACCAAACAAGAGCATAGTCAGAAAATTTTGTTGTTGCAAGCCTCTCCTTTTGGGTATCCTCATAATTGTTGCATGAGAAAACATGCTCTATTTTCATCTCCCACTCCAAGTATGCTTCTGGATCACTTTTTCCTTTGAACGGAGGAATGTTAAGCTTGACTCCTTCAAGCCTACTTGGTCTTGTTACTCCATCATTCATTCTCCTATTTCTCCTTTCTTCTTCGTCTTCAGGATTTCTATTCTCCAACCGGTTCAATCTTTCATGGAGCTCATTGTTATGTCGTATCATTAATCCTTCCAAATGTTGTACCAATACTCTCATTTGAATTGGACTAATTCCTGCTTCTTGATTGTAATTTTCCTCTTCTGCCATCAATTTGATGTTTGAACCCTTAAACCGGAGCTCTGAATACCAAATGATATGAATCACAAGGGGTAATTTAGGATCTTTAGGGTTAAAACCTTGTAAGAAATTTAGGAATTAGAAAGAAGGTGGAAGGAAAGAATCACTCTTTCCAAGGGAGACAACACACAAAGGATGTGACAGTCCTTTGATACAGCCAAGGGTTCTTGAATCACTCAAGAATTTAGGAGAATCACTCTCACTAAGATAAAAGAGATAAACTTTAATATTTCTGAATAAAATTTCACTTGTTATTTCTTGATAAGAATGGTTCAGCTGATATAGAAGCGTTGCCATCAGAATTACAAAAGACTCAATAAAAGAAAATAAATACTAATAATAACCCATTAATCTAGGAATTGAAAACTATTTAATGGAAACAAATAAAAACTAATAATGATCCATTAACCTAGGAATTGAAACTACTTAATGACTGATTGTATCTGAAACTGTGGCAACCAAAAGTCAATCAGCTATGCACCCCTTGGTCTCCCAGAGGCTGATGACTAAATTTTCAATTGGACCCTTATTACAACTTAAAACAAAATCAAACTAAAACTCATTAATTGATTAATCCAAAACACAATTTGGTCAACCAACAATACTTGTTGAAGAGCTTCCTTTGTTTCCCTTGCTCTAGCCCTTATCATAGGTCATGTTCACATCACTAAGTCTTTGAGTTCTTGAATCATCATCAAAATCAACAATCTTCATGTCCATCAAGTGCAACTTCAAGTCCTTGAATGTTCAACAATCTCCCCCTTTTTGATGATGATCAAAATTATCTTTTAAAGCCTTGTAATAACCTGTTTTATCTGTCATACTAACAAACACATTAAACATACCAGATAATATTTAAAAACAATCATTTTAGGCTTTAAATATTTTCTCCCCCTATTTTGATTAGAATAAAAAACAATTCATCTATGACAAACATAAGAGCTCCCCCTCAAAATATGCATAACTTAGAGAAAAACTCCCCCTCAATCAAAGCAATAACAGAATACCATATTTTATTTCAGAGATAAGCAATCATTACAATATAGGAAATAACAACAAATTCAAAATTCTTCACTATCATCACTATGAAAGTGTGCATCAAATCGATTTTCTAAACGACACACTTTATCATCTACATCAGATATACGGCGAATTATTTCCTCATGCCATACTCTAGAAAGCCTGAAGAATGACTGCATTCTCTGATTCATATCAGATAACATGTCTTCCATGGATTGATGGGTTTCATGATGAGTAGAGGAAGTGCTAACACTTTGGATTTGATCAGAGGGAAACTCAACAGCAGGAGGCATATCTTCATCAGAATCTTTTCATTGTCACCACCTTGATTTGGAACATCATCCTTGTGAACATAAATGTCGTTGACACGCACCATTTGTAGTTGGATCAATGTGCTGTCAAGCATGCGATTCAAGTTATTTGTTCTAACTGTTTGTTCACCTTCGACATTGACTCCCTTATATTCAAGAATCCGAGAGACAAGGAGGGCATATGGAATTTTGAAGGTGGGATGGCGTTTGGCTTTTAACATAGTCATGGTGACAAGAACGCCCCAATCTAAGGGCTCATTATTCATTATGGCATGAATAATCCTAAGATCAATTGAAGAACATTGAGCATGATTTGTTGCCCGAGGACAGAGGATCCAGACAAGTAGATGTAAAATCATGTGTTCCTCCTTCTTCAAAGGTCCAGCAAGAAGGAGACGCCCAATCTCCATGGAGGGATTACGCAGAAAAGAACGGTAAGCTAAGAACCTGTCAAAATCATCTAGCTCACCATAAATGTTAATAGCATCTTCTCTAATTGGAAAGTGAGCAACGTTCTCCCAAATATCATTGTCAAGAATAATTGTGACGCCTTTTACTCTAGAGGTAGCTATTTGATCTCTAAATTTAAATCTAGAGTAAAATACCCTAACAAGGTCAGGATAATGCGTACCTTGCATTTGTATGAAGGGAAGAACTCCTTGAATTTCAAGAAGGTTGGGAAAATTGAATCCCCTATTGATGAATTGCTCACCAATAAGAAACTTAGGAGAGATAATGGCACGTTCCTTCCAATAGGTTAGAAATTCTTGTTGGCCATCTGCATCAGAAATCCATCCTTCTACAGAATTAGGACGGGGACGAGATGAGGGTGCAAATCTTCTTCTAGTAGGGATCTTAGCACGAGAAGATGAGGCCATTGAAAGATTGGAGAAATAACAAGAAGATTTAGAAAGCTAAATGTAGTGAGAAGAGGGCAAGTTAGCTAGAATAAGGCAAGAGAGCTTGATTTCAAGAGATAGAAGTGAGTAGAAGTGAAATGGAGGTCCCTATTTATAATCAAGCATGTCCAACGGTCATATGGAAGTGAATATAGGTCAAGAGATCCGTTGGCAATGGCTAGGAAGCCAAACTTGCCAGGTTTAATCGATTAACACTCAGATTAATCGATTAAACCAGTGCCAGAGTCATTTAATCGATTAAATTGAGCAGATAATCGATTAATTTTGTATTTAATCGATTAATTATCGAATTAATAGATTAATCCAGAGAGGAATGCCCTATTTTGAGTGTTTTGGATGCAAATAATCGATTATAACTCCAATTAATCGATTATTCCAGAGAGTACATCATATTTTTGAGGTTTAAACACATGATAAACTATGAACATCCTGTATAATGAATTTTAACATTACAATCATCCAAAAACTGTCTCAATAAGCAGAATTTAAGCTATTTCTAATATCCCTAAGTCTCTTCTAAGATCATAAAATCTATCTTTGGGTAGAGGCTTAGTAAAAATATCTTCTAATTGATGTTTTGTATCAACGTATTCTATTTTACAGTTCCCTTTGCTGATATGATCTCTCAAAAAGTGATGCCTAATTTCTATGTGCTTAGTCCTAAAGTGCATTACTAGATTCTTAGTAAGATTAATTGCACTCGTATTATCACACATCAAAGGTATGTCATTTAAAAATATACTATAATCTTCTAACTGTTGTTTCATCCACAGAATTTGAGCACAACAACTACCAGTTGCAATGTATTCAGCTTCAGTGGTAGATAAAGCAACACAAGCTTGTTTCTTAGAATGCCAAGATACTAAGGATGAACCTAACAAATGACATGTTCCACTAGTACTTTTCCTATCAATTTTGCATCCACCATAGTCCGCATCAGAATATCCTATTAAACTAGTACAAGCATCAGAAGGATACCATAAACCAAAACCAGTAGTTCCTTTTAAATATTTTAAAATATGTTTTACTGCAATTAGGTGAGATTCTTTTGGACAAGCCTGAAATCTAGCACACACACAAACAAAATGCATAATATCAGGTCTACTTGTAGTTAAGTATAACAGTGAACCTATCATACCTCTATACATAGATTGATTAACTTCCAAACCTGATTCATCCTTGTCTAGATAGCATGAAGTTCCCATGGGTGTGTTAGCTTCCTTAGAGGTGTCCATTCCAAACTTTTTAAGGATCTCTTTGTAGTATTTGGTTTGAGAGATGAAAATGCCATCTTTAAGTTGCTTGATTAGTAGTCCAAGGAAGAATGTCAATTCTCCCATCATAGACATTTCAAACTCTCCCTTCCTCCTGACAATAGCCTTTGGCAACAAGTCTGGCTTTATTCTTTGTTATGTTCCCATCTTCATCAAGCTTATTTCTAAACACCCATTTGGTTCCAATAACTTGATGTGATTCTTCCCTTGGGATTAATTCCCAGACTTGATTCCTTTCAAATTGGTTAAGTTCTTCTTGCATGGCTATGCACCATTGTTCATCTTTAAGTGCTTCCTCAATGTTTTTGGGTTCAATCTGTGACACAAAAGCTACAGACATACAAAAATTAGTCATATTTCTTGTTCTTACCCCTTTTGAGATGTCACCTATGATATTGTCCATTGAGAGTCCTCTAGGTGATTGCCATTCTTTTGCTAATTCAGGCGTTTGAGAAGGATCATTTTCTTCCAAATACAATTCATCAAGAGCTTCTCTTATATATTCATCATCACCTACAATTTCTTTATTTGACTCAAGACGATTTCCCCCAAGGTCTACAATCTCATCAAAAGTAACATGAATAGATTTTTCTATATTCAAAGTTCTTCTATTAAATACCCTATAAGCCTTACTAGTTAATGAATAACCTAAAAAAATGCCCTCATCGGCTTTAGAGTCAAATTTTCCTAAGTTGTCCTTACCATTATTCAACACAAAGAACTTACAACCAAAAATTTTCAAATGAGCAACATTAGGTTTTCTTCCTTTAAACAATTCATAGGGAGTAGGTTTAATAATTGACCTAATGAGCATTCTATTTAAAACATAACATGCAGTACTAACCGCATCAGCCCAAAAATATTTAGGAACATTAGATTCATTTAACATAGTTCTAGCAAGTTCCTCTAATGACCTATTTTTCCTTTCAACTACACCATTTTGTTGGGGAGTCCTAGGAGCAGAAAAGTTATGTAATATTCCATTTTCTTCACAATAATTTTCAAACTTTTCATTTTGAAACTCACCACCATGGTCATTTCTTAAAACTTTAATTCTCAAGTCTTTCTCATTTTGAATTTGTTTTGCAAATTTTCTAAAGACCTTAAAAGCTTCACTTTTCGTAGTTAGGAAAAATGTCCATGTATATCTAGAATAATCATCAACAATTACAAGACCATAATAATTTCCACCAAAGCTTTTTATCCTAGAAGGTCCAAATAAATCTAAATGTAATAATTCTAGGGGTTTTGAAGTGGAAATAACATTCTTAGATTTAAATGATGATTTTACTTGTTTACCATTTTGGCATGCATCACACAATCTATCTTTTTCAAATTTTAACTTAGGCAAACCAATAACTAAGTCTTTTGAAATCAATTTGTTCAAATGATGTATATTTATATGAGCAACTCTTTTATGCCATAACCAAGGGTTCTCTTCCTTAGCAACTAAACATGTTATACTAGAATCATGTAAACAATCCAAATCAATCAAATATATATTATTATGCCTAATGCCTTTTAATTCTACATTTTCGGAATCTATCAAGTGTATGGTGCAAAATTTACTTTCAAAAATTACCTTGTAGCCTTTGTCACATAATTGACTTATACTAAGGAGATTATGCTTAAGTCCATCAACAAGTAGCACATCCTTGATCTCCAAAGTGTTTGCACCACCTATGTTTCCAATTCCAAGAATCTTCCCTTTGTTGTTGTCCCCATAAGTTACATATCCTTGTTCCTTAGCTTTGAAACTCACGAATTTAGATTTATCTCCGGTCATATGTTTTGAGCATCCGCTATCAAGATACCACATAGACTTCTTTGATTTGGAAGTTTCCTACAAAACAAGAATATAGTAAACTTAGGTCCCCACAACTTTTGGGTCCTTGGGGGTTAGAGACATAACAAACTATTTAACTATAGGAACCCAAATGTATTTTACCTTTAGGTACACCAAAATGTTTAATTTTACATCTATTTGACGTGTGACCTTGTTTCATGCAATAAAAATATACTTTTGATGTAGCATTTGAAAATGATGCATTTCTAATCATAGATGCTCTAGTTCCTTTTTCTACCCATACTCTTTTATTTTTCCTTTTAGGCTTATTCAAAGGAACTTGATGATTTACATTATTTTGAGCAAATATCATTTCATGCTTCTTAAGATCATCTATTTCCTTTTCGACTTTGTCTAGCAAATGATTAAGAATATCTATGTCATATTCATGCTCTTTACAATTTGCACATGCTAAGTTCTTATCATTTTCCTCATCTATACATACAATTTTCGTTTCTAAGGTCTCCTTTTCTTCTAAACATGAGATTTTCATTTTTAAAGAGTCTATTTCCTTTTCGGATCTACTTAAATTCTTCTTTACAACTTTGTATTCATTCTTCAAGTTCTTAAAAGCACTAAACAATTCATTATAAGCATTTTGCAATTCATCATAGTTATTATCCTCATCACTAGAAGATGTGTCGGAATCACTTACCTCAAAATCGGAAGAAATGTTGTCATTTTCCATTAAGCAAATATTTGCTTCTACTTCCGAGTCACTTGATTCCGAACTTGAATCACTGTTATCCCAAGCAATATAGACTTTCTTCTTGAAGACCTTTTTGCCTTTGAATTCATCATTCTTCTTATTTGGACATTCGGTCTTTACATGTCCTGCTTCACCACAACCATAACATTTTATATTTACAGAAGAATTTTCCCTTACCTTTCCTTTACCTTTGAATGGATGTCTTCCTTTGGCTTTCATGAATTTGGTAAACTTCTTTATCATAAGACTCAACTCTTCTTCTTCATCGTTTGAGTCTTCTTCTTCCCTTTTATTTTTACCTTTGGAGATTTCAGTTTTGAAGGCTAGATTCTTCTTTTGAAATTGCCCTTCTTCATCGTTTAGCCTCCCAAGCTCAAGCTCATGCTCTCTTAGCTTTCCGAATAGCACCGCCATTGACATTGTGGCAAGGTTTTGTGACTCCGAGATGGTCGTCACCTTAGGTTGCCACTTCCTATCCAAAGATTTCAAAATTTTAACATTTAATTCATCAACGTAAAATACTTTACCTAATCCGGTGAGATGATTCACAATATGAGTGAAACACTTTTGAATGTCGAAAATCGTTTCGCCTTGTTGCATCTGGAACATCTCGTATTCTTGGATTAAGGAGTTTTTACGTGCTCTCTTGACGTCGTCAGTACCTTCGTGGGTCACTCTAAGCATTTCCCACATTTCCTGGGCACTTTTACAAACATAAATCCTGTAAAACTCGTCAAGGGTTAGAGCAGATGAAATTATATTTCTAGCCCTAATGTCAAATTGTGCTTTTCTATTTTCTTCTGCAGTCCATCTAGAAAAAGGTTTAAGAACGTCAACACCGTTCTCTGTAACTTTAGGAACAAATGGACCATTTAAAATAGCATCCCAAACGCCTCTATAACCAGACTCTAAAAAGATTTGCATACGTACCTTCCAGAAAGGATAATTTTGACCCGCAAAAAGTGGAAGTCTGTTGATAGACGCACCTTCGGCAAAAGTTTGATTTTGTCCGGCCATTTTCGAAAAGTTTGAATGACTATCAAAGCAAGCTCTGATACTACTTGTTAGAATCGCGCAGCGGAATGTTCGCATGGTCGGACAAAAACCAAGAGGGGGGGGGTGAATTGGTTTCTTAATAAAAATTAGGTTTTCAAAATTTTCCCCAAATTTTACCAATTAAAAATTGTGTAAATGTAAATAGAGAAGAGAAGAGAATCTTACACAGTAAATTTATACTGGTTCGGATCAAAAGACCCTACGTCCAGTTGCTAATCACTCAAATAGAGGATTAACGCTGTCACTATAATCAAGTTGTTACAAACAAATTACAATTGAAAAGATAAAGATAAGAAAACACCTCTCTTGAAATCCACAAGAGATGATGAACAACTTTCCCTAGAGACGACACAACACACAATCCACTAAGAACTCCACTTAGTGATTCTTATCGCTTCTAGCCCACACCAGGTTCCAAAAGCCCCTTTTTCTTGCAACAAACAGTTCTATGGCACTACAACACTTAACTTTTGTATGAAAAAGGTTGTTCTTCTTTTCTGAGTGCCATAGAGAAGCTTAAGTAGAGAAATTAGGGTTTGGGAATTGGGAATTTCGGAATTAGGGTTGTTGGGAAAAGGGTTTTCGAAAATAGGGTTGAATTGAAGTTAAAAATCAAAATCTGACTGAAATAATCGATTAAATGAAGTATTAATCGATTATTACAGAGCCAAAATCAACAGAACCGTAAAACTCTCTGTTTTAATCGATTAAAAGGGCTGTTAATCGATTAACAGGCCTGTTAATCGATTAACAAGTGGTTTAATTGATTAAACCAGTGAGCAGATACAGAAAATGGTTTTTCTCACTGTTTTAATCGATTATTTCCCTATTTAATCGATTAAAGCCGAGCCTGGATGATAAATTTGAGCTTTTTGAAGCTTCTAAGGTGCAGACTATGTACCGACTATCTTAAACTCTAATATTACAGACTCAATCTAATTGAAACAGAGTTATTACAATACAAAACAAGTCTTCAACAATCTAAGTCTTTGAGTTCTTGAATCATCATCAAAATCAACAATCTTCATGTCCATCAAGTGCAACATCAAGTCCTTGAATGTTCAACAATACAACCTTTTGATCCTGAGATAGACAAAACCTTTCATAGAATTCATCTCTTGAGTCTGAACCATTAGATAGTCATAGTGAGAGTACTACACCTAATATACCTTCTTCTGATAATTTCCAAACTAATAACATGGGTGATCAACCTATTGGACCTCGTGAGAGGACTCTCAGGGAGATGGTTGCACTTGATTTCACTTATGCAAATTTATGTATCCAATACCCTGAAGAGGATGTACCATTTGTGCTTAAAACTGGACTAATCCATTTGTTGCCCAAGTTTCATGGTCGTGCAGGTGAGGATCCACACAAGCATCTCAAGGAGTTCCATATAGTCTGCTCCACCATGAAGCCACAAAATGTTCTTGAAGATCACATATACCTGAAGGCTTTTCCTTTCTCTTTGGAGGATCTTGCCAAAGACTGGATGTACTACTTAGCTCCTGGTTCCATAACAAGCTGGGATGATCTGAAGAGAGTCTTTCTAGAGAAATTTTTCCCTGCTTCCAGGACCACTGCCATCAGGAAGGATATATCAGGTATCAGGCAACAGATGAGAGAGAGCTTATACGAGTATTGGGAGAGGTTCAAGAGACTTTGTGCAAGTTGCCCTCACCACCAAATATCAGAACAACTACTACTATAGTACGTTTATGAGGGGATGAACACAATGGATAGGAGTATGATAGATGCAACTAGTGGAGGAGCTTTAGGAGACATGACACCTGTTGCTGCTAGAGGTTTAATTGAGAAAATGGCGTCCAATTCCTAGCAATTTAACATGAGGAGTGATGCCATAGTCCTTAGAGGTGTACATGATGTGTGTTCATCAGATTTAGTGGAGAAGAAGCTAGAAAGTAAGATTGATGCCCTCACCACCCTAGTCTCCCAACTTGCTGCAAATCAGAGACCTACACCACCTGCAAGGGTTTGTGGCATTTGTACTTCAATTGAGCATCCCACTGATTGCTGCCAATTATTGCATGAGTCTACAGGTTTTGGAGCTCCACAAGCTTATGCAACAAACATTTTCAATAATAGGGCTCCGAACCAACAACATAATTCTGACCTCGCAAGCAATAGATACAATCCAGGGTGGAGGAATCACCCAAATCTGAGATGGTCCAATCAGCAACACCAACAGCAGCAGAATCCTTTGCCACCACCACCATTTCAGAATTATGCTGGTCCAAGCAGACCTTATATGCCTCCACCAATGCAACAACAATATCAGAGGCAGCAAAATGAAGCACCAGCTCCTCAACCTTCTTCACCTTCATTAAAGGAATTGGTCAAACAAATGGCTGAGATGAACATACATCACCAACAGAAAAATGATGCCTCCATTCAAAGTTTAACCAATCAGTTTGGTCAACTAGCTACTGCTGTGAATCAATTACAAAATAAAAATTCAGACAAGCTCCCTGCACAGACTGTGGTTAATCCTAAGAATGTGAGTGCCATCACATTGAGGTCAGGGAAACAGATTGACATACCCACTGCAACACCTCCACCCTCATCTGTAGCTGCCTTAGTTCCTGCACCTGAGCAACCAGTTGGTAGCCGAAAATTGCATATAGATGGACCTTCTTCCAGCCCCAGTTCTGACCTGCAACAACCTCCTATCCCTCTTCCATTCCCTCCCAAAGAAATTCCAAGCAAAAAGATGGAAGAGGTCGATAAAGAGATTCTGGAGACCTTCAGGAAAGTTGAGGTGAACATACCTCTACTTGATGCCATCAAGCAAATTCCCAGATATGCTAAATTCTTAAAGGAGCTATGCACCCACAAGAGGAAGATGAAGGGCAGTGAGACAATCAGCATGGGTAGAAATGTGTCTGCTTTGATAGGTAAATGTGTTCCTTACATTCCTAAGAAATGTAAGGACCCAGGTACATTCTGCATACCTTGTATTATTGGCAATAATAAATTTGAGAATTCCATGCTTGATTTGGGTGCTTCAATTAATGTTATGCCTTTGTCCATTTGTAATTCTTTATCTCTTGGACCTCTGCAACCTACAGGTGTGGTGATACAACTGGCAAATAGGAGTGTAGCCCACCCTACAGGTTTCATTGAGGATGTCTTAGTTTGGGTTGGTGAACTCATTTTTCCTGCTGATTTCTATGTGCTTGATATGGAGGAGGGATTCTCCCATGGATCTGTCCCAACCATTTTAGGCAGACCATTTTTGAAAATAGCCCGAACCAAGATTGATGTGTATGATGGTACATTGTCCATGGAATTTGGTGATATTATTGTCCATTTCAATATTATGGATGCCATGAAACATCCATCTGAGTGCCATTCTATTTTTCGTGTTGAGATCATTGATGATGTTATTGATGAGTATGTTTCTGATTTTCATTCCTTACATGTTAGGAAACATTGTTTTCTTTCTGATCTGTGTACTTCTTTTGCATGCACCGAATCTGAATCTGATTTTGATATTGACATTGATCTTCATTATAATCCTAAGTTATATTCTAAATTTAAATCTGATCATATGTATGATGTTTTGGGTGTTGTACCTCCTATGGATATAAGTTCTTTAGAGTCAGAATGCACTAACCATGTTACAGGAAGTATACATGAATCTGACTTGCAGGTTGAGGTACAGGCTGTGGTTCCTTCTGTTCAGCCAGCACCCACTCCAAAACTAAAGACTTTACCAGAAAACCTCAAGTACGCTTATTTGGAGGATGATGAGAAGTTTCCAGTGATCATTTCCACCTCCCTTGATGTTGTTCAAGAGGAGAAACTGTTACATGTTCTAAAAAGGCATAAGAAAGCCATCGCCTGGCGGACATTCTTGGTATCAGCCCATCCACATGCATGCATAGGATATTATTGGAGGATGGAGCCAAACTAGTGAGACAGCCACAGAGACGACTTAACCTCGTGATTATGGATGTTGTGAAGAAGGAGGTGACCAAGCTTCTTCAGGCTGGGATCATCTATCCTATATCAGATAGTCAGTGGGTGAGTCCAGTCCAGGTGGTCCCCAAGAAGACAGGCCTCACTATTGTGAAGAATGAGAGGGATGAGCTCATTCCCACCAAAATACAAAACAGTTGGAGGGTCTGTATCGACTACCGAAGGCTCAATCAGGCAACACAAAAGGATCATTTTCCACTGCCTTTCATTGACCAGATGCTTGAGCATCTGGAAGGTAAATCTCATTACTGCTTTCTGGATGGTTTCTCTGGTTATTTTCAAATCCATATTGCTCTTGAGGATCAGGAGAAAACCACATTCACCTGCCCCTTTGGCACTTTTGCCTATAGGAGAATGCCTTTTGGCTTATGCAATGCCCCTGGTACCTTCCAGCAATGTATGCTTAGTATCTTTTCAGATTTCCTTGATGTCGCCGCCACCAAAAAAAAATGAGGGGCGGTCGGAGCGACGTGATGGTTTCGACCCTCTTGATTTTCGCGTTTTTTATGGGTGATTACAACGCCTTTAGGTTGTCCGATAACCGGGCTAACCTAGGGGCGAGGTTTTCGAAAGGTCGTCCTTGGGTTGTCCGATAACCGGGCTAACCCAAGGACTAATTTTTGAAGGGTTCTGTGGAGTCGCCACCGATGTTTTTACCGGAAACATCAGAAAAGGAGTTTAAAAGGCGTTAGTTTTCGAAAAACCAACTTTGGTCGTTAGAACCAAAGTTGGGTAAGGGAGTTAGTTACATGTAAAGGAAGTGTTAGTTCCTTTACGATGCCCCTTTCGGGTTCCCTATGACAGGCCAGCTATTTTGTTAATAAATAAACCGAAAAAACATGCTTTTGCCCTTTTATTTTGCGGAATTTAAATTTACGACTACATGGCCCTAATATCTATTGCATAATTTAAAATTAAAGCGGTAAAAGTAGAGAGGGAGAATTTAAACCTCCGAAGCAAGCTTTCTTTTTTATTTCTTTAAAAAAAGAGGGTGCTTTGTGGCAGCCCTTCACTCTACACAGCGCTGAAAACTTTTCTAGACGCCGAAAAACACTCACAAAGGCACTCAGAAGCTCCGAAAATGCGTCGGAGGGATTCTAGAGAGAAGATCTAGAGAGAAGGAAGAGCAAAGTTGTGTGAGGTGTGTGGAAATGAGGGGAGGGAGCCCCTATTTATAGGTTTTCGCGCCTGACAGGTCGAGACCGCCGTTCTCGTCTGACAGGGTCGAGACTGCTGTCTCACTAAATGAGACCGCCGTCTCGTCCTTCGCAGGTGGCGAGACCGTCGTCTGGGAAAGCGAGACCGCCGTCTCGCCATTCACAGGTGGCGAGACGGCGGTATCGTCCCAAAAAGGCGAGAAACCTTATTTTTTGTACAGAAAAATCCCTCCTATCCTAGTATGGGGCCTAATAGTCTCTCCTAGTGGCTTTTTAGGCTTTATCCATCTTCGAATAGGAGGTCTTCTACTCTTTATTTGGAGGTCGGGCAAGGTTTGGGGTCTACACTTGAAAATTGTATAGAGGTGTTTATGGATGATTTCACAATGTATGGATCCTCGTTTGATGCATGCTTAGATAATTTGGATAGAGTGCTTAATAGATGCATTGAAACTAATCTTGTTCTGAATTTTGAAAAATGTCACTTCATGGTAGAACAGGGTATAGTTTTAGGGCATATTATTTCTAGTAAGGGCATAGAAGTGGATCCTGCAAAAATCTCTGTCATTTCACAATTGCCTTACCCCTCTTGCGTGCGAGAGGTTCAATCTTTTCTTGGCCATGCAGGTTTCTACAGGCGGTTCATTAGAGACTTCAGTAAGAAGGCCCTTCCACTATCCAATTTGCTTCAGAAAGATATTGAATTTGATTTTGATGACAGGTGCAAAAAGGCATTTGACTGCCTCAAGGAAGCATTGACCACCACTCCTATCATCCAGGCACCTGACTGGACAGTCCCATTTGAGTTGATGTGTGATGCATCTAATTATGCATTGGGGGCTGTCCTAGCACAGAGAGTTGATAAGCTGCCTCGGGTAATATATTATGCTTCCAGGACTTTAGATGCTGCCCAAGCAAACTATACCACCACTAAGAAAGAGCTTCTTGCCATTGTGTTTGCTCTTGATAAATTTAGATCATATTTGCTTGATTCTCGTGTTATTGTGTTCACTGACCATGCAGCTTTGAAGTACCTACTAAAGAAGGCTAAGTCAAAGCCTCGATTGATCAGGTGGATGCTCTGGCTCCAAGAATTTGATTTGGAGATCCGTGATAGGAGTGGAACACAAAATTTGGTTGCAGACCATTTGAGCATAATAGAGAGGTGTGCTGATGATGATTCACCAATTCGGGATGACTTTCCTGACGAGGGTTTGTTTGCACTT
This sequence comes from Sphenostylis stenocarpa, assembly GCA_963425845.1. Lineage (NCBI taxonomy): Eukaryota > Viridiplantae > Streptophyta > Magnoliopsida > Fabales > Fabaceae > Sphenostylis > Sphenostylis stenocarpa. The sequence goes on along the minus strand of OY731402.1, from coordinate 39,067,353 downwards.
TCTGCTTCTTTTCCAACACCTTGGTTTGCAAACATTGTTAATTATCTTGTAGCTTCTGTTTTTCCTCCCTTAGCATCCAGAGCTCAATGTGATAAACTTAAGAGCGATGCTAAGTATTATATTTGGGATTGACCCGTATTTGTGGAAGTTGTGCAGTGATCAGGTTACCAGGAGATGCATTCCAGACCATGAGATTGACTCGGTCCTGCAATTTTGTCATTCTTCTGCAACCGGTGGTCATCTTGGCATTCAGAGGACAACTCGCAAGGTGCTTGATTGTGGTTTCTATTGGCCCACCATCTTCAAGGATGCGTTGAGAATTTGCAGCACTTGTGAGCAGTGTCAGAGAGAAGGAGGGTCCCTTACATGGAGACAGCAGATGCCCCAACAACCCATGTTGTTTTGTGAGGTGTTTGATGTTTGGGGTATCTATTTCATGGGTCCCTTCCCTGTTTCTTTTGGTTTTTATTATATTCTCCTTGCTGTTGATATGTTTCAAAATGGGGTGAAGCCAAAGCCACCAGGACTAATGATGCTCGGGTTGTTGTGGATTTTGTTAGATCTAACATCTTTTGCAGATTTGGAGTACCCAGAGCCATTATTAGTGATCAAGGCACCCATTTCTGTAACAGGTCCATGCAGGCCTTGCTCAAGAAGTATGGGGTTGTTCACAAAGTCTCTACACCTTACCACCCCCAAACTAATGGGCAGGCTGAAATCTCAAATAGGGAGATAAAGAGGATTTTAGAGAAGATTGTCCAGCCTAACAGAAAGGATTGGAGCAACAGACTGGAGGATGCTCTTTGGGCGCATAGGACTGCTTACAAGGCACCTATAGGGATGTCTCCCTATCGAGTTGTCTTTGGTAAGCCATGCTACCTACTAGTGGAGATAGAGCACCGAGCATATTGGGCTGTGAAATCATGCAACTTCTCACTTGATGAAGCTGGAGAGGAGAGGAAGCTATAGATAAATGAATTGGATGAGATCCATTTGGAAGCTTATGAGAACTCCATGTTCTACAAAGAGAAAACTAAGAGATTTCATGATAGCTCCATAGCTAGGAAGGAGTTCTTTGTTGGTCAGCAAGTGTTATTGTACAATTCCAGATTGGGTCTCATGGGTGGTAAGTTGCGTTCAAAGTGGATTGGACCTTTTGTTGTTACTAATGTTTATCCTTATGGTGCAGTTGAAATTAAAAGTGAATCCACAGAAAAGAGCTTCAAGGTTAATGGCCATTGACTGAAACCATTCCTCAGTAATCCTTCTCTAGTGGATGTAGTTGTGGAGGAGATATCCGTGATTGATCCCACTTACCTTCCACCATGACTTAGGGAGTTCTCTTTTTCCTTCTCTTTACTTTTATTGAACTTGTCCAATTGGTGATTTGATTGCTTGACTTGATGTTATGCTACATTGGGACAATTTTTAGTTTAAGTGTGGGGGAGACTGTTCTTTGTTTTCTTTGTTTAGGATTTTTAGTTTTCTTTGTATTTCAGGTTTGTGTTTTGTGTACAATTTGCATGTTTCTTTTGGATCTCTGGGTTTTGTTTAGGTTTTGGGCACTTTCTTCACTCTTAGATAGGAGTTGCTTTATGCTTTTTGGATTGAAATCCCTGTTTTTCTCTGCTTGTCAAGTTGGTTACGATGTTTGAGAGGTTGAATTGAAGGCGACAATCTTACCCTTTGTGAGGAATTGAGCCACTACCTGTTCTTTCTTGAGTGTTATGCCTCTTGATTGCTTGCGCAGTAGCCTTGGCTTGACTCTGATTGATCCTTCTTGATTCACATGCATGTTTGGAGATGATTAAGGCATTTTTGTTCTGATTAGCCTCTAGCCAAATGAGCCTACCTTGAATTAATTCCTTTGATAGCCCCTTTGAGCCTATGTTTCCCTTTATTTCTTTTGAAGCTCATTAAAAGCCTTAAGTGAAAAACCATGATTACCTTAACCTTAGGAATTTTTGGAGCTTTGGAATTGTTTTGGGAATAAGTTATTAAATAAGTGTGGGGGTGCATTTTGTATTTCATTGGATGATGTACTGGCTAGTTGGTTATCTCTGCTGTACAATTTTTGTGTTTTCCTTTCAAGTGTATTTCATGTAGTTAAAATATATATATATATATATATATATATATATATAAAAAAAAGAGAAAAAAAGGAAAGTTGTGGTTGAGGCAAAAGACAATAGAGGAGATTTGATATTAGAGGTTTGTTAGAGGTTTTTGGGCATGCATCTTATGCTTATTTTTGACTTATTCCCCATTGCTCCTCTAGTTCCTCTAGTTCACAGCTACTTATCCCATATGATATCCTCTACCTTGTCCCTACCCCCATTACAACCTGAAAAGACCTTTTGATCTTTTTGTGCATGTGCGTTGGGTGTTGAGTTTAGAGGCTTGCGAAGTCTATCTGTTGTTTGCTTTTCTTGAGTATTTTGAGAGTATACAGTAGCCTAGACACATGAGAGATACAGTGCATCTTGTGAGGTTTTGTCACTTTGATTCACCTTTTGACTTGATTGACCTCTTGCCAGGTTTTGAAATGCTTGGATGATTTCCATGAGTATCTGGTTCCTCTGACTCTTTGTGTGTTGGATGTTGTCTACTCCTTTCTTTTCCCAGGATTCGTTAAGGATTGTGTAAATTTGTTTGTGTTTTGTGTGTCTTCTTGTTCCTTCTCCTTTTTGTTGTGTCACTCTCTTCAATGTCTTTGGAATTGCTCCTTGCTTTGCTTCTTGATTTTGCTCGGGAGTGCAAAAGGCTAAGTGTGGGGGAATTTGATGAGCCATTATTTTCCCGTATTTTCTTATCTTTATGTACTTATCTTAATTGGTGCATTGTGTTTAATTGTCTATTATTAGTGCATTTTCATTGATTGGGCTTCATTGGGCCAATAATTTAGATTTTAATTAATTTGAATCTATTTGATATAATTTTTACTCATTATTAATTTTAGGACAGTTTAAAGCAATTTTGGGCTTAGAAAATTGGGCCAAATGTCATATTTTATTTTATACGGGTACTAACATAAATTTACTGTTTTATTTATCATTTTTTCGACAGATCTCCAAATAACATGATTCTAAAATAATTCTAAACTAGACATATTGAGCTTTCCACAGGATCCAAAACCATTCAATTCGAAGCTAAATTGGGTTTTACATAAATTATCCAAAACGGGTCAAGCGCACCAGGCCGACCCAATAGACATGCTTCAGTAACTTAAGTTTTTTTAATTCATTAGACCCTTGAAAATAGTAGAAATAGTGGCGTTTTAAAGCTAGCTCAAAAGGCTTTCAAAGGAGACCAAAATCGCTTAATTTGGATAAGTATTGAAAATACTGCACGTGTTTGAAGTTCATGGACCTGTACTAAAGCCAACTTATGATGTGTTTCATGGACTAGTTGAGCCCAAACCTCGATTAAGATTAGGGTTAAGGTTATTTATATAAGAGAGGAACATCACACGAAAAACAAGACACAAGGACTGCGCAGCCACCACACAACCGCCTTTCATCTTCTGCAATTTATATTCAAGTTTGTTTACTCTTATGTCATTATTTTTAAATTCTTGTTTCGATTTTAATTATGTTTCTTCTATTGCGTTTTCAACTTTCCATGGATAGCTAAATCTTTGTATTGATTTTCTGAGAAGAATGCAAGTAGATCTTTGAGGTTTTGTTATTCAATTTTATTTCTTTTGTTCTCTTAACTCTTCATCTTCTAATCTCAGTGTTGAATTATAATCTGTTTATGCTTAATAAACCGAAACTAATATCACAATTTGCTTAATTCTGTGTTAGAGATGAGATTATGTGATGTATGCAATGCTTAATTGTATAAGGATAATTTGGGGTTAATCTTTGCTTAGTTGGTTAATTTCATGTTGGAATAAGGGTTAAGGAAAATTTGGGATTAATCTTTGCTTAGTTGGTTAATTTCGAATTGGAACAAGGGTTAAAGCTAATTTGAGATTAATCTTCACTTAGTTGATTAATTTCGAATTAGAATATAATTTGGGATTTATCTTCGCTTAGTTGGTTAATTTCGAATTAATTTCGTAATCTAGGATAAGTGACACTGCATTAGAATCAGGAAATCAATTGCATTTTAATCTGTTTTTAATCTGCATTTTTATAATCTGCTTTTGTTCTGTTTCATCTAATATTTTAATTTTGAAAAACTTCCTTTTTTTTTGTTACTGTTCTAAATTTAAAAATTGATAAGCTTTGATAGAAATTTGTGGTCTTTGAGAGACGACCTAGGAAAGCTTCCTAGTACTACATTTATCTGTTTTAATTATTTGACCGAGTACGACATCGATCACTCGTGTCTTAAAAATTTATTTAAAATATCTTCAAAATAGTGAACTCTAGCTATGAGAGGACGCGACCCATCCTACATATATCTAAGTCACTCTTTAATCTATAAAGACCATTATTTAATACATGAAGGCCATTCTTTAATATATAATGACATTATAAAATGTTGAGTTATAATAGTTCGAAAGAGGATTGGTGCCTTTGTAGAGGGACGATTAAACCAAATAATATAAAAAAGGGTTTGAAAGGTGCGATTTAATGGCTAGGCTGAAGGTTGTGAAGAGGGACGAATTTGGAGAAAAAGGGCATGAGGGAAAGAGTATGAGATACGAGTGAGGGAATGACGATGATGGTAGAGGAGGCGCATAGTGATTAAGACATGTTGAGAGTGCAGTGGTGCGATTGAGAGTGAGGGTCAAGGGTGGCTAGCTCGCAGTTGCTAGTGCTGAGGATGGAGGGCACAATGTGGTGATGCGCAGACTAGGCTTCAATGGGATGGTGAGGCAACGATCATGATGGTATTTTGGACATGTTCGAAATTTTCAGATCTGATGTATTTTCGACTAACATTGAGTTATTTATTATGTTTCAATCTCAATCATCTCAACACCAAATGCCAATTTATTTTTCCTCGCCTTCATATGTACCTGAACCAATAGTGAACCCACAACCTGAATTTTCTTATCATCCACAACCTGAATCTTCTTACCACCCTTCACCATCAAACCTAGGAGAAAATAATCCTTCCTTTTATACTTCTTGGGAATCAGATATTCAAACCTACACACAACTTCTCACAAGACCAACCCCAATTTTTGAACTAACCCCAAATTTTTAGCTAACCCATCCAAGCCTACCAAACAACCCATCCATGGAAGAACATGCCATATTAAGCCTTCCATACGAAACTTAAGACCCTTTCAGCGATGATGCAAAACCCAACTAGAACTTGCCATTGAACCTACTCAGGTCACCTACAACCCACCTGAACAACTTACCCAATTCCACTCTACCATGAATAACATTGATCTCAAATTTTCCTATGTTCTTAACAGAGAAACATTTGTATACCCCCTGGGACATTATTTGTTGGTCAACACTTTAACAATAAACAAGATGTCATAGATGCAATAAATAGGTTCCACATCATACACCATTGCACATACAAGGTGCAAATTTCAAGCTAATATAGGCTTGTAGTACAATGTATTCATCCAGAGTGTGACTGGAGGTGCAAAGCAATATTGCATACCAGAGAGCAATATTGGCAAATAATGAAGTTGGAAGATAGTCACACTTGCGTGTCCCCATTAATATCTCAAGATCATAACAAGTTGGGATCCCGCCTTATTTCTCAAACAATCCAAGCAATTGTTGATGTTGATTATTCAACCCCTATGTCAACCATAATTGCCCATATCAGGTCTACAAGGATACACTGCCAGTTATCGAAAAGCATGGTTAGCGAAGCAGTTAGCCATCGAGAAAATATACAACAATTGGGAGGAGTCGTACAAGAAGTTATCACATTATCTAAAGGCTATGCAAGTATATGTTCCTAAATTTATATGGAAGATTAACACACATGCAACATACCAAAGACAACAACTTGTTGAGGACCATATCTTCTTCAAAAGGGTCTTCTTGTCTTTCAAACCATGCATAAATTGTTTTCAATACTGCAAGCCATTAGTGTAAGTGGATGAAACATTTCTCTATGAAAAATATAGATGAAACTTATTGGTTGCAGTAACACAAGATGGTTGCAACAACATACTCCCAATATGGTTCTAACCCGTGAGCCAACCCGGCTCACCACGGGTTCGAGCCAGGTTGGGTTCGATTTTTTTTTTCTACCGATTATGGGCTAAAAATGAACCCAACTCACTTAACCCATGGGTTAAACGGGTTCGAGCCGGGTTATGGTGGATTGGCTCACAACCCACCATTAATTTTAAATTTTAAAAATAATTATAATAATATACTAACTATAATTAATCATTTATTTTAAATTTTAAAAATAATTATAATATTTTAGTAACCCTAATTGATGTTATTCTGTCTTACCTCTACCCTACATTGTTGGTTGTCACCACAAGTCAAACCCTCACTTTAACTTGTTATCAGTTGCTCGTTGCACCACTACGTTTGTCATTGCACTTGAGTCACTTGTCTTATTATCTATCCACCGCACACTACACCTGTTAGTGGGAAATCGAGAAAAATGATCGAAAAACGAATGAAAGAAAAATCAAGAAACAATGTCAAATTAGAAAGGACGTGACACACAAAATCAAAAGGTAGTGTCAGAATAGAAGGAATAATAGTTAAAAGGTTATTGTGGAACAAACCAAGAAATTAGAAGTATATAATGCCAAAGTTAAAATGAACCAAAAGTAATGTAAAGTTCTCGATAAAATCGAAATCGAGGGGAAGGCTAATATACGTGGATATTGAAACCCTGGCCAAACCGTGAAGAGAAGAATAATTCAAACGCACGTATAGAGAGCAGTTTCGAAACCTTGGAGGAAGTCGAAGATCGTGAGAACGTGGGAAACCGTAGAAGATAAACTGCCATATGCACGTAGAACGTGGTAGCAGTCTTGTTAACTGCTCCTGGAAAGCTTGAACGATGCCCTATAAATAGAGCAAAGAAGGACGGAACAGAGGAGCAGAAATTGGCAGAGAACAGAATCAGTAGTGAAAGGTCTACCGGAGAAACGACGAACACCATGAAGCTTCTGACAATCTGGATTTCCTTGCTCACTAAGTACATTTACCGCTTTCTGTATTTTCCTTGGTAATTTATTTTGATGCAACTTAAATTCAGCAGTTTTATATTTCTGTATTTTCGATTCCTTGTCATTTCAATTCAATGAAAGTTTAAGTTTCTGCATTTAAGTTTCCCTATTATTTAACATTCTGCAAATCTCGATTTCCTGTCATTTACTTTTCTTGCAATCTCGATTTCTTGTCATTTACAATTAATGCAAATTTGGGGTTTTCGCACTTTACATTTCCTCGCAATTTAATATTCCGTTTCTCGATTCGATACTTTTACTGCTTTTGGTATTTTAAATATAAAATACTAAAAAATTAGCATTTTTGATATTCTGTAACTTTCGATTCTCATACACATTTTCGATTGAAAGTCGGACTGCTAGCCTAAGTAAAAAAGAACTTACGTGGTAGAATTTTGATTAGGACCTTTAGAATCGAAATCGATCGAAATTCCACCGGAAACAAATTGGCGCACCAGGTAGGGGGTCTTATGTTGAGAAACACAAAATTGGTTAGTTCGAGAGTGTATGAGATTAAGGAGTGGGAGAGTCATGAGTCAGAGTTCATCAAGTAACCAGAGTAACAGTGAGGGATTAAATGGGTCACACCCACCAAATACTGGGGGGCAAAGTCATAATGGGAATACACCGGTAGTATCGACAACTGTAAGTATGTCGATACCCGTGAGTAATGAACAAAATTCAGGCACTTTAGCAAATACCCAAGTAGGATCTAGTGTGGTGGTACCAAATAATATGTAAACTGTGGGAAATCCCACAACCACATATGTAGGGCCACATATGTAGGGCCACATATGAGTATAAGACCGCCTGGGTTTTCACTTAATAATGTGAGTGGGGCTGGAACTTCTCCAACACATAGGAATTCGAGATATAACTTAGGAATGCCCCAAACACTAGGTATGCCGCAAAATTTTGGAATCCCTCCGAATTTAGGGACATCTCAAAACTTAGTAATTCCCCAGAATTCAGGGAGTGGACAGAATGTAGGCACACAACAAATACCTCCAAATCTAGATCATAGGGGAAACTTAGATCATGGGAGATATGTATTCGATAGAGACTATCATCGATCTAATTTTGATTCTATCGAAAACATGGGTACCGGAATATCTAGTAATTCATTAGGGGTACTTAGACAACAAATGGATGAGAGTAATTTTGAAATGGTGAATATGTTATCACAGCAGTTGACCACAGTCTTAAATCCATTAGTGCAAAACACTACTGCTAGTTTTCAGATATTAGCAGACCAAATGTCACGAATCGGGGATGCATTGGCTGTACCTCGACAAACGAGGATAGAAAATCATGCTAATCAGAATACTAATATTAATCCCCCATATCTATTGAGGAGAAATAGAAACAATGATCAACATCAACATATGGGAAATGAGTACCAACATGTGAGGAATGACATTTATGGGAATTTGAACGAAGGATTTCAAAATATACACAATCAGAATAACATGATAGGACAGAGGATGAATTTACTAGGGATGGAATTAAGACCACCCAATCAGACATATTTTGTGTCTCCCTTTCTGAATGCGATTCTCGAGACAGAATTGCCTCGAGGATATAAAGTACCCAAATTCACTAAATTTGTTGGAGAAGTTGGTGAATCGACTATCGAGCATGTGGCTCGATATCAGATCGAATGTGGGGATTTAGCGATGAGTGAAGAATTAAAAATGAAATATTTTCCTAGTTCTTTGACTAAGAGTGCTTTTACTTGGTTCACGTCATTGCCACCCAATTCGATATATAATTGGCTGCAATTGGAAAGAAATTTTCATGAGCAATTCTTTAGAGGAGAAACTCAAGTAAGTCTCATCGACTTGATGAATATAAAAAGATACAATCATGAAAGCATAGATGATTATTTGAACCGATTTAGACAAATGAAATCGAGATGCTTTACTCAAATTCCTGAATATGAATTAGTCAGAATGACCTCTGCAGGCTTAGAATTCTCGATTAGGAAAAAACTAGTCAATTTACCATTGAATGACATGGCTCAATTAGCCGATAAAGTGAGAAGAGTGGAACAAATAGAGTATGAGAAACAAAGGTATAAGAAATATGAGAAACCCTTGAAAAAGGAAAGAATAGCATACATAAATGATGTATATGAGACAGATAACATGACAGAAAATGATATTGAAGAAACTGTCGATGAGAAGGTAAACATAGCAGAACTCAAAGTAGGGGCTCCATATACCTATAAATTGCTACAAAAGAATGAAGTAAAAGATAAGATGGCGAATCGAACATATACTTTTGATGTAAGAAAAGCAGACAAAATCTTTGATATTCTATTGAAAGACAAACAGATTAAGTTGAGTGATGATCATAAACTGCCTTCTGCAGAACAAAGGAATGGTCGAAAATATTGCAAATTTCATAATGTTTATGGACACTGGACTAATAATTGTATACATTTCAGGAACACGATCCAAGATGCGATCGACCAAGGAAGGTTGAGGTTCGAAGAAATGACAATGAAAGTTGACACGAGTCCATTCGAGGCTCAAGTACGATACCTCGAATCCCAAACGGGCATTACTGATGATGTCCGATTGACAAATTCAGCCTTTATAGGCATGGTAGATGTCACTGAAGACATCGATCCCAAGCATGTTAGGATGGATGTATCTGAGGAAGACATGGAATTTGACCTGAGTGAATTCGAGAAAGAATTCGAAAAGGAGATTTACCCTCGATCAGGAGATTCTCTCATTGAATTCTTGAATAGAAAGAAAGAAAAAGACGAAGATGTGTCATTATGCCCACGTTGCAGTGCGGTGTTCGATAAATCGGCTGCCAAAGCCTTCAGAACAGACCAGATGAAGAAGATCGAGAACCAAAATAAAAGGAAAAATGACAAAGTAGATCAAACGGTCCGACCAACGATCGAAGAAAGTCAGCAGAAATCCGTTGGTTCTGGTGTTAGCGAAAATCAAAGGTAATGGGTTAGAAGAGAGATGTATCCTTCTCGAGGAGGAAGAGGAAGACTTCAAAGCAATGATGTCTTCGAGAGACTGTCATACGATGAAGGATCGAACACTGGATTCCCAACACTCCCAAGGAGATTTCGAGGAAGGCCTTGGAGAAGAGGAGGTAGGATCCCTTACTGGAATAATTATAGAAACTTTGAAGGGAATGTCATACCGATGGAGAGTCAATACGCAAGAGAATATTTCGATGATAAGAATGAAGGCAACTGGGATGAACATCAAATCGGAATAATATCAATACTACCCGCAGAATATGTCAATGAATACAAAGAATATCAAGAACAAAGTGATGCCGAGCGAGAAGATGACTTCTATTCAGAAAGCATAAGGCCAAAGGTAATATGGGTTACACAAGCATCATGTGAAGTTCCCCACAGAGATGCTGCTTTTATTGATCCTTCGTCTGAGGAAATGAGGTTCCACTTGAAACCATTATTACTGAATATCGAGATTCAAGGACAGATGGTTAATAGAGTCCTTGTCGATGGTGGAGCAGCAGTAAACATATTGCCAATTACTATGCTAAAGAAATTTGGCATTGAGCTAAAAGACTTAGTCAAGCACAATATTATGATTTCCGATTTCAGCGGAAAGACATCAAGTTCAGAAGGTATGTGTTAGAATCGCGCAGCGGAATGTTCGCGTGGTCGGACAAAAACCAAGAGGGGGGGTGAATTGGTTTCTTAATAAAAATTAGGTTTTCAAAATTTTCCCCAAATTCTTGATATTTTTATTGGCTGTCTCTACTGCACCGTTCATCTTTGGTCGGTACGGAGAGGAATTGTGGTGTTGTATTTTGAAGTTTTGGCATAATTCCTCCATCATTTTATTGTTGAGATTGGTCCCATTATCAGTAATGAGCCTATGAGGGATGCCGTACCGACATATAATATTTTTCTTGATGAAGGTTGTCACCACTTTCCGAGTTACATGTGCATATGACGCCGCCTCAACCCACTTGGTGAAGTAGTCAATTGCGACCAGGATGAAGCGATGGCCGTTAGACGCTTTGGGTTCAATGGGTCCGATGACATCCATGCCCCACATAGAGAATGGCCATGGTGTAGTCAGGTTACTGAGAGGTGCGGGCGGCACATGAATATTGTCGGCGTAGACTTGGCACTTATGACACTTCTTAGCATATTGGTGACAATCAGCTTCCATTGTGGACCAAAAATACCCTGCCCTAAGGATTTTCTTTGCCATGACATGTCTGGGTGCGTGGGTTCCAAAAGGCCCCTTGTGGATTTCTTTTATCAATATTCGGGCTTCCTCTTGGTCCACACACCTTAAGAGAGTGGAGTCGGGGCTCTTTTTGTAGAGGGTTCCTTCAATCAATGTGAACCCTACGACCCTCTTACGAATGGTTCGTTTGTCATTGTCACTGATTCCTTCGGGATATTCGCCCCTTGTGAGGTACTGCTTGATGTCATGGTACCAGGGGTTTTGGTCGCGCTGGCTATTTACTGTCATGCAAAAAGCTTGTTTGTCATGCAACTTAACTTGGATAATTGGCATCTCATGTTCTTGATCTAAGGCAAACATGGATGATAGGGTGGCAAGGGCGTCTGCAATTTGATTATCTTCCCGAGGGATATATTGGAAGGTGACACTTTCCATTCTTGAAACCAAGTCTTGGATATGTTCTAGATATGGGATTAATTTGGCGTTTCGGGTTTCCCATTCACCCTTAAGTTGGTAAATGACAAGGGATGAATCACCGAATATTTTGAGCTTAGTAACTCCATGATCTAGAGCCGCTTGGATCCCTAGTGCACATGCTTCGTATTCGGCCATGTTGTTGGTGCAATCGAAATTAAGCCTGGCCGTTACAGGGATGTGTTTCTTTTCGGGGGATATCAAAACAGCTCCTACCCCGTGTCCCAGCATGTTTGAAGCCCCATCGAAGAACATGGTCCACATCTCTTCTTTGGTCTCTTCGTGTTCGATGTGCATGATATGCTCATCGGGAAAGTCATCCTGTAAGGATTGGAATTCGTCTGTGGATCCATGGGCTAGATAATCCGCTAGGGGACTTCCTTTAATAGCTTTCTGGGTGACATGAATGATGTCAAATTCTGAGAGGAGAACCTGCCACCTAGCTATTCTTCCGGTCAAAATGGGCTTCTCGAAGAGGTATTTGATTGGATCCATTTTGGAGACCAACCATGTTGTATGCCGAGCCATGTACTGTCTGAGACGTTGAGTGACCCACACCAATGCGCAACAGGTTTTTTCGAATGGTGTATAACGGGTTTCATAATCTGAGAACTTCTTACTGAGGTAGTAAATGGCCCGTTCCCTTTTTCCGGTTATATCATGCTGGCCGAGCACACATCCCATTGATTCTTCGAGGATTGATAGATACAGGATCAGAGGTCTCCCTTCAATGGGTGGTACCAATACTGGTGGATTGGTTAAACACGTTTTGATTTTATCGAACGCTTGTTGGCATTTTTCGTCCCACACCGTTGGCTGGTTTTTGCGCAACAGCTTAAAGATGGGGATACATTTATCCGTCAACTGTGCGATGAAATGGGCAATGTAATTAATCCTGCCTAGGAAACCTCTGACCTCCTTTTTCGTGCTTGGTGGAGGCATTTCCAAAATTGCTTTTGTTTTGTCGGGGTCCACCTCGATTCCTCTTTCACTGACAATGAACCCTAGGAGTTTTCCTGACCGTACTCTGAAAGTACATTTTGCCGGGTTTAGCTTAAGTTGATACTTCCGAAGTCGATTAAAAAGTTTTCAGAGATATTGAATGTGGTCCATTTCATTTCTGGACTTGGCGATCATGTCGTCCACATATACTTCTATTTCCTTGTGGATCATGTCATGAAACAATGTGACCATAGCCCTTTGATAGGTAGCCCCCGCATTTTTCAGCCCAAACGACATTACACGATAGCAAAAGGTGCCCCATGGTGTGATAAAGGAGGTTTTTTCTCTATCTTCAACGGCCAACTTGATTTGGTTGTACCCCATCCATGAAGGAATATAGCGTGTTGGTAGCGGTATGGTCTACCAGCGTGTCTATATGTGGTAAGGGAAAATCGTCCTTTGGACTTGCTCGATTGAGGTCCCTATAATCCACGTAGACCCTTACCTTCCCAGTCTTTTTAATGACGGGTACTATATTGGCCATCCATTTTGGGTATTTGGACACTACAAGAAAGTTGGCATCCAACTGCCTTTGCACCTCCTCCTTTATCATTAGGGACCAATCTGGTTTGATCCTTCTGAGTTTTTGTTTCACAGGTCGAAACCCCTCTTTTAACGGCAATCTATGCTCCACTATGCTCGTGTCGAGCCCAGGCATGTCATGATAGGACCAAGCAAACACATCCATATACTCCTTCAGAAGTTGTATCAATTCTTCCCTTACACTACCTTTTATTTGGGTGCCGATGTTAACCTTTTTCTCCTCATCCTCTTTTCCCAAATTAACGGTTTCTATTTCCTCCTGGTGCGATTGTATGATGCGTGTTTCCTTTTCCAGCATTCTTTGCATATCCGAAGAAATGGTCTCGTGCTCACTGTCGGATCCGACCCATTCACTTTCCGTTTCCGGGGTCCACGGAGATTCATCAATCACAGACATGATGTGTTTTAGGTTCTGTTTTAGTCATAGATTTTATTATTCAATTTATTTTTGAAAGAATAATAAACAGAAGAGGGAAAAGAATGAATATGATGAAATGCCTCGTGTATTAATGAAAATGAAGATGTATGTACAAACCCTTTTAATCAAAATTCCTGCGGCCACGGGCGGGGACCGCATGAGATACAAAGGAAAGCTTAAAAATAGACACCCTAAGGGCTGATCCTCTTAGTCCTCCCTTTTTGCTACTCTGGCTTCGATAGAGGTTTGTCATCCGTGCTGGAAGCAGAGGCGTCGAAAGTAATCCACCCGGCGTCGATTAGTTCTTGAACCCGATACTTAAGGGTCAAGCAATTTTCTGTAGAGTGTCCGGGTGAACCCGAATGGTAAGCGCATTTTTCGTTTGGCTTATACCATTCGGGGTAGGGAGGCTCCAATTGTTTCTTGGGAGGAGCGCAGGTTAGGAGCTTGGCTTCCAACAGCTGAGGCAGCAGTAGTCCATAGGAAGTGGAGATTGGAGTGAACTTCCTCTCTTTCTTGCGGGGCTGCCTAGCCGTTGGTGGGGTAGAAGAAGGAGTGGCGAAGTTGATTGCATGCACAGATTCGGCCCTCTTCTTGCCAGCAGGCTTCTTGAATGAGACCCCAGCTTGGGAAGACTGTGCTATCTTCCCGCTCCTCAGTCCCTGCTCCACTCTTTCCCCCACAGTGACTATGTCTGAGAAAAGGTTGGAGGTACTGGCTATTGCCTTGTCGTAGTATGCTCCAGTCAGTGAATCGATGAACATAGCCACTGTCTCCTTATCCGTCAAAGGAGGCTCTATTTGGGCAGCCATTTCCCTCCATCTTTGGGCGTACGCTTTAAAAGGCTTGTCATTCCTTTTGCTCAGAGTCCTGAGATCTGACCTATCAGGAGTCAGATCAATGTTGTATCGGTAACAACGGAGAAAAGCGTCAGCCAGCTGTTTCTAGTTCTGGACCTGCCCTCTCTCTAACTGCATGTACCAGTTGAGAGTTGTATCCGCCAGACTCTCCTGGAAGCAGTGGATCAGGAGTTTTTCGTTTTCAGCATGGGCGACCATCTTACGACAATACATCGTAAGATGGTTCTTTGGGCAGGTCATCCCGGCGTACTTGGGGAAGTCCGGGATCTTGAATTTGGGAGGGAAGTGGATGTTTTTCACCAGGCACATGTCCGCCACCTCTTTGATGTCAAAGTTGTGCCCCTCGACTGCCTTGAGCCTCTCCTCCAGAGCAGAGAGTTGTTGTTTGGACACCTCTGGAGTAAGGATGCGTGCAGTCTTAGCATCCTTCTCGTCATAGAAGTATTCTTCTTCGTCCTCTTCGTGAGGATGGGCGTGTTCAGCTTGGTCTTTGTTCTTGCTTTGTCCCTGGCGCACAACCTTCATCAGTTGGGCCATCTGCTCACGGAGGGTATTGACCTCCGCAGTGAGCTTTCAATTTTTCTCTTCTAGACTTTCCATTGCTTTTGCTTTTTGTGCACGAGTACGAGTGGGGAGAGGACCAGCCACTTTCTAGAATGCCCGAAAAAGGTTTATTAATGCATGTTGAGTGCTTAAACTAACATGGATATGTTTATGCATGAGAGATTCTGTTTGAATGATGTTGCATGCACTATCACTTTTTTTTATTTTCTCTCTTGGTTTTTTCTTTACTCATGGTATGATGTAGTATGAATGATTTTGACTTTGTCAGAAGTTGATTTATTTATTTTCGGGTATTTTGCATTTTGATTTTTTTTTTATTTGATGTTTTTATAGCCTTTTATCTCTTCTGTCGAACTGCATGGCTACTTAGCTTACAAAAAACCTGAAACCAGGCTAGCTAAAAGGCAGACTGTCTGAGATAAAATGTGGCTTTATGCGAAAGGATATTTTAGCGTCCCTTATCTCTTCTGTCGGAACTGCGTGGCTACTTAGCTTACAAAGAACCCGAAACCAGGCTAGCTAAAAGGCAGACTGTCTGAGATAGGGTGTTTATTTGTGAAAATATTTTGGGTTTTTTGTTTTGTTGTTTGTTTATGCTATGCAATAGACAAATGCAACAAACATATGCACACACAATTCGATCATCCACGAACAGGCGAGAATTCGTTTTTACGAGGTAGGGTTTTCCTGCAGAAAAGTGCATTGGCAAGGGTTGGTTCTAAATGTTCTCACCAGGCTAAAGGCCCCCAAGGTGCCCCCATTATAGGGTCCCCACTCTCCAGCCGTCCGACTATGCTTAGCACAAAGGCCGTAGTCAGTCTTGTTGCCAAAAGAGGAAGGTTATCACCTTGAGTGGTGGTTTCTGATCACACTGGTGGGCTCAAGGCCCTCACTACAGCGAACCGTACCTGCCACCCACTCCCTATGGTTATCTCACTTGCCCCCGGGTATAGGGGGAACTGTTGTGTGCAAGGGATTGTGTGCAGTTTATATTTCAAGCAATTTGTGCAAGTATAAACAAACAACAATTTATTAAAGCCAAACATTAAAACATGTTATAAATACAAGTTAAGGGCAAAAGTGTTATTTTCTTGGTTTATTTATTATTTAAGCCGGCCCATCACTAAATGGGATCAACTCTCGAGGCTTCCCCAGTGGAGTCGCCATCTGTCGCCACCGTTTGAAAAAGAGGCGATCGGAGCGACGCGATGGTTTTTCGACCCTTTTTGTTTTCGCGTTTTTTATGGGTGGTTACAACGCCTTTAGGTTGTCCGATAACTGGGCTAACCTAGGGGCGAGGTTTTCGAAAGGGCGTCCTTGGGTTGTCCGATAACCGGGCTAACCCAAGGACTAATTTTGAGGGGTTCTGTGGAGTCGCCACCGATGTTTTTACCGGAAACATCGGAAAAGGGGTTTTTAAAGGCGTTGGTTTTTAAAAACCAACTTTGGTCATTAGAACGAGAGTTGGGTAAGAGAGTTAGTTACGTGTAAAGGGAGTATTAGTCCCTTTACGACGCCCCTTTCGGGTTCCCTATGACAAGCCGGCTATTTAAAAATATTTAAATCGTTTGAAAATTACGCTTTTGCCCTTTTTATTTTGCGGAATTTAAAATTATGACTACATGGCCCTAATCTATTGCATAATTTAGAATTAAAGCAGTAAAAGTAGAGAGGGAGAATTTAAACCTCCGAAGCAAGCTTTCTTTTTATTTCTTTTGAAGAAAATGGGTGCTTTTTGGCAGCCCTTCACTCTACACGACGCCGGAAACTTTTCTAGACGCCGAAAAACACTCTCAAAAGCACTCAGAAACTCTGGAAATGCGTCGGAGGGATTCTAGAGAGAAGTTTTTGAGAGAAGGGAGAGCTAGAAGCTTGTGGTGTGTGGAAATGAGGGGGGGAGGACCCCTATTTATAGGTTTCCGCACTTGTCAGTGGCGAGACCGCCGGTCTCGTCTGACAGGGTCGAGACCGCCGTCTCGTCCAACGAGACCACCGTCTCGCCCTGTCAAACGCGGCGAGACCGCCGTCTGGGGAAGCGAGACCGCCGTCTCGCCACTTGCATGAGGCGAGATGGCCGTCTGGGAAATCCAGACGGCGGTCTCGTCCCAACAAGGTGAGAAAACTTATTTTTTTGCACAGAAACTCCCTCCTATCCTAGTATGGGGCCTAATAGTCTCTCCTAATGGCTTGTTAGGCTTTGTCCATCTTCAAATAGGAGGTCTCCTGGTCTTTATTTGGAGGCCGGGCAAGATTTGGGGTCTACACCAAGAACCAACTTCCGGTTCTTGAACCAACCTGCAGCCAAATTCCAGCCACAGAAATCGTGCCTAACAATTCCAGGCACTCACAGTACAACAAAGAATGAAAGAAAATGAAAGAGAAGAAACCAGAACAATCTGACTCGAATTATGCAGTCCCTGCAGTATGAGTTTCTTCACACAAAAAAATGCAAAAATGCCTCAAGAAAGAACTTTCAAAAACACCACAAAACTCGCGTGATTCTTTCTTGAAAAACTTCACTTATGATTGCTTAATTGATTGCTCAAAGGTATGTTTTAAAAGACTGAAGCAATCCTGTTTATATAGAGATTTGTTCTAACTACTGGTTTAATTAATCTGTTAAAAAAATATTTTAATATGTTAAAAGTCTTGAATTAATCTATTAAAACTTCTTTTAATCTGTTAAAATGTTCTTGATCATTTTCCATATTTGTTTTAACTGATACTGAAAACATTTTAATCGATTAAAACACTTTGTAAAAAATCCCTTAAGTTGTTTTAATCGATTAATTCACAATTTAACCGATTAAAATTCTGCCAAATATTTTCATAAAACTTTCTAAGTGATTTTAACTGATAACAACTAGTTTTAATCGATTAAAACAGTTAGCAAAAAGCTCCTTAAGTTGTTTTAATGGATTAATTCGATTTTACATCAATTAAAATTCTTGTAGAACTTCTTTCAAAACCTTTCAAGTGATTTTAATCGATTAATTCGAGATTACATCAATTAAAATATTGCCAGAACACTTTTCTAAACATCTTAAGTGTTTTTAATCGATTATTTCGAAACTATATCAGTTAAAACACTGGTATAAGGTTTTCAAAAACTTCTTTAATGAAAATAATCGATTAATTCAAAAGTGTATCTATTAAAATAGTTCCAGTGAATGTATTAAAGGGTTTTAATCGATTACTTTGAAAACCTATCAGTTAAAAATCTGTTATGTAAGTTTTAAGAATATTTTCATTAATAAAACTCATATAATATCAGTTAAAACAATTTGCTAAGAACAATTTAACCGATTACTTTGGTTTTTAATGGATTAAAAACATCTTTAGAGGCATTTTCAAATGATGAAACCTCATGTACACAGAGAGATATGAATGATTATCTATGTATAGATGCGGTCTCACTAATCACTCTACCCTTTTAACCCAAGTAATCTTTGACTTCATCAGATTAGCCTTTGACTTCCTCAAATCAACAAGATATTCGTTTTATCAAATGATTCCATAAGATCTTCATCACTTTCAAACCGATTTTCATAATATCTGCTAGGTTCTTCTTGCTTTATTCTGAAATACAAGACAGGATTCCTTGCAATGTGCAAGACACTCTGACTGTCACAATACACAACAATTTGCTGCTACTTGTGCCCGAGTTCCTCCATTATCTTCTTAATCCAAATAGTTTCCTTACATGCCTGAGTGGATGTCATGTACTCAGCTTCTGTAATAAATAGAGCTACAACATCCTATAACCTGGATAACCAGTTATTGGCTCTCCAACAAAGGGAAATTGATCAAGATCACCTGCAAAACTTGAACAAACATAGCATCTGACAACTATTTTTTATCCTCCTAAACATAATACGACATCCAATGTTCCTTTGATAAGAATTATCTTGATAATACCCATGCTCTCCACCACAATTTGCCATTGATCTACTAATCGCTGTCACTGCTTGTGCAATGTCTGGTCTTCTATCGATCATGGTATTCATAAGACTTCCCACTATTGATGCATACAATACTAAAGACATTTCCACTCTCCCTATTTCATTGCTAGGACTCATACTTGAGGATAACATGATAGAAAATGGGGTAAAAACTGGCTTACACCCTTGCATGTTAAAACACTACAAGACCTTGAGTAAGTATTCTTCTGATAAAGCCAAACCTTCCTATCTTTTATGTCCCGGTGAATTTACATGCCTAAAATATTGTTTGTTAGTCCCTAGTTTTTCATATCATACTTCCTAGCCAATTGTGCCTTCAAAACCTGGATTCAAACTTTATTGGAGCCTACCACCAACATGTTATCCACATACAACGACAAAATGATAAAATCATTATCATCAAATCTACTGTAGTAGGTACAATAGTCTGAACTTAGTCTATTGGAATCAAGGCTAATCATGAAGAATCAAATCTCTTGTACTAATACCTAGACACCCAGTTTAAATCGTATAGGGATTTGGTCAACTTGCAAACCAATATGTTCAAAACCTTAAACCAGGGTTCTAAATACCAAATGATATGAATCACAAGGGGTGATTTAGGATCTTTAGGGTTAGAACCTTGTAAGAAATTTAGGAATTTAGTGAAAAGGTGGAAGGAAAGAATCACTCTTCCCAAGGAAGGCAACTCACAAAGGATGTGAAAGTCTTTTGATATAGCCCAAAGGTTCTTGAATCACTCAAGAATTTAGGAGAATCACTCTCACTAAGATAAGAGAGATAAACTCTAATATTTCTGAATAAAATTTCACTTGTTACTTTTGATAAAAATGGTTCAACCTATATAGAAGCTTTGCCATCAGAATTACAAAGATTCAATAAAGGAAAATAAATGCTAATAATGATTCATTAACCTAGGAATTGATACTACTTAATGACTGATTGTAACTGAAATTGTGGCAACCAAAAGTCAATCAGCTATACACCCTCTTGGTCTCCCAAAGACTGATAACTACATTTCCAATTGGGCCCTTATTATAACTTGCAATAAAACCAAACTATAGCTCATTAATTGATTAATCCAAAACACAATTTGGTCAACCAACAATACTTGTTGAAGAGATTCATTTGCTTCCCTTACTCTAGCCCTTGTCATAGGTCATGTTCCCATCAACATACAACGACAAAATGATAAAATCATTCTCATTAAATCTATTGTAGTGGGTACAATAAGTTGAACTTAGTCTATTGGAATCAAGGATAATCATGAAGAATCAAATCTCTTGTACTAATACCTGGACACTCGGTTTAAATCATATAGAGATTTGGTCAACCTGTAAACCAATATTTCTTTTTCTTTAAGTCTTCTGGTTGGAGCACACCAATCCTTTCTTGTATCATCACTAACAATAACCTTATGGATAGTGGGATCCACAGGAAATACCCCCTTCACATTGTTAGTATAGTCCAAGAATTTGCCTTTCCTAAACTTTGAATACACAAACTTCCTCTTGATGTGATACACCCATAATCTCCTAAAGTAATCATTGTCATCACTGACACAAAATATTTGGCCCCTCCTAGAGATAATACCGGCGATTCCAACACATCTAAATAAACCAAGTTCAATATGTGTTTCCTCCTGATACAATTTGACAAGGGACTCCCAAATCTCCTTCATTGTACCCTTCTCCACAAATTTGCTATAGTGTTGTTGTAAATTTCTTCCCACCTTTGATCTATGAAACCCACGATCTTTTTCCAATTGCTTTTACATAATTGTATTTTCTCAAAATTGCCTTCATCTTCAATTTTCACAATGAGAAACTATTCCCGTTAAACTTCTCTATCTCATATTTTGTTGTCATGGTTCAAAACCAACTTATGCAATCCTCACTAAGAATAGTATTGCCTACTAGAATAACAATGGTAGACCGTGAACTAATACACCAGGTAAGTTCCTAGGAAAGAGAGGTGAGTCACTAATGGACATGCTTAAATACCAAGTCTTTTCTTGCTATAACTTTTCCTAGACATACACTATCACACTACCAAATAATATCCAATAACAAGAATAACTCTTTTCTGATGTGAAAGATAAGATTAACTACAACCACAAAGCATACTAAGAATTTTCTCCAACACTATTCTAATGACTATGTAGCAGAAGACCAATATCACAACCTTGTGGCTCTGATACCACTGTTAGGAATCAGAGTAATTGTATAAGAACTCACAACTAAAATAAAAGATGAGAAAAGAGAAACAAAACAAACAATAAGAAATAATAGAATTTTACTACCGAAAAAAATTATAATGTCCTCTTTAAATCTAAGGAGAAAACAATAATAATATTCTCTCAGAAATAAGAGAACTCAACTACTATGCAATATACTAGTAGAAAGAAGAAAGAAGAGATTTGGGGTGATTTACAAGGTAGACATGGTACTCCTTTTATAATAGGAAAAGTAAGCACCAACATATAATTTCCCTAATGTGGGACTTCTCTTCTCACATTCTCACAATGAGAAAAGTTGAATATCTATTAGTTTATGTCTCTAGTGATATGTTTTCATTGTAAATTAGATATTCTGCGAGCAGGTTAAAGCATCTTGTGTTAAAATCCACTTTTAGAAATGTTGTAAAAGATTATTTCTGGTTAGGAGAAATGTTGTAAAAGATTATTTCTGGTTGGGGAGAAATGTTGTAAAAGACTATTTCTGGTTAGGGAAGCTAATTTGAATTATGATAGTACTTTAAGTTAGACTATATGAATGTTATGAGTATTGTGAGTTAGATGTAAGAATCAATAATTTACATTTTTTGAGTGGATTGAGTCTAAATATATGGTGTAGTTGATTTGAATATGATTATGAATTGGAAAAATAGAATTGAACGAGCTTGCATGTTCTGTTCAAATTAGTGAGTTGTAGAAAATGAGTTGAGAGATTGGTGTGATTATTAATTAATTATTGAATTTGGCTATGTTAAATTTCATGTGCATTTATTCTAATTATATGTATTTTGAATGTGAAATAAAAATTGGTTTACAATTTTTAAAATATGTTTTAAATTGGAAAAATATGAATATGAACATGATTTAAATTGATAAGTTTGGCTTTAGAAAATTTTTAATAGGTTGAAATTGAATTTTGTTTAGATTTGTGAAATTTAATTTACATAATTCATCCAATGGAATTAAATTTTGTTCAATGAATTTGAGACCGCCAATATTATTTAAAATTTCAATTAACTCTTTTAATTTCACCTCAAGTTGAATGTTGGCATCATGCCTTACACATGCAAGCCGAGTCTGAAGTGATGTTTTCAGTGATGAAGGAGTGAGTAATGTGTAAGAACCTTCCTTTTGGGAAGGGGAACGGTTGGAAAATCTAAGTGTGAATCAAAGTCCAAGATTGAGTAAGAATGAAAAAATTAAGTAACATATAAGGAAGAAAGACCTATAATATAATGTCTTAAGGTTTTCAGTTGAAGGTGGTGTTGATCCCTATGTGTATTAGGTTCATGTCTCATTAATGTTGTCTCTGCCCTGGTTGAAGGTGATGTTTATCCCTCTGTGAATTAGGCTCATGTCTCATTAATGTTATCTCTGTCCGATGAATCCCCCTTGAAATACCCATCAAGAATAATAACTAGAAATGGTTGGTAATATCTTGTAAGTTGAAAAGTAAGAGGAGGAATTTACCTAAGGAAGAGCTTACATCTAATTAGCTAGTTGGTGAGACAATAACTTATCAAGGCAATGATTATAGTTGGTCCAAAAAGATGACCAGTCACATTAGGACTCACTCAAAACCCTACAGGAGGCAATAGTTGGTTTGAGAGGATGACTAGTGTTATCCAAAATAATTGACCGTAAAATATCTATAGGTAGCTTGTTAAGTTCGATGTCCAATCCCAGGACTCAACTTTGTGGAAACTACCAAGTTAGAGTACAATAGGGATAGAGAAAATTTTCGATAAAACGATGAAATGCATAGAGATAAAAAGAACACTATCAATAAAACTACTTTGTTACACTGATACTCACATAACTAAAGTTAGGAAAGCAAAGGGGATTAGATATCCTAATAATCCTAAATGTAAACTATGGATAATATGTTAGAATCGCCAAGCGGAATGTTTGCGTTTCCGAACAAAAACTAAGAGGGGGGCTGAATTGGTTTCTTAATAAAAATTAGGGTTTTAAAATTTTCTCCAAATTTCACCGATTAAAAATGTTGTGTAAAGTAAATAGAGTAAGGATATAGTATTACACAGTCGATTTATACTTGTTTGGATCAAAAGACACTACATCCAGTTGCTAATCACTCAAACAGAGGATTAACGCTGTCACTATAATCACAGTTATACAATCAGATTACAAATGAAAAGATAAGGTAAAGAATACACCTCTCTTGAGTCACACAAGAGATGAACACCTCCTTTGAATCCCACAAAGGATGAAGAACAACTTTCCCTAAAGACGGCACAACACACAATCCACTAAGAAAACCCACTCAGTGATTCTTATCGCTTCTAGCCCACATTAGGTTTCAAAAGCCCCTTTTTCCTCCAACAAACAGTTTTCTGGCAGTCACAACTCTCAACTTTTGTTTGAAAAAGATTGTTCTATTTGCAGAGACCCTTAGAGAACCTTAAGTAGAAAGATTAGGGTTTGGGAATTGGGGATTTTCGAAACTAGATGAATTGGGAATAGGGTTTTCGAAACTTGGTCCAATTTTGAAATTCAAAACACATATCTGACTGAAATAATCGATTATCTTGAGTGTTAATCGATTATCTTGAGTGTTAATCGATTATTCCAGAGCCAAATTTGCAGGGAACCCAAAACAACTCAGTTTAATCGATTAACTGGACATTTAATTGATTAACAACCCAATTAATCGATTAACAGATGTTTAATCGATTATTCTAGAGAGCAGGTACTGAAAATGGTTTTCTCTCTGTAATAATCGATTATCCTGCCATTTAATCGATTAATCCAGTATGTTTTTGATAAAAATGAGTTTTTAGAACCTTTAAAGAGTGGACTATGTGCTGGCTATCTTAGACTCTAATATTACAGACTCAAAATCATCAAAACAGAGTTATTACATAATATTACAAGTCTTCAAATCTTTAAGTCCTTTATTCTTGAATCATCATCAAAATCTACAAGCTTCATATCCATGTATGTTCAACATTCATATCCTTGTATGTTCAACAATCTCCCCCTTTTTGATGATGATCAAAATTTCCTTTAAAGTCCTTTGTAATAACCTGTTTTATCTGTCACATCTAACAAAAAACATTAAACACACCAGATACCATTTAAATTTAATAAACATAATAAACATAAGAGGCTTTAAATAATTTCTCCCCCTATTTTGATTATGATAAAAAAATGAAAGCTCCCCCTCAATAAGTGCATAACTTATAAGATAGCTCCCCTTCAAACAAAGCAAAAATACCAATTTTATAGAGTACAATCATGCAAAAATTGATTAGTTAAGCAGAATTTAGGCTATTTCTAATATTCCTAAGTGTCTTCTAAGATCATAGAATCTATCCTTGGGAAGAGGTTTAGTAAAAATATCTGTTAATTGATGCTTTGTATCAACATATTCGATTCTACAATTTCCTTTACTAATATGATCTCTTAGGAAATGATGTCTAATCTCTATATGCTTAGTTCTAGAGTGCATTATTGGATTCTTAGTAAGATTTATTGCACTTGTATTATCACACATCAAAGGAATATACTTAGAAAGATACTATAGTCTTCTAATTGTTGTTTCATCCATAAAATTTGAGCACAACAATTACCAGCTACAATATATTCAGCTTCAGTAGTGGATAAAGCAACACATGCTTGTTTCTTAGAATGCCAAGACACTAATGATGATCCTAACAAATGATATGTTCCACTAGTACTCTTTCTATCTATTTTACATCCACCATAATCAACATCAGAATAACCTATTAAACTAGGAGAAGCTTCAGATGGATACCATAAACCAAAGTCTGTAGTTCCTTTTAAATATTTAAAAATTCTTTTTACTGCAGTTAAGTGAGATTCTTTTGGACATGCTTGAAATCTAGCACACACACAAACAGAATGCATAATATTAGGTCTACTTGCAGTTAATTATAACAGTGAACCTATCATACCTCTATACATAGATTGATTGTAGACCCCAAATCTTGTCCGGCCTCATAATAAAGACCAGAAGACTTCCTATTCAAAGATGGATGAAGCCTAAGAAGCCACTAGGAGAGACTATTAGGCCCCATAATAGGATAGGAAGGATATTTCTGCATTAAAATAAGGATTTTTGCCTTCAGGGATCGAGACCACCGTCTCACCTTTTGGGACCGCCATCTCGCCATTCCAGCAAGTCGAGACCGCCGTCTCGTTTGGCGAGAAGGCCGTCTCGTTTCTGGAAAAGTCAATATCGCCGTCTCGTTTGGCGAGAAGGCGGTCTCGCCACTTTTGCAAGGCGAGACGGCCGTCCCGAATGGCGAGACGGTCGTCTCGACCTTGTCAGACGAGACTACCGTCTCGACCTGACAGGCGCGAATCCCTATAAATAGTGAGTGCTCCCCCCCTCATTTCACACAGTTCTTCCACTTTCCCTTCTACAACTTCTTCAAATTCTCTTCCTAGAACCCCTCCGAAGCATTTCCAGAGTTTCTCAGAGTTTCTTAGATATTTTTATAGCGTTTTCGAGAGTTTTCCGGCGTTGTAAAGAGCGAAGGGCTGCCAAAACGCACCCTAATTTTCAAGAAATTAATTAAAGAGCTTGCTTCGGAGGTTTCTTCATTCTCTCCCTCTCTTCATGTAGTCATTCTTTTAATTCCGCAAATAAAAGGGTAAAAGCGTCTTTTCACAAGTTTATTTATTAAATAGCTGACCTATCATAGGGAACCCGAAAGGGGCGTCGTAAGGGAACTAACACTTCTCTTACACGTAACTAACTCCCTTACCTAAACTCTGGTTTTAACGACCAAAGTTGGTTTTCAAAAACCAACGCCTTTTTACTCCTTTTTCGATGTTTCCGGTAAAAACATCGGTGATGACTTCATAAGAACCCTTCAAAATTAGTTATTGGGTTAGCCCGGTTATCGGACAATCTAAGAACACCTTTTCGAAAACCTCGCCCCTAGGTTCAGCCCGGTTATCGGACAACCTAAAGGCGTTGTAACCACACCCATAAAAACGCGAAAATTAGAAAGTCGGAACCATCCCGTTGCTCCGACCGCCTCTTTTTGATGACGACGACATTGATTAATTTCCAAACCTGATTCATCCTTGTCTAAATAGCATGAAGTTCCCATGGGTGTGTTAGCTTCCTTTGAAGTGTCCATTCCAAACTTCTTGAGAATCTCTTTGCAGTATTTGGTTTGAGACACAAAAATGCCATCTTTAAGTTGTTTAATTTGAAGTCCAAGGAAGAATGTTAATTCTCCCATCATTGACATTTCAAATTCTCCCTGCATTATCTTAGCAAATTCTACACACAAGGAATTATCAGTTGATCCAAAAATGATATCATCAACATATACTTGAACTAATAAGATATGTTCTTTTACTTTCTTAATAAACAAAGTGGGATCAATTTTTCCTCTAGAAAAATCATTTGAAGTTCGAAAACTACTTAATCTTTCATACCAAGACCTAGGAGCTTGTTTCAAACCATATAAGGCTTTCTTCAATTTAAAAATATGATTGGGATATTTAAAATCTTCAAATCCAGAGGGTTGTTCCACATATACTTTTTCTTTGATAAACCCATTCAAAAATGCACTTTTAACATCCATTTGATATAATTTAAATTTCATCAATGAGGCATAAGTAATAAGTAGGCGTATAGCCTCTAACCTGGCAACAGGAGCATAAGTTTCATCATAATCAATACCTTCCTCTTGACAGTAACCTTTGGCAACAAGTCTGGCTTTGTTCTTTGTTATATTTCCATCTTCATCAAGTTTGTTTCTAAATACCCATTTTGTTCCAATTACTTGTTGTGATTCTTCTCTTGGAATTAATTCCCAGACTTGATTCCTTTCAAATTGATTAAGTTCTTCTTGCATTGCTATGCACCATTGGTCATCTTTAAGCGCTTCTTCAACACTTTTGGGTTCTATCTGTGAAACAAAAGCTACAGACATACAGAAATTGGTCATATTTCTAGTTCTTACCCCTTTTGAGATATCACCAATTATATTGTCCATTTAGAGTCCTCTTGGTGATTGCCATTCTTTTGCTAATTCAGTTGGTTGAGAAGGTTCATTCTCATTTAAGTACATTTCTTCTAGAGCCTCTCTTATGTACTCATCATCACCTGCAAGTTCTTTATTTGACTCAAGAGGATTTCCCTCAAGGTCTACAATTTCATCAAAGGTGACATGTACAGATTCTTCAACATTTAAAGTTCTTCTATTAAACACTCTATATGCTTTGCTAGTTAGTGAATAACCTAAGAAAATGCCCTCATCGGCTTTTGAGTCAAACTTTCCTAAGTTATCTTTTCCATTATTCAAAACAAAGCATTTACATCCAAATATTTTTAAATGAGCAACATTAGGCTTTCTACCATTTAACAGTTCATAAGGAGTTGATTTTATAATTGGCCTAGTAAGCATCCTATTCAGTACATAACATGCAATACTTACAACATCAACCCAAAAATATTTAGGAACATTTGATTCATTTAGCATTGTTCTAGCAAGTTCCTCTAGTTACCTATTTTTCCTTTCTACTACACCATTTTGTTAGGGAGTCCTAGGTGCAGAAAAATTATGCAAAATTCCATTTTCCTCACAATAATTTTCAAACCATTCATTTTGAAATTCTCCACCATGGTCACTTCTTAAAACTTTAATTCTTAAGTCTTTCTCATTTTGAATTTGCTTTGCAAACTTCCTAAAGACCTTAAAAGCTTCACTTTTTAATGTTAAGAAAAATGTCCAAGTATATCTAGAAAAATCATCAACAATCACAAGAGCATAATAATTTCAACCAAAACTTTTTATCCTAGATGGACCAAATAAAGCTAAGTGTAATAATTCTAAAGGTTTTGATGTGGAAATAACATTCTTAGATTTAAAATATGATTTCACTTGTTTACCTTTTTGACATTCGTCACATAATCTATCTTTTTCAAATTTTAACTTAGGCAACCCAACAACTAAGTTCTTTGATATTAATTTGTTTAATTGATGCATATTTATATGAGCCGCTCTCTTATGCCATAACCATGGGTTTTCTTCCTTATCAACTAAGCATGTTATACTAGTATCATGTATACAATCCAAATCAATCAAATAGATATTATTATGCCTAATGCCTTTCAATTCTACATTTTCGGAATTCACTAAATGTATGGTACAAAACTTACTTTCAAAAATTACCTTGAATCCTTTGTCACAAAGTTGACTTATACTTAGGAGATTATGCTTTAGCCCATCAACAAGAAGCACATCCTTTATCTCCAAAGTATTTGCACCATCAATATTTTCGATTCCAAGTATCTTTCCTTTATTGTTGTCCCCATAGGTTACATATCCTTGTTCTTTAGCTTTGAAACTTACAAATTTTGTTTTGTCTCCGGTCATACGTTTTGAGCATCCACTATCAAGATACCACATAGACTTCTTGGATTTTGAAGTTTCCTACAAAATAAGAACATAGTAATCTTAGGTCCCCATAACTTTTGGGTCCTTGGGGTTAGAGACAAACAAATCATTTAACAATAGGAACCCAAACATATTTTCCTTTAGGAACACCAAAATGCTTAATTTTACATCTATTTGAGGTATGACTATGTTTCATACAATAAAAACATGCATTAGATATAATTTTAGAATTTGATACATCAAAGTTATTTTCATCATCACTTGAGGAAGAGTCGGAATCACTAACCTCAAAGTCGGAAGATATATTGTCTTTTGCCATCAAGCAAATGTTAGCTTCTATTTTCGAATCACTTGACTCCGAACTTGAGTCACTATCATCCCAAGAAATGTAGGCTTTCTTCTTGAAGAATTTCTTGCCTTTGTTATCTTCATTCTTCTTGTTTGGACATTCGGTTTTTACATGTCCTGTTTCACCACAACCATAACATTTGATATTTAAAGAAGTACTTTCTCTTACCTTTCCCTTACCTTTGAAGGGTTACTTCCCTTTGGCTTTCATAAACTTGGTAAATTTCTTTATCATAAGACTCAATTGTTCTTCTTCTTTATTTTCTGAGTCTTCTTCTTCCTTCTTGTTCTTACTCTTGGAAATTTCAGTTTTGAAGGCTAGGTTCCTCTTTTGGTGTTGACATTCTTCATCATTTAGCCTTCCAAGTTCAAGTTCATGCTCTCTCAACTTTCCAAAGAGTGCTGCCATAGACATTGTTGCAAGATTTTGTGACTCCGTGATAGTCGTCACCTTAGGTTGTCATTTCCTATCCAAAGATTTCAAGATTTTTACATTTAATTCATCAACATAAAAAATTTTACCTAACCCAGTGAGATGATTCACTATGTGCGTGAAACGATTTTGAACGTCAAAGATTGTTTCCCCTTGTTGCATTCGGAACATCTCATATTCTTGGATAAATGAATTCTTCCGTGCTCTTTTTACATCGTCGGTACCTTCATGGGTTACTCTTAACATTTCCCACATTTCTTGAGCACTTTTACAAACAGAGATCTTGTAAAACTCATCAAGTGTTAAAGCAGATGAAATAATATTTCTAGCCCTAACATCATATTTGGCTTTTCTATTTTCTTCAGCCGTCCATCTAGAAAATGGTTTTGATACTTCTACTCCGTTTTCAGAAATTTTAGGAATAAAGGACCGTTTAAAATTACGTTCCAAACACCTCTATCAACAGACTCCAAAAATATTTGCATTCTAACTTTCCAAAAGGGATAATTTTGCCTCGTAAAAAGTGGGGGTCTATTGATAGAAGCACCCTCGGCAAACATTTGATTTTGTCCGACCATTTTCGAAAATTGAATGACTATCAAAGCAAGCTCTGATACCACTTGTTAGAATCGCGCAGCGGAATGTTTGCATTTCCGGACAAAAACCAAGAGGGG
Source organism: Sphenostylis stenocarpa (assembly GCA_963425845.1). Taxonomy (NCBI): domain Eukaryota; kingdom Viridiplantae; phylum Streptophyta; class Magnoliopsida; order Fabales; family Fabaceae; genus Sphenostylis; species Sphenostylis stenocarpa. Next base: position 39,037,102 of record OY731402.1, on the reverse strand, counting down.
GGGTGAATTGGTTTCTTAATAAAAATTAGGGTTTTAAAATTTTCTCCAAATTTCACCGATTAAAAATGCTGTGTAAAGTAAATAGAGCAAGGATAGAGTATTACATAGTCGATTTATACTGGTTCGGATCAAAAGACCCTACGTGCAGTTGCTAATAACTCAAATAGAGGATTAGCGTTGTCACTATAATCACAATTATACAATCAGATTACAAATGAAAAGATAAGGTAAAGAATACACCTCTTTTGAGTCACACAAGAGATGAACACCTCCATTGAATCCCACAAAGGATGAAGAACAACTTTCCCTAAAGACCACACAACACACAATCCACTAAGAAAACCCACTCAATGATTCTTATCGCTTCTAGCCCAAACTAGGTTTCAAAAGCCTCTTTGTCCTCCAACAAATAGTTCTCTGGCAGTCACAACTCTCAAATTTTGTTTGAAAAAGGTTGTTCTATTTGCAGAGAGCCTTAAGTAGAAAGATTAGGGTTTGGGATTTGGAGATTTTCGAAACCAGATGAATTGGGAATAGGGTTTTCGAAACTTGGTCCAATTTTGAAATTCAAAACATATATCTGATTGAAATAATCGATTATCTTGAGTATTAATCCAAATTCGCAAGGAACCCAAAACAGCTCAGTTTAATCGATTAACTGGACATTTAATCGATTAACAACCCAGTTAATCGATTAACAGATGGTTTAATCAATTATTCCAGAGAGCAGATGCTGAAAATGGTTTTCTCTTTGTAATAATTGATTATCTTGCCATTTAATCGATTAATCCAGTATGTTTTTGATAAAAATGAGTTTTTAGAACCTTTAAAGAGTGGACTATGTGCTGGCTATCTTAGACTCTAATATTACAGACTCAAAATCATCACAACAGAGTTATTACATAATATTACAAGTCTTCAAATCTTTAAGTCCTTTATTCTTGAATCATCATCAAAATATACAATCTTCATATCCATGTATGTTCAACATTCATATCCTTGTATGTTCAACATAATAGACGTTGTCCATATCAACCGATAGCTAATACTAGTAAATTAAAGATATCGTTGAATGTATGAGAAGAGAAGTTTCACACCAGACAAATCTTACTTTAGTGCTTACTTTTCTTACTATAAAAGGAGCACAATATTTATCTTGTAAAACACACCAAAATCACTTCCTTTTCTTTCTCCTGCTACTTTAGTGCTTGAGAGACAAATTAATAAAGAAAAATAGTTTCTCCTTTAAGGTTCTCTTAGAGTTGTATTTCTTTTATTTTCAAGAGAGGGTATTATTGTGACAAACTTTTATGGAGGAACTCGGGCACAAGCAACCACAAATTTTTATGTATTGTGACAGTTAGGGTGTCTTGCACATTACAAGGAATCCAACCTTTCACTCAAGGACAAAACACATAGGAATAAGATATCATTTTTCTCGGAAAGTAATGGAAGAAGGAAGTGTGGATATGTAAAAGATTTACGTGGATGAGAACCTAGCAGATGTTATGACAAAGTCGGTTAGTGTTGAAAAGTTTATATGGATTCGATCTTGTTGGATATTTCCGAGAGGGCTAACAACAGAGAGATTCTTACAAATGGGTCATGAGCCAACCATATAAGAGAATATGACACCACCTTCAACCCAAAACCTTAAGGCATTAAGTTATGGGTCTTTCTCACTTATAAGTTACCCAACTTTTCCATTTTTACCCAATGTGGGACTTTAAATTCACTTGAATTCACAACATCTCCCCCTCAAGTGTGATTCCCTTTCACATTGGTATATACCTCCCCCTCGAGCAGAAGCATTTCTTAGTCATGAGTATCTAGTGATGACCTTACTTGTACCATCGTTTAACTTAATGGGACTCGCTTGCCTGAAAGTCTTGCTAGGAAGACTTTCGACATAAGGACCTTTAACTACTATACTCAACTGAGACGTTCATTAGAAGAATCATCGGCTCTGATACCACTGTTAGGTGTTTCCAAGAGGGATAATAGGGAGATTCTCACAAATGGGTCATGAGTCAACCATATAAGAGAATATGACACTAACTTCAACCCAAAACCTTAAGGCATTAGGTTATGGGTCTTTTTCACTTTTAAGTTATCCAATTTTCCCATTTCTACCCAATGTGGGATTTCAAACTCACGCTTGAATTCTTAACAGATCCTACTGTGGTCTATTGAAAAAATAAACAACATGGATGACAAGAATAAAGAAAGCATGGTGTAAAGATTTGATTAATTTAATCAAAATATTTAAGTGAGAGATTGTGAGAAGAGAAATTCCACATCAGACAAATCTTACTTTGACATTTAATTTTCTTATATAAAAGAAGCACCGTGTTTACCTCGTAAAACCACCAAAATCATTTCTTTTTTTTTCGCTTGAGGGAAAAATAGTTTCTCCTTTAAGGTTTTCTTAGAGTTGTTTTTCTTTTATTTTTAAAAGAGGGTATTATTGTTTTCTCCTTAGAGGTTGTTTTTCTTTTATTGTCAAGTGAGGGTATTATTGTTTCCTCCTTGGAGGTAGAGAGAAGGGTTATAATTTCTTCTATTAATAAAATTACCCTTTTACCTATATCAATATTTTCTTATTTTCTTATTTTAATTGTATGTACTTATGTTTTTGTGTAGTATAAGGCTCTATTAGGGTAAATTTTGCTTAGTAACCTTTATGCCCTATTCTCTCCATCACAACCCAGCAAGTTGTTAACCTATTTTCCTTAGCCTTCGAGCAAAATATGCTTGAATTCCATCATTGAATTTGGAAATTACAAAAACAAAATTAAAAGAAATCTAATACTTATAAAAAATAAATCATGTTAAAAGGTAGAGAATTCTATTTATTTTTTAGAAAAGGAGTAAATAAAAAGAAATCGAATGAATAAATACAAAATAGAAAGGAAGGAAACACCACCTGGAACACAAGAAAGAAGGGATAGTAATCTCAAAACCATTGTTTGTTCTACTATGCTTTATTATGTTTTAATTTGTGTAATAGTAATAATTTATTTGTTTCAAGTGGCGAATCTTGACCATTAATCTTGAGGGAGTCAAATAATATATTATTAATAAATAATAACTAAATATAAAATGAAGAAAGAAGATGAAATAGTGAAAAGATAAAATTGTAAATATATACTTAAATATATTAAATGATCATTAAGTTTGAAGAGGACAAAATTATAAATTATATAAGATTTACAAAATTGAAGAGGAACTGAGAGGATAAAATTGTAAATATACAAGTAAATATATTAAATGTTCATTAAATTTGGAGGAGCCAAAATCATAAATTACATGAAAGTTATAAAACTTTAGAGGGTCATCACCCCTTCAACTCCCAAAAAAATCGCCAGTGTGCTTCGTTTCATCTTAACCTATTATATGTATCCTAATGAACACTTCTTTTTCTTCCATTCCGTTCTTTTGCCCATCTCAAATAGAATTTCAAATAGGAAAAGTTAGAAAATTTTTTACCGGTGACAGTGACCTTGTCTTTTGCTTCTATCTAAATTAAATTGTGTTCGAATTATCACTTCGAATCACTGCTCCGAACTACCATTTCAAAATTTGAACCCAATCTCTGAACAATCATTTCGAACCACTATTCCGAATTGTCATTCCGGCCACTACAGCCTTCTTCATCGCCATCATGCCTATTCCAACTAAAAATACCTCAATCTTCATTCTCTCACCCATATATATATATATATATATATATATATATATATATATATATATATATATATATATATATATATATATTCTTTGTTGACACAAAGAAAGTAAAAGCTAATAATATAACATGAAACTTATTGTAGAACGTTATTTAACCATTCAAAGAAATAAAATTAGAAAGAGATAATGGAGGATGATTAATGCCTGGAGATGACGACGAAGAAAGCAACCTCAAAACGAATCCTCTTATTTATATATATTTATTCCCTTTTTATTCTTGCGCCACAAACCTAATTGCCATTTGTACTTTATTCTTTTAATAATTATGATTTTTAATTTTATTAAAAAACAATAATAAATTGCGTTTGAGCAATTGCTTTCTCGATCCATCTATTACACATTCATTGTTATAATTCATAAATATTATATTTTTTTATTTTTATATTAAAAAATCAATAATATTTTAAAATAATAACTTCATATTCATTACAATTCAATTATTAATTCATATATATATTTTGACTTTTTTTTCTTGCAATTAAAATTAATAAAAATGTATAAAAAAAGTTATTTTTTCTAGATATAGTTTCATTTTTAATTTAGTTTCATAAAATTAAAATTTCTAATAATCACTTCAAAATGTAATTTTTATTTAATTATTATGAAATATTTTTTTAAAATATTTCATTTTTTAGTGTAAAATAATAAATAATTTTAAAATATTAAATTTTAGTAATAATTATTTAAGATGTACTTTTTCAATTTAATTATTGCTTGAATTATATAATTATAAAAATATAAATTATTTTAGATGTGTTTTTAATTTGAGTATATATTAATTAATTCAATTATTTTAATGTATTTTTTAAGGATCAAGATTTTAGTGGTTAAAGGAGAAAATGTGGCTAAATAGAGTAAAGTTTGAAGTTTTTATTTTGAGATAAAAATAGTTTAAATAGAAAATTCTTACTTATACTTTTCATATACATACGATAAAATTCATCTCGTTTTTATTAAGAATTCTCACACTAAAAAGGAGTACAAGCATATATAGTATATATATATATATATATATATATATATATATATATATATAATCCCGTAGAATATAAAGGAAAGAATCTATCATAACTAAAAATAATACAAAATGGGAAAAAACAGGATTTGTTATAGAAAAACAATTATGCTAATATTCCCTCGCAAGTTGAATGGTGGATGTCACAAAGATCTAACTTCGATATAGAGTTGTCAAAAGTTGTATGATGAAAAAGTTTAGTAAAAGTATCCACAAGCTAGTTGGAAGACGAAACAAGAAAAAGATGAATTAGACCTTGTTGAATTTTCTCATGAATCACATGACAATCGATCTAAATGTGTTTAGTGCGCTCATGAAATACAAGATTATGAACTAAGTAAATGACAGATTGATTGTCACAATAGACTACAGTAGGACACAATGAAACATGAAGATCATGAAAAAGATAATGTAACCATTGAATCTCACAAGTGGGGCTAGCTAATGCTCGATATTCTGCTTCGGAGGATGAATGAGAGACAGTAGATTGCTTCTTGTATTTCCAGGAAATCAAGGAAGAATGAGAGACAATAGATTGCTTCGGAGGATGAACGAGAGATAGTAGATTGCTTCGAATGGCGAGTGTCCAAATAATAGGCCTAGTCCGAATCAGCAAAAGTAGAAAGACGAATATTAATAAAGGCAAAGAAAAATAACCCTTTAGTAGGTGAACCTTTTAAGTATCTAAGAACCCGGATGATAGCTTTATAATGAACATAAAGAGGTTGAGCCATGACTAAGCTGCTAGATAGAAAAGACAATATCAGGGCACGTAAGTGTGAGATATAATAGTTTACCGACTAATCTGCGATAAACAACAGTATCGGAATATGGTTGTCCATGATTACACTACTAGAAAATATACTTTCAACGTCGCTGTTTAACGTCGGTTACATCTTAGCCGACGTTGAACATGCTTTCAACGTCGGTTGGTCACCAACCGACGTCGAAAGTCGACATTCTACGTCGTTTTAGCATGCACGACGTGGAAAGTAGGCTTTCGACGTCGGTTATGCCCTCACCCGACGTTGAAAACCCTTCTAAACTCATTTCAATCGATTAAAAACACGTTTCAATCGATTAAAATCTCTTAAAGGGTCAGGATGATCGATCAGAATCCAGTTATGACCGATCAGAACTATTTTAATCGATTAAATCTCGTTTCAATCGATTAAAACATATGACTGGAGATGAATCTCATTTCATTATGACCGATCAGAATACAAATATGACCGATCAGACTCAAAGGTGATCGATCAGATTTTAGTTATGAGCGATCAGAGTCTTTTCAATCGATTAAAAACACTTTTCAATCGATTAAAATGTCTTAAAGGGTCAGGATGATCGATCAGGATCCAGTTATGACCGATCAGAACTATTTTAATCGATTAAATCTCGTTTCAATCGATTAAAACATATGCATGACTGGAGATAAATCGAGTTTCAACGTCTGTTATGTATAACCGACGTTGAATTCCCAAAATCAACGTCGCTTACATGATTTACCCGACGTTGAATGTCCTATCTAAGGCCGCGCTTATTCAATTTCTTCTTCGTCCCACATATTCCCTCCTTCGCTTCTTCTTCGCTGTGCCTCGGTCGTCACTGCTGCCCCCTCACCGCCCCTCGCCGCCTCTTCACCGCCCCTCGCTCGCCCCTCGTCACTGCTACCTCATTCGCTGTTGTCCGCTGCCCACTCACCGCCCACTCGCCGTGCTCCGCCCCTCGTCGCTGCTACCTCCTTCGCCGCCCACTCGCCGCGCTCTCATCAGAGTTAGATTAAGTTGTATGGATGATTTACAGCATGCATTTAACATAAATATGGATTATTTAGAGCATTTCCTGCGTATGAACATTAGAAAGATGATGGATGATTTTGTATATATGGTTTGATTTGATCTAGGTTCGTTTAGGTTTCGAAGTGGTATATGGAACATTAGGTTTCGTTTAGGTTTAGGTTTAGGTTTAGGTTTAGCTTTCGAAGTGGTATATGGAACATTAGAGCATGTATGGAACATTAGAGCATTGTTAGGCAATGTACACGTTTTTTTTGTATTGTTTTGTTAAACCTTTTCTAATAAACCTTGAATATCTAGGCAAGCCTTCTTGTGTAGTTAGATGGATCGAACTTGGGTCAATGCAAGTCGTATGTCGAAGAGTATGAGAATGGAGTTGACTCCTTTTTGAAATTTGCCGAACAAAATGCTCCCAAAATGAATGGAAAAATCTATCGCCCATGCGTTAATTGTGTAAATGGCAGAGTACAAGAGATGGACACAACGTGGGAGCATCTTATTTGCGATGGCATGATGAAGAATTACACAATATGGACATGGCACGGTGAAGTGGTTCATATTCCAACAGTATCACAAACTATTGAGGATGATGTAACCTGCGAAGATCGAATAGAGGACATGCTTTGTGATGTGGGTCAAGAGAGGTTTCTTGAAGCACATGCATCTATATATGATACATTGAGGACCGATTCGGAGACACCTTTGTATCCCGGATGTACAACTTTCACACGGTTGTCATCTCGTGTTAAGATTGGTCAATCTAAAAGCCAAATTTGGTTGGAGTGATACAAGTTTTAATGAATTACTCCAACTTTTGAAGGAGATGCTCCCAGACAATAACACCTTGTCGGACCGTATGTATGAAGCGAAGAAGATACTATGTCCGATGGGTTTAGAATATAGGAAGATACATGCTTGCCCTAATGATTGTGTGTTATATAGGAAAGAATTCTCATCTTTAGACCAATGTCCAACATGTGGTGTATCACGTTACAAAGCGAAGGATGGTGATGATTGTAGTCAGGAGAGTGGTAAAAAACGTCCTCCTGCAAAAGTTTTATGGTATCTTCCAATTATTCCAAGATTTAGGCGGTTGTACGCTCACCAAGATGCTTGAAAATTTAATTTGGCATTCAAAGAGAAAAACATGTGATGGGCAAATGCGGCATCCATCCGACTCTCCCCAATGGAAGAATTTTGACCGTCTATTTCCAAGTTTTGGTAGTGATGCAAGAAACCTTAGACTTGGATTAGCAACAGATGGGATGAATCCTTTTGGAAATTTAAGTAGTAACCATAGTTCATGGCCCGTTTTATTGATGATTTACAATCTTCCACCATGGTTATGCATGAAGCGCAAATATGTCATGTTGTGTATGATGATTTCAGGTCCAAGACAGCCAGGAAATGACATAGATGTGTATTTGAGTCCTTTGATAGAAGACTTAACACTATTATGGGAGGAAGGAGTAGATGCATTTGATGGGTATCGACAGCAGAAGTTCAAGTTGCATGCAATGTTATTTTGCACCATTAATGACTTCCCTGCCTATGGAAACTTGAGTGGGTATAGTGTGAAGGGGCATTATGCTTGTCCTATTTGTGAAGAAGAGACCAGTTATATACAATTGAAACATGGAAAGAAGACAGTTTATAACAGTGCACAGAAAATTTCTCCCGCATGACCATCCATACCGTAGATCGAAGAAAGCTTTTAATGGCATACAGGAGGATGAAATTGCCAGGAGAACCACTGACCGGTTTAGAAGTTTACGATCGAGTGAAGAACATAAGTATTACATTTGGAAAGACCCAAAAAAGGTCTTCTGACAAGAACATGTGGAAGAAGAGATCAATTTTCTTTGATCTTCCATATTGGAGCCATTTAGAAGTACGACATTGTATTGATGTTATGCATGTGGAGAAGAATGTATGTGATAGTCTCATTGGCACATTGTTAAACATTCAAGGAAAGTCAAAGGATGGGATCAAAGCACGTCAAGACCTTTGTGAGATGGGAATACGTCCTGAATTACATCCAAGGCCTGAAGGCAATAGAACATATCTACCACCAGCATGTCACACCTTGTCAAAGAAGGAGAAACGTAGTTTATGTCATTGTCTTGCAAGTATTAAAGTGCCACAAGGATACTCTTCAAATATTAAGAGTCTTGTATCCATGAAAGATCTTAAGTTAATTGGATTAAAGTCCCATGATTGTCACGTTTTGATGCAATAGTTGTTACCCGTGGCTATACGTAACATATTGCCTAAGAATGTTAGACATGCCATTATGCGACTATGTTTTTTCTTCAATTCTATTTGTGCCAAGGTTATCGATGAAAAATCACTAGATGAGTTGGAAAATGAGGCTACGGTTGTGCTATGTCAATTGGAGATGTATTTTCCTCCATCATTCTTTGATATAATGATTCACTTAATCGTTCATGTTGTGAGGGAGATACGAATTTGTGGGCCGGTTTATTTGAGGTGGATGTACCCAATTGAGCGATACATGAAGATCTTCAAAGGGTATTCTAAAAATCCATATAGACCCGAAGCTTCAATTGTTGAGCGGTATATTGCAGTAAGAAGCCATAGAATTTTGTTCGGATTACTTGGCAAGAGTCGTACCTGTGGGTGTACCTAGAAATCGTCATGATGATAGGCTAAATGGTAAGGGAACTCGTGGTATTAGAATTCAAACAAAAGATCATGTAGAGTTGACCACCGCCCACTTGTATATTTTGAACAATACAGAAGAGGTTATTCCTTACATAGATGCGCATAAAGCAATGTTAAAGGACCTAAACCCCAAAATGGGTGAAAGGTGGTTGATGAAAGAGCATAACAACAACTTTATCAATTGGTTTCAAAGCAAAATATTTTCAAGTGACAATGCCTCCGATACACTCGAAATGGCTAGCACATGGGCCTAGACATAATGTTATAACTTGGCAAGGGTATGACATTAACAAATACTCATTCTATACGAAGGCACAAGATGACAAAAGTACGATCCAAAATAGTGGAGTATCTATTGAGGCAACATCTATGCACTTTTCTAGTGCAAAGGACAAAACCCCCATCATGGCATCAATTAGTTACTTTGGAGTGATTGAGGAGATTTGGGAGGTCGACTATACTAAATTCAAAGTGCCTTTATTTAAATGTAAATGGGTTGATAGCAATACTCGGTGTCCAAAGAGACCAAATGGGATTTACTTTGATTGATATAAACAAGATTGGTCATAAGGAAGAACCCTTCATAATGGCATACCAGGCAAAACAAGTGTTTTATGTCACTGATCCATCAAATGATAGGTGGTCAGTTGTCCTCAAAGGAAAAATGATTGATGTCATAAATGAGAATGGAGAAGAATTAGATGATTTTATTAACATTCAAAGTTCACCACGGTTGCCTATTGCTATATCCCAATTGGAAGAGGACTTTGTTCATGCTACTCGCAATGACCATGATGAAGGCATATGGGAAAATATTAATACAATCTAAGTTATGTTTCTATTTATTTATTTTTTTAACATGTAATTGAGGAGACTTTGCATGTGTATTGATATAATTCTATGTTTTTTTCATTACGGGTAAATGGCATCTCCTCCACCATCTCCTCCACCATCTCCTCGGGCATCCGGAAAGACATTTTCCGAGTAAGAGGAGTCGACAATCTACACGGTTGAAAGGCTTGACCGTTAGACACATATCCGGCCAAAAGTTATCTCGTTTCGTTGATCCTAGGACTCGGCAAGGTGTCAGGTCCCTTCAGTACCCAATTTAGAAGCTACTTGGGTACACTAGCTAGAGAGAAGGTATTTATTCTATTTCAAAGTTAATTTCATTTCAAATATATTGTTGATATTTATGTTGTTTATGTTGTGTAGATATCTATTCTCCATCCTACTTGGGATCATGTGGAGGAAACCGTGAAGAACTTGTTATGGCAAGATCTTCTTGTAAGTATGTGTATTTAGTTGTTTATATTGTTTATACATTATTATCAATTGATTAACTAAAACTTGTTTGCTACTCGTAGGAACACTTTGATTTAGTTAATTCGAGGATGTGAGGAGGAAGATAATGACGACCATAGCAAAAATGTGGAGACAGTTCAAGTCCACATTGACCACTAAATGGGTGTATGCTGAGGACAAAGTTAGCAAGGGATTAACCCCTTGCCAAAGATATGGCATAGATGAGGACACTTGGAAGAAGTTTGTACATAGTAGGACTCGGTTCGAGTGGGAGGTAATAGCTTATGGCTTAATTGACTTGAATATTTCATAATGAGTTGTGTATCTAATATTGTGTTGAATTATGTTGCAGGAAAGAAGACAAAAAGCAAAAGACATTCGAGAGGAAGAATGTCGCCCCCACCTTCCGTCTCGTGGGGGTACGACTTATTGACTCGGAAGATGATGGAGGAGAAGAGTAGACTTCGACAGTCGGAGTTAGCCTCTTCTCGGTTTAAGCGAAGAGCAGATTCCTCCACCATCTCCTCCAAAACGTCACCAGAAGTGGAAGAGGGCGCGCACAAAGCCTTCCGGTGACATGACGTCGCTCGAAGCCCGAGAAATTGCTGCTCGGATTGTAAGTAAAAGAAGTTAATTTAGTTTGAATTAGTTAAATGTAACATGTTCATTAATAAAATTAACTTTTATAATGTAGGATGCCTTGGAGGAGCAGTGTACACAGGGAACTTTCATCCCTTCCGGTCGTCAGGATATCTTGACCACTCGCTATTGGACGACCGGAACATCCAGGTCGTGTTCGAGCTGTTGGCCAAGGTGTGGGTGTCCGACATTATTTTGGACCACCATCACAGGATATCCGCACCTCCACATCCCCGAGCCGAGAAGATATTGCTGCCTTGGAGATGGCTCTCACGGAGAAATTGACACCAGCCATCGGGGCAAAATTGGAGGAAGAGTTGACTCCTGCCATCGGCGCACGACTTGAGGAGACGATCACTGCACGTGTGCAGGAGCAGCTTGCTGCGTATGTCCTCCATGGGTACTTCATTTCCTGATGCTCATCCTCCATCGGTGCATTTTCAACCACAAATTGGATTGGTACTTGACTTGTGTTTCTAAAATCTTAGTCCTTATTGGAATTTACTGTATTTGTAGGTCCAAGAGTTAGCACAAAGGGCAGTTGTGCTGAAGCCACTATCGAGGTCACACCTGAGGTGGCATCTATTCATCCCGAATCCACAAAGGATGATCGATATGGCTTGTGGGTTGAGGTAGATGAAGGTCTAAGGCTAGTGGCCCATGGATCAGTTCATGAAGGGGCTTCAACCATCCACAATGTGCCTTTGGATCCTAACTTGGTGAAAGTAGTGGTTGAAAAGGTGGTTGACGCTGCGGCTAGTGTCCCTATCCCCACTGAAGAGGTGCAGACAGTGGGCCAAGCCCTTCAGACCTTCATTAGTTGGCTCCGACATTTAGTTAGGTCAATCATGGCAAAGGTATGTATATGTATGGTTATAATACATCTAACACATAAATAAATTGATTTATTGTTTATGATTATATTTTATAAAATATGTAGGATGTTCGGCAGCCAAAAGACTTGGGTAAAGCTATTGCCACTCCTTCTGCATCTAAGGAGAAGACACCAGTTGTGGAGACTTCTCCAAATCCCATTTTTGATCTCTTGTCTCTTTCCCCACAATTATATATGCAGTCATTCCAAGTTCCATGGGATTGTACATTATTTGGGATGGCTTCTAGCAATATCCCCCTCTACATTTCCCACACTCGATGTCCTGGAGATTGGGATGGGCAATCAATGTCTAAATATAGTCTGTTTTACAATTTTGGACATTGTAAGTTCATATCTTTCATGACTCTTTTCATTTTAGTAAATATATAAGCTATAAGTTCACTTAAATTGGCATATTTTAGGATGATGCACAAAATGATAGTGGAGCAGGGCATTGGTCACGTGTATGGATTCTTCGAGCCTCAATCCATACAAAAGTCTGGGAATAAGCGTGATCAAATTCTCAGTTACATCCAGAATTGGATGACTGTCTCTAAAAGAGATATTTACCTTGGAGCATACCATCATTCGTAAGTTATCCCAGCCTCTTCTGGTTTTACACAAGTTTTTTTAATAGATTCTAATCATGTGTATATACAGAAACCACTGGCAGCTATTAGTTATTTGTCCAAAGAAGAATCTTGTGTGTTGGTTCTGCTCATTGGGAAGAAAACCGGACATGGAGCTAAAAAATATTGTAAACGAGTAAGTATTTATTATATTATGTCTAAACATCTTGATTATTCTATTTCTAATCCCCTTATTTTCAATATATAGTGCTTTAAAGGTTTGTAGTACATTAGATGGAAAACACACAAGTAAAAGCACAACTCCAAATTGGAATTTTATCAAAGTAAGTAGCCTTTATGTATATTATACTATCTATTAATTTATGTTCAAATTTAATAGTTATTTTTAACATATTTACTCATTTTTAGTGTAACAAACAAAATGGAGGCTACGAGTGCGGCTACTATGTAATGTATTGGATGTGGCTCATCATTTTTGGTTGCATTCAGATAGTTGGGAGGAGGTAAGTTGACGTTTCCTATTATATTCAATTCCTTTATTTTTATTGCTTAGGGTTTACCATTCTATTATTGTGAACTTCTTACAGGCATTTAAAGATATAGAACCTTTGCCTATGGATACTGTAGACATGGTTCGAAACAAATGGGCAGAAAAGTTTGTACAAGTAGTTAGGAATAATAGGATTGATTGATAATTTTTGTGTATTATGTACATAATGTGGCTGGACTGAGATTTTTGTGTATTGTGTAAATATTGTGTAAATCTGGCTGGACTGAGATTTATATAGCAGGTCGTGTAGGGTAGCACAAAAACAGACCAAAATTTAAAAAAAAAATGGATATTCTACGTCGGTTATTGCATTAACCGACGTTGAAACGTCTTTCGCTTGAGCGAAAAGTCGGTCGCTTGAGCGAAACAGCACCGGAGCGCCCCCTTTGTTTGAATGCTTCGTCGCTCAAGCGAGTAGACCGGTCGCTTGAGCGAGAAAGGACTTTCAACGTCGGTTAGTTCAATAACCGACGTAGAATTTACACCGGTCGCTTGAGCGAAACGTGGGTCGCTTGAGCGAAGCAGCACCCGCGAGTCCCCTTTGTTTGAAGGCTTCGTCGCTCAAGCGAGTACACCGGTCGCTTGAGCGAGTTCAACGTCGGTTAATTCAAGAACCGACGTAGAATTTAGTCACTTTCAACGTCGGGTATGATGAACCGACGTAGAAGCCTTTGACATTCAACGACGCCTGATTCAACGACGTCATTGGAACCGACGTTGAAAGCCTTCTACACCCGACGTTGAATGCTCATTCTGCAGTAGTGTTAGCCTGAAGTTTAGTAGAGGGATAAGGAGTGGTAGCAGGTTTGGAACCAAGTAAACCACTATCATCAAGAAGTTCAAGAGTGTATCTGTGTTGGTTCATGTGAATGTCAGGCTTGGATCGTGCAATTTCTAATCCCAAAAAATAATGAAGAGCACCAAGGTCTTTAATCTTAACACACTTGACAGAATTAATTTCTTCGTCCATATCATCACCAACTAAGAGAATGTCATCCACATAAACTAATAAAGTTGTGAAAGAAGTGGAAGTAACATTGACAAACAAAGATTGATCATCGAAAGATTTTTTGTAGTTAAGAGATAAAAGAGTGGTAGAAATAATATTGTGTCATTGCCTGCTAGCTTGCTTCAGTCCATATAACGACTTGTGAAGTTTGCAAACCTAAGAAAAACTCGGTGGAAGCAAACCAGGTGGAGGGACTATATAGACTTCCTCATGAAGCTCTCTATGAAGAAATACATTATTCACATCAAACTGGTGCAAAAACTACCCTATAACTACTGCTATAGCTAGAGGAACACGGGCAATGGTGAACTTGACAACTAGAGAGAATGTGTCAAAAAAATTTACTCCCTCTAACTGAGTGTAGCCCTTAGTCATTAAGCGGGCTTTGTATCTATCAATAGTATCATCTGCATGATATTTAACCTTGTAAACCCATTTAGAACCAATGAGACTCCTTTCTTGTGGGAGACCAACAATAGACCAAGTGTTATTTTGTTGTAAAGCTTATAACTCAACATTCATAGCCTTTTACCAACAATACAATTTAGATGCTTGGGAGAAAGTAGTAGGTTCAAAAATGTTAGTAACAACAAAACAAAATTTTTATAAGAGGAATTGCATTTGAAATAATCAAGAACTGTGGATAAGGGATGCAAACAAGTACCATTAAGAGGATGTGTGGAACTCCTAGAAGCAACCGCAAAATGACAATGAAAATTTGTTAGGTAAGAGGATGGTCTGCGAGATCAAGTGGAGTGTCTAATATGTGGAGAAGGCGGGGTAGGAGAACTAAGGTTCTTGTTAGAATTTATAATAGATGGAATGTTTGTAATCGGAGGGTGATGAATAGGCTTGGGCAAGGATAAGGTATTTGTAGGAGAGGATATGGATGGAATGTCTGTAGTAAGAGGGTGATGAATAGGCTCAAGCAAGGATAAAGTATTTGCAGGAGAGGATATAGATGGAATGTTTGTAGCAGGAGGGTGATGAATAGGCTCGAGCAAGGATAAGGTATTTACAGGAGAGGATATATCGGATAATAGAGGAAAAATAGAAGAAGTTGAGAAAGGAGTAGTGGAGGAATGAAAAGGAAACACAATTTCATAAAGAATGACATTTCTTGAAAGAAAAATATGATGGGTATGGAGATAATACAGAACATAGCCTTTAGTACCTTCCCTATATCTCAAGAAAACATTTTTGTTGATGCAGGACTGAAATTTAGTTATGTGATTTTGAAGCGTAGTGGCATAAGCAAGACAACCAAAAACCTTTAAATTGATCATGCTAGGTGGTTTATCATATAACACTGCATAAGGACATTTAAAATGCAATAATGGAATAGGCAATCTATTAATGATATGAACAACTTGTTGAACAACATAAGGCCAAAAGATGTGAGGTAGTTGAGCTTGGTAAAATAATGTTCAAGCTACATTTAAAAGATGTTGATGTTTGCGTTCAACAATACCATTTTGTTGAGGTATTTCAACACAAGTTCTTTGATGAAGAATATCTTTTGATGAAAAAAAATCAATTAATAAAAATTCTACTCCATTGTCACTTCGAAAATATTTGAGTTTAGTATGAATTGAGTTTCAATCAATGAAATGAAATGTATTAAATGTGTGCGGGTTTCATATTTGGATTTCATAAAATTAATCTAGGTAAAACGTGAGTAATCATCAACTAAAGTGAGAAAATATTTGTAACCGCAATTAGAACATACAAAATATGGTCCCCATATGTCTTCATGAATAATGTCAAAAATTTTGTGACTGTGTTCACTACTATGATGAGGCAATTTGCATTGTTTAGCAAAATGAAAAATGTCACAAGGAGAGGGATTTATAGAGTAAGGGATAAAAAGATATTGTTGGAAAATAATACGAAAAATAGAGTCAGAGACATGGCTTAATCTATGATGCCAAAGAGAAGTATCTTTGGGTTTGGTAGTAATCGTATGAGCAGAAACAGGATGATGGTTGTGATAAGAGTGAGATAGATTTAGCACATACAATCCTTGGTTTAAGCTAGCTGAACCAATCATCCTCTAGAAGGTTTGTTGCAAATAAAACAAGAGTTAGATTAAAAAAGGAGATGACAATGCAAGGTTTGGATCAATTTTTTAACAGAAACCACATTTACATGAAAATTGGGAACGAAAAGATCACCGTGAAGAATTAAGGAATTTGACAACATAACAGTACCAGTTATAGAAGTGGAAAATTTGACAACAGTTAGCAGTTGGCAAAGTAATGAAAATAGGTGAAATAGATTTATGAGTGACAAAACAGTGAAAATCAAAAGTGATATGATCAGTGACACTTGTATCCAGAAGCCATTGAGGAGATGTTTTTCTTGGAAGAATGTTAAGTGGTATAATTATGCTTTGAATTGTTATGAAATCACTTAACTTATGTTAATTCTAATCTATTTTTCTCTCAATGTAGGATGAATTCGAAAATACCTTGATACAAGAGTAAGCAACATAATTGTCAACATAATTGGAGCAAAACTGAAAGGAGGAGGAAGATTTTTAGCATGGAAGTCGCTTGAGCGAGATAGACTCTCGCTTGAGCGAATATCAGTTATTCTTCTTTGAAAGTCAGTCGCTCAAGCACCATCAATTTCGCTTGAGCGAAAATCAGTTATTCTTTTCTAGAAGTCAGTTGCTCAAGTGCTAGTAAATTCGCTTGAAAGAATGTTATTTATTCTTCTCCGGAGCTCACTCACTCAAGCGAGCAAATTGTCGCTTGAGCGAAAATAAGGAACTTTCGCTTGAGCGAGTGTTGTCGCTTGAGCGAAAGACGCGAGACCAAATTTTTCCTATAAAAAGATAACATGTGTTTTGAGAAAAAAATGGTTTTGGGGAGAAGAGGCTCGACTACTGCTAGGGTTTCTTCCAATCTTCATCAATTCTTCACTTCTTCCACATTTGGAGCATTATAATGGCCAACAAGAGTGGCTAACTTCATTCTCTTGGGATTTGGTGCACTTCCTTTGAACTCTTTTGTACCATGGTGATATTTTGAGATATTAATCTATGTTTTGATGTTGTTATTCTTATCTTCTGTGCTTTGGAATGATTTATTCTTGATGGTTGGGGTATGATTGAAAAATATATCTTGAACCCTAGATCACGGTAAGAATATTTGTTACATTAATTGCCAAGAATGGAATAAATGTATCAATTGCTTAACACCCTAACCCTAATGCTGGAAAATCTCTTAATTGTGTGCGAAATCAACATTTATTAGGTTTTCTTATGAATTTCATATGTGAGAAATCAACATGGATGATTTGAGTAGGTGACATCAACATTGTTAGGTTAATTGATGTGCTTAATTGACATAACCATTGCAAAAGAGGGATAAGAAAGGAAGTCAATCCTAAGTGCCTTTAATTGATCTTTTCTCAACAATTTACAGTTCTTTGTCATTTAATTTCAATTCAACTTTTTATACAAAACCCAATTTGTTTTAATCCACTTAGTAAGCATATAATTGGGAATTTCCATTGAAACCATTCCTCATGGGATCGACTTTTATTTAATCGAAATACTATACTGCGATTGATAATTTTGGTACGCTTGCTAATAACTCAAAAAGTATTTCTGGCGCCGTTGCCGGGGAACGATGTTCTTTGAGAATTCTTTGTTTAGCTTATTTAGTATTTTATTTTTATTTCTGTTTTGTTTTATTTTTTTTATTTTATTTTGCTTAATTATTATCCTGTGCTAATCTTTGCTTGAGTTACTCTTTTGATTTATGCATTTAAGAGGACATGTATCTTCAGAGCAGTTAGAATTTAATCCAGAGATTGAAAAAATCGCTCGGAGGAACTGGGGTAGAAGAAGAAGAGAAACTCAAGAACAAGCAACAGGAGAATCTGTTAACCCTTCTCCTACACTCAATTTACAAGACCCAATCATAGAAGACATGGCAGAGGAAGGAGTAAATCAAAATCCAAATCCAAATCCACCTAGAAGAACACTTAGAGATTATGTTATGCAGCAAGGTCTAAGACACTTCTCTAGCATTGCAATACCGGACAATCAAACATTGGAGATGAAGCCAGCTTTCTTAAGTTTGATTAGTGCTCATCAATTCACTAGATTGGATCATGAAGACCCTTACATTCACTTGTCTACTTTTTATGAGTTGATTGGAACCATGGGGTTTAGAGTAGCATATATTGAATCTGCATACTTGAGATTATGTCCTTTTTTTTTGGTAGGTAGGGCAAAGGAGTGGCTGAAGGCACATCCTAATCAGAGTTTGACTAACTGGAGTAATGTAGAAGAGAAGTTCCTGAACAGATTTTTTCCACCATCCCGCTACATCAAGGCAAAATCTGACACCTCTACTTTCAAACAAGGAGCAGATGAATCATTTTGTGAAGCATGGGAGAGATTTAAATCATTGTCGAGAAGATGCCCAAATCATGGATTTGAAGACATTGTTCAATTGAATATTTTCTATATTGGCCTGCGACTTGATACAAAGATGCTATTAGATGTTGCAGCAGCAGGATCCATGCTGGATGCAAAAATCGAACATGCCACAAGAATTATTGATGCACTAGCCTTTACAGACCAATAGGCCCAACATGATAGACATCAGTTCAAAAGAAAGGAATGCTTGAGCTTAACACTTAAGATGCTATGCTAGCTCAGAATAAATTTCCGACTAAACAGATGGAAACATTGCCTCAATAAATAGCAATGATACCTCAACAAATACATGTTATCCAAGCTTCTCCTGGTCAACAATTCATGAAATGTGACTTGTGTGGAGGTGATCATCCAAATGAACAATGCTCTTACCAAGGCAACCTACAACAAGAAAAAGCTAATTATATGGGTGCTCAAGGTAATAGTCAAGGCAGACAAGGTATTTTTCCTAATTCCAACAATTATCAGAATAATTTTGCATAAGGATGGAGAGGGAATCAGAATCAGAATTTTGGGTGGAAACAAGATGCTAGCTCATCTACTAGATAACCTATAGTTCAACAACAGTCATATCAACAACCTCCATATCAACAGCAGCAACAACATTATCCTTCAATGCCTGATAGAATGAGCAAATTGGAGGACACTTTAGAAAAATTCATGCAATCTACTTTGTCTAGTCAGAAAAATATTGATGCTTCATTTAGAAATTTAGAGACCCAGGTGGGCCAATTGGCTAAACAGTTATCTGAGCAGCAAGGAGGACAATTTTCAGCTAACACCATAAACCAATCCAAAGGAGCAATGTAAGTCAATAACTACAAGGAGTGGTAAGGTTATAGGAAAAGGGATTGGTGACAAACTGGTTGTAGAGAAGGAAGTCTTACAAGAAAAAGAGGATAAAGATAATAAGTGTGAAGGAGAAAAAGAGAAAAATAAAAGTGAGAGTTTAGAAAAAGAAAAAATACTTAAAAAGAAGAAAAAAATAAAAATAGTGAGAAAAAGAGGGATAAATATGAGAATCAAATACCTCAACTAAAGGATTTATCATATCCTCGTCATCCTTCCAAGAAAGATAAAGAAAGACAGTTTGCAAGATTCATGGATATTTTTAAGCAATTACAAATTAATATTCCTTTGTGATGGAGAAGATGCCAACTTATGCAAAATTCATGAAATAGCTGTTAACTAAGAAAAGGAGATTTACTGCAGAAATAGTGGAGTTAGAAGCAGGATGCAGCGCTATAATTCAGAAATCATTACCTCAAAAGTTCAAGGACCCTGGAAGTTTCACTATACCAGTCACAATTGGGACATTACAAGTAGGTAAGGCATTACTTGATTTGGGTGCTAGTATAAATCTAATGTCTTTGTCTATGCTTCAAAGAATAGGATACTTGGAAGTAAAGCCTACAAGAATGACACTTCAACTAGCTGAAAGGTCTCTAAAATTTCCTTATGGTGTGGCGGAGGACGTTTTGGTCAGAGTTGATAAATTTATGTTCCTAGTTGATTTTGTTGTGATGGATATGGAGGAAGACACTGAAGTTCCTGTTATACTGGGAAGACCTTTCATAAAGACAACTAAAGTCATTATTGATGTGGATGATGGCAAGTTAAAAGTCAGAGTAGAAGATGAGGAAGTTAATTTTAATGTATTTGAAGCATTACGACATCCCACAGATAAACAACACTGTCTTAGGATGGATGTGGTAGATGATATCGTTCAAGCAACAAGAAAACAACTACCAAAGCAAACACGTTATAAAAAAGCTTTGATAGTGTTAATGATGAATTTGATGAAAAAGATGAAGAAGAAATTGAGAAATATTTAAAACATCTTGATTCAGCACAAGAGGTTACTTCAAAAGAAAAACAATCTGAGAAATTACAACAATAACAGGAAACTGAGAGTCAGAAGTTGGAGTTAAAGGTATTACCTCTTCACTTAAAATATGTTTTTCTTATAGATGGAGGCAACAAAGTAGTGGTGATTAGCAATGCTTTAACAAATTCTGAAGAAGAAAAGTTGATCTCAGTTCTGAAAGATAATGAGAAGGTCATAGGGTGGACACTATCTGATCTCAAAGGAATCATTCCATCTTATTGCATGCATAAGATTCACATGGAGAATGATTTAAAGCCTGTTGCACAACCTCAAAGACATCTTAATCCAACCATGAAAGAGGTGGTAAAGAAAGAAGTACTGAAATTGTTAGATGCTGGTATGATCTATCCTATCTCTGACAATGCTTGGGTTAACTCAGTTCAGGTAGTCCCGAAAAAAGGAGGTATGACTGTAATTTATAATGATAAAAATGAATTAATACCTACTAGGACTGTCACAGGTTGGAGAATGTGTATAGATTATAGGAAATTGAATAAGACAACTAGAAAAGATCATTTTCCTTTACCTTTCATGGATCAAATGTTAGAAAGATTAGCAGGACAAACTTTTTATTGTTTTCTGGATGGTTATTCAAGGTATAATCAAATAGCAGTAGATCTAGAGGATCAAGAAAAAATTGTTTTTACTTGTCCTTTTGGTGTGTTTGCTTACAGGAAAATGTCATTCGGATTGTGCAATGCCCCAAGAACCTTTCAAAGATGCATGTTAGCAATCTTCTCAGATTTGGTGGAATAATGCATAGAAGTTTTCATGGATGATTTCTCAGTATTTGGGGCATCATTTGACTAGTGCTTGAGGAACCTAAATATTGTACTAAAGCGGTGTGTTGATACCAATTTAGTTTTAAATTGGGAAAAATGCCATTTTATGGTAACTGAAGGTGTGGTGTTAGGCCATAAGATTTCTGCAAGAGGTATTGAAGTTGATAAGGCAAAAGTAGAAATCATTGAGAAATTGCCACCATCAACAAATGTGAAGGGCATCAGAAGCTTTCTAAGACATGCTGGCTTTTATAGAAGATTTATAAAAGACTTCTCAAAGATTGCAAAGCCACTCAACAAGGATACTTCTTTTAATTTTAATGTTGAATGTTTGCATGCTTTTGAAATGTTAAAACAAAAAATAATTTTAGCCCCTATGATAATTGCACCTGATTGGAATTTAGATTTTGAATTAATGTGTGATGCAAGTGATTATGCTATAGAAGCAGTATTAGACCAAAGAAAATCTAAGATCTTTCATGTTATACATTATGCTAGCAAAGATTTTAATGCAGCCCAAATTAATTATGTAACTACTGAAAAGGAATTATTAGCTATAGTATATGCATTGGAAAAATTCAGAGCATATTTGATTGGTTCATCTGTTACTGTATATATTGATCATGCAACAATCAAATATCTGTTTACCAAATTAGATTCTAAACTCAGGCTAATTAGATGGATTTTATTATTGCAGGAATTTGATTTGGTGATCAAGGACAAAAAGGGTTGCGAAAATTTGGTAGATGATCATTTGTCCAGATTAGTCAATACTGAAGTGACTAATAACCAATTAGAAGTGCAGGAGGAATTTCCAGATGAAAAACTGATGATGGTACAAGAAAGACCTTGGTTTGCTGACATGACAAATTTCAAAGTTGCAAAAATTGTCCCAGAAGATTATACTTGGCACCAAAGGAAGAAATTATTTAAAGATGCACATTATTTTGTATGGGATGACCCCTATCTTTTCAAAATAGGAAGTGATAACTTGCTGAGAAGATGTGTGACAAGCAAAGAAGCCTAAAGTATTCTCTGGCATTGCCACAATTCTCCTTATGGTGGACATTTTAATGGAGTAAGGACTGCTGCAAAAGTTCTCAAATCTTGTTTTTTCTGGCCTACTTTATTTAAAGATGCGCACAACTTTGCACAACAATGTAGTAATTGTCAGAAGGAGGAATAATAAGAAGACAGGAAATGCCCCTGAATATCATGTTGGAAGTAGAAATATTTGACTGCTGGGGAATTGATTTTGCAGGACCTTTCTCATCCTCATTCTCTAAAGAATACATCTTGGTAGCAGTAGATTATGTGTCAAAGTGGGTGGAAGTAGTGGCTACTGTAAAAGATGATGCCAAAATGGTGATAATTTTTTTAAAGAAGAATATATTTTGTAGATTTGGCACTCCCAGAGTCCTAATTAGTGATGGAGGGTCACACTTCTGTAATATTCAACTTCAAAAATGTTTAGAGCATTATGGGATCAGACATAAAGTCGCATCACCTTATCATCCACAAACTAATGGGAAAGCAGAAGTTTCAAATAGAGAAATCAAAAGAATATTAGAAAAGATTGTTTCATCTTCAAGAAAAGATTGGTCAATAAAGCTAGATAATACGCTTTGGGCTTATAGGACTGCATATAAATCTCCCACTGGGTTATCTCCCTTTCAACTTATCCATGGTAAGTCATGTCATCTCCCAGTGGAAATGGAGCATAAAGCGTATTAGGCTTTAAAATTTCTAAATTTTGATCCAAAAGCTTCAACAGAGAAAAGAAAAATTCAGATGCATGAATTAGAAGAAATGAGACTTAATGCATATGAATCATCCAAGTTATACAAGGAAAAAATTTAGGCATATCATGATAAGAAAATTATGAAAAGAGAATCTCATCCAGGCCAGTCTGTGTTGCTATTTAGTTCAAGATTAAGACTTTTCCCTGCGAAACTAAAATCCAAATGGTTAGGGTCGTTCGTGATAAAATCTGTTAAACCCTACGGTACTGTGGAATTGGAAGATCCAGCAACAGGAAGCACATGTACAGTTAATGGGAAAAGAATTAAAGCATATTTAGGAGATGTAGTGGACTAGCTTCACTTCATTATATACTTGGATGAACCATAAAGCAAACAGGCGTTGAGCTGAAGACGTTAAACAAGGGCTCCTGGGAGGCAACAGTGTTTTACCTTTATTTTCTTTTCTTTTTGCAATTTTTTTTAATTATTTGCATTATAATTTAAGCATGAACAAATTTGAACAATGTTGAACTAGATTTATGTGAAAACTTTTTGAGTTATTAATCATTGAATTGCATTTAAGTATCATGTTAACAGCCAAAATTCATTGAAATTCGATCAAGTGACAGATGTTTCGCTCAAGCAAATTTACATTGTTTCTCTCTGTCTTGGCTTCGCTCAAACAAAAAATTTCACTCAGACACATTCACTCAAGCGACAAATTTTTTGCTCAAGAGAATATACATTATTTATCTCTGTCTTTGGGTTGCTCAAGCAAATCTTAACTACTGATTTTCGCTTGAGCGAAAGTGCCTAGATTTGGTTTTTAAAAATCGTGAACTGGGTCAGTTTTCTCACTTTCTCTGCAACCTTTAGTTGATGAATTGTCTGACTTTTTAGTTATATATCATGATTATGGTTGAATGTGAAGGTTAGAATGCAATTACATGGGTTACAATTTTTGCGGCATTCCAACTGTTCGATAAAATGCCTCAAAGTGATTTACTCGGTTTTCAAGGGATATAGGGTGTGTAATTACTCATGGTTTGCTTAATTGTTTAATTGGGAAAGGATACTTGCTAGAAAATTGAGTCATAGGAATTCCATTATTAAATGCATATCAAGTGTTTGATGAAATGTTGCAATAGGAGCTATGAGATGTTATGATCATAATGATCTCTTCGAATAATCAAAATGCATGAACATTATCCAAATTTTCATTCTATGTTATGGTAATCATATATCCATCAACTAATTGTGAGTATCATGATGTTTCAGATGGGTCCAAGAAGAGAATCACATGGTGCTTCATCATCTAGAGCTATTGGGAAGAGGCCCAAAGTGGAGTCTGAAGGCACTCAAATAGATAGAAGTAGATTTAGAGATGCCGAGAGACAGGCAAGATTTGAAAGAATTAGAAACTGGACCTTCATTCTGGAAAGGAGAGTGGAGCTGAATGAAGGAGAATTTCCAGAGTTCAATAATGAAATAACTCGCATGAACTAGAGACAATTGGCACTCCTAATGCCAAAGTATGATCCTGAGATAGTAAAGGAGTTCTACGCTAATGCCTGCTTGGTTGAAGGAGAGCCATTCCGATCACGTTCAAAAGTGAGGGGTCGTTGGGTTTCATATGATCGTAATGCGATCAACGATCCACTAGGAAATTCTCTCTTTCTGAAAGAAGGTCATATTTATGACTTCCAAGTCATCCGAAATAGCAAGAGGCTAACTGCAATACATTTTAGAGATGATGACACAATAAAGGCCCTATGCTTGCCTGGGAGAACCTTTGAGGCAAATCAAGCTGGCAAGGCCTTAAGAATACTGCAGGCCAACATGACGACCCTACCTCAGATATGGACTTCATTTCTGCTAGCCAACATAGTCCCCATCAAGCATAGTTCGAATCTGAATATGTCAAGGTGTCACATTATCAAGTGCATTTGTGATGACACTATGATAGATGTCGCTGAAATGATCTCTGAGGAGATTTATTAGTTTGTAGTATTGGAAAGTAGGCGATGAGCAGAGTAAGCTAAGGCTCTTGGATTTCCTGCCCTCATAATAGCTTTATGTGCAACTCATGGTGTGGATGTAAACCTATCAGTGAACATTAGGCTGACCATCAACATAAGATTTATAGAGCGGAATTGTGTGAATCCTGTAAAAGGGGCACCACCAGCACTGGCACAAGCACCACACCAACCACGGTGAGCTCGGCAACCACCTCCACCACCTCAGCAGCCAGATTTCCAAAGAATGATGCAGTATATGGAGAATCTATCATTGCAACAGTTAGCGACCCATAGGGGTCAATGCAGTATTAACTCAAATTTTTATAATCTGTCATTGCAAATTGCTCCAGGTATGCGGTGGACGTCTCCACAGGAATTTGATGCTCTACTTCAATGGCCTAGGGACAATCCCAATTTTCAAGGAAGGGGTGAAGGTGCAACCGAAGCACAGCAAGAGGAGGAGGAAAATTCAGAAGAAGAAGAAGCAGGAAGTGAAGAAGAAGAATAAGAGGGAGGAATTTTTTTTTTATTTTGATATGTTTAAGTGATTTTTGTTAATTTGATGTGTTTTAGTGATTTTTGTTAAATTAATGTTTTAAGTTTTTTTTTTTGTTTTTAATTTGTTTTGTTTTGAATATTTGAATTGACACTTGATGTGGTGAATGTTTTAAATCGATGTGATTAAATTGTTGTCCCATACAATTTGGATTATAGTCAATTATGAAATTATTGCTTATTGTCTAATTCAAATATGGAACTGAAGAAAACCATTTTGATTGTTCCAATAACAAGTGAATTTGGGATGATGAGTATGATAGTGAAAAAGGAATTGACGGGGAGAATTAAGAATTAACTGAAATGGGGAAGCTAGCTAAAACCCAAGCGAGGAGTGAACCAAAAAAAGATAAATTGACACTACTACAAAATATGTTTTCAACGTCGCCATTTAACGTCGGTTAAAGCTGAGCCGACGTTAAATGCACTTTCAACATCGGTTGATTAAAAAACGACGTAGAAAGTACATTCAACGTCGGTTCCAGATGAACTGACGTTGAAAGTCAACTTTCAATGTCGGTTCATCCGAACCGATGTTGAATGTCAACTTTCAACGTCGGTTCATCTCGGAACCGATGTTGAATGTCAACTTTCAACGTTCGGTTCATCTCGAACCGATGTTGAATGTCAACTTTCAACGTCGGTTCATCCGAACCGATGTTGAATATCAACTTTCAACGTCGGTTCATCTGGAACCGATGTTGAATGTGTTTTCACCAAAAATTCTTTTAAGTTAGAGAATTGTCACTGGGTTCGAACCCAGTACTTTAAAGTTGAAAGTTGATACTCCAACCACTAAACTACTGTAATTTTCTCGATAATAACTTACAAATTAATTATATTTATATACAAATAAATATATATTCCGTATAAATATATATTTATTTATATTTTCTCGGAAAGTGTTTTTATTTTTTTTCAGCCAAAAATTCATTTAAGTTAGAGAATTGTCACTGATAGGATTCGAACCTAGTATTTTAGAATTGAAAGCTAATACTCCAACCACTAAACTACTGTAATTTTCTCGATAATAACTTACAAATAAATTATATTTATATACAAATAAATATATATCTATGTAAATATATATTTATTTATATATATTTTCTGGAAAGTGTTTTTATTTTTTTCAGTAAAAAATTCACTTAAGTTAGAGAATTGTCACTGATAGGATTCGAATATAGTATTTTAGAGTTGAAAATTAATACTCCAACCACTAAACTACTATAATATTTTGATAATAATTTACAAATAAATTATATTTATATACAAATAAATATATATCCGTGTAAATATATAAATACAAATATATTTATATATTTTTATGTTGGATGTGAGGGCGCGATCGAGGGTGAAAGTGAGATTGACTCTCGTTTGAGTGAAAATACGTTAAAGCTCACGAAATTCACTCGTTCAAGCCTAGCTTGAGCAAAAATTGGTATTTTTCGCTTGAGCGAATGTGTCACTTGAGCGAATGATGCGTTTTTCAAGTTTATTTTACATCATTATATAAATAAATTATAAATATTATATTCTGTCATTAAATTACAAACCCATATATAGAGACTCACACACAAATTTGGCATTAAATTTTGAAAACCCACTCGACACACACTTTCACCTTCGAGCGTGCCCTCACATCCAATATATAAATATATAATTATATAAATATATCAAAATATATAAATAAATTTGTATTTATATATTTACACGGATATATATTTATTTGTATATAAATATAATTTATTTGTAACTTACTATCAAAAAATTCGAGTAGTTTAGTGGTTGGAGTATCAGCCTTCAACACTAAGGTACTGGGTTCGAATCCTGTCAGTGACAAAAAAATAATTTGGTAATGCTTTAAACTTAAAAAAAATATGATAAATAATAAAAATATAATATAAAAGAGAGAGGGACCTAATAAAAATATAATATAAAAGAGAGGGGGATTTCTAGATAAATAGAGGGGTTGGAAAGGTTGGAAATAAATAAAAAAATTTAATTTGAAAAATCAGACTTTCAACATCGGTTCTATTTAACCGACGTTGAAAGTCCGATAACTTTCAACATCGGTTCAATTAACCGACGTTGAAAGTCTGATAACTTTCAACATCGGCTATTACGACGTTGAAAGTCGATAACTTTCAACGTCGTTAGAACCGACGTTGAAAGTCTTAACTTCAACGTCGCTGATACAGCGTCGTTGAAGGCCTTCCAGAACCGACGTTGAAGGCCTTATTTGTAGTAGTGTGAGTGTCAATACTTTATGATGATAACTGATATTGATTCATTATTTGATGTGATTGCATGTTAGTGAGACTTGAAAATGATAAAGGCATTTTTTCTTGTGTAGTAGATATAACCTAGAGCCAAATAGTCAACCCTGCATTAATTATAGGACATCCATTTGAACCCCCTCTGAGCCAAAAACAATATTGTTTCTTAAACAGAACCCCTGAGCCTAAACAATATTTATCCACCTTCCTATATTTGAGAAAGGAAATGATTATGAATGTTATTATTCTTCCTATTATTGGGTATTGTTATTGTTGTCTGTAGACCCCTAATTTTGCCCGGCCTCTCAAAATAAAAGATAGAGGAACTTCGCCCGAAGATGGAGTTCATCTGGTTTCCCAAAAATTGAGGAAACCTCTCGCAACAACATGGAATTCACTTATATGCACGATAAAGACTAAAGAAGACCTCTCATAATAAGACGGAGTTCAATCATCCACACAAAGGAGACTTCCTACACGAAGATAAAGCTTCAACGGACACATATCGGCATCAACTGACGTCCAAAACAGACAAGGAAAGCTTCCCGGAGTCCCGAAACGCGCGAAACTGGCCAGAACAGTCGAGACGGCCGTCCCAAAGTTGGGACGGCCGTCCCAACCTGTCCCAGCCAGTTGGGACGCGCGTCCCGAAGTTGGGACGGCCGTCCCAAGTCCCAGTTCAAGTGGGACGGCCGTCCCGGGTCCCCAGGGGGTCCCAGCCTGTGTAATTTTGCCATTTGGGACGGCCGTCCCAGTCCAGACGGTGGTCCCGAAGTGCGCCTGCTGCGAAAACTATAAATAGGAGGCTCATTTGTCACTTTTTCACACCCCAGACACTCCAGAGAGCTCTGAAACACTTTCTAAAACTCAGAGCACTTGTCTATTTCTTTCTTTCTCTTGAATGATCTTTCCGATTGCCTTAAATAGGTAACAATCGGTTAAGGAATTATATTCCGGCATTCGATTCTTCTTTAAATTTTTAGTGGGGTCGATCTTGTATTGGTGAGGAGAGTCTGTGTAGAGAGAGGGGTTGCCAAAACGCATCCTCACAGTTCGAGACTCTCAATATCAAGCTTGCTACGGAGGTTCTTTTCAATTCTCTTCTCTTTTATTGCTTTATTTATTGTTTTATTTTGCTTTATTTATGCCATGTAGAATAAAATCATGTAGATAGCTATTTTGTCTCTTTTATTGTTTTATTTAGCTTTATTCATCATTTTATGCATGCAATATAGAATAAAATCATGTAGATAGCCATTTAATATTATAGGGTAATCGCGTAATTTCTCGTAGTCTTTACTTAAATGAATTAATCTGTCATAGGGAACCCGAAAGGGGCGTTGTGGGGTGCTAACACCTTCCCCACACGTAACTAACTCCCTTACCTAACTCTGGTTATAATGGCCAAGTCTCGGTTTTTATTAAAATCAATGCCTTTTCATCCTTTTCCAATGTTTATGGTCAAAATATTGGTGGCGACTCCATAAGAACCCCTTTTCGAAAACCTTGCTTTTTCAATGTTGAAGCAATGAACATATTTTAAAACAAATACGCGAGTCTAAACCATCTTTCACGACCGCTCGCATAAACGTTTCGAGGCGTCCTCCGGACGTCGGATGGGACGGCGGCGACATTGTCCTAAGGGTATTGTTAGGTTTTTATTCTTAAAAAAAATAAAAATAATATTTGCATAAAAATTATGTCTAAACTAAAATGATAAATGCAAAGCATGAGAAAAGAAAAAAAATTCAAAGGGAGGGGGGTGAATGATAACCTGTGAGATTATTAACTCACTATCATTATGTTGGAGCAAAAACATGAAGTTTGAGACCCGACTTAAGGAAATGTTAAACAGGAGTCATTCATATGATTTGAACTTCTCAAATAATTTTGTATATCCCATAAAAACCAATGACTTCTTCTTAGCCCAACCCCATTATAAGCCTCAAAAGACCTTTTGATTTAAGTCTTGCTTAACAAATGTTGATTGCTTGAAGATGACTATCAATATTGGATTATTTAAATGAAGTGATTGAATGAGTTAAACACTTACACTTGAGAGATAGAGATGACTATATATCACTCTATGTGAGAGATTATGCTTCTCTGAGGATAGTTCATTGTAGACCCCAAATCTTGCCCGACCTCAAAATAAAGAGCAAAAGACTTCCATTCGAAGATGGGCAAGGCCTTCAAGTTCCCTAGGATTGATCAATAGGCCCCATACTAGAGTATGAAGACTTTTTGTACACAAAAAATAAGAAATTCCACCCAAAGGGTCGAGACCGCCGTCTCGCCACTTGCCAAAGGCGAGACGACAGTCCCGACCTTGTCAGGCGAGACGACGGTCCCGACCTGACAGACGTGAATTTCTATAAAAAGGGGGCCTTCTCCTCGTTTTCAACAACTTCTACAACTTCTCCAACTAGAGATACTTGAAAATACTCTTCTAGAACCCCTCTGAAGCATTTCCAGAGTCTTAGAGTTCTTAAGAAGCATTCTAAAGTTCTTCGAGAGAAGAGTGAGCATTATTGTAGAGCGTGGGATTTGCCAAAAAGCGCCCTTTTCAAGAGCATTTTATAAAAAAGCTTGCTTCGAAGGTTCTTTTACATCCCTCACTCTATTTTATCGCTTTTATTAGTTACTATCTCTGTGCATTAGTTATTAAGGGCCATGTAGTCAATAATTTAAATTTTGCAATAAATAAATAAGGGTAAAAGCGTAGTTTTAATGTTCTTATTTCTTTACAAAAACAGTCCATCATAGGGAACCCAAAAGGGGCATCGTGGGGAAGCTAATACCTTCCCCACACGTAACTAACTCCCTTACCTAACTCTGGTTGTAATGATCAAAGTTGGTTTTTCTTAAAAACCATCGCCTTCTTTTCCTCTTCCAATGTTTTTGGTAAAAATATTGGTGGCGACTCCAGAACCCATTTATGAAAACCTTGCCTTTAGGTCCAGCCCGGTTATCAGACAACCTAGAGGAAGTTGAACCACTTCTTTCAAAAAACACGAGTCACCAAAACCATCACGTCGCTCCGACCGCCTCTTTTGACAGCAACGACAAATGGCGACTCCACTGGGGAAGTTAGAGAGTTGATCTCATTTAGTGATGGACTAGTTTAAGAAATAAAAACTTGAAATTACGCTTTTACCCTTCCTTGCTTTATAACATGATTTATTGCTTGGATTTAATAATTGTTGTATGCTTACTTTATGCAATTGTTTGAAATAACAATTGTACACAAACCCTTGCACACAATAGTTCCCCCTATACCCGGGGACAAGTGGGATAACCTTAGGGAGTGGGTGGCATTGTACGATTTGCTGTAGTGAGGGCCATGAGCCCACCGGTATGGTTGGAAACAACCACTCAAGGTGATAACCTTCCTCTTTTGGTCTAAAGACTGACAAGGCCCTAGTGCCATGCATGGTCTGAAGGCTGGGAGAGTGGGGGCACCTTGGGGGACCTGGCCTTGGTGATGCTATTTAGAACTACCTTGAATATGCACTCTTTTGCAGGATACCCCTACCTTATGATAAAAACTTCATCTCACTGTTCGCGGATGAGTGAATTGTGTGTGCATTTGTTTGTTGCATAGCATAATCATACAACAGAAAAATAAAAAACAACCTCTCAAAAATATTTTCACAATAAACACCATTATCTCGGACAGTCTGCATTTTAGCTAGCTTGGTTTCAGGTTCTTTGTAAGCTAAGTAGTCACGCAGTCCGACAGAAGAGATAAGAGATGATAAAACCATTCTTTTGTAATAAACTACTTTTATCTCGGACAATCTTCATTTTAGCTAGCCTGGTTTCAGGTTCTTTGTAAACTAAGTAGCCACGTTGACCTACATAAGAGATAAAGGGGTCACAAAATGAATAAAAAATAAAATAATGAAATTTAATAAAACCATTTTGACAAAGTTAAATAATTCATATCGCATCATTTCATAAGTGGAAAAACTAGGAGAGAAAATAAGTGCACAAGGAAAGAAATCATACGCATCATACATAAACGCATTCATGCTAGGGGGCATTAGATATCTCTAAGAGAAAGAAGAAAGAGGCTCCGAGCACATTTGTAACCATCCACAAGGAAGGGACAAGTGTGCTAAGGTATATGGTGACCTTCGTTATACTTGTCAAATCCATGATGGGGAAGGAACCATTACACCAAAGTGGGTATGACACTTCTCAAAGCGTAAGCTTTAAGGATGGTACCTACGTCATTGTCTTAGAAGATACTAATCCCACACCTATCATTCACCTCCATTAATAAAATTCATTTTGGCATCTTAGAAAGTGGTTGGTCTTCCCTTAATCCGAACCCGTGCACAGAAGGCTATGGCAATGCAGCATCTGGAGGAACAAAACCACAAACTCACTGCTGAGGTTAGCGCCGTGAGAGAGCAAATGGCGCAAATGATGGAGGTCATGCATCAACAAAACCTCAATAAAGGGGAAACTCATGGTGACCACGCCTCTCGCCATGAGGAAGAAGAGGAAGAAGAATTCTTTTACGAATAAAAAGCCCTCGTGCAGTCTGACGTGAGGGCAATGCGCATCCACACCCCCGAAGTGTCCAAACAGCAACTATCTACCTTGGAGGAAAGGTTGAAGGCAGTCAAGGGACACAACTTTGACGTCAAGGAGGCAGCTGACATGTGTCTTGTCAAGAATATCTAGTTTCCTTCAAAATTCAAGGTCCTAGGCTTCCCCAAATATGCAGAGCTGACTTGCCCCAAAAATCACCTTACGATGTACTATCGTAAGATGGTTGCGCATGCTGAGAATGAGAAACTTTGATCCACTGCATCCAGGAGAGCTTGGTTGAGTTAGCTCTTAACTGGTACATGCAGCTGAAGAAAGGGCAGGTCCAAAATTGGAAGCAGCTGGCAGACGCCTTTCTACGTCAGTACCGATACAATATTGATCTGACCATAGATAGGTCAGATCTTAGAACTTTGAGCAAGAGGAACAACGAGCCTTTCAAGGCGTATGCCCAGCGATGGAGGGAGATGGCTGCCCAGGTAGAGCCTCCACTAACAGACAAAGAAACGATGGCCATGTTCATCGATTCACTGACAAGGCCTTATTATGACAAGGCGATAACAAGCACATCCAACCTCTTCTCAGCCATGGTCACCATCGGGGAAAGGGTGGAGTAAGGGTTAAGAAGCGGGAAGAAAGGGCGATCTTCCTCCTCTAGCATTTCATTCAAAAAGCCCTTTAGCAAAAAGAAGGAAGAGGTTGTGCATGCAATCAATTTCGCTACTTCTTCCTTCGCTCTGCAGACGGTCCGACAGCCACAAAAAAAGGAAAGAAAGTTTACCCCTTTTTCGACCTCCTACGGGAAATTGTTGCCCCAATTGCTGGAGGCCAAGCTCTTGGCTCGCGTTCCTCCCAAGAAGATGGAGCCTCCCTACCCCGAGTGGTATAAACCTAATGAAAGGATGCGTCTGGGCACTCAACAGATAACTGCTTGACCTTGACATATAAGGTCCAAGAGCTAATAGACACCGGGTGGATAACTTTTGATGCTCCTGCGCTGACATAGATATCAAACCTCTGTCAAAACCAGAATGAAAGGAGGGTTGGATTAGGAGGAACAGTTGTTAGGGCTCTTTTTCTATTTTAAAGCTTTTCTTGTATTTCCTACGGTCCCCGCCCGTGGCCGTAGGATCACCGATTAAAAGGGCATGTATACACTTTTTTTTAATACATGAGGCATTTTCCATCATATCATATTCATTCTCATTCTCTTCCCTCTTCTATTTATTATTCTTCCAAAATAATTGAATAATAAAATCTATGCCTAAAACGGAACCTAAAAGAAAATAATCATGTTTGTGACTGATGAACCTCTGTGGGATCCGGAAGCCGAAGGCGAATGGGTCGAATCCGACAATG
Organism: Sphenostylis stenocarpa; assembly: GCA_963425845.1. Classification (NCBI taxonomy): domain Eukaryota; kingdom Viridiplantae; phylum Streptophyta; class Magnoliopsida; order Fabales; family Fabaceae; genus Sphenostylis; species Sphenostylis stenocarpa. The sequence continues at coordinate 39,003,253 of OY731402.1, read as the reverse complement.
AGCGGGGGACCATTTCCCCAGACATGCAGAGAATGTTGGAAAAAGAAGCTAGCTCCATACAGCCTCATCAAGAGGAAACATAAACTATCAATTTGGGACAAGGAGACGATAAGAAAGAAATAAACATTGGTACCTAGATTGGCAGTTGTTGCCGCCGTCAAAAGGAGGCAGTTGGAGCGACGCGATGGTTCCGACTTTCCAATTTTCGCGTTTTTATGGTGATGTTACAACGCCTTTAGGTTGTCTGATAACCGGGCTGAACCTAGGGGCGAGGTTTTCGAAAAGGTGTTCTTGAATTGTCCGATAACCGGGCTAACCCAATAACTAATTTGAAGGGGTTCTTATGGAGTCGCCACCGATGTTTTTACTGGAAACATCGAAAAAGGGGTAAAAAGGCGTTAGTTTTCGAAAACCAACTTTGGTCGTTAAAACCAGAGTTTAGGTAAGGGAGTTAGTTATGTGTAAGGGAAGTGTTAGTTCCCTTACGACGCCCCTTTCGGGTTCCCCATGATATGCCAGCTATTCTATAAATAAACTTTTGAAAAAACGCTTTTACCCTTTTATTTACAGAATTAAAGTAATGACTACATGGCCCTAATGTCTATTATGCAATTTTAATCATAAAAATAAAGACAGTAAAAGAGAGGAAGAGAGTGAAGAAACCTCGGAAGCAAGCTTTTTAATTAATACTCTGAAAATTAGGGTGTGTTTTTGCAGCCCTTCGCTCTTTACAATGTCGAAAACCTCTCGGAAACGCTATAAAAACTCTTAAAAAACTCTTAGAAACTCCGGAAATGCTTTGGAGGGATTCTAGGAAGAGAATTTGAAGAAATTATAGAAGGGAAAGTGGAAGAACTGTGTGAAATGAGGGGGGAAGCGCTGCTATTTATAGGGATTCGTGTCTGTCAGGTCGAGATGGTCGTCTCGTCTGACAAGGTCGAGACGGCCGTCTCGCCTTGCAAAAGTGGCGAGACGGCGGTCCTGAGAAGCGAGACGGCGGTCTCGACCTTAAAAGGCAAAAATCCTTATTTTAATGTAGAAAATCCTTCCTATCCTAGTATGGGGCCTAATAGTCTCTCCTAATGGCTTCTTAGGCTTCATCCATCTTTGAAAAGGTGGTCTTCTGGTCTTATTATGAGGCCGGACAAGATTAGGGGTCTACAATAGTGACATCAGGGAGAGGCTAATACACCTTTTGAAAGAGTATGTGGACGTGTTTGCTTGGTCTTATCACGACATGCCTGGACTCGACACGAGCATAATGGAGCACCAGTTGCCATTGAAAGAGGGATTTCGGCCCATAAAATAGAAGCTCAGAAGAATAAAGTCGAATTGGTCCTTAATGATCAAGAGGAAGTGCAAAGACAGTTAGACGCTAACTTCCTAATCGTATCCAAGTACCCCGAATGGTTGGCAAACATAGTGCCTGTCATAAAAAAGAGTGGAAAAATCAGAGTATGTGTGGATTATAGGGACTTAAATCGGGCAAGTCCAAAAGACGACTTCCCTTTACCACACATTGACAAGTTAGTGGATCACACCGCTACGAACATGCTTTATTCTTTCATGGATGGATATGTGGGGTATAATCAAATCAAGTTGGTTGTCGAAGATAGGGAGAAGACCTCCTTTACCACACCATGGGGGACATTCTGCTACAGAGTGATGCCTTTTGGACTCAAATGTTAGAATCGCGCAGCGGAATGTTTGTGTTTAGGGACAAAAACCAAGAGGGGGGGGGGGGTGAATTGGTTTCTTATAAAAAATTAGGGTTTTGAATTTTTTCCCAAATTTCACCGATTAAAATGCTTGTAAAGTACAGAGATAAGGGAAAGAAGATTACACAGTTGATTTATACTGGTTCAGATCAAAAGACCCTACATCCATTTGCTAATCACTCTAAAAGAGGATTAACGCTGTCACTATAATCAAAGTTTACAACAGATTACAAATTGAAAAAGATAAGGAATAGAAAACACCTCTCTTGAGTCTCATAAGAGATGAACACCTCCTTTGAATGCACAAAGGATGAACAATAACTTTTCCTAGAGACGGCACAACACAGAATCCACCAAGAAACCCACTCAGTGATTCTTATCGCTTCTAGCCCACACTAGGTTTTCAAAAGCCCCTTTTTCTTCCCTACAGAAAGTCCTCTAGTAATCACATCTGTTAACTTTTGTATGAAAAAAGATTGTTTTTTTTTTTCAGAGAGCTTTAGAGAACCTTAAGCAGAGAGAATAGGGTTTGAGAAATAATGATTTTTGAAAACATAAGAATTGGTAATAGGGTTTTCATAAATTGGTCCAGATTTGAATTTCCAAACTCATAACAGACGTAGATAATCGATTATCTTGAGTGATAATCGATTATTACAGAGCCATTTTTGCAGAGAAGTAAAATAGGACCAGGATAATCAATTATTTGTGTAAATAATCGATTATCTAGCTGGGATAATCAATTATCCTGAGTGATAATTGATTATCACAGCAAGGTTTTCAGAAAAACAATTTTCAGTGCAGGATAATCGATTATTCTAAGTGATAATCAATTATCACAGAGTGGATTTGATAAAAATGAATTTTCAAATGATTGATTATGTGCTGGTTATCTTGTACTCTAATTATAAAGACTCAAAAACATAAAACAGAGTTATTACAAGTAAATACACATGATTATAAATCTTCAAGTCCTTAAGTCCTTTGTTCTTGAATCATCATCAAAATCTCCAAGCTTCATATCCTTGTATGTTTAACAATCTCCCCCTTTTTGATGATGATCAAAATTTGCTTTAAAGCCCTTTGTAATAACTTGTTTTAACTGTCATAACTAACAAAACTATTAAACATACCAGGCATTATTAAACATGAGGCTTTAAATAATTTCTCCCCCTATTTTGATTATAATAAAAAAAAAATGAAAGCTCCCCCTCAATAAGTGCATAAGATAGAAAAACAACTCCCCCTCAATCAATGCAAAAATAAAATTTTATTCAATAAAGCAATGTAGTACAAACAAACAAGAAATGTTTGAAGATATTAGAACTCTTCACTCTCATCACTATTAACCTGCGCATCAAATCTATCTTCTAAATTACACACCCGATCGTCTGCATCTGAAATTCGTCTGATAATTTCTTGATATCGTTCTTGAGATATAGAGAAGAATTTATGCATTCTCTGATTCATGTCGAATAACATGTCTTCCATGGAAGGACGAGATGTAGAGTGAGCAGCAAATGACGTTCCAGCAGCATAAACATTATCAGCAGGCATATCAGCAGCAGGCATGTCCTCATCATCACAATCTTGAGCAACGTCAGCCATGTGAGGAGCATCATCTTTATGAACATAAACTCCATTTACATTCACCATCTATAGTTGAGTAAGCGTGTTGTCCAACATTCTGTTTGAATTAAGTGTCCAGGCCCGTTGTTCCCCTTCAACATTGACACCTTTGTATTCAAGAATCCTGGAGATGAGAAGAGCATAAGGAATCTTGAAAGTTGGGTGACGCTTCGCCTTGAGCATTGTCAATGTGACAAGGCTTGGCCAATCAATTGGCTTGTTATTCATGATGGCATGGATAATGCGAAGGTCAGCAGAAGAACATTGTGCATGGTTGGTTGCTTGAGGACACATAATCCATACAAGAAGATGCAGCAACATGCGTTCTTCTTTCTTCAAAGGACCGGCCAAAAGTTGTCGGCCAATTTCCATGGCATGATTGCGAAGAAAAGGAATGGTATGCAAGAATGTGATTAAAATCCTCTAAATCAGCGAGGACATTTATAACATCATCTCTTATAGGAAAATGAGCAACATTTTCCCAAATATCATCATCAAGGATGATGGTTACACCCTTGACTCTAGAAGTAGCAACATGATCCCTATATTTGAAGCGAGAATAGAACACCTGAACTAAATCCGGATAATATGTACCTTGCATCTCGATAAATGGAAGAACACCTTGTTGCTCAAGAAGATTGGGAAAATGGAATCCCCTGTTTATGAATTGTTCTCCAAGAAGAAATTTAGGAGTAATAGTACACCTTTCTTTCCAGAAATTCCTGTCTTCCATCATCATCAGAAATCCACCCTTCAAGAGAATTAGGGCGAGGATGAGAAGCAAGAGCGGATCTTCTCCTTGTTGGAATCTTTCTATAGGAAGATGAAGTTGTTGAATATTCAAGGACTTGATGTTAGACTTGATGGACATGAAGCTTGTTGATTTTGATGATGATTCAAGAACACAAGAATGTAGAGAGTTGAAGACTTGTTTTATAATGTAATAACTCTGTTTTGATTAGATTGAGTCTGTAATATTAGAGTTTGAGATAGCCGGTACATAGTCTGCACCTTAGAAGCTTCAAAAAGCTTAATTTTATCAAAGTGCCTCGGCTTTAATCGATTAAATGGTGAAATAATTGATTAAAACAGTGAGAAAAACCATTTTCTGTATCTGCTCACTGGTTTAATCGATTAACACACCTATTAATCGATTAACAGGCTTGTTAATCGATTAACAGGTCTTTTAATCGATTAAAATAGAGAGTTTTGGGGTTCTGTTGATTTTGGCTCTGTAATAATCGATTAACACTTCATTTAATCAATTATTTCAGTCAGATTTTGATTGTTAACTTCAAATCAACCCTATTTTCGAAAACCCTAATTCCAAGACTCATAGTTTCGAAAATCCCAATTCCCAAACCCTAATTTCTCTACTTAAGCTTCTCTATGGCACTCAGAAAATAAGAACAACCTTTTTCATACAAAAGTTAAGTGTTGTGAGTGCCAGAGAACTGTTTGTTGCAAGAAAAAGGGGCTTTTGGAACCTGGTGTGGGCTAGAAGTGATAAGAATCACTAAGTGGAGTTCTTAGTGGATTGTGTGTTGTGCCGTCTCTAGGGAAAGTTGTTCTTCATCTCTTGTGGATTTCAAGAGAGGTGTTTTCTTTACTTTATCTTTTCCATTGTAATTTGTTTGTAACAACTGTGATTATAGTGACAGCGTTAATCCTCTGTTTGAGTGATTAGCAACTGGACGTAGGGTCTTTTGATCTGAACCAGTATAAATCTCCTGTGTAAGATTCTATCTCTACTCTATTTACATTTACACAGTTTTTTAATCGGTAAAATTTGGGGAAAATTTTGAAAACCTAATTTTTGTTAAGAAACCAATTCACCCCCCTCTTGGTTTTTGTCCGACCACGCGAACATTCCGCTGCGCGATTCTAACAAGTGGTATCAGAGCTTGCTTTGATAGTCATTCAAACTTTTCGAAAATGGCCGGACAAAATCAAACTTTTGCCGAAGGTGCGTCTATCAACAGACCCCCACTTTTTGCGGGTCAAAATTATCCTTTCTGGAAGGTAAGAATGCAAATCTTTTTAGAGTCTGTTGATAGAGGCGTTTGGGACGCTATTTTAAACGGTCCATATATTCCTAAAGTTACTGAGAACGGTGTTGACGTTCCCAAACTTTTTTCTAGATGGACAACTGAGGAAAACAGAAAAGCACAATTTGACGTTATGGCTAGAAATATAATTTCATCTGCTTTAACCGTTGACGAGTTTTACAAGATTTCTGTTTGTAAAAGTGCTCAGGAGATGTGGGAAATGCTAAGAGTGACCCACGAAGGTACCGACGATGTTAAGAGAGCACGAAAAAATTCCCTAATCCAAGAATACGAGATGTTCCGGATGCAACAAGGCGAAACGATATTTGACATTCAAAAGCGTTTCACTCATATTGTGAACCATCTCACCGGATTAGGTAAAATCTTTGACGTTGATGAATTGAATGTTAAAATTTTAAAATCTTTGGATAGGAAATGGCAACCTAAGGTGACGGCCATCTCGGAGTCACAAAACCTTGCCACAATGTCTATGGCGGCGCTCTTTGGAAAACTAAGAGAGCATGAGCTAGAGCTTGGAAGGCTAAATGAAGAAGAAGGACAATATCAAAAGAAGAACTTAGTCTTCATAACCAAAATTTCCAAAGGTAAAAATAAAAAGGAAGAAGAAGACTCGGAGAACGAAGAAGAAGAATTGAGTCTTATGATAAAGAAGTTCACCAAATTCATGAAAGCAAAAGGAAGGCATCCATTCAAAGGTAAGGGAAAGGTAAGAGAAAGTACTTCCATAAATATAAAATGTTATGGTTGTGGTGAAGCAGGACATGTAAAGACCGAATGTCCAAACAAGAAAAATGATGAAATCAAAGGCAAAAAGTTCTTCAAGAAGAAAGCCTATATTGCTTGGGATAACAGTGATTCAAATTCGGAATCAAGTGACTCGGAAGTAGAAGCAAATATTTGCTTAATGGCAAATGACATCATTTCTTCTGACTTTGAGGTAAGTGATTCCGACTCATCTTCAAGTGATGATGAAAATAATTATGATGAACTGCAAAATGCATATGAAGAATTGTTTAATGCTTTTAAGGACTTGAAAAATGAATATATAAAGTTGTGAAAAAGAGTTTAAGTAGATCCGAAAAGGAGGTTGATTCATTAAAAACGAAAATTGCATATTTAGAGGAAAAGGAAACCTTAGAAACGAAAATTGTATGCATAGATGAGAATGATAATAAGAACTTAGCATGTGAAACTTGTAAAGAGCATGAATATGACATAGATATTCTTAATCATCTACTTGATAAAGCCGAAAAGGAGATAAGTGATTTTAAGAAGGATAGAACTGTTTTTGCTCAAAATAGTGTAAATTATCAAGTTCCTTTGAAAAAGCCTAAAAGGAAAAATAAAAGAGTATGGGTAGAAAAAGGAACTAGAGCATCAATTGTTAGAAATACATCTTATCCTAAAGCTACATCGAATGCATGTTTTTACTGTATGAAACATGGTCATACTTCAAATAGATGTAAAATTAAGCATTTTGGTGTTCCTAAAGGAAAATATATTTGGGTTCCTATAGTTAAATGAATTGTTTGTCTCTTGTATTTATTGAAAGAAAATTGATCATTTAGTATGTTTTAAATAGAATGCTCATTAGGTCAATTATAAAATCAACTCCCTATGAATTGTTAAATGGTAGAAAGCCTAATGTTGCTCATTTAAAAATATTTGGATGTAAGTGCTTTGTGTTAAATAATGGAAAGGACAACTTAGGAAAATTTGACTCAAAAGCTGATGAGGGCATTTTCTTAGGTTATTCATTAACTAGTAAGGCTTACAGGGTGTTTAATAGAAGAACCTTAAATATTGAAGAATCTATTCATGTTACTTTTGATGAGATTGTAGACCTTGGGGGAAATCCTCTTGAGTCAAATAAAGAATTTGCAGGTGATGATGAGTATATAAGAGAGGCTCTTGATGAATTATATTTGGAAGAAAATGAGCCTTCTCAAATGCCTAAATTAGCAAAATAATGGCAATCACCTAGAGGACTCTCAATGGACAATATCATTGGTGATATCTCAAAAGGGGTAAGAACAAGAAATATGACTAATTTCTGCATGTTTGTAGCTTTTGTGTCACATATAGAACCCAAAAATGTTGAGGAATCACTTAAAGATGACCAATGGTGCATAGCCATGCAAGAAGAACTTAACCAATTTGAAAGGAATCAAGTCTGGGAATTAATCCCAAGAGAAGAATCACATCAAGTTATAGGAACCAAATGGGTGTTTAGAAATAAACTTGATGAAGATGGAAACATAACAAAGAATAAAGTCAGACTTGTTGCCAAAGGGTATTGTCAGGAGGAAGGTATAGACTATGATGAGACTTATGCTCATGTTGTCAGGTTAGAGGCTATACGCCTACTTCTTGCTTATGCATCTTTGATGAAATTTAAATTATATCAAATGGATGTTAAGAGTGCATTTTTGAATGGTTTTATTAAAGAAGAAGTTTATGTGGAGCAACCCCCTGGATTTGAGGATTTTAGTTATCCTAATCATATTTTTAAATTAAAGAAAGCATTATATGGGTTGAAACAAGCTCCTAGATCTTGGTATGAAAGGCTAAGTAGTTTCCTAACATCAAATGATTTTTCTAGAGGAAAAATTGATTCTACTCTGTTTATAAAGAAAGTTAAAGAACATATCTTATTGGTTCAGGTATATGTTGATGATATTATTTTTGGATCAACTGATAATTCGTTATGTGTAGAATTTGCTAAGATAATGCAGGGAGAGTTTGAAATGGCTATGATGGGAGAATTGAAATTCTTCCTTGGACTTCAAATCAAGCAACTTAAAGATGGCATTTTCATCTCTCAAACCAAATACTGCAAAGAGATCCTTAAAAAGTTTAGAATGGACACCTCAAAGGAAGCTAACACACCCATGGGAACTTCATGCTATCTAGACAAGGATGAATCAGGTTTGGAAGTTAATCAATCTATGTATAGAGGTATGATAGGCTCACTGTTATACTTAACTGCAAGTAGACCTGATATTATGCATTCTGTCTGTGTGTGTGCTAGATTTCAGGCTTGTCCAAAAGAATCTCACCAAATTGCAGTAAAACATATTTTAAAATATTTAAAAGGAACTACTGGTTTTGGTTTATGGTATCCATTTGATGCTTGTACTAGTTTAATAGGATATTCTGATGCTGATTATGGTGGATGCAAAATTGATAGGAAAAGTACTAGTGGGACATGTCATTTGTTAGGTTCATCCTTAGTATCTTGGCATTCTAAGAAACAGGCATGTGTTACTTTATCTACCACTGAAGCTGAATATATTGCAGCTGGTAATTGTTGTGCTCAAATTCTGTGGATGAAACAACAGTTAGAAGATTATAGTATATTTTTAAATGACATACCTTTCATGTGTGATAATACGAGTGCAATCAATCTTACTAAAAATCCAGTAATGCACTCTAGGACTAAGCACATAGAAATTAGACATCACTTTTTGAGAGATCATATCAGCAAAGGAAACTGTAAAATAGAGTACGTTGATACAAAGCATCAATTAGCAGATATTTTTACTAAGCCTCTACCCAAGGATAGATTCTATGATCTTAGAAGAGACTTAGGGATATTAGAAATAGCTTAAATTCTGCTTAATTAGTCAGTTTTTGGATGGTTGTGATGTTATAATTCATTGTGTAGGATGTTAATAGATTATCATGTGTATAAACCTCAAAAATTTGATGTACTCTCTAGAATAATCGATTAATTGGAGTTATAATCGATTATTTGCATCCAAATCACCCAAAACACGACATTCCTCTCTGGATTAATCGATTAATTCGCCCAATAATCGATTAAAATCAGTATTAATCGATTAACAACTCAAATTAATCGATTAAATGGGTCTGGTACTGGTTTAATCGATTAATTTGAGTTTTAATCGATTAAACCTGGCAAATTTTGATTCCTAGCCATTGCCAACAGCTCTCTTGACCCTTATTCACTTCCATATGACCGTTAGACATGCTTGGTTATAAATAGGGACCTCCATTTCACTTCTACTAACTTCTATCTCTTGAAATCAAGCTTTCTTGCCTCATTATATCAATCTTGCCTTCTTCTCACTTAACTTGTCCTCTTAAATCTTCTTGTTACTCTTCTAATCCTTCAATGGCCTCATCTTCTCGTGCAAAAATCCCCACTAGAAGAAGATCTGCACCCTCATCTCATCCCCGCCTAATTCTGTAGAAGGATGGATCTCTGATGCAGATGGCCGACAATAATTTTTGTCCTATTGGAAGGAACGTGCTATTATTTCTCCTAAGTTCCTTATTGGTGAGCAGTTCATCAATAGGGGATTCAACTTTCCCAATCTCCTTGAAATTCAAGGAGTTCTCCCTTTCATCCAAATGCAAGGTACGTATTATCCTGACTTAGTTAGGGTATTTTACTCTAGGTTCAAATTTAGAGATCAAATTGCTACCTCTCGAGTAAAGGGGGTCACAATTATTCTTGATGATGATATTTGGGAAAACGTTGCCCACTTTCCTATTAAAGAAGATGCTATTAACGTGTATGGTGAGTTAGATGATTTTGACAGGATCTTAGTTTATCGTTCTTTTCTACGAAACCCCTCCATGGAGATTGGGCGTCTCCTTCTAGTTGGACCTTTGAAGAAGGAGGAACGCATGATTTTACATCTACTTGTTTGGATCCTATGTCCCCGGGCTACGAATCATGCTCAATGTTCTTCAATTGATCTTCGTATTATTCATGCCATAATGAATAATGAGCCTTTAGATTGGGGCGTTCTTGTCACCATGACTATGTTAAAAGCCAAACGCCATCCCACCTTCAAAATTCCATATGCTCTCCTTGTCTCTCGCATCCTTGAATACAAAGGAGTAAATGTCGAAGGTGAACAAACAGTACGAACAAATAACTTGAATCGTATACTAGACAGAACATTGATCCAACAACAAATGGTGCGTGTCAACGATATTTATGTTCACAAGGATGACGTTCCAAACCAAGGTGACGATAATGAAGATTCTGATGAAGATATGCCTCCTACTGCTGAGCTTCCCTCTGATCAAATCCAAAGTGTTGGAACTTCCTCTACTCATCATGAAACTCGACAATCCATGGAAGACATGCTATCTGATATGAATCAGAGGATGCAGGCCTTCTTCACTCTTTCTGGAGTACGGCATGAGGAAATAATTCGCCGTATATCTGATGTAGATGATAAAGTGTGCCATTTAGAAAAAAGATTTGATGCACACTTTCATAGTGATGATAGTGAAGAATTTTAAATTTGATTGTTATTTTTTCTTATATTGTAATGAATGCTTATTTCTGAAATAAAATGTGGTGTTCTTTTATTGCTTTGATTGAGGGGGATTTATCTCCAAGTTATGCATATTTTGAGGGGGAGCCCTTACGATTATTATTGAAGCATGCTTTCAATTTTTGATTATAATCAAAATAGGGGGAGAAATATTTAAAGCCTAATATTATTATTTTTAAATATTATCTGGTATGTTTAATGTGTTTGTTAGTATGACAGATAAAACAGGTTATTACAAGGCTTTAAAAGAAAATTTTGATCATCATAAAAAAGGGGGAGATTGTTGAACATTCAAGGACTTGATGTTAGACTTGATGGACATGAAGCTTGTTGATTTTGATGATGATTCAATAACACAAGAACGTAGAGAGTTGAAGACTTGTTTTATAATGTAATAACTCTATTTTGATTAGATTGAGTCTATAATATTAGAGTTTGAGATAGCCGATACATAGTCTGCACCTTAGAAGCTTCAAAAAGCTTAATTTTATCAAAGTGCCTCGACTTTAATCGATTAAATGGTGAAATAATCGATTAAAACAGTGAGAAAAACCATTTTCTGTATCTGCTCACTGGTTTAATCGATTAACACACCTATTAATCGATTAACAGGCTTGTTAATTGATTAACAGGTCTTTTAATCGATTAAAATAGAGATTTTTGGGGTTCTGTTGATTTTGGCTCTGTAATAATCGATTAACACTTCATTTAATCGATTATTTCAGTCAGATTTTGATTTTTAACTTCAAATCAACCCTATTTTCGAAAACCCTAATTCCAAGACTCATAGTTTCGAAAATCCCAATTCCCAAACCCTAATTTCTCTACTTAAGCTTCTCTATGGCACTCAGAAAATAAGAACAACCTTTTTCATACAAAAAGTTAAGTGTTGTGAGTGCCAGAGAACTGTTTGTTGCAAGAAAAAGGGGCTTTTGGAACCTGGTGTGGGCTAGAAGCGATAAGAATCACTAAGTGGAGTTCTTAGTGGATTGTGTGTTGTGCCGTCTCTAGGGAAAGTTGTTCTTTATCTCTTGTGAATTTCAAGAGAGGTGTTTTCTTTACTTTATCTTTTCCATTGTAATTTTTTTGTAACAACTGTGATTATAGTGACAGCGTTAATCCTCTGTTTGAGTGATTAGCAACTGAACGTAGGGTCTTTTGATCCAAACCAGTACAAATCTCTTGTGTAAGATTCTATCTCTACTCTATTTACATTTACACAGTTTTTAATCGGTAAAATTTAGGGAAAATTTTGAAAACCTAATTTTTGTTAAGAAACCAATTCACCCCCCCTCTTGGTTTTTGTCCGACCACGCGAACATTCCGCTGCGCGATTCTAACAGAAGCCATTTAGAATGAAATGAGAGGAAGATAAGGAGTTTTGAAGAGAAGTAAGGCTTTGAAGAGACAAGAGAGCTTAGAATGTGTGAAGAATGCTTTGAATTGAAGTTTGGAATTGTTTGGACAATTTTTAAAGCTTAAAGAGTCGTTACCAACGGCTAGAATAACCTTAACGATGCCAAATAATCGATTATCACAGTGATAATCGATTATTTCTTCATCCCTTCCCATAAAGTGCATGAATAATCGATTATCTGGTTTGATAATCGATTATTCCAGAGAGAAATAATTGATTTGGGTCAATTTAGTACAAATAATCGATTATTACCCCAAATAATCGATTGTTACAGAAAGATTTTTCATGAATCACTCATTTAAGCTTCAATAATCGATTATTACCCAAGATAATCGATTATTCCAGAGAGATTAACATGTATTAGACACAGGATAATCGATTATTCCCCCATATAATCGATTATTCCAGTACAGAATGCAAAGATTTTTCAGTTAAGCAGAGTTTAGACTATTTTTAATATTCCTAAGTCTCTCCTAAGTTCATAGAATCTATCTATCCTTTGGAAGAGGTTTGGTAAATATGTCTGCTAACTAATGCTTTGTGTCTATATACTCAATTTTACAATTTCCTTTAGATATGTGATCTCTTAAAAAATTATGCCTAATCTCAATGTGTTTGGTTCTAGAATGCATAACAGGATTCTTTGTGAGATTTATTGCACTTATATTATCACATATTAAGGGAATGTAACTTAGAAAAATATTATAATCTTCTAGTTGTTGTTTCATCCATAAAATTTGAGCACAACAATTTCTAGCTGTAATATATTCAACCTCAGTTGTGGATAAAGCAACACAAGCTTGTTTCTTGGAATGCCATGAAACTAAAGATGATCCTAATAGATGACAAGTACCACTAGTGCTTTTTCTATCTACTTTATAGCCACCATAATCAACATCAGAATAACCTAATAAGCTACGAGAATCTTCAGATGGATACCATAAACCAAATCCCGTGGTTCCTTTTAAATATTTTAATATCCTTTTTACTGCAGTTAAATGAGATTCTTTTGGACATGCTTGAAATCTAGCACACACACACACAGATTGCATGATATCAGGTCTACTTGCAGTTAAATATAATAAAGAGCCTATCATACCTCTATACATTGATTGATTAATTTCCAAACCTTATTCATCCCTATCCAAATAGCAGGAAGTTCCCATTGGTGTTTGTGCAGCTTTTGCAGTATCCATCTAAAATTTCTTGAGAATCTCTTTACAGTATTTGGTTTGAGACACAAAGGTGCCATCTTTAAGTTGCTTAATTTGAAGTCCAAGAAAGAATGTCGATTCTCCCATCATTGACATTTCAAATCTTCCCTGCATTATCTTAGAAAATCCTTCACACAAGGATTTATCAATTGATCCAAAATTAATATCATCAACATATACTTGAACTAATAGAATATGTTCTTTTACTTTCTTAATAAATAGGGTGGAATCAATTTTTCCTCTAGAAAAATCATTTGAAATTAGGAAACTACTTAATGTTTCATACCAAGACCTAGGAGCTTGTTTCAAACCACATAAAGCTTTCTTTAGTTTAAAAATGTGATTAGGATATTTAAAATCTTCAAATCCAGGGGGTTGTTCCACATATACTTCCTCTTTGATAAACCCATTTAAAAATGCACTTTTAACATCCATTTGATATAGTTTAAATTTCATCAATGAGGCATAAGCAAGAAGTAGGCGTATAGCCTCTAACCTGGCAATAGGAGCATAGGTTTCATCATAATCAATACCTTCCTCTTGACAGTAACCTTTGGCAACAAGTCTGGCTTTATTCTTTGTTATATTTCCATATTCATCAAGTTTATTTCTAAATACCCATTTTGTTCCAATAACTTGATGAGATTCTTCTCTTGGAATTAATTCCCAAACTTGGTATCTTTCAAATTGATTTAGTTCTTCTTGCATTACAATGCACCATTGGTCATCTTTGAGAGCTTCCTCAACACTTTTGGGTTCAATCTGTGAAATAAAAGCTACATACTTACAGAAATTTGTCATATTTGTAGTTCTTACCCCTTTTGAAATATAATCAATTATATTGTCCATTGAAAGTCCTCTTGGTGGTTGCCACTCTTTTGCCAATTCAGTTGGTTGAGATGGCTCATTCTAATTTAAGTACATTTCTTCTAGAGCTTCTCTTATGTACTCATCATCACCTGCATATTCTTTATTTGTCTTAAGAGGATTTCCCTCAAGGTCTACAATTTCATCAAAAGTAACATGTACAAATTCTTCAATATTCAAGGTTCTTCTATTGAATACTCTATATGTTTTGCTAGACAGTGAATAACCTAAGAAAATTGAAGCACTTGTTGGATTTGATGAAGACATATAGAGTTTAGTTTGTAGGTGTGTAGGTGAATAGGTTTCAGGTTTAGAATTTTATCTCTTGATAGTTCAATAGATCTTGTGATAAGCGCCTTTAAATGATGCATCTCATTGAACTTATTTTACTGCATGAAAAACCAACCTTTAAGCATTAAAAGAACAAACTGATTTTTTCAATCTGTTAAAAAGAAGTTCAATCTGTTAAAATCACTTAAAATAGGAAATGTTCATATGTTGTCAAAATTTTAATTGATTGAATCGCAGAATCAACAGGTTAAAATGTTCTTAATGATTTTTTCATATTAAAGGTTTCGCAATTTTAATCTATTGAAATCAAGTTCAATCTATTGAACCAGAGAGATGTTATTTTTCATTTTGAAGTATCTAAGAATTTCAATCTGTTGAAATCAAGTTCAATCTGTTGAAACAGAGAGATCATTTTTTCATTCTAAGACATCACAGGATTTCAATCTGTTGAAATATATTTTAATCTGTTGAAACATAGAGCTACCATTTTTTCCAAACTATTTCAATCCATTGAAGGCTCGAAACAACTGATTGAATTAGTTTTAAATGAAATCAATCGATTGAAACGTCATTTTAATCGATTGAATCTATCAGTTTCTCTCTTTTACTCTATAAATACAGTTTTGATTTCTCTTTTGAAAACACAATTTGGAAAACATTTGAAAGCAATCTTAGAGCTCTCATATTTGTGCCTTTCTCTATGCATTCATAAACTTTTCATATCATAAGGCATTTAGATCAAGATTGTTGAAAGTTCATCAAGAGAGAAAGTTCTGAGTTAGGGAAATTGCTTCTGGACTTCTAAATTGTTAAAGCTGCAGTCCAGGTTTATTCTTTTCATATACTTGTACAATGTTTAATTGTGTAGATTGGGTTTGAATTTGCACTGGTTACAGTAACTGGGTTTGGTTACTGGGTGGTTAATTCAAGAGTCTATCTTGTGGTGTTGTAAGATAGTTCTTGGGGTAGATTGGTGTATATCTACTGGTTTGTATTTTCACTTGGAATTAGTGGAACTTGGCAGATTTGTCAAGAACTGGATGTAGCTCTGGGAAAGAGTGAACCAGTATAAACTCTTGTGTTGAATTTCTACTTTCATCTCTTTTCAATTCTTGCTTATATTCTTTCTTTGTTTAAAACCAAATCTGCCTAATAAAAGATTGGATAAAGATTAACCATTCTTCCAAAAGAAAGAGTGTTTTTCGAAAAGATTTCAAAAGTTCAATTCACCCCCCCCCCCCTCTTGAACTCAACCATTAATTCTTACAATTGATACTAGAGCTGGTTCTTGTAAGTTACTCAAGAATTCGGTCCAAGAAAGGTTTAAATGGCTGAGGGAAAGATGAACTTTTCGGAAGGAGCCTCTATCAATAGGCCTCCTCTATTTGCTGGTGTGAATTATTCTTTCTGGAAGGTTAGAATGAAAATCTTTATTGAATCTCTTAATAGGGGTATTTGGGATATAATTGTTAATGGGCCTTTCAAACCAACTCATACAGTAGATGGTAAAATTGTTGAAAAAGACTGGGCTAAATTAACTGATGCAGAAAATAGGAAAGTTCAATATGATTATACTGCTAAGAACATTATTACCTCTTCCTTAAATCTTGATGAGTTTTTCAGGGTTTCTCAATGTGCCTCTGCCAAAGAAATGTGGGAGATTCTAGAGGTCACTCATGAGGGTCTCTCTGACGTGAAAAGGGCAAGAAAGCATGAATTAATTAGAGACTATGAATTGTTCAAATTGCAGCAAGGTGAAACCATTGTAGATGTGCAGAAAAGATTCACGCATATAGTCAATCATCTAATTGGATTAGGCAAGACATTTGACAAGGAAAAGTTAAACATCAAGATCCTAAAATGTCTGGACAGAACTTGGCAACCAAAGGTGACACCTATATCAGAATCAAGAGAGTTAACTGAGATGACTACTGCATCATTGTTTGGTAAGCTAAGGGAACACGAGTTGGAGATCAATAGGTTTAAAGAACAAGAAAATGCAGAGAAGAAAAGCATAAACATTGTTCTCAAGACAATTGAAGAAAGTAGTGATTCGAAGAAGATGAATCGAGAATCGACTCTGTTGGTTAAGAAGTTTGGGAAATTTCTTAAAAAGAAGAACGAACTGGCCAGGTTAAAAGGTACACCGATAAAAGAACTGAATCTACTCAAAATACTTTTACTTGTTATTCTTGTGGTAAGCGGGGACACATAAGGAGTGAATGTCCGAGAAAAATCCAAGAATCAAAACAAGAAAGAGTTAAAGTACAAAGGGAAAAAGGCCTACATAGCTTGGCAAGACAATGATACATCCTCTAGTTCACGTATTCGAAGGTGAAGAAGTGAATCTATGCTTAATGGTCGGCTGTGAATCCTCTTCATCTCATGTAAGTTCAACCCCCACAGAAAATGAAATGAATTACAGCACATTACTAACTGCTTTCAATGAAATGCATAATGAAGCTAGAAATTTATCTCATACAAATAATCGGTTAAAAGGACTAAATAACTAGTTAGAGAATAGGGTTAAAGTTCTAGAAGAAGAGTTACTAGAAAGCAAGACAGATATGGAACATCTTGAAATAATCTACAATAATTCATCTGATGGTAATGCTGCTGCTAACAACAATTGTGAAAAGTGTATCTCTCTGAAGAATAAGGTTGAGTACTTGATTAAAAATCTGTCTAAGTTTACTCAAGGTAAAGAAAATTTAGATACACTTCTTGGGTCCCAAAACTGTGTTTTTGATCATTCTGGAATTGGGTACAAACCTAAGGTTGGGGTTAAAACTAAAAGATATTTGAATTTCTTTTCTTTTAGAAAATCAACAACATCTCCTTTCTCATCTTGTCATTACTGTATGAAAAAAGGGCATACTATAAAATTCTATCATATTAGAAAACACTTTGTGCCACAGGGTAAAATGAGATGGGTTCCAAAATATGTCAAACAGAAAATTTGACCCCTAAGGACCCAAAGTATTTAAGGGTACCAAATACTTGATGCTTGATTTTTCAGGAACAGCAGCAAAAATCACTTTGGTACTTGGACAGCGGATGCTCAAGGCATATGACAGGTGATATTTCCAAATTCTAGAAACTGAGATTGAAGAATGGAGGACACGTGACATATGGAGATAACAACAAGGGAAGAATCTTAGGTTCTGGAGATATAGGAGATGGTGAAACTGTGACCTTTCACAATGTTCTTCTTGTTGAAGGTCTCAAGCACAACTTAATCAGTATAAGTCAATTATGTGATCTAGGTCACAAGGTTATCTTCAAACCAGAAATCTATCTAATCTGTGAGCCAAAATCTGACACGGTAATGTTGGTAGGTAAGAGGTTAAATAACATTTACATGCTAGATATCAAGCATTCTATCTCATCTCAAAGTTGTCTTCTTACTAAAGAAGAAGAATCTTGGTTTTGGCATAAAAGGCTTGCACATATTCATATTAATCATCTTGACAAACTGATTTCTAAAGATTTAGTCTCTGGGCTACCTAAGCTTCAAATTCTGAAAGACAAAATCTGTGAAGCTTGTTTAAAAGGTAAACAAACTACAAAATCCTTTTCAAACAAAAACATTGTTTCTACTTCTAGACCTTTGGAACTGCTTCACATGGATTTGGTTGGTCCTTCAAGAAATAAAAGCCTAGGTGGTAATCTCTATATCATGGTAATTGTTGATGATTTTTCCATATTTACTTGGACTATTTTGCTAAAAGTCAAATCTGATTCTTTCAAATCTTTTAAAAATCTTGCCAAGGTTTTACATAATGAGAAAGGCTATTTCATTGCTTCCATTCAAAGTGACAATGGTGGAGAATTTGTAAATGAAAAGTTTGAATTATTCTGTGAAAAGTATGGCATAAAGCACAACTTTTCTGCTCCAAGAACTCCTCAACAGAATGGTGTTGTGGAAAGAAAGAACAGATCCATTGTGGAACTGGCTAGAACAATGCTTTGTGAAAATTCCTTACCTAAATACTTTTGGGCAGATGCTGTAAACACTGCTTGTCATGTGTTGAATAGAGTTTTGACTAGACCCATTCTTAAGAAAACCCCATATGAACTTTACAAAGGAAGAAAACCCAACATAAACTATTTCAGGGTTTTTGGATGTACATGTTTTGTTTTAAACAATGGGAAAGAAAATTTTGGCAAGTTTGATGAAAAATCTGATAAAGGTATCTTTCTTGGCTATTCTTCTAACAGTCATGCATATAGAGTCTATAATTTAAGACTAAAATCTGTTGAAGAATTAGTACATGTTGCTTTTAATGAGTCTCCTCGAGTGTTGCAGAGTAAAACAACAGGTACTGCAGATGATGATGAATTAATTGATAATTCTTATAAGTTAAAACATCTCAGTGGTTCAGATCAGTGTACTATCGAAGAAGGTGATCAATCAATTGATCCTACAAAAACTTATCCACCAGAAAGAATTGTTGAAGAACAAGAAGAAGATATCCTGGATGAGCTTCATAAAGAATGGATTGTCCCAAGAGATCTTTCTCTAGACAATGTCATTGGGCAAATCAATAAGGGAGTATCCACTAGACATTCTCTTAATCAATTCTGCAATCATATGGCATTCATTTCACAAATTGAACCTAAAACTGTTAAGGATGCATTAAATGATGAATATTGGGTTAGTGCCATGCATGATGAGCTTAATCAGTTTGAAAGAAATAATGTGTGGGAATTAGTTCCTAAATCCAAAGATATCAATGTAATTGGTACTAAGTGGGTATTCAAAAACAAATTAGATGAACACGACATTATTACTAGAAATAAAGCTAGGTTGGTAGCCAAAGGATATAATCAACAGGAAGGAATCTCACCTCACCGCTACTAAAAGGATTCTCAAGTACCTTAAAGGAACCATTAATGTTGGACTATGGTATCCTGAAGGTGCCTCTCTAAAACTTGTTGGATTTTCTGATTCTGACTTTGCAGGATGTAGATTGGATAGGAAAAGTACCTCTGGTACATGTCATTTACTGGGAAGCAGTCTCATATCATGGCACAGCAAAAAACAAGCATGTGTAGATCTTTCAACTGCTGAAGCTGAATACATTGCAGCTGGGAGTTGTTGTGCTCAGAGTATCTACCTTAAACAACAATTGAAAGATTATGGAGTATTTCTCAACACAGTACCTCTGGTTTGTGATAATACTAGTGCAATTAATCTAACTAAAAATCCTATTCAACACTCTAGAACTAAGCATATTGAAATTAGACATCACTTTATTATAGAACATGTTTCTAGGGGTGATTGTGAAATTTTATTCATTGATACTGAGAAACAATTAGCTGACTTGTTCACAAAACCACTTCCTAGAGATAGACTTAATATGCTTAGAACTGAATTAGGAATTTTGGATCTATCTAGTATTGAATAATTGATTCTTTATTATGATACTGTGCTTTTTAACATATTGATAATATGTTCAATCGATTAAATTGTATGAAAATTTTGAAATTAAGTGTTTTAATCGATTGAAATTGCGAAATAATCTGTTGATTTCCTGATTCTCAATCTCTGTTCATGATGTATTGCCAGTTTAATCGATTAAATGAGTTTTTAATCGATTTATTTCAATAACTCTGTAGCTCTGCATGTTTTTCTGTTACAAATCAATCGATTAAATCTTCGATTCAATCGATTTAATTCACTTTTGATGCTCTGCATGTTTTTCTGTTACAAATCAATCGATTAAATCTTCGATTCAATCGATTTATTTTACTTGTGATGATCTGCATCTATATCAGTAATTGAAAATTAATTGATTTTATGGAAAATCAATTGGTTAATATTTTTAGGGTTAGTAGTGTATGCGTTGCTTCTAATCACTTACTGCAGATTGAGATGTATGCCTTTGCAACTGGGAACAACTTCAGCTACTCTCTTAAATGTAATAGTTATCCAATAAAAACTGAATGACTGTGATTGGAAATCAGATGTGAAGGTAATCGAGTATCACAGTAACAACTCTCTCTCTCTCTCTGCCTTTACCATCTCTGACGCATGGAGCAGAACAACAGTAATTCACAAAAAGACAAAATTGACTATTCAAAGTAGATAAAGGGTCTCGTTTCTTTTTAAGCATGCAATAGTGATTCGAAAATCTTGTACTCTCTCCTTGAAAATATTCTCTCTTCTCTGTTTTTCGGTTCATCTCTCAAAACAACATGTTCAAGCGCACCAAATCTAGGAGGAAGAAGTTCAGCAAAGGAGAATCCTCAACTGCTGTGCAAGAAACATCAGGAGGAGGGTGCATTGAATCCTGGTTCAATGGGAACCAAGAAAAGATGGACTTATTCATTCACGAAATGAGCAGGAAACAGATTAATATTCCCAAGGCTCTGAAATTCTCGTGGTTGGATACTGAAGGGTTCAGAGGTGTTCGAAAGTTGCTGCAACACCAGAAACTTTAGAAGTTCCTTGAGCTCAATGGTAGAATCTATCCTGATCTTATTAAAGTTTTCTTTACTAATCTGTCATTTGAAGGTTCTACACTCAAAACTCAAGTTAAAGGAGTGGAAATAGAGATTACTCCCACTGTCTGGAAAAATGTTGCTGGACTCAAGGATGAAGGAGTAAAAGTCACTAAAGGATATACCTCTGATGTAGAAGAATTCAATAAAGTCCAATACTTTCGCTCGTGTATGAGAAATAAGCGTGACTCTGTGAGTTCCTTCAACACTGGAAAGCTTAACCTTGAAGAAAGAATTCTTACGTTCATAGTGGCCTGGCAGCTTACTCCCAGGGGGAGCAATCATGCAGTACTGAATGAAGGGGATTTGGTATTGATGTACTGTATCCACCACAGAATCAGAGTAAATTGGGTATTTGTCATCAAGGATCATATGATCAAAGCAAAAAGGCTAAGTGATTTTAGGTATCCTTATGCAATCCTAATTTCTAAATTTCTAACTCATTTTGGTATTGACTTGGAAGAAGAATTGGCTGAAATCATTCACCCCACAAATGAGGTTAACAACTCCATCCTTCATAAAATGGGATTCATCAAGATTGATGATGAGTGGATTTCAAAAGAAGAAGCTGGGAGAGAAGAAGAAGTCAAAGAAGAAGAAGAAGAAGAAGAAGAAGAGGAAGAAGATGAGAATACTGGTGCTCCAAGTGCTGCTGAAGCAAGACAAACAGACCCTATGGAAGATGTCATGGAAGAGCAGTCTCCATTGGAAGTGATTCCTTATATACCACAACCTGACCGTGGCACGCCTCTTTCACAGTTCGAACGGACTATGCTGCGTCAGATGAATGAAATACAACAAACCAAAGGAGGCACATGGTGATGACATTTGCTCTGCAAGCTCGCCAGCATCGACTGTATGAAGACTCCATTGCCAGATTTCAACACATTGACAATCAACTGGAGGATATCTTCAACAGAATTGGTGACCTCCAATTCAATCAGGGTCCCTAGGATGGTGATGAATGAAGTTTAGTTTTAAATGCTTTAAGTTCACTTGTTTCTTTTGTTTTTTTGGTACCTACATGGTACTTATGGACTGCAATTAAACACTTTTTGATGAAGTTAAATAGGGGGAGAAGTATTTGCTTATAATTGACACTACACACACATCACAAAATCATATATGTCTCTGTTCTGTTATTGTTCATGCAGGTGCAGTGGTTATTTGTCTCCATCAAATAGGGGGAGATTGAAGCACTTGTTGGATTTGATGAAGACATATAGAGTTTATAGAGTTTAGTTTGTGGGTGTGTAGGTGAATAGGTTTCAGGTTTAGAATTTAATCTCTTGATAGTTCAATAGATCTTGTGATAAGCGCCTTTAAATGATGCATCTCATTGAACTTATTTTACTGCATGAAAAACCAACCTTTAAGCATTAAAAGAAAAAACTGAGTTTTTCAATCTGTTAAAAAGAAGTTTCAATTTGTTAAAATCACTTAAAATAGGAAATGTTCATATGTTGTCAAAATTTTAATTGATTGAATCGCAGAATCAACAGGTTAAAATGTTCTTAATGATTTTTTCATATTAAAGGTTTCGCAATTTTAATCTGTTGAAATCAAGTTCAATCTGTTGAACCAGAGAGATGTTATTTTTCACTTTGAAGTATCTCAGAATTTCAATCTGTTGAAATCGAGTTCAATCTGTTGAAACAGAGAGATCATTTTTTTCATTCTAAGACATCAAAGGATTTCAATCTGTTGAAATATATTTTAATCTGTTGAAACAGAGAGCTTCCATTTTTTCTAAACTGTTTCAATCCATTGAAAGCTTGAAACAACCGATTGAATTAGTTTTAAATGAAATCAATCGATTGAAACGTCATTTTAATCGATTGAATCTATCAGTTTCTCTCTTTTACTTTATTAATATAGTTTTGATTTCTCTTTTGAAAACACAATTTGGAAAACATTTGAAAGCAATCTTAGAGCTCTCATATTTGTGCCTTTCTCTGTGCATTCATAAACTTTTCATATCATAAGGCGTTTAGATCAAGATTGTTGAAAGTTCATCAAGAGAGAAAGTTCTGAGTTAGGGAAATTGCTTCTGGACTTCTATATTGTTAAAGTTGCAGTCCAGGTTTATTCTTTTCATATACTTGTACAAAGTTTAATTGTGTAGATTGGGTTTGAATCTGCACTGGTTACAGTAACTGGGTTTGGTTACTGGGTGGTTAATTCAAGAGTCTATCTTGTGGTGTTGTAAGATAGTTCTTGGGGTAGATTGGTGTATATCTACTGGTTTGTATTTTCACTTGGAATTAGTGGAACTTGGCAGATTTGTCAAGAACTGGATGTAGTTTTGGGAAAGAGTGAACCAGTATAAACTCTTGTGTTGAATTTCTACTTTCATCTCTTTTCAATTCTTGCTTATATTCTTGCTTTGTTTAAAACCAAATCTGCCTAATAAAAGATTGGATAAAGATTAACCATTCTTCCAAAAGAAAGAGTGTTTTTCGAAAAGATTTCAAAAGTTCAATTCACCCCCCCCCCCTCTTGAACTCAACCATTAATTCTTACAAAAATGACCTCATCGACTTTTGACTCAAATTTTCCTAAGTTATCTTTTCCATTATTTAAAACAAAGCCTTTACATCCAAATATTTTTAAATGAGAAACATTAGGCTTCCTTCCATTTAACAATTCATAAGGAGTTAATTTTATGATTGGCCTAATAAGCATCCTATTCAATACATAGCATGCAGTACTTACAACATCAACCCAAAAATATTCAGGAACATTTGATTCATTTAACATTGTTCTAGCAAGTTCCTCTAGTGACTTATTTTTCCTTTCTACTACACCATTTTGTTAGGGAGTTCTAGGTGCAGAAAAATTATGCAAAATTCCATTTTCTTCACAATAATTTTCAAAGTATTCATTTTGGAATTCCCCACCATGGTCACTCCTTAACACTTTAATTCTTAAGTCTTTCTCATTTTGAATTTGCTTAGCAAACTTTCTAAAAGCTTTAAAAGCCTCACTTTTCAATGTTAAGAAAAATGTCCATGTAAATCTAGAGAAGTCATCAACAATTACGAGAGCATAGTAATTTCCACCAAAACTTTCTAAGTGTAAAAGTTCTAAAGGTTTTGATGTGGAAATAACATTCTTAGATTTAAAAGATGATTTCACTTGTTTACCTTTTTGACATGCATCACATAATCTATCTTTTTCAAATTTTAACTTAGGTAAACCAACAACTAAGTCATTTGATATTAGTTTGTTTAATTGATGCATGTTTATATGAGCCGCTCTCTTATGCCATAACCATGGACTTTCTTCCTTAGCAACTAAGCATGTTACATTAGTATTAGATACACAATCCAAGTCAATCAAATAATTATTATTATGCCTAATACCTTTAAATGCTATATTTTCAGAATCCTTTAAATGAATGGTGCAAAACTTACTTTCAAAAATTACCTTAAATCCTCTATCACAAAGTTGACTTATACTTAGGAGATTGTGCTTTAGCCCATCAACAAGGAGCACATCCTTTATCTCCAAATTATTTGCACCTCCACTATTTCTAGTTCCAAGTATTCTTCCTTTATTGTTGTCCCCATAGGTTACATATCCTTGTACCTTTGCTTTGAAACTCACAAATTTCTTTTTATCTCCAATCATATGTCTTGAACACCCACTGTCAAGATACCACATAGACTTCTTGGATTTGGAAGTTTCCTACAAAACAAGAACATAGTAATCCTAGGTCCTCATAATTATTGGGTCCTTGGGGTTAGAGACAATCAAATCATTTAACTATAGGAACCCAAACATATTTTCCCTTTGGAACACCAAAATGCTTAATTTTACACCTATTAGATGTATGTCCTTGTTTCATACAATAGAAGCAAGCATTAGATGTAATTCTTGAAAATGATACAATTTTATTTTGAGAAGATTTAGATCCTTTTTCAATCCATACTCTTCGGGTTCTTTTACTTTTAGGCTTTTTCATTGGAACATGACAATTTTCTCTAGTTTGTACAATAACCTCATCCTTATAACAATCACTTAATTCTTTCTTAGCTTTATCAAGTAAGTGGCAAAGTATGTCAATATCATATTCATATTTTTTACATGATGCACATGCTATTTGTTTATTTCCTTTTTCCTCTAAACATGCAATTTTCATTTCCATGGATTCCACTTCTTTTTCTGATTTATTCAAACACTTTTTCAAGGTTTTATATTCAGATTTTAAGTCCTTAAAAGTAGTAAACAACTCTTGATATACATTATGCAAGGCATCATAATCATTTTCATCATCACTTGAAGAACAATCAGAATCACTTACTGTTGAACATTCAAGGACTTGATGTTGCAAATAATGATCATGAAGAATGTTGATTTTGATGATGATCCAAGAGCTTAAAGACTTAGAGTATTGAAGATTGAAGATTGATGATTTCTGTATTGTAATAACTCTGTTTTAGTTTGATTGAGTCTGTAATTTTAGAGTCTAAGATAGCCGGTACATAGTCTGAAACTTAGAAGCTTCAAAATGCTCAAATTTATCATGCAGGCTCGGCTTTAATCGATTAAATAGGTATATAATCGATTAAAATAGTGAGAAAACCATTTTCTGTCTAAAACTCACTGTTTTAATCGATTAAACAGCAAAATAATCGATTATTCCATACAGTTCCGTACAGTTAATCGATTATTTCACCAAATAATCGATTAAACCAGAGAGGATTGGGTTCTGACGTATTTGGCTCTGTTTTAATCGATTATTACTCCAAATAATCGATTATTTCAGTCTGTTTCTGATTTTAAACTTCAAACAAATCCTATTTTCGAAAACCCAATTACCAAGAACCCTAGTTTCGAAATCCCCAATTCCTAAACCCTAATTTCCCTACTTAAACTCTGCTTTGGCACTCAGAAAAATAAGAACAACTCTTTCCATACAAAAGTTAAGTGCTTGTGAGTGCCGGAGAACTGTTTGTTGCAAGGAAAGGGGGCTTTTGGAACCTGGTGTGGGCTAGAAGCGATAAGAATCACTAAGTGGAGTTCTTAGTGGATTGTGTGTTGTGCCGTCTCTCGGGGAAAGATCGTTCTTCATCTCTTGTGGATTTCAAGAGAGGTGTTGTCTTTACTTTATCTCTTTGATTTGTAAACTGTTTGTAACAATTTGTTCTTAGTGACAGCGTTAATCCTCTTTTGAGTGATTAGCAACTGGACGTAGGGTCTTTTGATCCGAACCAGTATAAACCTACTGTGTAATCTTCTCTATTTACATTTACGCAGTTTTTAATCAGTAAAATTTGGGGAAAATTTTGAAAACCTAATTTTTATTAAGAAACCAATTCACCCCCCTCTTGGTTTTTGTCCGACCACGCGAACATTCCGCTGCGCGATTCTAACACTTACCTCATAGTCAGAAGAAATGTTGTCATGTGCCATCAAGCAAATATTTGTTTCAACTTCCGAGTCACTTGACTCCGAACTTGAGTCACTATCATTATCGCCGCCGTCAAAATGAGGCGGTCGGAGCGACGCGATGGTTCCGACTTTCCAATTTTCGCATTTTTATTGGTGGTTACAACGCCTTTAGGTTGTCCGATAACCGGGCTGAACCTAGGGGCGATGTTTTTGAAAGAGTGCTCTTGGATTGTCCGATAACCGGGCTAATCCAAGAGCTAGTTTTGAAGGGTTCTCTGGAGTCGCCACCGATGTTTTTACCGGAAACATCGAAAAAGGAATTTAAAAGGCGTTGGTTTTCGAAAAACAAACTTTGGTCATTAGAACCAGAGTTGGGTAAGGGAGTTAGTTACGTGTAAGGGAAGTATTAGTTCCCTTACGACGCCCCTTTCGGGTTCTCTATGATAGACCAGCTATTCTAAGTAAATAAATCGGAAAATGCGCTTTTACCCTTTTATTGTGCGGAATTTAAATTATGACTACATGGCCCTAATGTCTATCGCATAATTAAAATAAAGCGGTAAAGTAGTAGAGAGAGAGTAGAAACCTTTGAAGCAAGCTTTCTTATTAATTCTTTGAAAATTAGGGTGTTATGTAGCAGCCCTTCACTCTACACAGCGTCGGAAACCTCTCGAAACGCTAAAAAAACACTCTTAGAAACGCTCAGAAACTCCGGAAATGCTTCGGAGGGGTTCTAGAGAGAGAATCTAGTGATGTGACAAGAGAGAGAGTGAGAGAACTGTGTGGAATGAGGGGAATGGAGCCCCTATTTATAGGGATTTGCGCCTGTCAGGTCGAGACGGCGGTCTCGCCTAACAAGGTCGAGACGAGTGTCTCGCCAAACGAGACGGCGGTCTCGCCACTTGTGCAAGGCGAGACGGCCGTCTCGAATCCGAGACGGCGGTCTCGACCCTCAAGGGCGAAAATCCTTATTTTTGTGCCAGGAAACCCTCTTATCCTAGTATGGGGCCTAATAGTCTCTCTTAGTCGCTTCTTAGGCTTCTTCCATCTTCGAAAAGGAGGTCTTTTGGTCTTTATTATGAGGCCGGGCAAGATTTGGGGTCTACAGCTGCCCCCCCTTTTCCCGACTAGTCGACTATTGGCCTTTTGTGCCAAGGAGATCGACTGGAGGGTAAAGGAGTTGACCCTCTTGCCCGGTTGTCCTTCAGACACTCCGTCTTGTGGCGGTTGATCTTCCAGAAAAAAAGTGTGCTTCCAGGACGCTTCTTCTGGTGATAACTGATCCCTTCGGCTGATGAGTACGAACCCCCATCTGGTTTTGACGAGTATGAACCCTCGCCCGGTAAGCCCCCTTTTGTAAGGCCTGATGAGTATACACCCCCATCTGGTGTTTGACAAGTATGAACCCCCATCCGGTAAGCCTCTTTTTGTAAGGCCCGATGAGTATACACCCCCATCTGGTGTTGTGCCCCCGGATGCTCCTTCTTGCGGTAGCTGATCCTTTGGTAGTGATGGTGGCTTACTGCTCTAGCTCATGCGCCGAGCGTTGAGGTGTGTTCTTTTTGTTGGTCTTCTTTGGAGATGTTGTCGTCCAGTCTGCGCTGGAGACTTGGTGTTCATCCAGCTTTGTTGATTGCTGAGGATTCTTTGTTTTTGATCTTTTAGTGGTGATCACCCGACTCTTGCTGGCTGGTCGGGGATTTTTGATGAGTGCCTCTTTGGTAGGCAGAAATCCTCTAGGGATTTGTTGATCTTGGTGACACCTCTTGAGTAGGCGGATATCCATTGAAAATTTGCTGATTTTGATGGTGCCTCTGAGTAGGAAGATACTCCATTGAGTTTCTGGTAATGCCTCTGAGTAGGCAGATGCTTTATCGGAAGTGAAGACTTTTGGCTGCATTTGTTTTGCCTCTGACTAGGCTGATATGTGGATGATCTTTCTCTTTTTGGTGATCCACCGGGGAATTGATTGCCTTCCCGGGGATCTAATTTTGATCTCCCCCCCTAAGGGAATGGAGTTTTGACTCCTTGTTGGATGTTGTTGGTATGAGATGGCTTTGCCGATACTCTTGTTTCATTGGGATTTCCGATTCCTTCTTTTTCGTTGATTTTCCCTTTTTTGCGGTGACCCACTTAGGGATTTTATTGATTGCCTAAAAGTTAGGATTGATTTCGCCTTTTTTTTCGCGATTTATCTCTTTTTTATCGCGATTTTGAAATCTGGCTTTTTTATGGGGATGCGTAAGCCTTTGTACTTTTTAGTCTCTTTTTATTACGCTGGCTTTTTCCCTTCTTTTTGGGGGGGTCCACTAGGGATGACGTTTTATTTCTTTAGTGATCCACCAGGGAATTAGTTGACTTCCTGGGGATCTAATTTTTCTTTTCTAGGAATGGAGTCTTGGCTCCTTGATTGATGTTGATGCGAGCTATACTTGTGAAGCTCTTATTCCACTGGGGGATGGGAATTTTTGATTCCTTTTTGTAGAATTTTTTGGAGATCCACTTGAGGATTTTTATTCGGCCTTCTTTGTCATGTCCTTTTTGGACATCCGCTGGGGATGCAAGGGTTTTCTTCTTTTTTTCTCTATTTGTTGAGCCCTTGATGGTTTTGGAGATTGGACTCTTTTGACTGTTGATGATGATGGGCTCTTGGAGCCTTTATTCTCCATTGGGGAGTGTGGAGGAGACTTTGGGTGAGTGTGCTCGATGACTCATGTAGTGGCGATGCTGAGCTGTGAGGAGTATTTTTGTTTTGCCTTCGGAGTAGGCAGGGATCCTCTTGGGGATGACTAAGCCTTTCCGTTGGTTTTTCTTTTATGATGTCTGATGATTGTGCCCTCTTTTATTGGGTGATGATTGGAGCTTTGGCTTCTGGAAGCTTCTTATGACAACTCACTCTTCTTTCTTGAGGGAGAGCAATGTTTGGAGACTTATTACTTTCTTGTGCCTTCTTTTCTGGGTAGAAGGATGGTAGCTGGAGCTCTTGATTTTCAGAAGTTCTTATTCTGTTGAGTCGCTTGATTGACGACCTGCTCCGTTTTCTTGAGGGCATTATTTGGAGACTCAGTCTCAGTGATCCTGTTTTCAATCACAAACATGGAGCTAGTCTCCTTATATGCATGAATGCTTTTCGTTTTTTGTTATTTGTCTAAAGTAATTTTTATTTCTTTCATTTTTGACATTGACAAAGTCGTTTTGTGCGACTACTTGTGTGGATGCCCTAAATGCAATCTTATTCTTATTGATTGATGCATCTGGAAAAGTGACTGGCATTCTCCTGCTGGACTTTTTTATGATTATGATGAAGGGCCCTTCTCTTTTATTCATTTTTTGGTTTAGCCCTATCTTTTGCCTAGACTGCCCTTTTGGGGTTTTCGGTCTAGCGGGCTGCCTTAATTTTTGCCTAGGATATCTTAGCGGGTTTTTTCTTTTTTTATGAATGCCCTAACTTTTGCCTAGACCGCCCTTTGCGGGTTTTCGATCTAGCAGGCTACCCTAACTTTTGCCTAAGAATCTCCTAGCAGGCATTATTCTTTTTATTGTCATTTTTTCTTTCTCTTCTTTTTTTTGAGAGATAGGAGCCTATCATATGCATGCAATGTTTGCGATATGCATCCTATAATACTATTTCAAAAGGATTAACCAATGTGCTTTTACTTCTGATGAGCTTCTGACGTTATGTGCTTTGTCGACAGAATAGGTTGTACCTATTTCGCCGTCTTGACTTTGTCGTGACCAAAGAATGATTGTGTTTATTGTAGAGTGACTTGCTATGTCAGTGCGCCCCTCCCTTTCCTTGGGGATGTCAATCGTCCTATTGATTACTATCTCCACATTTCCCTACTACTTACTAGAATGTCGTAGTGGTAAGGGTCAAGAGAAGAGAAAGAAGAGGATATTTAATTCAAAGGCTTGTGTTTTAGAATTGTTTTATTTTGACAAAAAAATGGTTTTTGTAAGCACGGCTAGCCAAGGTTGGTTAGAGTGTTTAGGCTAGTTTAGACAAACGTTTTGTTTATGGAGTGTTGTCTTGTTCTATGGCCCTTGCTATGACTGATTGACTTCCCTAGTCCGCCCTTTGGGTTTTCAGTCTAGGATGTTGTGTTTTGTTTTGTCCTAACTTTTGTCTAGGTTTCTTTTTTCTTGCTTTGGAAACCTAGCGGACTTTATTTTGTAACCCTAATTTTTGCCTAGGCTACCCTTTATGGTTGTTCGGGTGTCCTAACGGGTTTACCCTAACTTTTGCGTAGCCCCCTTTGGTGGGTTTCCTACCGGGTATCTTGCCCTCTCTTTTTGGCCTTTGGCTTCTTTTGGGCTTCTTTTGATTTTCTTTTCTCTTTACACAACATTGGCGAAACACAACTTTATTATGATGAGGTAAAACTTTATTTTGTGCTTCTAGTCAATCAGTGGTGATGGATTTGACTTTTATTTTGGTCAATGACGCATTTTGATTACTTTGACGCACTTTTGAAAATGTTTGCTTAAACATGGTTATTAATGAGGTTTAGATATGAATAGCAAGAAGAGAAGCAGACAGTAAGAATGACATTCTTTGTAATTAATAGGGAAATATGTGCCCTACAATGCTCGGGGGTCAGGCTAGCCCCGAGGAGTAATCTCTAATAGTCATTGGATTTACAAACCCTAAGAATTAGAAGGAGAACACCTAATGACTAAAGTCGCTTTTGACGCTTGAACCTCTCTATGTGGGAAAATCTTATTCAAGGTGCAGAGGGGAGACTTCCCTTTTCTGCATGTAGCTTGATCCTTTGTAGGGTCATGCCCTAGGCCATGCTTTAAAGGATTGTCTTTAAAATCTGGTGGCTCCCTTATTCCTTGAGAGTTTCTAATGAGCCCTTGGTTTGGGCGGCATCCATATTTCCTCATCATGTGGGTCACCTTCATATTGTTGGGAAAGTCTTTTCATATTGGCAAAAGATATTTCAAAGGTCCTCTTCGGCCGCATCCATTCAAGGTACGGCAAACAACTTGCTGATTCGAATGTCGTCTTTAGCTCAAACTGTGACTAGCTTGCCGCCTACCCTGAGTTTGTCTCTTTGACGGAGCGTTGAAAGAATTGCCTCAGCGTCGTGAATCCAAAGTCTCCTCTTTGGATTATGTTTCTCTTCGATCTTATTATTTTTCCTTTATTCTTGGGAGCATTGTCTTGTAGCTTCTCGGGGGTGTAGGTTCTTCCACTTCTAATCTTGCCCCCGAATTCCGGCTATGCTGGAGATATCTTCATTAATGGGCGGTGTTTTTGCGCATCTCCATGGTACCACCTTATTCGATTCGAGGCGTGAACAAAATGTAATGGCATCCTTGCCCCCTCTTCCTTATTAACTTGGATATCCAATGGTTGAGGTTTGTTATCCTCCTTGGGTTGATCAACCGTTGGAGAGAACTTGATGACAAAAGGCTTACTCTCCATCTTATTCCGATTCATGGGAAGCACATCAATTAATCCTTTCTTTTTTATTATCTTATTATTATTAAAGTGAGAATGAATGCAATAGACGCTTGAAGAGATGATGAAAACAAACAATTTTATTTATTTCATCCAGACAGTGTACATTCCTCAATGCAATGTTTCGAAGTACATTTTTTTTAAAAAGCGGAGAAGCCTAAATGAACTCATAGGCGAGTAAATATTTTTATTTATTTTCTTTTTGACTTCCCGCACATGGCATGCGAATGCCCTAATCCTCTTTTCATGGTATTGAGGAATGTCCACTTCTTCGACTGTCTATTATGTTATGAAGTTTGGTGGATGCATGTATGTATGTATGTGTTTGTTTTTTCCTAAACATTATCATGTTTTATTTTCTAATATGATGTATGATAGTGTTTAGGATTTTGTGTTTTTTTGTATGCGGATGAGGGTATGAAGAATGCCAGCCGCTTTCTAGAATGCAAAAAGATTTTTATTGTTAAAAATGAATGATTTATGAGATGGATATTCCTTAAGACAATGACTTAGGTATCCTCCTTAAAGCTTATGCTTTGTGGGGTATCCTACCCACCTCGGTGTAATGGTTCCTTCCCCATCACAGATTTGACAAGTATAATGGGGGGTCACCACCACACCTTAGTACACTTGTCCTTACCTTGTCGCAAAGGTCACAAATGTGCTCGGGGCCTCTTTCGCCATTGTCTTAGGGATATCTAGTGCTCCCTAGAATGAATGTATTTATGCATGCACCAGTACAAAAGGGCGATAGACGTTCAAAGTGCGATAACTTTTGACTGAGATGTCCGATTTGGACGCACAACATATCAAAACGAAGAGAAAAAGGTGAGAAATCAGACTACAAATACCCAAAGGGGATTTGGCCCAGTAATTTTCTCAAAAAACGCCTCTAAGACCCATTTTTTAGGGGTTTATTAAAATGATGCGTATGCATACTTTCCTTACGCACTTATTTTTTTCTCTTGGTTTTTCCACTTATGACATGATGCAATATGAATGATACGACTTTGTCAAAATTATAAATCTTATTTTGGATTTATCTTTATTTTATTTTATTTTATAGCCTTTTATCTCTTCTGTCGGACTGCGTGGCTACTTAGCTTACAAAGAACCTGAAACCAGGCTAGCTAAAAGGCAGACTGTCCGAGATAAAAATGTGGCTTTATGCGAAAGAATAGTTAGTGTCCCTTATCTCTTCTGTCGGACTGCGTGGCTACTTAGCTTACAACGAACCTGAAATCAGGCTAGCTAAAAGGCAGACTATCCGAGATAAGGGCGTTTATTGCAAAAATGTTTTTTTGTGATTTTTGTTGTTTGTTTATGCTATGCAACAGACAAAATGCAACAAATGTATGCCCACACAATTCAATCATCCGCGAACAGGCGAGAAGTCGTTTTAATCACGAGGTAGGATTTTCCTGCAGAAAAGTGCATTGGCAAAGGTGGGTTCTAACTGTTCTCACCAAGGCTAAGGCCCCCAAGGTGCTCCCATTATAGGGTCCCCACTCTCCAGCATTCCGACCATGCTTAGCACTAAGGCCATAGTCAGTCTTTGTGCCAAAAGAGGAAGGTTATCACCTTAAGTGGTGGTTTCCGATCACACCGGTGGGCACAAGGCCATCACTACAACGAACCGTACCTGCCACCCACTCCCTATGGATTTCTCACTTGCCCCCAGGTATAGAGGGAACTGTTGTGTGCAAGGGTTTGTGTACAATTTGTATTTCAAACAATTGTGTAAGTATAAACAAGTAACAGTTATTAAAGCCAAGCAATAAAACATGTTATAATACAAGGCAGGGTAAAAGCGTAATTTTCTTGGTTTATTTATTTTTAAGCTGGCCCATCACTAAATGGGATCAACTCTCTAGGCTTCCCCAGTGGAGTCGCCATCTATCGCCGCCGTCAAAACAAGGCGGTCGGAGCGACGCGATGGTTCCGACTTTCCAATTTTCGTGTTTTTATTGGTGGTTACAACGCCTTTAGATTGTCCGATAACTGGGCTAAACCTAGGGGCGAGGTTTTTGAAAGAGTGCTCTTGGATTGTCCGATAACCGGGCTAATCCAAGAGCTAGTTTTGAAGGGTTCTCTGGAGTCGCCACCGATGTTTTTACCCGAAACATCGGAAAAGGAATTTAAAAGGCGTTGGTTTTCGAAAAACCAACTTTGGTCATTAGAACCAGAGTTGGGTAAGGGAGTTAGTTACGTGTAAGGGAAATATTAGTTCCCTTACGACGCCCCTTTCGGGTTTCCTATGATAGGCCAGCTATTCTGAGTAAATAAACCGGAAAATGCGCTTTTACCCTTTTATTGTGCGAAATTTAAATTATGACTACATGACCCTAATGTCTATCGCATAATTAAAATAAAGCGGTAAAGTAGTAGAGAGAGAGTAGAAACCTTTGAAGCAAGCTTTCTTATTAATTCTTTGAAAATTAGGGTGCTATGTGGCAGCCCTTCACTCTACACAGCATCGGAAACCTCTCGAAACGCTAAAAAAAACTCTTAGAAACGCTCAGAAACTCTGGAAATGCTTCGAAGGGGTTGTAGAGAGAGAATCTAGTGATGTGACTACAGAGAGAGTGAGAGAACTGTGTGGAATGAGGGGAATGGAGCCCCTATTTATAGGGATTCGCGCCTGTCAGGTCGAGACGGCCATCTCGCCTTGTAGGAATGGCGAGACGGCCATCTCGCCAAACGAGACGGCGGTCTCGCCATTCGTAGGTGGCGAGACGGCCGTCTCGCCAAACGAGATGGCGGTCTCGCCACTTGTGCAAGGCGAGACGGCGGTCTCGACCCTCGAGGGCGAAAATCCTTATTTTTGTGCCAGGAAACCCTCCTATCCTAGTATGGGGCCTAATAGTCTCTCATAGTGGCTTCTTAGGCTTCTTCCATCTTCGAAAAGGAGGTCTTCTGGTCTTTATTATGAGGTCGGGCAAGATTTGGGGTCTACAATCATCCCAAGCTATATAGGCTTTCTTTTTGAAGAATTTCTTGCCTTTATAATCATCACTTTTCTTGTTTGGACAATCGAATTTTACATGCCCTGTTTCACCACAACCATAACATTTAAAATTTAAAGAAGAACTTTCTTTTACCTTTCCCTTACCTTTAAAAGGTTGTTTCCCTTTAGCTTTCATGAACATTGTAAATTTCTTGATCACGAGACTCAAGTTTTCATCTTCTTCATTTTCAGAGTCTTCTTCCTCCTTCTTGTTTTGACTTTTTGAAATTTCGATTTTGAAGGCAAGGTTTCTCTTTTGATGTTGGCCTTCTTCATCGTTTAGCCTTCCAAGTTCAAGTTCATGCTCTCTCAACTTTCCAAAGAGAGCCGCCATAGTCATGGTAGCAAGATTTTCTGACTCCGTGATCGTAGTCACCTTTGGTTGTCATTTCCTGTCCAAAGATTTCAAAATTTTTTACATTTAATTCTTCAGTATAAAAAATCTTACCTAGCCCGGTGAGATGGTTCACAATATGTGTGAAATGCTTTTGAACGTCAAAAATTGATTCTCCTGGTTGCATTCTAAACATTTCATACTCTTGGATTAATGAGTTCTTCCATGCTCTTTTTACATCATCGGTACCTCATGGGTTACTCTTAATATTTCCCACATTTCTTGAGCACTCTTGCAAATGGATATCCAGTAAAACTCATTAAGGGTTAAAGCAGACGAAATTATATTTGTAGCCCTAACATCATATTGAGCTTTTCCATTTTCTTCTACAGTCCATCTAGAAAATGGTTTAGGTTCTTCTACATCATTTATAATAACTTTGGGAATAAAAGGACCATTTAAAACAACATCCCAAACACCCCAATCAACAGACTCCAAAAATATTTGCATTCTAACTTTCCAAAAAGGATAATTTTTCCTTGCAAAAAGTGGGGGTCTATTGATAGAAGCACCCTCGGAAAAGTTTTGGTTTTGTCTGGCCATTTTCAAAATTTGAATGACTATCAAAGCAAGCTCTGATACCACTTGTTAGAATCGTGCAGCGGAATGTTCGCGTTTAGGGACAAAAACCAAGAGGGGGGGTGAATTGGTTTCTTATAAAAAATTAGGGTTTTGAAATTTTTCCCAAATTTCACCGATTAAAATGCTTGTAAAGTAAAGAGATAAGGAAAAGAAAATTACACAGTTGATTTATACTGGTTCGGATCAAAAGACCCTACGTCTAGTTGTTAATCACTCTAAAAGAGGATTAACGTTGTCACTATAATCAAATTTTACAACAGATTACATGTCGCCGCTGTCAAAAGAGGCAGTCGGAGCGACACGATGGTTTTGCTTCGACTCGCGTTTTTATAAGTGATGCTATAACGCCTTTAGGTTGTCTGATAACCGAGCTGGACCTAAAGGCAAGATTTTCGAAAGGGTTCTGGAGTCGCCACCAATGTTTTATCCAGAAACATTGGAAAAGGAACAAAAAGAAGGCATTGGTTTAGAAAAACCAACTTTGGCCATTATAACCAGAGTTGGGTATGGGAGTTAGTTACATGTAGGGAAGGTATTAGCTTCCTTACGACGCCCCTTTCGGGTTCCCTATGATGGACCGTTCATTTTATAAATAAAAAACTTTAAAATTACGCTTTTACCCTTATTTATTCATTTGCGGAATTTAAATTGTTGACTACATGGCCCTAACAGCTAATGCACATATATATGTAATAAGAAAGCAGTAAAAGAAGATAAGAAGTGTAGGAACCTTCAAAGCAAGCTTTGTATCAATATTCTTGGTAAAGAAAGGTGCTTTTTGGCAACCTCCACGCCCTACAGTGTTGATCGCTCTTTCTCGCAACACTATAGGACGCTTACTAAGAACACTAAGAAACTCCAGAAATGCTTCGGAGGGATCCTAGGAGAAGAATTTGAAGAAAGCGCAGAAGGAAAAGTTGTTATATGTTGTGAAAAGGATGAGGTCGTCCCCCCCCCCTTTTATACAAATTCATGCCTTTCAGGTCGGGATCGCCGTCTCGCCAAATGGGACAGCAGTCTCGCCTTCAGCAAGTGGCGAGAAGGTCGTCTCACCAAACGAGATGGCGGTCTCGCCATTGGCAATTGACGAGACGGCGGCTCGCCATTGGCAAGTGGCGAGACGGCTATCTCGCCCTTAACCTATGGCGAGACGGCGGTCTGGGCCCTTTAGGTAGAATTTCTTATTTTCTCGTACAAAAAACCTTCCTATTCTAAAATGCGGCATATTGATCTATCCTAGGGACTTTTTAAGCCTTGCCCATCTTCAAACGGAAGTCTTCTGCTCTGTATTTTGAGGCCGGGCAAGATTTGGGGTCTACAGCTGCCCCCCCCCCCCCCCTTCACCTGACTAGTCGACTGTTGGCTCAATATGCAAAAAATATCGGCTAGAGGGTGAAGGAGTTAACCCTCTTTCCCGGTTGTCCTTCGGTTGCTTTCCTGGTTGTGGTAGTCGACCTTCTGGACGCTAAGTGTGATCCTTTGGGATGCTCCTTTGATGCGGTAGCTGACCCCTTCGGTTGATGAGTACGAACCCCCATCCAGTTTGAGCCCCCTTTTGTAAGGCTTGATGAGCACGCACCCCCATCTGGTTTGACGAGTATGAACCCCCGTCTGGTAAGTCCCCCTTTTGTAAGGCCCGACGAGTACGCACCCTCATCTGGTGTTGACGAGTATGAACCCCCGTCTGGTAAGCCCCCTTTTGTAAGGCCCGACGAGTACGCACCCTCATCTGGTGTTGACAAGTACGAACCCCCATCTGGTAAGCCCCCTTTTGTAAGGCCCGATGAGTACGCACCCCCCATCTGGTGTGGAAGACCACTTTGTAAGACTGGTTGCGACTTACTGCTCTGGCTCATGCGCAGGTTTTTCCTGTGTGCAGGTCTTTGCCTTCGGGACCTTCCTTGTCCCGAAGTGGTGGTGGCGGCTTACTGCTCTTGCTCATGCGCCGACTCCATGAGGAGTGATTTTTGCTTTGGTGAATGTTTTTGGACTTTTTGGTAGAGTCTTTCGGTGTTCCGGGGATTCTTTGATTTTTGGCTTTTCCTGATGGCCATCCAACTTGTTGATTGCTGAGGATTCTTTGTTTTGATCTTTTGGTAGTGGTCATCCGACTTTGCTGGTTGTCGGGGATTTTTGGTGACACCTTTGAGCAGGCGGGTCTTTTGCTTGTTTTCCCTTTTCCTCTTTTTTGGGAGAAAGGTGGCTAATGTTTTGAAATTAATCTTGCCTTTTTCCGCAGTTTATCTTTTTTCTCGCGATTTGGATTTTGGCTTTTTCAGGATAGCGTGTAAGTCTTTTTACTTTTTTAGTCTCTTTTTATTACGCTGGCTTTTTCAAAAGAGAATAAAGGCAAACAGATTTACCAAAAGATTTTAATTATATATCATAAAATTTTGTACAATGATTATACTAAGACAAGGATGTCTCCTAAGGCGGCGGTGGGCTCGACTGCGAGGCTAAAGACGGCTCAGGAGGAGGAAATTGCCGGAACATGTGTCTCTGGAACTCTTCCTGGCTTCGGATCATGCCGAGCACATTCTAGCCGATCATGTCCGGACCCTGAATCATTCCCTCCTGCCTCCGGCCGATGGTCTCCGGTCGCGTCTCGAAGACGTCTTGCCTCGGGGACATCCGTAGGCATGGCAACGGGCGAGACGGGGCGAGTTTTGCCTCCTCGATCCCCGCCTCCGACTTTTTAACCGTCCCCATCCTTGATCCCCGCCAGGGTTAGAAATTAAGTCCCCATCCCCGTCCCTGCTGGGTTTCGGGTTCCCGCTCCCGCCCAGTCCCCAATTTATATTATTTTTAAAAAGATAATTATATTTATAATAAATTAACTTTACTATGTATTTTTTATATATAAATAAATATTTATAATTTTATAATTTATAATTATTAATTAATTAAATATATATATATATATATATATATTAATTTATTATATTTATATTAAAATATGTATATAAAAGAAATATTTAATCATTATTTAGATATATATATATATATATATAGAATATTTATAATATTATTATTATTATAACACTGAATACTTATAACATTATTACTATTATAATATTGTATTTAAACATTTGATTACATATATAAGTTAATTCATTTTTAAGTTGTTATTTAAAAATATGAAATATATAGTTTATAAGAAAATATTTAATAAATTAATGTTTATTTAATTACTTTTAAGTAATAAAAGTTTAAATTATCAATTCCTTTTAATATTTAAAAATATAATTATTTTATTAAGATAAAATTTGATATATGATAAATAAGAATAATAAGATAAAAAAATTATGACATAATAAAACCTAATAAATATCAATTATAAATAAAATAATATTAGTTATTACTAAGATTTTTGTAAAATATTTAGAAAAAGATAAAGAAAAAAAATAACTTTGTGTTCATCAAATTGGTTGAAAAGATTAAAAAAAAACAAATTGATGGGAGAAATTAAGAAAATGTGAAAAACAGAAAGGTAAGAGAGAATAATGTAATAAATTAATTAATATAAAAGATTAAAAAATATAAAAAAAAGGTGGGTAGAAGAAAAATAAAAATGGTGAAATATAAAAAAATGATCTTATGTGTAATATTAACCGAAAAGGAAATACTTTTAAAATATTAATATTTTAAAATTTAATTTTAAATATAAAGTCGGGCGGGGACGGGGATGGGGTCGGGGTGGGGATTGCATTACCCATCCCCGCCATCGTCCCCGCCCCCGACTTTTTAAAGCGGGGAAAGCCCGAACCCGCCCCCGCCCCCGTTCAACTCAGGTTTTCCCCGTCAAACTTGGGGCGGGGATGGGTCGGTCCCCACGAGTACGGGTTTAATTGTCATCCCTAAACATCTGGTCCAGTTGCTGGCAAATTTCGTCCATATGACGGTGCATGCTAGGAAAGTCATCCCCGTACTGCAGCTCCTGCTGCTCGAACTCTGGGGGCATCGGGATCTCCTGCGACGCATCCAAATCTTGGATGTCTAGGGTCATGGTGACCACTTGGGATCCCTGCCTGATGAGCATCCCCATGCTGACGAGCATGGACCCGCTGATATACTCGGGTCGGAGGATGGAGGGAATGTCTTCCCCGCCGGGGCACCCCCACCTCTCGGCCAGCGGGGTGATGAGAGAACCCATGAGGATGGCTCCGATGAGGCGGCTCCCGAACTCCTTCAGAGCTCTCAGAAAGAAGTAGTCGGGGTTACACCGACGTCCATGAAGCATGCAGTGCAACACGAAGAGGTCAGGCTGAGTGATCTTCCCCTAACTTTCCTTCCGCGCATGGGTCATCCCTACTAGCATCTTGTCGCAGATGCGGATAGGAGGGCTGAGCAAAGACCCTTTCATTAGGGCCGGTAGAACCTGTGACCTGGTGAGATCCTCCCATATCTCACCGGTTGTGAAGGTAGCCGACCACTCACAGATGGCTCCCTGATATTCCGGTGTCAGGGTGTTCGCGGGCTATTTGAAGCCAATGGCAACGTTGAACTCGTCCAACGTCATCGTCCGGTAGGTCCCGTTCATATAGTACAAGACCATCCTCGCCCGAGGGACACCCAGGAATATTGTGGGCATATCTATCATCGTGACGGAGGCGAGGAACTCCATCACAACTTGCTTGTAGATGCGGGTCGGGGGGTCTTGGAGGAGGAAGTCCCACCCAATGCTCTAGATGTATCCCCGCACATCTTCCTCCCAACCAAACTCGGCCAGGATACCATGGTCCAATCTCAGCATGGGGTGCCAAGAGTATCCCCAGATGTATTCCAGCCTGGCCTGATGCTGCGGCGTGAGCTAGGTAGGATCTGGAGGAGCCTGGGGTGCATATCCGCTCGGGCGGGGGCCCCCACCTCTCTTTCGGGGCCTGGAGGATTCTCCTTGTTGCATTTTTGGGAAAAGACACTCGAAGATGTATGAGAATGTATATGAAGATGTAGGAATGGAGTGCTTTAAACTGACCCAAAAGCCCCCTTTTATATAGAAAATTTTTTTTTTGGTCGGGACTGTCGTCTGGGATTTGGGACAGCGGTCTCGATTTTTCGAAGTTTGGGACCACCGTCTGGAATGTCGAGACAACGGTCTCACTAATTGCGACGTGGCAAGACAGTCTTCTCGCCAAGCGAGAAGGCGGTCTCCCCTTTAGCAAATGGCGAGACGACGGTCTCACCAAACGAGAAGGTGGTCTCGCTTTTAGCGAAAGGCGAGACGGCGGTATCGCTAAAAGAGACGGCGGTCTCACTTTTCGAAGGTTTTTTTTTGTAGGAAAATATAGGACCTTGTTCAAAAACATCTATGCATGCAATATTTTCATGTTGTGTCCTATAATATTATTTCGTTGATTTTTTAGAAGGATTAATTGGTATGTCTTTTGAAGACGAGGTCCTTCTGATGTGGTTTTCTGGCTGTACTTGTTTGTATCGTTCCTAACTTAACGTGAGTGAAGAATAATTGTTGGTTTGAGGAGCACACTTGCCATGTTGGTGCGTTTTTTCCTTCCTCTAGAGATTTCAATCCTCTTGTTGATTATATGCCTCCATATTCCTCGACTAATTATCAGAACTTTATGATAAGGGTCAAGAGAAGAGAAGTAAGAGGATAAATGTATTCAATGGATTGTGTTTTAGACGGTTGAATTTTTATTTAAAAGGGGTTTTGTAAGAATGGTTGGCCAAGGTTGGTAAAAGTGTTTAAGTTGATGTTTAAACAAACGTCTTACTTTGAGGGTTCGCGTCTTAGCCAATTTCTATCGCTTTCTATGGCTGATTGACTTCCCTAGACTACCCTTTGGGTTTTCATACTAGGATACTGTGTTTTGGTCCTAACTTTTGTATATGTTCCTTTTTTCTTATTTTCTAGTGGACCTTATTTTGTAACCCTAACTTTTGCCTAGGCTACCCTTCATTTTTGTTCGGGTTTCCTAGCGGGTTGACCCTAATTTTTGCGTAGCCCCCTTGGTTGGTTTCCTACGTAGTAATTTGCCATTTCTTTAACTTATTTTGTGTTTCTAGTCAATCAGCTTGATTATTATTGTGATGGCGTGTTTTGATTGTTTTGACGCACTCTTTTAAAAAAAACGTTTGCTTAAACATGGTTATTACGAGGTCTAGTCATGAATAGCAAGAAAAGAAGCAAATGGTAAGAAATGTGTTCTTTATTAATTAGTGGTGGAATATGTGCCCAAAAGATGCTCGGGGGTCGGGCTAGCCCCGGGGTATAATCTCTAACAATCATTGGGTTTACAACCCTTAAGAAAGGAAAAAGAACTCCTAATGACTAGGGTTGCTCTTGATGCTTGTATCCCTTCGCTTCGGAAAATCTGCTTGAGTGTGTGGAGGGGAGACTTCCCTTTTCTTCTTTCTGCTCGGCCCTTTGCAGGGTCATATCCTAGGCCATGCTTTAAAGAATTGTCTTTGAATTCCAGGGGCTCCTTCATTCCTTGGGAGTCTACCCCGAGTCCTTGGTCAGGATGGTAACCATGCTTCATCATCATGCGGGCTACCTTCGTATTATCGGGAAGTCTTTCTACATTGACAATTTCAAGCGCTTGAAAAGATGTTTCAAGGGTCTCTTCAGCCGCATCCACATAGGATTGAGCAGACGGTCCACTTATCAAGATATCATCTTCTGCTTGGATCGTGACCAGTTTGTCATCTATTATGAACTTGACTTTCTGATGGAGTGTTGAAGGTACTGCCTTGGCGTCGTGAATCCAAGGTCTGCCAAGGAGACAACTATATGTTGGAGTAATGTCCATCACGTGGAAATCGACGTTGAAGATAATGGATCCGACTTGGATTGGCAGATTGATTTGCCCCACTACTTCTCGTTTGGATCCGTCGAAGGCTCGAACGATAGTGCTACTTGGGCGCATGCGGGTCCCTTGAATAGTCAGCTTGTCAAGTGTGCACTTGGACATTATGTTCAAGGATGACTCGTTATCCACAAGAACTTTGGCGATGAGACTCCTTGCATTTGATAGAAATATGCAAGGGCTTGTTATGGCTCGACCCCTCTGGAGGGAGTTCTTTATCTGTGAAGGTGAGGTGATCACTAGTCGTGATGTGACCGACGATCCTCTCAACTTTTTCTTGGGATATAGTATGAGCTACGTGCGCTTCGCTCAAGACCTTGATCAGAGCGTTTCTATGCGGTTCTGAACTCATCATTAGAGATACCAAAGTTATCTTTGATGGTGTATGATTGAGTTGGTCGATGATGGAATACTCGCTCTGCCTTATGAACTGGAGTAATTCATCGATCTCCTCCTTGGATTCCTTATTTTCCTTTTCTTCGATCTGTTTATTTTTCCCTTTATTCTTGGGGGCATCTTCTTGTGACTCCTTGGGGGAGTATATTCTTCCACTTCTAGTCATGCCCCCAATGTCAGCTATGTTGGAGATGTCCTCCTTTATTGGTGAAGATTCCCCGTATCTCCATGGTACAACTTTATTCGATTCATAGGGGAAAGGATGAGGCATAAATAATCGCAAAGGCGTCATGGCCCCCTCTTCTTTATTGACTTTGATAACCAACGACCGAGGCTTATTGTCCTCTTGGGGTGAGTCGACCATTGGGGAGAGCTTGATTATGAGCATTTTTCTCTCCATCCTTCTGATTATGGAAGACGTATCAGTTAATCCTTCCTTATTATTACCTTTATTTATTAAAAGTGAAGGAGGGGTAATCAAATGAATGAAATGCATGCAAATAGACAATTTTTGAATAAAAGGAAATTTTATTTATCTATAGAAAGTGTACACTCCCCTACACCATGCTACGAAGCACTTTTTGACAGAAACGGAAAAGCCTAAAGAAACCCACAGACAGGTTCTGATTTCTATGTAATTCCTCTTTGGCTTCCTGTACATGATGAGTGAGTGCTTCGGTCTGCTTGTGGACTGCCTGGCTCATATCTTTGCTATACTTCTGAGCCTCTTTGATCTTCGCCTCTTGATGGACGACCAAGGCTTGTAAATCGTTGAGTCTCTCAAGGGCTCGGTCTCTTTCTCGTAGCACTTGGGCATACTGAGTTAATCCGTCTCTTTCTTTGCAGTGCAGCTCAGAAAGGCTTTTATTAAGTCTTTGGGTGGT
The DNA here is from genome assembly GCA_963425845.1 of Sphenostylis stenocarpa. Taxonomy (NCBI): domain Eukaryota; kingdom Viridiplantae; phylum Streptophyta; class Magnoliopsida; order Fabales; family Fabaceae; genus Sphenostylis; species Sphenostylis stenocarpa. Next base: position 38,959,266 of record OY731402.1, on the reverse strand, counting down.
CTCCCATCCTTGATGTATTTCTAACCGAGTCCTTACTAGATCTTGCAACATTCCCTTGATCATCTAAGCCTGTTTTGCACATTCGGCCTCAAGGTGTGCTGACTTGGCGGTCATTTCTTGAAGTTGGTTATCCCAACTGATTCTGGCAGATTTGGATGCTCGGATAACCTGCTCACTGGAATCAGCACATTGGTCCTTGAGGCGCTCTATCTCATGATCTTTCTTCTTGCACTGCCTCTGTAGACCGTCTATAGTGAGGATAGATTCTTGCTCTTTTTCTTCAAGGGCCCTCATCTGAGTTCCCATGATTTCTATCCTTTGGGTCAAGGCATCGATTTGGCTTTGGAGCTCTCCACTGGTTGAAGGCGTAGCAGGTGGGGTGGATGGTTGTGACATCCCTCTGTTTCTCCTCCACTCCTCATAGTCACTGGAGACAGCTACTCGAGCTTTGCCTAGCTCTCTATCTCCCATAAAAATTGGTTTCTCCCATGCTCTTCGCACAGCAAGTGAGTTCGCAATAGTGCATGGGTCTCCGAAGAAACACAGTCCTCTGAGCTCTTCCCGTGATAATGCGGTTTGAGTTCTCATGAGTTGTCTCATAGCCACCTTTGGAGAATAGGCTACGCAACCTCTGAGACCTATCAACGGTATGTTCGGATAATCCCCACATCTGATGAGGATTGGGCCAGGTCGGAACCAAGGACATGCCCAGGATAAGTGGTTGGCATCCCATTGTTCCAACTCGACCTTCCACTCCATGGTTAGGCGTCGGTGGAGATGGATTTTGGAGAAGCTTTTCAAAGGGTCGGGGAACATCCCCATGTGACTAGAGGCATAGAAATGTGTGATACCCCACACGAATAGCAGTGAAGAACAACACTTGAGTGTTCTCCCTTGCTTTTGGTGACAAAATTCAACCGAAAGCAAGGTGTCTACAAGAAGTGCAGGCAAGGGACTCTTCGAGTTCACGTCCCAGGCGAAGAAGGCGTTCGTGACGGCTTGATCCACTGTGTCGAGGTGGAAGGGAAACAACATAGTCCCAAACACGATCAGAGCCAGGGTTTTGTTAAAAGCGAACTAGTCTGCCCTTTCAGCCAAAGAGGACAGATGGTCTTCTAACATTGTGACTTTCCAACCCTGGACATTCCCTTTTGCTATCAGGGTAGTCTACCGAGATGGAAATCGGATGATGGCAGCGACTTGGGCTGCAGGAGTATATGCCTCATGGTGAATATGGACCCCGGCTGACTTGGGCCATCTCAACATAATCTCATACTCCTCCAAAGTAGGCACCATATCAAAATGCGAAAATTCGAAATAGTGCAGACTAGAGTTCCAAAAATGGACCAGAATCCTGACGAAAATAGGGTCGACAAAGATCTTCAGTAGGTCGAGAATTCGTCCATAGGATTTTTCAAAGTTGGAGTGGACCTCTGATGGCATTAACGTGCAGAGCCGTTCTAACTTCTCCGCATGGTATTGGGGAATATCCACTTTCTTCAATTGTCTACTAGTCCCCTCCATTTTCTAGAAAACAAAAATGCATGAATATGATGTTAATGCAAGTATGAATGCAAGTGTTTATTTTTCCTAAACATTATCATGTGTTTATTTCTACATGATGCATGATAGTGTTTGATTTTCTGTATTTTTTTCAAAAATAATAAACTACCTATATGGATGTTCATAAGTTTAATGCTTATGAACAAGGTCCCTTTTTGGATTTATTTGGTTTATTTGGTTTATTTGGTTTTATTTGTTTGTTTTTTTATGACCTTTTATCTCTTCTGTCAGACTACGTGGCTACTTAGCTTACAAAGAACCTGAAATCAGGCTAGCTAAAAGGCAGACTGTCCGAGATAAAAATGGTTTATTGCGAAAGAATAATTTTAACATCCCTTATCTCTTCTGTCGGACTACGTGGCTACTTAGCTTACAAAGAACCTGAAACCAGGCTAGCTAAAAGGCAGACTGTCCAAGATAAGGGTGTTTATTATGAAAAGATTTTTTGAGGTTTTTTCTATTTTTATATGTTGTATGGTTATGCTATGCAACAATCAAATGCAACAAACAAATGCACACACAATTCACTCATCCGCGAACAAGTAGGACGACGTTTTAATTACGAGGTAGGGTTTTCCTGCAGAAGAGTGCATATTCAGGGTAGTTCTAAATTTCCTCAGCAAGGCCAAGCCCCCAAGGTGCCCCCATTATAGGGTCCCCACTCTCCAGCCTTCCAACCATGCATGGCACTAAGGCCTTAGTCAGTCTTTGTACCAAAAGCGGAAGGTTATCACCTTGAGTGGTGGTTTCCGACCGTACCAGTGGGCTCATGGCCCTCACTACGGCAAATCGTACCTGCCACCCACTCCCTATGGATTTCCCACTTGCCCCTGGGTATAGGGGGAACTCTTGTGTGCAAGGGTTTGTACCCACAAGCATGTTATAAAACAAGGCAGGGTAAAAGCGAAATTTTTAAGTTTCTTATTTATTAAACTAGTCCATCACTAAATGGGATCAACCCTCTAGCTTCCCCAGTGAAGTCGCCATCTGTCGCCATCGTCAAAAGAGGCGGTCGGAGCGACGCGATGGTTTTGCTTCGACTCGCATTTTTACAAGTGAATCTACAACGCCTTTAGGTTGTCCGATAACCGGGCTGGACCTAAAGGCGAGGTTTTCGAAAAGGGTTTTGGAGTCGCCACCAATGTTTTATCCAGAAACATTGGAAAAGGAAGAAAAAGAAGGTGTTGGTTTAGAAAAACCAACTTTGGCCATTATAACCATAGTTGGGTAAGGTGTAAGGAAGGTATTAGCTTCCCTACGACGCCCCTTTCGAGTTCCCTATGATGGACCGTTCATTTTATAAATAAAAAACTCTAAAATTATGCTTTTACCCTTATTTAATCATTTGTGGAATTTAAAGTGGCCCTAACAGCTAATGCACATATAGATGTAATAAGAAAGCGGTAAAAGAAGATAAGAAGTGTAGGAACCTTCGAAGCAAGCTTTGTATCAATATTCTTGGTAAAGAAAAGTGCTTTTTGGCAACCTCCACGCTCTATAGTGCTGATCGCTCTTTCTCACAACACTACAGGACGCTTACTAAGAACACTAAGAAACTCTGGAAATGCTTCAGAGGGATCCTAGGAGAAGCATTTGAAGAAAGTGCAGAAGGGAAAGTTGTTCTATGCTGTGAAAAGGATGAGGTCGCCCCCCTCCCCTTTTATAGAATTTGCGCTTGTCAGGTCGGGACCGCCGTCTCGCCAAACGGGATGGCGGTCTCACCTTCGGCATGTGGTGAGAAGGTCGTCTCGCCAAACAAGATGGCGGTCTCGCCATTGGCGATTGGCGAGACGACGGTCTCGCCTTTGGCAAGTGGCGAGTTGGCAGTCTCGGCCCTTTAGGTGAAATTTCTTATTTTTCCCATACAAAAAACCTTCCTGTTCTAAAATGGGGCCTATTGATCTATCATAAGGACCTTTTAGGCCTTGCCCATCTTCGAACGGAAGTCTTCTGCTCTTTATTTTGAGGTCGGGCAAGATTTGGGGTCTACATTACAAATTGAAAAAGATAAGGAATAGAAAACACCTCTCTTGAGTCACACAAGAGATGAACACCTCCTTTGAATCCACAAAGGATGAACAACAACTTTTCCTAGAGACAGCACAACACACAATCCACCAAGAAACCCATTCACTGATTCTTATCGCTTCTAGCCCGCACTAGGTTTTCAAAATCCCATTTTTCTTCCCTACAGAAAGTCTTCTAGCAATCACAGCTCTTTACTTTTGTATGGAAAATGATTGTTTTGTTTTTTCAGAGAGCCTTAGAGAACCTTAAGTAGAGAGAATAAGGTGTGGAAAATAATGATTTTCGAAAACATAAGAATTAGGAATAGGGGTTTCGTAAATTGGTCCAGATTTGAATTTCAAAACTCATAACAAACGTAGATAATCGATTATCTTGAGTGATAATTGATTATTACAGAATCATTTTCACAGAGAAGTAAAATAGGACCAGGATAATCGATTATCTATGTAAATAATCGATTATCTAGCTGGGATAATCGATTATCCTGAGTGATAATCGATTATCACAGCAAGGTTTTCAGAAAAACAATTTTCAGTGTAGGATAATCGATTATTCTAAGTGATAATCGATTATCACAGAGTGCATTTGATAAAAATGAGTTTTCATATGATGGACTATGTGTTGGCTATCTTGTACTCTAATTATACAAACTCAAAAACATAAAACAGAGTTATTACAAGTAAATACACATGATTATAAATCTTCAAGTCTTTAAGTCCTTTGTTCTTGAATCATCATCAAAATCTTCAAGCTTCATATCTTTGTATGTTTAACATAAAAAACGCAGGGGCTACTTATCAGAGGCCTATGGTAATATTATTCCACGACATGATACATAAAGAGATAGAAGTATACGTGGACGATATGATTGCCAAATCTAGGAACGAGATGGACCATAATCAATATCTCAAAAAGTTGTTCGATGGACTTCGAAAGTATCAACTTAAACTAAATCCAACAAAGTGTACTTTCAGAGTACGATCAGACAAACTTCTAGGGTTCATCGTTAGTCAAAGGGGAATCGAGGTAGACCCCGATAAAACAAAGGTGATTCTGGAAATGCCCCCACCAAAAATAGAAAAGGAGGTTAGAGGATTTTTGGGCCGAATAAACTATATTGTTAGATTCATCGCACAACTGATAGACAATGTATACCCATCTTCAAGTTGTTGCATAAGAATCAACCAACGGTCTGAATGAGGAATGTCAACAAGCATTCGACAAGATTAGGATGTGCTTGACCAATCCACCAATATTGGTGCCACCCGTTGAAGGAAAACTTCTGATCTTATATTTTTCGGTACTCGAAGAATTGATGGGATGTGTGCTCGGTCAACAAGATGAAACAGGGATAAAGGAGCGAGCCATATATTATCTCAACAAAAAATTCCTAGACTATGAGACCCGCTATAAGCCATTCGAAAAAACATGTTATGCATTGGTGTGGGCAACTCAACATCTCCGACAGTACCTGGCTCGACATACGACATGGTTGGTCTTCAAAATGGACTCGATCAAGTACCTCTTCGAAAAGTCCATCTTGACCGGAAGAATAGCTAGGTGGCAGGTACTCCTCTCAGAATTCGATATCATTCATGTCACCTAGAAAGCTATCAAGGGTAGTCCCCTAGCGGACTATCTAGCACATAGATCAACAAACGAGTACCAATCCCTGCAAGACGACTTTCCCGACGAACATATCATGCACATTGAACACGAAGAGACCAAAGAAGATGTATGGACTATGTTTTTCGATGGAGCCTCAAACATGCTTGGGCATGGGATCAGAGCCATCTTGATATCCCCAAAAAAGAAATATATCCCGGTAACGGCCAGGTTAAACTTTGACTGTACAAATAATATGGCCGAATACGAAGCCTGTCCATTGGGAATCCAAGCAGCTATAGATCATGGGGTGACCAAGAGTCACTTTCGAGTATATCCCTCGGGAAGACAATCAATTTGCAGACACCCTCACTACTTTATCATCCATGTTCTCTTTAGACCAAGAGCATGGGATGTCGACTATTCAAATCAAGTTGCATGACAAACAAGCTTTTTGCATGACAGTAAATAGCGAGCAAGACAAAAACCCTTGGTATCACTACATTAAGCGATATCTCACGAAGGGTGAATATCCTGAAGGAATCAATAATAATGACAAAAGGATCATCCGAAAGAGAGCCACAAGGTTTGCATTGATTGGAGAAAACCTTTATAAAAATAATTTTGACTCCACTTTGTTAAGGTGTGTGGATCACAAGGAGGCTCAAACTCTGATAGAGGAGATTCATAAAGGAGCTTTCGGGACCCACGCACCAGAGCATGTCATGGTAAAGAAGATCTTAAGGGCAAGATATTTCTGGTCCACAATGGAAGACAATTGTCGCCAATATGCTAAGCGATGCCCAAGTGCCAAATCTACGCCGATAATGTTCACATCCCACCCGCACCTCTCAACATCTTGGCCACACCATGGCCATTCTCCATGTGGGGCATGGACGTCATCGGACCCATCAAGCCCAAAGCATCTAATGGTCACTGTTTTATCTTGGTAGCCATTGACTATTTTACTAAATGGGTAGAGGCAGCATCCTACACACACATGACTAGGAAAGTGGTAACCACCTTCATCAAGAGGAATATTCTATGTCGATATGAAATCCTTCATCGGCTCATCACTGATAATGGGACCAATCTGAACAACAAGATGATGGAGGAATTATGCCAAGATTTCAAGATTCAACATCACAATTCCTCTCCATACCGACCCAAAATGAACAATGCGGTGGAAGCAGCCAACAAAAACATCAAAAAGATAATCCAAAAGATGGTGATAACATACAAGGATTGGCACGAAATGCTGCCCTTCGCCCTACATGGATATCGGACTTCCGTATAGACCTCCACCGGGGCCACTCCATTCTCTCTCATATACGGCATGGAGGTTGTATTGCCAGTGGAATTCGAAATACCCTCCCTAAGAGTCATTATGGAAGCAAAGCTAACTGAAACAAAATGGGTCCAAAATCGGTACGACCAACTTAATTTGATCGAAGAAAAATGGCTGGACGCCATATGTCATGGGCAGGCCTATCAAAAGAAGATTAAAAAGGCCTACGATAAGAAGATCAATCCCCACACTTTTCAAGAAGGGGATTTAGTAATAAAGAAACTGCTTCTCCCCCAGAAGGACAAACTTGAAAAATGGGCAACAAACTACAAACGACCCTTTATGGTCAAACGAGCTTTCTCAGGAGGAGCCATTATCCTCACTAACATGGACGGAGAAGAGCTTCGGTACCCGGTCAACTCAAACACGGTGAAGAAGTATTATGCTTGAAGACATTGCTATGACCTGTCAGGAGGAAAACTCGCAAAGAGCGTCCTGGGCAAAATATAGGGTTCATATTCCTTGCTAGGACACGTCCTAGGCAAAAGTTAGAGGTTCTTTTTTCAAAAAAAAAAACAACAAAAAACAAAGAGAGCAATGATTACCTTAGCCAAAAACCGTAAGGCGACTAAGGTAGTATCCTTCCAGAAGCAAGCAGGCTTTGCATAGTCTTCACTCCAGGCTCGAGCATCTCAACCGAAGCGACTAGGAGAACTACAGAGACAGATGTTAAAGACATGATTGTTATAGCTTATACAATGTAGTCAACCTTGGCCATCCATGCTTCTGAATCCCTTTGGAAACCCATCTGTAAAAATAAACCATTTGTTTATATCAATAAAATTGTCTTTTACTTCTTTTCTCTTGACCAAATTACGAAAGTGCCTCTGCATTAATGAAACATAAGAATGCATAAAGAACCAATACAAGAAAGCATAAGAAAAGGAAAAGGGGCCCACTAAATCAAGAAAAACTGAAACAAGGGTGGTCCAAACAAAACATAAAACCAGAACAAGATTTGTAAAGGAATCTTTCAGCCCCCTACAACTAGCGAAAGAACAGTCACTTTCTAAAAATTTTCATAAAAAGATAGATTGCATTTAGGGCATCCACACAAATAGTCACACAATACGACTCTGTCAAAATCAAAAAACAAAAAATCTCTGTAGGTAAAAAACAAAAAACGCATTCATATAGAGAGACTAGGCTCCATGATTTTGATTGAAAATAGAAAGCATCCCAAAAAGGTTCCCTCCAAGAAAACAAGAACAAGACGTCATCAAACAGGCAGTTCAAAACAGAATAAAGCTCCTAAGTATTAACCATCATTCTCCCATCAAAGAGAGAAGGCAATCAAGCAAAAACATCCACCTGCTCAGAGGCATCACCAAAATCAACAAAATCCCAGCGGGTTCCTGCCTGCATAAAAGGCATTCACTAAAAATCCCCGACAACCAACAAAGTCGGATAACTATTACAAAAGCTCGAAAAACAAAAGCATCCCCAGCATCCAACTAGCTGGAGGAAGACCAACGAATCCTCGGCAACACCGGAAGACTTCATCAAAAACAAATTATCAAGCAAAAAACACTCCCTACGGAGACTGCGCATGAACAAAATCAGTAAGTCGCACTAGCCCTACAAAGTGGACTTCTAAACCAGATGAGGGTTCGTACTCATCAATCAAGGGGTCAGCTACCGCATCAAAGGAGCATCCTGAGGTTTCCAACATTACAACCAAAGGGGTCATCTACCGCATCAAAGGAGCATCCCAAGGTTACAACAACCAGATGGGGGTTCGTACTCGTCAAACCAGATGGGGGTGCGTACTCATCAAGCCTTAAAAAAGGGGGCTTAAATCGAATCTCACAACCAAAGGAGCATCCCGGAGGATAAAATTTAGCATCCAAAAGGTCGGCTACCACAACAAGGGAAGCAACCGAAGGACAACTAGGCAAGAGGGTCAACTCCTTCACCCTCCAACCGATCTTTTTGGCATATCGAGTGTTAAGTGGTAAAAGTTGATATAATTATGTCTTGAATTGTTATGAAATCACTTAACTTATGTTAATTCTAATATATTTTTCTCCCAATATAGGATGAATTCGAAAATACCTTGATACAAGAGCAAAGATCATAATTGTGAATTAATTGAAAAAAATTGAAAGAAAGAAGAACACTTAAGCGAATGAATGATGTGAGGCCCGACCCAAATTCTCTTATAAAAAGATAAGATGTGTTTTGAGAAAGGAAGCGGTTTTGGGGAGAAGAGGCGCGACTACTGCTAGGGTTTCGTCCAATCTTCATCAATTCTTCACTTTTGAAAGTGATGAAGATCTTATTGAACTACTTTGGCAAAGATCTTGTTGATTTGATGAAGTCAAAAATGAAGTCAAAGGCTACTTTGTGGCAGTCAAAGGTCACTTAGATAAAAAAGTTGTGGGATTAGTGAGTCTACATCTCTGCTTAGGTATAATCATTTTTATCTCTTTGCTGCATGGGGTTTCTTCATTTAAAAGATTTTGCAAAATGCCTCTAAAAAGCGATTAAACGGTTAAAAACAAAGTATTTTGATAAAAGGTTTTTTAATTAACTATTTTAACTAATAGTATACAAGCTTTATCAACTAAAATGTTCTTAACACTTTTATAACAGGTTTTTAACTGATATGTTTTCGAAATAATCGATTGTTTTCATTAAAGGAAGTTTTGAAAACCTTCTGTCAGTATTTTAACTGATATAGTTTCGAAATAACCGATTAAAATCACTTAAAATGTTCAGGGAAGTGTTCTGGAAGTATTTTAATCGATATAACTTCGAAATAATCGATTAAAACCACTTGGAGTATTTGTTGATTGATCAGAATGAGCATATGACCGATCAGAATGAGCATATGATCGATCAGAATGAGTTTTTGATCGATTCAACTGCGTTTTAATCGATTAAAACAACTTAAGAGAATTTCTACTACGCGTTTTAATCGATTAAAACAGATTGTTATCAGTTAAAATCACTTAGAAAAGTTTATAAGAATGTTTTGCAGTTTTTTAATCGATTGAAACACGATACAATCGATTAAAACAATTTGGAGGATTTTTTACAAAGAGTTTTAATTGATATAAACGGTGTCGTATCAGTTAAAACAAATCTGGAAAATAATCAAGAACATTTTAACAGATTAAAAGAAGTTTTAACAGATTAAAACAAGACTTTTAAAAGATTAAAAGATTATTTTAACAGATTAAATAAACCAGCAGTTTTGAAAATCTTCTATATAAACAGAGTTGCTTGAACTTTTTAAAATACATCTTTTAGCAATCAATCAAGCAAGCATAAGTGCTACTTTCAAGAAAGAATTGCGCTAGTTTTTGTGAAGTTCATAGGAGTTCTTTCTTGAGGCAAAATTGCATTCTTTTGGAGAAGAAACACATACTGCAGAGTTGCATAAATCTGGTTTGAGCGTTCTAAGTTTCTTCTATTTGTTTCTTTAATTTCTTTATTGTATTGTGGGTGCCTGGAATTGTGGGCACTGGTTTCTGTAGCTGGAATTTGGCTGCAGGGTTGGTCAAGAACTGGAATTTGGTTCTTGGTGAAGGTTTAGGTGCAGGAACTGAATTTGTGGTTCTTGTGGTAGATTGAGTGTGAGATTAAAGTTGTAATCTGTAAAACTTTCAATCTAGTGGAACCCAGCTGGAATTTGGCTGGAGACTGAACGTAGCCCTTGGATTGGGTGAACCAGTATAAACCTTGGTTGTATCTTTCTAAACCTTTCTCTCCTTTAATTTTGTCACTGCATTTAGTTTTGATTGCTTGTTGTGTGTGATTCAAGAATTGATCTGAAATCTTAATCTTTGAAATAGATAATCTGTAATTTGCGAAAATCTTTCAAAGATCAATTCACCCCCCCCCCTCTTGATCTCAGCCTACATTTCTAACAACTTCTTCCTCATTTGGAGCATTCTAATGGCCAACATGAGTGGCTAACTTCATTCTCTTGGGATTGGGTGCACTTCCTTTGAACTCTTTTGTATCATGGTGATATTTTGAGATATTAATCTATGTTTTGATGTTGTTATTCCTATCCTTTGTGTTTTGGAATGAATTATTCTTGATATTTGGGATATGATTGGAAAATATATCTTGAACTCTAGATCACGGTAAGATTATTTGTTACGTTAATTGCCAGGAATGGAATGAATGTATCAATTGCTTAATACCCTAAACCTAATGCTGGAAAATCTCTTAATTGTGTGAGGAATCAACATTTATTAGGTTTTCTTATGAATTTCATGTGTGAGGAATCAACATGGATGATTTGAGTAGGTGGCATCAACATTGTAAGGTTAATTGACGTTCTTAATTGACATAGCCATTATAAAATAGGGATAAGGAAGGAAACTAATTCTAAGTGCCTTTAATTGATATTTTCTCAATAATTTACAGTTCTTTGTCATTTAATTTCAATTCAACTCTTTATGCAAAACTCAATTTATTTTAATCTACTTAGTAAGCATATAATTGGGAATTTTCATTGAAACCGTTCCTCGTGGGATCGACTTTTATTTAATCGAAATACTATACTGCGATTGATAATTTTGGTACGCTTGCCAATAATTCAACAAATATTTCTGGTGTCATTGTCGGGGAACGGTGTTCTTTGAGAATTCTTAGTTTAGCTTATTAAGTATTTTATTTTTATTTTTGTTTTTGCTTTATTTTTCAGTTTTAGTTTTACTTAATTATTGGCTTGTGCTAATCTTTGCTTGAGTTATTCTTTTGATTTATGCGTTTAAGAGGACAGATATCTTCAAAGCAGTTAGAATTTAGTCCGGAGATTGAAAAAATTGCTCGGAGGAACTGAGGTAGAAGAAGAAGGGAAACTCAAGAACAAGCCATAGGAGAATCAGTTAACTCTTCTTCCACACTCAATTTACCATACCCAATTATAGAAGATATGGCAGAAGACGGAGCAAATCTGAATCCAAATTCAAATCTAAATCCAAATCAAAATCCAGATTCAAATCCACCTAGAAGAACACTAAGAAACTATGTTATGCAGCAAGGTCCAAGACACTTTTCCAGCATTGTCGTACTGGATGACCAAACATTGCAGGTGAATCCAGCTTTCTTAAGCTTGATTAGTGCTCATCAATTCACTGGATTGGATCATGAAGACCCTTACATTCATTTGTCTACTTTTTATGAGTTGATTGGTACCATGGGATTTAGAGTAGCAAATCTTGAATCTGCATATTTGAGATTATTTCCTTTTTCTTTGGCAGGTAGGGCAAAGGAGTGGCTGAAAGCACATCCTAATCAGATTTTGACTGATTGGAGTAACGTAGAAGAGAAGTTTCTAAATAGATTTTTTCCATCATCTCGCTACATCAAAGCAAAATCCGACATCACTTCTTTCAGACAAGGAGCAGATGAATCTTTTTATGAAGCATGGGAGAAATTTAAATCACTATTGAGAAGATGCCCAAATCATGGATTTGAAGACATTGCTCAATTGAATATTTTCTATACTGGCCTGCGACCTGATACAAAGATGTTATTAGATGCTGCAGTAGGAGGATCCATGCTAGATGCAGAAATCGAACATACCACAAGAATTATTGATGCACTAGCCTTTATAGACCAACAGGCCCAACATGATAGACATCCAGCTCAAAAGAAAGGAATGTTAGAGCTTAACACTTCAGATGCTATGCTAGCTCAAAATAAAATTCTGACTAAACAGATGGAAGCATTGACTCAACAAATAGTGAAGCTACCTCAACAAATACATGTTATTCAAGCTTCTCCTGATCAACAATTCATGAAATGTGACTTGTGTGGAGGTGATCATTCAAATGAACAATGCTCTTATCAAGGCAACATTCAACAAGAAGAAGCTAATTATATGGGTGCTCAAGGTAGTAGTCAAGGCAAACAAGGTAATTTTTCTAATTCCAACAATTATCAGAATAATTTTGCACAAGGATGGAGAGAGAATCAGAATCAGAATTTTGGGTGGAAACAAGGTGTTAGCTCATTTGTTAGACAACCTACATTTCAACAACAGTCATATCAGCAACCTCCATATCAACAGCAGCAACAACATTATCCTTCAATGCCTGATAGAATGACTAAATTGGAGGATACTTTAGAAAAATTCATGCAAAGCACTATGGCTAATAAAAAAAATACTGAGGCTTCATTCAGAAATTTAGAGACCCAGATGGGCCAACTGGCTAAACAATTATCTGAGCAGCAAGGAGGACAGTTTTCAGCTAACACACAAACCAACCCCAGGGAGCAATACAATTCAATAACTACAAGGAGTGGAAAAGTTGCAGGTAAGGGGATTGGTGACAATATAACTGTTGAAGAAGAAGTTCTGGTAAAAGAAGATGAAGAGCAAGAAGAGGAGAGTAAGAAAGAAAGATATATTCCTAATAAGAAGAACGAAGAGGGAAAGAAAAAACAAAAGATAGAAAAAGGAGGGAGTAAAAAATCATTTGTAGAGAAGTTACCTTATTCCAAGTTCCCTCACAGATAGACAAAGAAAGACAATTCACCAGATTTATGGATATTTTCAAAAGACTACAGATTAATATATCCTTTGTGGAAGCTATGCAGCAAATGCTAACATACGCCAAATTCATGAAAGAGCTCTTAACTAAGAAAAGAAGATTTACTGATAAAAAAGTGGAGTTAGAGGCAGGGTGTAGTGCTATATTCTAGAAATCATTGCCTCAAAAGTCCAAGGACCCTGAAAGCTTCACTATACCAGTCACAATTGGTACATTACTAGTGAAAAAAACATTACTTAATTTAGGGGCCAGCATAAACCTCATGTCATTATCTATGCTAAAAAAAATAGGAGACTTAGATGTTAGACCAACTAGAATGACTCTGCAACTAGCTGACAGATCAATAAATATTCCTTATGGAATAGCAGAAGACATTTTAGTTAGAGTGGATAAATTCATATCTTGTTGATTTTGTGATTATGGACATAGAGGAAAATGAGGAAGTGTCATTGATCCTGGGAAGGCCATTTATGAAGACTGCCAAAGTAATTATAGATGTTGACATGGGCAAGTTGACAATTAGAAGTGGAGATGATGAAGTTAATTTTAATCTGTTTGAAGTTGTACAACAATGGGAAGACAAGAAAGATTGCCTCAGAATAGATACTTTGGAGGAATTACCCATCTTAATTGAAAAACAAGATTACAAGCCTATTGCACAACCCCAAAGACATCTCAATCTGACTATGAAGGAAGTTGTTCAAAGAGAGGTACTGAAACCTCCTGAAGCAGGTATGATTTATCCAATTTCTGACAGTCGTAAGGTTATTCGCAATGAAAAGAATAAATTCATTCCCACAAGGACAGTCAAGGGATGGAGAATTCGTATAGATCACCTTGATCACTCACCTGCATGAGCCCTAAAGCAAATAGGCGTCAAGCTGAAGATGTTAAACAAGCGCTCCTGGGAGGCAACCCAATGTTTTGAATTTATATTTTTTCATTTTGCAGTTTAAGTTTTTTTTGCATTTTCTTTGCAAGATTGCTCCAGGTACACAACGAACTTCTCCTCAAGACTTTGAAGTCTTACTTCAATGGCCTAGGAATAGTCCAACTTTTCCGGGAGGGGGTGAGAAAGTCTGCTGCTGAGGCAGAGGCACAAGAAGAAGAAGGAGAATCAGCAAGTTAAAAAGAATAAAAGGGAGGCAACAATTTATTTTAATTTTAAGTTTTTTTTTGTGTTAAGTTATTTGTTTTGTTAATTTGATGTTTTTAAGTTTTTATTATTATTTTAATTTGTTTTGTTTTGAATATTTGAATTGACACTTAATGTGGTGAATTTTTTAAATTGATGTGATTAAATTGTTGTCCCATACAATTTGGATTAGAGCCAATTATGAAATTATTGCTATTGTCTAATTCAAATCTAGAACTTGAAGAAAACCATTTCGATTGCTCCAATAACAAGTGATTTTGGGATGATGAGTATGATAGTGAAAAGGAATTGATGAGGAGAATTAGGAATTAACTGAATTGGAGAAGCTAGCCAAAACCCAGGTGAGTAGAGTACCAAAAATAGATAAATTGAGTGTCAACACTTTGTGATGATAACTGGTATTGATTGATTCTTTGATGTGATTGCGTGTTAGTAAGACTTGAAAATGATAAAGGCATTTTTTTTCTTTGTAGTAGATATAACCCAGAGCCAAATAGTCAACCCTGCATTAATTATAGGACATCCATTTGAACCCCTTCTGAGCCAAAAAATAATATTGTTTCTTAAACAGAACCCCTAAGCCTAAACACTATTTATCTACCTTCCTATATTTGAGAAAGGAAATGAGTATGAATGTTATTATTTTTCCTATTATTGGGTATTGTTATTGTTATCCTATGGGTATTATTGGGATGTTATAAAAAAAAGTGTAAAAAAAAAGGAAAACAAAGCATAAATCTTGTGGCAAAGCTAGAAAGGATAAATGCAAAGCAAGAGAAAAGAAAAAAAAAAAGAGTTCAAAGGGGGGAATAATAACTTGTGAGATTATTAACTCACTATCATTGTGTTAGGAGCAAAAACATGAAGTCTGAAACCCAACTTGAGGAAATATTAAACAGGAATCATTCATATGATTTGAATTTCTCAAATACATTTTGTATATCCCAGAAAAACCAATGATTCTTTCTCAGTCCAGCCCCATTACAAGACTCAAAAGACCTTTTGATTTAACTCTTGCTTAACAAATGTTGATTGCTTGAAGATGATTATCAATATTAGATTGTCTAAATGAAGTGATTGAATGAGATAGACATGTACCTGTGAGATATGAGAGATCATGCTTCTCTGAGGATAGTTGATGATTTATTTTCCTTTATTAATTTTTGTAACTTGAATGCTTATGTATTCTATTTTCATTTGGAGTTGTCAGCATCACATCTGAAAAGTTAATTTTATGTTGTGGTTCTAGAAGAGAAAGTGATAATAGGTGATGATTTTGTTTTAGAAAAATTACTTTGCTTGGGACAAGCAAGATTCTAGGTTAGGGGGAATTGTTAAGTGATAAAAAGTTGATATAATTATGCCTTGAATTGTTATGAAATCACTTAACTTATGTTAATTATAATCTATTTTTCTCCCAATATAGGATGAATTCGAGAATACCTTGATACAAGAGCAAAGATCATAATTGTGAAGTAAATGAAGAAAAATTGAAAGAAAGAAGAACGGTTAAGCGAATGAATGATGCGAGGCCCGACCCAAATTCTCTTATAAAAAGATAAGATGTGTTTTGAGAAAGGAAGTGGTTTTGGGGAGAAGAGGCACAACTACTGCTAGGGTTTCGTCCAATCTTCATCAATTCTTCACTTCTTCCTCATTTGGAGCATTGTAATGGCCAACATGAGTGGCTAACTTCATTCTCTTGGGATTGGGTGCACTTCTTTTGAACTCTTTTGTATCATGGTGATATTTTGAGATATTAATCTATGTTTTGATGTTGTTATTCTTATCCTTTGTGTTTTGGAATGAATTATTCTTGATGTTTGGGATATGATTGGAAAATATATCTTGAACCCTAGATCACGGTAAAAATATTTGTTACGTTAATTGCCAAGAATGGAATGAATGTATCAATTGCTTAACACCCTAAACCTAATGCTGGAAAATCTCTTAATTGTGTGAGGAATCAACATTTATTAGGTTTTCTTATGAATTTCATGTGTGAGGAATCAACATGGATGATTTGAGTAGGTGGCATCAACATTGTTAGGTTAATTGACGTTCTTAATTGACATAGTCATTACAAAAGAGGGATAAGGAAGGAAACCAATCCTAAGTGCCTTTAATTGATATTTTCTCAATAATTTATAGTTCTTTGTAGTTTAATTTCAATTCAACTCTTTATGCAAAACTCAATTTGTTTTAATCTACTTAGTAAGCATATAATTGGGAATTTTCATTGAAACTGTTCCTCATGGGATCGACTTTTATCTAATCGAAATATTATACTGCGATTGATAATTTTGGTACGCTTGCCAATAATTCAACAAGTATTTGCCAATAGTCGGCTAGTCAGGTGAAGGGGGGCAGGTGTAGACCCCAAATCTTTCACAGCCTCAAAATAAAGAGCAAAAGACTTTCATTCGAAGATTGGCAAGGCCTTAAAAGTCCCTAGGATTGATTAATAGGCCCCATACTAGAGTAAGAAGGCTTTTTGTACACAAAAAATAAGAAATTCCACCCAAAAGGTCGAGACCACCGTCTCATTTGGCGAGATTGTCGTCTCGCCATTTGCCAAAGGCGAGACGGTGGTCCTAACCTGACAAGCGTGAATTTCTATAAAAAGGGGGTCTTCTCCTCATTCTCAACAACTTCTCCAACTAGAGATACCTGAAAATACTCTTCTAGAACCCCTTTGAAGCATTTCCAAAGTCTTAGAGTTCTTAAAAAGAATTCTAAAGTTCTTCGACAGAAGAGTGAGCATCATTGTAGAGTGTGGGGTTTGCCAAAAAGCACCATTTTCAAGAGCATTTTATAAAAAAGCTTGTTTCGAAGGTTCTTTTACATCCCTCACTCTATTTTATCGCTTTTATTAGTTACTATCTTTGTGCATTAGTTATTAAGGGTCATGTAGTCAATAATTTAAATTTTGCAATGAATAAATAAGGGTAAAAGCGTAGTTTTAATGTTCTTATTTCTTTATAAAAACAGTCCATCATAGGGACCCCGAAAGGGGCGTCGTGGGGAAGCTAATACCTTCCCCCACATAACTAACTCCCTTACCTAACTTTGGTTATAATGACCAAAGTTGGTTTTTCTTTCCTTTTCCAATATTTTTGGTAAAAATATTGGTGGTGACTCCAGAACCCATTTATGAAAACCTCACCTTTAGGTCCAGCCCGGTTATCGGACAACCTAGAGAAGTTGAACCACTTCTTTTAAAAAACGCGAGTCATGATGATTGATTTTCCTTTGTTAGTGTTTGTAACTTGAATGCTTATGTATTTTATTTTCATTTGGATTGTGAGCATCGCATCTAAAAAACTATTTTTATGTTGTGGTTCTGGGAGAGAAAGTGATAATAGGTGATGATTTTGTTTTGGAAAAATTACTTTGCTTGGGACAAGCAAGATTCTAGGTTGGGGGGAGTTGTTAAGTGGTAAAAAGTTGATATAATTATGCTTTAAATTGTTATGAAATCACTTAACTTATGTTAATTCTAATCTATTTTTCTCCCAATGTAGGATGAATCGAAAATAACTAGATACAAGAGTAAGGAGCATAATTGTCAACATAATTGGAGCAAAACTGAAAGGAGGAAGAAGATTTTCAGCATGGAAGTCGCTCGAGCGAGATAGACTCTTGTTTGAGCAAATATTAGTTATTATTCTCTAGAAGTCAGTCGCTCAAGCGCCATCAATTTATCTTGAGCAAATATAAATTATTCTTCTCTGGAAGTCAATCGCTTAAGTGCCAGTAAATTCACTTGAGCGAATGTTAGTTATTCTTCTCTGGAGCTCACTCACTCAAGCAAGCAAATTATCGCTTGAGCAAAAATAGGGAACTTTCGCTTGAGCAAAAATAGGGAACTTCGCTTGAGCAAGTGTTGTCGCTTGAGTGAAAGACGCAAGACCCAATTTTTCCTATAAAAAGATAAGAGGTGTTTTGAGAAAAAAAAAGTGATTTTGGGGAGAAGAGGCGTGACTACTGCTAGGGTTTCGTCCAATCTTCATCAATTCTTCACTTCTTCCACATTTGGAGCATTGTAATGGCCAACATGAGTGGCTAACTTCATTCTCTTGGGATTTGGTGCACTTCCTTTGAACTCTTTTGTATCATGGTGATATTTTGAGATATTAATCTATGTTTTGATGTTGTTATTCTTATCTTTTGTACTTTGGAATGATTTATTCTTGATGTTTGGGGTATGATTGAAAAATATATCTTGAACCCTAGATCATGGTAAGAATATTTGTTACACTAATCGCCAGGAATGGAATGAATGTATCAATTGCTTAACACCCTAACCCTAATGCTGGAAAATCTCTTAATTGTGTGCGAAATCAACATTTATTAGGTTTTCTTATGAATTTCATGTGTGAGAAATCCACATGGATGATTTGAGTAGGTGGCATCAACATTGTTAGGTTAATTGATGTGCTTAATTGACATAGCCATTGCAAAAGAGGGATAAGGAAGGAAGTCAATCCTAAGTGCCTTTAATTGATCTTTTCTCAACAATTTACAGTTCTTTGTCATTTAAGTTCAATTCAACTCTTTATGCAAAACCCAATTTATTTTAATCTACTTAGTAAGCAAATAATTGGGAATTTCCATTGAAACTGTTCCTCGTGGGATTGACTTTATTTAATCGAAATACTATACTGCAATTGATAATTTTGGTACGCTTGCCAATAACTCAACAAAGAACAGAAGGATTTTTAGGAAGAGTGGAGGAAGAATTAACAAAAGGAGTGAACACCAAAGTTGTTGTATGCACAAGAGATTTGGATTATTGTAAAAAGTGTTAGAATGCCATGATAATACTCTTCAATAAATTTAGGCATTGGTTGTGAGATCTCGTGAAGGTTGGAGACGTTGGTAGTAATAAGGTCAGATGGAAAAACACGAAAGGCAGCATTATTGGTTGTTGAATATAGAGAAAATATAGTTTAAGATTAATCTCCCTTGTGTATAAACCACACATAAGCTAATCTATTTATAATAGAGAGATGTACAACTAAAAGAGTAACCG
Source organism: Sphenostylis stenocarpa (assembly GCA_963425845.1). Classification (NCBI taxonomy): domain Eukaryota; kingdom Viridiplantae; phylum Streptophyta; class Magnoliopsida; order Fabales; family Fabaceae; genus Sphenostylis; species Sphenostylis stenocarpa. The sequence goes on along the minus strand of OY731402.1, from coordinate 38,940,013 downwards.
AAAGTAAACAAAATCAATAGAAGATATTGTTTGATATTGTGGTTAACAATATCTAACAATATCAAACAATATCTAAACAATATCTAACACTCCCCCTCAAGTTGGAGCATACAAATCGTATGTGTCAAGCTTGTTACAAATATAATCAATTCTAGGCCCCATAAAGACTTAGTGAAAATGATCACTTGAGTTAACAAACTCAGTCTTGATGTCTCCAGATATAATCTTTGTTAGTAATGTAGGCTGAGATCAAGAGAGGGGGTGAATTGATCTTTGAAAGATTTTCGCAAATTACAGATTATCTATTTCAAAGATTAAGATTTCAGATCAGTTCTTGAATCACACACAGCAAGCAATCAAAACTAAATGCAGTGACAGAATTAAAGGAGAGAAAGGTTTAGAAAGATACAACCAAGGTTTATACTGGTTCACCCAATCCCAGGGCTACGTCCAGTCTCCAGCCAAATTCCAGCTGAGTTCCACTAGATTGAACGTTTTACAGATTACAACTTTAATCTCACACTCAATCTACCACAAGAACCACAATTCCAGTTCCTACACCTAAACCTTCACCAAGAACCAAATTCCAGTTCTTAACCAACCCTGCAGCCAAATTCCAGCTACAGAAACCAGTGCCCACAATTCCAGGAACCCACAATACAGTAAGGAAAGTAAAGAAACAAATAGAAGAAACTTAGAACGCTCAAACCAGATTTATGCAACTCTGCAGTATGTGTTTCTTCTCCAAAAGAATGTAATTTTGCCTCAAGAAAGAACTTCTACGAATTCACAAAAACTAGCGTGATTCTCTCTTGAAAGTAGCACTTATGCTTACTTGATTGATTGCTAAAAGATGTATTTTAAAAAGTTCAAGCAACTCTGTTTATATAGAAGATTTTCAAAACTGTTGGTTTATTTAATCTGTTAAAATAATCTTTTAATCTGTTAAAAGTCTTGTTTTAATCTGTTAAAACTTCTTTTAATCTATTAAAATGTTCTTGATTATTTTCCAGATTTGTTTTAACTGATACGACACCATTTATATCAATTAAAACTCTTTGTAAAAAATCCTCCAAACTGTTTTAATCCATTGATTCGTCTTTCAATCGATTGAAATACTGCAAAATATTCTTATAAACTTTTCTAAGTGATTTTAACTGATAACAATTTGTTTTAGTCGATTAAAATGCATAGTAGAAATTCTCTTAAGTTGTTATAATCGATTAAATCACATTTTTATCGATTAAAATTATTCTGATCGATCAAAATATCATTCTGATCGATCATAAACTCATTCTGATCGATCATATGCTGGATTTTAATTGATTATTTCGAAGTTATATCGATTAAAATACTACCAGAACACTTCCCTGAACATTTTAAGTGATTTTAATCGATTATTTCGAAACTATATCAGTTAAAACACTGTTAGAAGGTTTTCAAAACTTCCTTTAATGAAAACAATCGATTATTTCGAAAACATATCAGTTAAAAACCTGTTACAAAAGTGTTAAGAACATTTTAGTTGATAAAGCTTGTATACTATTAGTTAAAAATAGTTAATTAAAAAACCTTTTATCAAAATACTTTGTTTTTAACCGTTTAATCATTTTTTAGAGGCATTTTGCAAAATCTTTTAAATGAAGAATCCTCATGCAGCAGAGAGATAAAAACGATTATCCCTAATCCCACTACTCTTTTATCTAAGTGACCTTTGACTGCCACAAAGTAGCCTTTGCCTTCATTTTTTACTTCATCAAATCAACAAGATCTTTGCCAAAGTAGTTCAATAAGATCTTCATCACTTTCAGTCTCCCCCTATTTGATGAAGACAAACACCTCTTTGAATAATAACTCTGCAGAAGAAGTCACTTGAATATACAGATTAGTGAGTATTCAAAAAATAATGATTTTCCCATTTCTCCCCCTATATTGCTACTCCCCCTAAATAAGAGAAATCAATTATAAAAGCAAAGCAATATTTCTCCCCCTTTTGACTTCATCAAAAATAGGGAACAGAGGAACAAAGCAAATACAATGCATGGCAAAGTTTAGTTTTTGAAAAACAGTATACTCATATAAAGATCAATCAAAGTTGATTCAAACTTATCTTCATTAACACGTTTGTAATGAATACAATTAATACGTGTAAAGATAAAGGAATCATGCTTTAGTAGCATGTTACAGGAACAACCATTAACTAAAGCCTTTAATTCTTTTCTTTCCCAGAGTAATAACCAATTTAAAACAGGACAAAATCGATTAAAATGATCTTGTTACTAGTTTCAATCGATTAAAATAACGTTTTAATCGATTAAAACAGTGATGATTTTCGAAAGTTTGGAACATAAGTTGATTTAATCGATTAAATCGACATTTAATCGATTAAAACAAGAAGAAAAATGTTGTATAAATGCTTTTAATCGATTTAAAGCTTATTTATATTGATTAAAACAACCAGTTTTGAAAACTAAGTAATGTTTGATGCATCTAAAATGCCTAGTTTTGTGCGAATTTTGTAAAAACGATCACGAGCAAGAGGTTTTGTAAAAATATCTGCTAGTTGTTTTTCAGTTTCTATAAAGAAAATTTCACAATCACCTTTCAAAACATTATCTCTAATGAAATGATGTTTGATTTCTATATGTTTTGTCCTAGAATGTTGAATTGGATTTTTAGTTAACATAATGGCACTTGTGTTATCACATAAGAGAGGAATTTTTCTGAGAATTAAACCATAATCTTCAAGCTGTTGTTTGATCCAAAGAGATTGAGCACAACAACTTCCAGCTGCAATGTACTCCGCTTCAGCTGTAGAAAGAGCAACACATGATTGCTTTTTACTATGCCATGAGATTAGACTGCTTCCAAGGAGATGATAGGTGCCACTGGTGCTTTTCCTATCAGGTTTACAACCTGCAAAATCTGAGTCAGAATATCTAATTAAATTTAGTTTGGACTCACCAGGATACCATAACCCAACATTTAAAGTTCCTTTGAGATATTTGAGGATTCTTTTTGCAGCAGTAAGATGAGATTCTTTTGGTGCAGATTGAAACCTGGCACACATACAAACACTAAACATAATGTCAGGTCTACTTGCTGTTAGATAGAGTAAAGAACCAATAAGTCCTCTATATTTAGTTTCATCAACAACTTTTCCTTTTTCATCAAAATCAAGATAGCAATTTGTGGACATAGGTGTTGATGCTTCTTTGCAATGTTCCATCTCAAATTTCTTCAAAAGTTCTATGCAGTATTTAGATTGATGAAGAAAACTTCCTGCTTTAAGTTGTTTAACTTGTAATCCAAGAAAGTAGTTAAGTTCTCCCATCATAGACATCTCAAATTCTCCCTGCATATCTTTGATAAAATCTTTACATAAAGACTCATTAGTGGCTCCAAATATGATGTCATCAACGTATACTTGAACTAGAATTACATCATTCTTCAATTTTTTTAAGAATAAAGTTTTGTCAACCAAACCTCTTTGATAGCCCTTTGAAATGAGAAAATTACTTAACCTTTCATACCATTGTCTTGGGGCTTGTTTGAGACCATACAAAGCTTTCTTTAATCTATAAACATATTCTGGATGAATATGATCTTCAAAACCAGGTGGTTGTGTAACAAAAACTTCTTCATTCATGTAGCCATTTAAGAAAGCACTTTTGACATCCATTTGAAATAACCTAAAACTTTTTATTGAAGCATAAGCAAGTAAAATTCTAACAGCTTCTAATCTAGCAACTGGAGCATATGTTTCATCAAAATCAATCCCTTCTTGTTGATTATACCCTTTAGCAACTAATATGGCCTTGTTTCTAGTAATTATACCATTTTCATCCATTCTATTCCTAAAAACCCATTTTGTTCCTACAGTATTTGCATTATCTAGTTTTGGAATTAATTCCCATACTTCATTTCTAGTAAATTGATTTAATTCATCATGCATAGCATTAATCCAGTTATTATCCTTTAATGCATCATATATGATTCTAGCAGTTTTAACTGATACATTTTATCAGTTAAAACATCATCTTCTGTACTCTACTCAGAAATATTCTGCATATTTGGGTTAGTCTCATCAAATACAACATGAACAGATTCTTCTACAGTATTTAGCTTTTTGTTAAAGATTCTATAAGCATGGCTATTCAATGAATATCCCAAGAAGATACCTTCATCTGATTTGGAATCAAACTTTCCAAGATTTTCCTTTCCATTGTTTAAAACAAAAACCTTACTTCCAAATACTCTAAAATAGTTTATGTTAGGTTTTTTACCTTTGAATAATTCATAGGGTGTTTTTTTTAAGAAAAGGTATGATTAAAACACAGTTTAATACATGGCAAGCAGTACTAACGGCATCAGCCCAAAAATATTTTGGTAATGCTTTTTCATTAAGCATTGTCCTAGCTAACTCTTCAAGAGAACGATTTTTCCTTTCAACTACACCATTCTGTTGAGGAGTTCTAGGAGCAGAAAAATTATGCTTAATACCATGTTTATCACAAAATTTATTGAAATTTTCGTTTGAAAATTCTCCCCCATGATCACTTTGAATACAAGAGATGAAATATCCTTTTTCATTTTGAATTTGTTTCACAAATTTCTTAAACAAATGGAAAGTATCAGATTTTAATTTTAAAAATAATGTCCAGGTAAATCTTGAGTAATCATCTACTATAACCAATGCATATAGATTTCCTCCTAAACTCATAGTTCTAGAAGGACCAAAGAGATCCATGTGCAAAAGTTCAAGAGGTCTAGATGTTGAAACAATATTTTTCTGTGAAAAAGAATTCCTTACTTGTTTCCCCTTTTGACATGCATCACATAATTTGTCTTTCACAAACTTAAATTTAGGTAAGCCAACTACAAGATCTTTAGAAATCAGTTTATTTAGATGATTCATATGAATATGAGCTAACCTCCTATGCCACAACCAAGAATCATTCTCTTTAGAGATTAAGCAACAATTTTTTGTAGAATTAGTATCTAGCATGTAAATATTGTTGATCCTCTTACCAGTAATCAGTACCTGTTCTGAATCTGATTTGATTATTTGACATTGATCTTGACCAAAGACAACTTTGTGTCCTTTATCACAAAGCTGGCTAATACTAATCAAATTATGATTTAAACCCTCAACATATAATACATTGTTAATAATACCTGATTTTGTGCATTTGATATCACCTATTCCAAGGATTCTTCCATTGTTATTATCCCCATAGACAACAGTCCCACCATTCTTTAGTTTTAAGTTGCACAATTTTGTAATATCACCTGTCATGTGTTTAGAACAGCCACTGTCAAGGTACCAGAGATCTTCAGTTTGTTTTGCCTGAAAAAGAAATTAGTATAGTTGCAGTACAAAATGATACAGAATTGAAATACACAATTAATTCTGCAGTAGAAGTAAAATTTTAATCGATTAATTTGATATTCAATCGATTAATCAAGTTTTGAAAAAAATATATCAGAATAATAATCGATTTAAACAAGAAATAATCGGTTTATTTTATCCTTTTAATGATTTTAACTGATATAAATCCATTTTAATCGATTAAAATAGCTAAACGAGATTCCAGAGAACATTTTAATCGATTAATTCGTATTTTAATTGATTAAAACTGTATGGACAGCTTTTCTTATATTCTCTATAAGTGATTTTAACCGATTAAAATAGTTTTATATCAATTAAAATACTCAGTCCAAGAATCTAGAAACAGAATTTGTTGATTTGATACCCAGGGACTTCCAGATTTTGTTCCTGCGAAACAAATTTGGCATATTTCTGGTACCCCTTTTTAATTACTGGGTCCAATCATGTTATTTGAAATGAATTTTTGAGTATCCACTTCATTCTACCTTTAGGAATAGCATATTTCTTAATTCTACAATATTTCAAAGAATGACCTTTTTTCATGCAGTAAAAACATTTAATAAATGGAGACGACACAGATTTACTATATGCAAAATAGTTTTTAAATGCTCTAGTTTTCTTTCCAATAGGAGGTGTAAAGCCTATACCACCATGATCAATAACCAATTTTTGAGAATCAAGTATCATATCAAGATTAGTTTTTCCTTGTGCAAGTTTAGATGCAGTTTTTATTAAATATGTTCATTTCTCTTGTAACTCAGGACAATTTTTACAATCTTTATCATTACACATGCAATCAGAGTTATTACCTATTTCCAGATTTTCATTCTTGGTTTCTTCATCAACTATTTTCTTTTCAAGAAGAGTGATCTTGTTTTCTAATAAACTATTCATGCTTTTTAATCTTTTGTTTTCAATTTCTAATTTCTTAGCTACTGCATGCATTTCATAAAAAGCATCTTGTAATGAACTATAATTCATAGTGGTTGTTGAGTCAGAACTTACACTGGTTATTGGAGAATCCGAATTGACCATTAAGCATATCTCTGTTGTTTCTTCATAGACCATTTCAAGGGTTTTCCACATTTGTGCAGCAGTTTCACAATGTGCTATCTTGAAAAAATCATCTCTGTTAAGTGAAAATATGATGATATTTGTAGCAATACAATCATCTTGGATTAGTTTTTTTTTCAGAATCATTTAAAGTAGAACATTCTTTGTTAAACACATAGGTTCCCTGCTCAATAATATTCCAAACATTCATACCAACAGATTCAATAAAGATCTTCATTCTTATCTTCCAAAATAAGTAATTTGTACCACAAAACAGTGGAGGTCTATCAATACAAGCACCCTCAGAAAAACTATTTCCAGCCATTTGGATCGACAGACTTGAATAATTCTCAAGAACCTTTCTCTTGATACCAATTGTTAGTAATGTAGGCTGAGATCAAGAGGGGGGGTGAATTGATCTTTGAAAGATTTTCGCAAATTACAGATTATCTATTTCAAAGATTAAGATTTCATATCAGTTCTTGAATCCCACACAGAAAGCAATCAAAACTAAATGCAGTGACAGAATTAAAGGAGAGAAAGGTTTAGAAAGATACAACCAAGGTTTATACTGGTTCACCCAATCCCAGGGCTACGTCCAGTCTCCAGCCAAATTCCAGCTGAGTTCCACTAGATTGAACGTTTTACAGATTACAACTTTAATCTCATACTCAATCTACCACAAGAACTACAATTCCAGTTCCTGCACCTAAACCTTCACCAAGAACCAAATTCCAGTTCTTGACCAACCCTGCAGCCAAATTCCAGCTACAGAAACTAGTGCCCACAATTCCAGGCACCCACAATACAGTAAGGAAAGTAAAGAAACAAATAGAAGAAACTTAGAACGCTCAAACCAGATTTATGCAACTCTGCAGTATGTGTTTCTTCTCCAAAAGAATGCAATTTTGCCTCAAGAAAGAACTTTTATGAACTTCACAAAAACTAGCGTGATTCTCTCTTGAAAGTAGCACTTATGCTTACTTAATTGATTGCTAAAAGATGTATTTTAAAAAGTTCAAGCAACTTTGTTTATATAGAAGATTTTCAAAACTGCTGGTTTATTTAATCTGTTAAAATAATCTTTTAATTTGTTAAAAGTCTTGTTTTAATCTGTTAAAACTTCTTTTAATCTGTTAAAATGTTCTTGATTATTTTCCAGATTTGTTTTAACTGATACGACACCGTTTATATCAATTAAAACTCTTTGTAAAAAATCCTCCAAACTGTTTTAATTGATTGATTCGTCTTTCAATCGATTGAAATACTGCAAAATATTCTTATAAACTTTTCTAAGTGATTTTAACTGATAACAATCTGTTTTAACCGATTAAAACACATAGTAGAAATTCTCTTAAGTTGTTATAATCGATTAAATCACATTTTACTCGATTAAAATTATTCTGATCGATCAAATACTCATTCTGATCGATCATAAACTCATTCTGATCGATCATATGCTGGATTACATCGATTAACAAATACTCCAAGTGGTTTTAATCGATTATTTCGAAGTTATATCGATTAAAATACTACTAGAACACTTCCCTGAACTTTTTAAGTGATTTCAATCGATTATTTCGAAACTATATCAGTTAAAACACTGTTAGAAGGTTTTCAAAACTTCCTTTAATGAAAATAATCGATTATTTCGAAAACATATCAGTTAAAAACCTGTTACAAAAGTGTTAAGAACATTTTAGTTGATAAAGCTTGTATACTATTAGTTAAAAATAGTTAATTAAAAAACCTTTTTTTTAACCGTTTAATCGCTTTTTAGAGGCATTTTGCAAAATCTTTTAAATAAAGAATCCTCATGCAACAGAGAGATAAAAATGAATATACCTAAGCAGAGATGTAGACTCACTAATCCCACTACTCTTTTATCTAAGTGACCTTTAACTGCCACAAAGTAGCCTTTGACTTCATTTTTTACTTCATCAAATCAACAAGATCTTTGCCAAAGTAGTTCAATAAGATCTTCATCACTTTCAATCTTTTCTCGAATGAAATGACAGTCAATCTCAATGTGTTTGGTCCTCTCATGAAAGAAAAGATTAGAACTAATATGAAGAGTAGCCTGATTGTCACACACAAGTGTCATTTTAGTGACATATCCAAATTGTAACTCTCTAAGCAATTGTTTGAACCAAACAAGTTCACAGGCAGCTAAGGCCATAACTCTATATTCTACTTTTGCACTAGATCTTGCCACAACACTTTACTTCTTACTTTTCTATGAGATCAAGTTACCACGAATGGAGACACAATATCCAGATGTAGATCTTCTATCTGAAGGAGATCCTGCCCAATCAGCATCTAAGTAGCAAACAACTTGTTAGAAATGTAGGCTGAGATCAAGAGGGGGGGGTGAATTGATCTTTGAAAGATTTTCGCAATTTACAGATTATCTATTTCAAAGATTAAGAATTCTGACCAGTTCTTGAATCACACACAGCAAGAAATCAAAATAAAGGTAGTGACAGAATTAAAAGAGAGAAAGGTTTAGAAAGATACAACCAAGATTTATACTGGTTCACCCAATCCCAGGGCTACATCCAGTTTCCAGCCAAATTCCAGCTGGGTTCTACTAGATTGAACGTTTTACAGATTACAACTTTAATCTCACACTCAATCTACCACAAGAACCAAAATTCCAGTCCCTACACCTAAACCTTCACCAAGAAGCAAATTCCAGTTCTTGACAACCCTGCAGCCAAATTCCAGCTACAGAAACCAGTGCCCACAATTCCAGGCACCCACAATATAGTAAAGAAAGTAAAGAAACAAATAGAAGAAACTAGAACGCTCAAACCAGGTTTATGCAGCTCTGCAGTATGAGTTTCTTCTCCAAAAGAATGCAAATTTTGCCTCAAGAAAGAACTTCTATGAACTTCACAAAACTAGCGTGATTCTCTCTTGAAAGTAGCACTTATGATTGCTTGATTGATTGCTAAAAGATGTGTTTTAAAAAGTTCAAGCAACTCTATTTATATAGAAGATTTTCAAAACTGCTGGTTTATTTAATCTGTTAAAATAATCTTTTAATCTGTTAAAAGTCTTGTTTTAATCTATTAAAACTTCTTTTAATCTGTTCAAAAGTTCTTGATTATTTTCCATATTTGTTTTAACCGATATGACACCATTTATATCAATTAAAACTCTTTGTAAAAAATCTTCCAAACTGTTTTAATCGATTGTTTCGTCTTTCAATCGATTAAAATATCGCAAAACATTCTTATAAATTTTCTAAGTGATTTTAATCGATAACAATCTGTTTTAATCGATTAAAACGTTTTCAAAGAAATTTCACTTAGTTATTTTAATCGATTGAAACTCATTTGAATCGATTATAATTATGCCAAAAGATTTCATAAAACTTTCTAAGTTATTTTAACTGATAGCAAGCTTGTATTAATCGATTAAAACATTCTGGAAAAACCTCTTAGTTGTTTTAATCGATTATTTCGCATTTGTATCGATTAAAATACTGACAAAACAACTTTCAAAACACTTCAAGTTATTTCAATCGATTATTTCGAGTTTGTATCAATTAAAATTCTGCAGAACACTTTTCAAAATATTCTAAGTCATTTTAATCGATTATATCAATTCTATATCGGTTAAAATATCGCGTAAGGTTTTCAAAAATCCTTCTAATGAAAACAATCGATTATTTCGAAAACATATCGATTAAAAACCTGTTACAAAAGTGTTAAGAACATTTTAGTTGATAAAACTTATATACTATTAGTTAAAATAGTTAATTAAAACCCTTTTAACAAATTACTTTGTTTTTTTAACCGTTTAAACATTTTTTAGAGGCATCACTACTACAAATAAAGCTTTCAACGTCGGTTGTTGAACCGACATTGAAAGTACAATTTTTCAAATTAATAATTTTTATTTATTTACAACCCCTTTACCCCCTATATATCCGTGTAAATATATAAATATATAAATACAAATATATTCATATATTTTGATATATTTATATAGTTATATATTTATATGTTGGATGTGAGGGCACACTCGAAAGTGAAAGTGTGTGTCGAGTGGGTTTTCAAAAATTGATGCTAAATTTGTGAGCAGATAATACATTGTTAATAATACCTGATTCTGTGCATTTCATGTCACCTATTCCAAGGATTCTTCCTTTGTTATTATCCCCATAGACAACAGTCCCACCATTCTTTAGTTTTAAGTTGTGAAATTTTGTAATATCACCTGTCATGTGTTTAGAACACCCATTTGTCAAGGTACCGAGAGATCTTCGAGTTTGCTTTGCACGAAATAGAATTAGTATAGTTGCGAGTATAAAGCTGATACATAATCGAAATAATCAATTAACTCGCACTAGAAGAAGAATTTTAATCGATTAATTTGACATTCAATCGATTAATCAAGTTCGGAGAAAATATCTCGGAATAATAATCAATTTAATCGAGAAATAATCGGTTAAATTTATCCTTTTAATGATTTTAAGCTGATATAAATCTTTTTTAATTGATAAAAACAGCTAAACTAAATTCCGAGAACATTTTAATCGATTGATTTGTATTTCAATCAATTAAAACTGTACGGATTGCTTTTCTGGTATTCTCTGTAAGTGATTTTAACCGATTAAAACTGTTTTATATCAATTAAAACATTTAGTTTATGAAACCAGAACCGAATTTGCTGTTTTGAACACCAAGGGACTTCTAGATTTTGTTCCTGCAAAACAGATTTAGCATATTTCTGGTACCCTTTTTATAATCACTGGGTCCAATCATGTTATTTGAAATGAATTTTTGGGAATCCACTTCATTCTACCTTTAGGAATAGCATATTTTTTAATTCTACAATATTTCACAGAATGGCCTTTTTTCATGCAGTAAAAGCATTTAATAAATGGAGATGAAACAGATTTACTATATGCAAAATAGTTTTTAAATGCTCTAGTTTTCTTTCCAACAAGAGGTGTAAAGCCTATACCACCACGATCAATAACCAATTTTTGAGAATCAAGTATCATATCAAGATTAGTTTTTCCTTGGGCAAGTTTAGATGCAGTTTTTATTAAATATGTTAATTTCTCTTGTAACTCAGGACAATTTTTACAATCTTTATCATTACACATGCAATCAGAGTTATTACCTATTTCCAGATTTTCATTCTTGGTTTCTTCATCAACTATTTTATTTTCAAGAAGAGTGATCTTGTTTTCTAATAAACTATTCATGCTTTTTAATCTTTTGTTTTCAATTTCTAATTTCTTAGCTACTGCATGCATTTCATAAAAAGCATCTTGTAATGAACTATAATTCATAGTAGTTGTTGAATCAAAACTTACACTGGTCATTGGAGAATCTGAATTGACCATCAAGCATATCTCTGTTGTTTCTTCATAGGTCATTTCAAGGGTTTTCCACATTTGTGCAGCAGTTTGACAATGTGCTATCCTGAAAAAGTCATTTCTGTTAAGTGTAGATATGATGATATTCTTAGCAATACAATCATCTTGGATTAGTTTCTTTTCACAATCATTTAAGCTAGACCAATCTTTGTTAAAAACATAAGTTCCTTGTTCAATGATATTCCAAACATTTACACCAACAGATTCAATAAAGATCTTCATCCTAATCTTCCAAAAAGAGTAATCTGTACCACAAAACAGTGGAGGTCTATTAATACAAGCACCCTCAGAAAATTTATTTCCAGCCATTTGGATCGAAAGACTTGAATAATTCTGAAGAACCTTACTCTTGATACCAATTGTTAGAAATGTAGGCTGAGATCAAGAGGGGGGTGAATTGATCTTTGAAAGATTTTCACAATATATAGATTATCTATTTCAAAGATTAAGAATTCTGACCAGTTCTTGAATCACACATAGCAAGAAATCAAAATAAAGGTAGTGACAGAATTAAAAGAGAGAAAGTTTTAGAAAGATACAACCAAGATTTATACTAGTTCACCCAATCCCAGGGCTACGTCCGAGTTTCAGCCAAATTACGGTACGGGTTCCACTAGATTGAGCGTTTACTGATTAGAAGTTTAATCTCGCACTCAATCTACCACAAGAACCAAAATTCCAGTCCACTGCACCTAAACCTTCACCAAGAACCAAATTCCAGTTCTTGACCAACCCTACTGACCAAATTCTAGCTACGAAACCGAGTGCCCACAATTCCAGGCACCCACAATACGATAAAGAAAGTAAAGAAACAAATAGAAGAAACTAGAACGCTCAAACCAGGTTTATGTAGCTCTGCGAGTATGAGTTTCTTCTCCAAAAGAATGAAAATTTTGCCTCAAGAAAGAACTTCTATGAACTTCACAAAACTAGCGCGATTCTCTCTTGAAAGTAGCACTTATGATTGCTTGATTGATTGCTAAAAGATGTGTTTTAAAAAGTTCAAGCAACTCTGTTTATATAGAAGATTTTCAAAACTGCTGGTTTATTTAATCTATTAAAATAATCTTTTAATCTGTTAAAAGTCTTGTTTTAATCTGTTAAAACTTCTTTTAATTTGTTAAAAAGTTCTTGATTATTTTCCAGATTTGTTTTAAGCGATATGACACTTGTTTATATCAATTAAAACTCTTTGTAAAAAATCTTCCAAAGCTGTTTTAATCGATTGTTTCGTCTTTCAATTGATTAAAATACTGCAAAACATTCTTATAAATTTTTCTAAGTGATTTTAACTGATAACAATCTGTTTTAATCGATTAAAACATTTTAAAAAAAATCACTTAGTTATTTTAATCGATTGAAACGCATTTTAATCGATTATAATTCTGCAAAAAGATTTCATAAAACTTTCTAAGTTATTTTAACTGATAGCAAGCTTGTATTAATCGATTAAAACATTATGAAAAAACCTCTTAGTTGTTTTAATCGATTATTTCGCATTTGTATCGATTAAAATACTCGACAAAACAACTTTCAAAACACTTCAAGTTATTTCAATCGATTATTTCGAGTTTGTATCAATTAAAATTCTCGCGAACACTTTTCAAAATATTCTAAGTCATTTTAATCGATTATATCAATTCTATATCGGTTAAAATATCTGCGTGAAGGTTTTCAAAAATCATTCTAATGAAAACAATCGATTATTTCGAAAACATATCGGTTAAAAACCTGTTACAAAAGTGTTAAGAACATTTTAGTTGATAAAGCTTATATATTATTAGTTAAAATAGTTAATTAAAAACATTTTAACAAAATACTTTGTTTTTTTAACCATTTAAACATTTTTTAAAGGCATCACTACTACAAATAAAGCTTTCAACGTCGATTGTTGAACCGACATTGAAAGTACAATTTTTCAAATTAATAATTTTTATTTATTTACAACCCCTTTACCCCCTATATATCCGTGTAAATATATAAATATATAAATACAAATATATTCATATATTTTGATATATTTATATAGTTATATATTTATATGTTGGATGTGAGGGCACACTCGAAAGTGAAAGTGTGTGTCGAGTGGGTTTTCAAAAATTGATGCTAAATTTGTGAGCGAGATATCTTTATATGAGTTTGTAATTTAATGACAGAATATAATCTTTATAATTTTATTTATATAATGATATAAAATAAATTTGGGAAACGCGTCATTCGCTCTCAATCGAAAAATACCAATTTTCGCTCAAGCGAGGCTTGACTGAGTGAATTTTCGTGAGCTTTAACATATTTTCACTCAAGCGAGAGTCAATCCACTTTCACCCTCGATCAAAAAATACCAATATAATTTATTTGTAAGTTATTATCAAAAAATTATAGTAGTTTAGTGGTTGAAATATTAACTTTCAACTCTAAAATACTCGAGTTCAAATGCTTGTCGATGACAATTCATTAACTTAATTGAATTTTTGGCTGAAAAAAAAATAAAAATACTTTCCAGAAAATATATACAAATAAATATATATTTACATAGATATATATTTATTTGTATATAAATATAATTTATTTGTAAGTTATTATCAGAAAATTATAACAGTTTAGTGGTTAGAGTATTAGTTTTCAATTCTAAAATCCTAAGTTCGAATCCCGCCAGTGACAATTTTCAAATTTATGTGAATTTTTGGGTGAAAAAAAATAAAAAAAAAGACTTTCAACGTCGGTTCATATGGGAACCGACGTAGAAAGTAATTTTTTCCGTCGGTTGACTAAAAACCGAAGTAGAATGTGTTTAATATTCAACTTTCAACGTTGGTTCATTTGGAAACCGACGTAGAAAGTACTTTCTACGTCGTCTCAACTATAACCGACGTTAAATGACGACGTAGAAAGTATATTTTGTAGTAGTGCATTTGTAAAATCTTTTAAATGAAGAAACCTCATGCAGCAGAGAGATAAAAATGATTATACCTAAGCAGATATGCAGACTCACTAATCCCACTACCCTTTTATCTAAGTGACCTTTGACTGCCACAAAGTAGCCTTTGACTTCATTTTTTACTTCATCAAATCAACAAGATCTTTGCCAAAGTAATTCAATAAGATCTCCATCACTTTCACAACTCTTGTATGGTTATTAGTGTTGACTATACAAGAGTATGATGCCTAAAGATTTTGATGATTGTAGCCCCAAATCTTGCCTGGCTCTCCAATAAAGTCGAAGATCGCCCGTTTCGAAGATGGTTAAGACTTTATTAAGTCCCTAGTAGCTTTTTCTAGGTTCCATTTAAGATAGGAAAGGTTTTTAGAGGCAATAAAAATCGGAAAATCCGCTGGAGATAGCAGATGGCCGTCCAAGACAGGCAGACGGTCGTCCACGGCAACTTTTGGCCATGGACGGGCGTCCACACTACATGGACGGTCGTCCATGGCCACTTTTTGCCATGGACGGTCATCCACTAAGTCTAGACGGTCGTCCACTTTTTCTTGGCCCGACTCCCTATAAATAGGAGCCTCATTTCTCTGAATTTTCACACATTTTCACTCCTACCACTCTCTAGGAAGCCTTTTGGCACTTTAGAGTGACTCTGAGCATTATTCCGGAATTCGAGTGAGCTTTCTGTTTTCTGTTTAAAGTTGAAATCGGTTAAGGAAGTCTCCTATTGAGACGTTCAACCCTCGGTAGAGTGACTTTTCTTTATTTTGTGGGAGGAGCGTGCTTGTAGAGTGCGGGGACTGCCAAAAAGCGTCCTCAAGTTTCAAAGAGTTAATATAAAGCTTGCTTCAGAGGTTCCTTCTCTATTCTCTCTCTCTTTTACTGCTTTCTTTATCATTTTCTTTGTATGCATTAGATAATAAGGCCATGTAGACATTTAAATTCTGCAAGTAGATAGAATAATAGGGTAAAAGCATAATTTCTTTAAGTGTTTATTTTCTAAGCTAGTCCATCATAGAGAACTCGAAAGGGGCGTTGTGGGGTGCTAACACCTTCCCCACACGTAACTAACTCCCTTACCCGACTCTGGTTATAATGGCCAAAGTTGGTTTTTATCTAAAACCACTTCCTTCTTCTTTACCTTTTTCAGTGTTTAAGGTTAAAACACTGATGGCGACTCCTCGAACATTTTCAAAAACCTCGCCTTTAGGTCCAGTCTGGTTATCGGACAGCCTAAAGGCGTTAAACCACTTCTTTCAAAAAACGCAAGTAAATCCAAAACCATCGCGTCACTCAGACTGCCTCTTTTGACGGTGGCGACAGATGATTCTAGAGCAAACAACTTGAAGTCTTAAAGACTTATAATCATTTGTATTTACTTGTAATAACTCTATTTTATACTTTTGAGTTTGTAAAATTAGAGTCCAAGATAGTCAGCACATAGTTCATCCTCTAAAAGTTCATTTTTATCAAAACCACTTTGTAATAATCGATTATCACTCAGGATAATCGATTATCATCCTTTGAAACCTATTTTCTGAAAACCTTGCTGGAATAATCGATTATCTGAGTTGATAATCAATTATTCCAATTTAAAAGTTTTGGAATAATCGATTATCAAGCCACATAATCGATTATCTTGGACCTGTTTTACTCCTTTGCGAAAATGATAATCGATTATCACTTAAGATAATCAATTATCTACGTCTGTTATGAGTTTTGAATTTCAAATTTGGATCAATTTTTGAGAAAACTTTTTTCAATGCTTCAAGTTTCGAAAACCTTTATTTCCTAGACCCTATTCTCTCTACTTAAGGTTCTCTAAGGCTCTCTGCAAAAAAACAAACATTTTTCATACAAAAGTTAAGAGTTGTGATTGCTAGAGAACTTTGTAGGGAAGAAAAAGGGACTTTTGAAACCTAGTGTGAGCTAGAAGAAATAAGAATCACTGAGTGGGACTCTTGGTGGATTGTGTGTCGTGCCTTCTCTAGGAAAAGCTGTTGTTCATCCTTTGTGGTTTCAAAGGAGGTGCTCATCTCTTGTGTGAGTCAAAAGAGGTGTTTTCTAATCTTTATCTTTGTATTTGTAATCTGTTTGAATTGTGATTATAGTGACTGTTGAAACATACAAGGATATGAATGTTGAACATACATGGATATGAAGCCTGTAGATTTTGATGATGATTCAAGAACAAAGGACTTAAAGATTTAAAGACTTGTAATGTTATGTAATAACTCTGTTTTGATGATTTTGAGTCTGTAATATTAGAGTCTAAGATAGTCAGCACATAGTCTACTCTTTAAAAGCTTCAAAAACTCATTTTTATCAAAAACATACTATATTAATCAATTAAATGGCAAGATAATCGATTATTACAGAGAGAAAAACCATTTTCTGTATCAGCTCTCTGGAATAATCGATTAAAGCCCTTGTTAATCGATTAATAGGGTTGTTAATCGACTAATTCCCTAGTTAATTGATTAAACTGCGTGGTTTTGGGTTCCAAGTGAATTTGGCTCTGTAATAATCTATTAACACTCAAGATAATCGATTATTTCAGTTCGATATGTGTTTTGAATTTCAAAATTGGTCCAAGTTTCGAAAACCCTAGTCCCAATTCACTAGGTTTTGAAAATTCCCAATTCCCAAACCCTAATCTGTTTACTTAAGGTTCTATAAGGCTCTCTGCAAATTGAACAACCTTTTTCAAAACAAAAGTTGAGAGTTGTGACTGCCAGAGAACTGTTTGTTGGACGAAAAAGGGGCTTTTAGAACCTAGTGTGGGCTAGAAGCGATAAGAATCACTAAGTGGGTTTTCTTTGTGGATTGTGTGTTGTGTCGTCTCTAGGGAAAGTTATTCTTCATCTCTTGTGTGACTCAAGAGAGGTGTTTTCGTTACCTTATCTTTTCAATTGTTATCTGTTTGTAAAATTGTGATTATAGTGACAACGTTAATCCTCTGTTTGAGTGATTAGCAACTGGACGTAGGGTCTTTTGATCTGAACCTGTATAAATCATCTGTGCAAGACTCTATCCTTGCTTTATTTACTTTACACAGCATTTTAATCGGTAAAATTTGGAGAAATTTTTAAAACCCTAATTTTTGTTAAGAAACCAATTCACCCCCCCTCTTGGTTTTTGTTCGAAAACGCAAGTATTTCGCTACGCGATTCTAGCAGTGACAGCGTTAATCCTCTTTTAGAGTGATTAGTAACTAGACATAGGGCCTTTTGATTGGAACCAATATAAAACACTTGTGTAATCTTCTCATACTTTCTCTATTTACATTACAAGTATTTTAATCGGTGAAATTTGGGAAAAATTTTAAAAACCCTAATTTTTATAACTAAACCAATTCACCCCCCCCCTCTTGGTTTTTGGTCTTGTCTGTAACCGCAAAACATTTCGCTGCGTACAAGTTCTAACAAGTGGTATCAGAGCTTGCTTTGATAGTCATTCAAAATTTTGAAAATGGCCGGACAAAACAAAACCTTTGCCGAGGGTGCTTCTATCAACAGACCCCCACTTTTTGTGGGGCAAAATTATCCTTTTTGGAAAGTCAGAATGAAAATATTTTTGGATTTTGTTGATAGGGGTGTATGGGATACTATTGTAAATGGTCCTTTTATTCCCAAAGTTATTATAAATAATGTAGAAGAACTAAAACCATTTTCTAGATGGACGGCTGAAGAAAATAGGAAAACCCAATATGATGTTAGGGCTAGGAATATAATTTCGTCTGACTTAACCCTTGATAAGTTTTACAAGATATCTGTTTGCAAGAGTGCTCAAGAGATGTGGGAAATTCTAAGAGTAACCCATGAAGGAACTGATGATGTAAAAAGAGCACGAAAAAATTCTTTGATACAAGAATATGAAATGTTTAGAATGCAAACGGGAGAATCAATTTTTGACGTCCAAAAGCGTTTCACACATATTGTGAACCATCTCACAGGGCTTGGTAAGACTTTTGACACCGATGAATTAAATGTGAAAATTCTTAAATTTTTGGACAGGAAATGGCAACCAAAGGTGACTGCCATTACGGAGTCACAAAATCTTGCCACTATGACTATGACAGCTCTCTTTAGAAAGTTGAGAGACCATGAACTTGAACTTGGAAGGTTAAATGATGAAGAAGGCCAAGATCGAAAGAGAAACCTATCTTTCAAAACTGAAGTTTCTAAAATCAAGAAAAAGAAGGAAGAAGAAAGTTCTGATAGTGAAGAGGATGAAAACTTGAGCCTCATGATAAAAAAATTTGCAAAGTTCATGAAAGCTAAAGGAAAGCAACCTTTCAAAGGTAAGAAAAGGGTAAAAGAAAGTTCTTCTTTAAGTTTTAAATGTTATGGTTGTGGTGAAACAGGGCATGTAAAATCCGTTTGTCCAAATAAGAAAAGTGATGATCATAAAGGCAAGAAATTCTTTAAAAAGAAAGCTTATATAGCTTGGGATGAAAGTGACTCAAGTTCAGAGTCAAGCGATTCGGAGATTGAAGCAAATCTTTCTTTATGGAAAATGATAGTATTTCTTCCAATTATGAGGTAAGTGATTCCTACTGTTATTCAAATGATGATGAAAATGACTATGATGCTTTACATAATGCATATCAAGAACTATTTGCTGCTTTTAAAGATTTGAAAACTGAATAGAAATCTTTGAAAAAAAAATTAAATAAATCAGAAAAAGAAATAGAATCTTTAAAATAAAAAATAGTGACTTAAGAGGAAAAAGGAAATAAACAAATATAATGTGCATCATGTAAAGAATATGAATATGAAATGGACATACTTAGATACTTATTTGAAAAATCAAAGAAAGAATTAAGTGATTGTTACAAGGATGGAGTTAATGTACAAACTCAAGTAAAATGTCATGTTCTATTAAAAAATCCTAAAAATAGAACTCGAAGGGTATGGGTTGAAAAAGGATCTAAATATTCTCAAAATAAAGTTATATTTTTTTCAAGAATTAAATCTACTGCATGCTTCTATTGTATGAAACATGGACATACATCTAATAGGTGTAAAATTAAGCATTTTGGTGTTCCAAAGGGAAAATATGTTTGGGTTCTTATAGATAAATGATTTGCTTGTCTCTCACCCCAAGGACCCAAAAGTTATGGGGACCTAAGATTATTATGTTCTTGTTTTGTAGGAAACTTCAAAATCCAAGAAGTTTATGTGGTATCTTGATAGTGGGTGTTCAAGACATATGATTGGAGATAAAAAGAAATTTATGAGTTTCAAAGCAAAGGAACAAGGATATGTAACCTATGGGGACTACAATAAAGGAAGAATCCTTGGAACCGGAAATATTGGTGGTGCAAATACCTTAGAGATAAAGGATGTGCTCCTTGTTTATGGGCTAAAGCACAATCTCCTAAGTATAAGTCAACTTTGTGATAAAGGATTTAAGGTAATTTTTGAAAGTAAGCTTTGCACCATTCATTTAAAGGATTTTGAAAATATAACATTAAAAGGTATTAGGCATAACAATATTTATTTGATTGACTTGGATTGTGTATCTAATGCTAATATAACATGCTTAGTTGCTAAAGAAGAAAATCCATGGTTATGGCATAAGAGAGCGGCTCATATAAATATGCATCAATTAAACAAATTAATATCTAATGACTTAGTTATTGGTTTGCCTAAGCTAAAATTTGAAAAAGATAGATTATGTGATGCATGTCAAAAAGGTAAACAAATAATATCATCTTTTAAATCTAAAAATGTTATTTCCACATCAAAATTGTTAGAAAACGAGGCTGAGATCAAGATGGGGGGTGAATTGATCTTTGAAAGATTTTCTCAATTAACAGATTATCTATTTCAAAAGTTAAGATTTCAGATCTGTTCTTGAATCACACAGCAAGCAATCAAAAAATAAATGCAGCAACAGAATTAAAGAAAAGAAAGGTTTAGAAAGATATCACCAAGGTTTATACTGGTTCACCCAATCCCAGGACTACGTCCAGTCTCCAGCCAAATTCCAGCTGGGTTCTACTAGATTGAATGTTTTACAGATTACAACCTTAACCTTACACTCAATCTACCACAAGAACCACAATTCCAGTTCCTGCACCTAACCTTTCACCAAGAACCAAATTCCAGTTCTTGACAACCTCTACAACCAAATTCCAGCTGCAGAGAAACCAGTGCCCACAATTCCAGGCACCAACAATACAGAAAAGAAAGTAAAGAAACAAACAGAAGAAACTAAAATGCTCAAACCAGTTTTATGCAATTCTGCAATATGTGTTTCTTCTTCAAAGAATGTAGTTTTGCCTCAAGAAAGAACTTTAATGAACTTCACAAAAACTAGCGTGATTCTTTCTTGAAAGTAACACTTTTGATTGCTTGAATGATTGCTAAAAGATGTATTTCAGATGTGTTTTTTTTTAAATGATCAAGCAACTCTTGTTTATATAGAAAATTTTCAAAACTGCTGGTTTAATTAATCTGTTAAAATAATCTTTTAATATGTTAAAAGCCTAGTTTTAATATGTTAAAACTTCTTTTAATCCATTAAAACGTTCTTGATTATTTTCCAGATTTGTTTTAACTGATACGACAACATTTATATTAATTAAAACTCTTTGTAAAAAATCTTCTAATTTGTTTTAATCGATTGTTTCGTGTTTCAATCGATTAAAATACTGCAAAACTTTCTTGTAAACTTTTCCAAGTGATTTTAACTGATAAAAACTCGTATTAATCGATTAAAACGCGTAGTATAAATTTTCTTAAGTTGATTTAATCGATTGAAACGTGATTTAATCGATTGAAATAATTCTGATCGGTCATAACTAAATTCTGATCGATCATATCTGACTCTAATCGGTCATAATCGCATTATGATCGGTCATACAGTATACCAAATGAAATTAATCGATTAAAACAAAGTTGTATCGATTAAAATACTGTCAAAACACTTCTCTGAACATTTTAAGTGATTTTAATCGGTTATTTCGAAGTTGTATCAGTTAAAATACTGACAGAAGGTTTTCAAAACTTTCTTTAATGAAAACAATCGGTTATTTCAAAATTATATCAGTTAAAAACTTGTTTATAAAAGTGTGAAGAACATTTTAGTTGATAAAGCTTATATTCTATTAGTTAAAATATTTGATTAAGAAAGCTTTTATCAAAATACTTTGGTTTTGACCGTTTAAACACTTTTAGAGTCATTTTGCAAAATCTTTTAAGTGAAGAAACCTCATGCAGCAGAAAAGATAAAAATGATTATAACTAAGCAGAGCTGTAGACACACTAATCCCTCTACTCTTTTATCTAAGTGACTTTTGACTGCCACAAAGTTGCCTTTGACTTCATTCTTGACTTCATCAAATCAACAAGATCTTTGCCAGAGTATTTCAATAAGATCTTCATCACTTTCAAAAAGCTTTAGAACTTTTACACTTAGATTTATTTGGACCATCTAGGATAAAAAGTTTTGGTGGAAATTACTATGCTCTTGTAATTGTTGATGATTTTTCTAGATTTACTTGGAAATTTTCCTAATATTGAAAAGTGATGCTTTTAAAGTCTTTAGGAAGTTTTCCAAACAAATTCAAAATGAGAAAGACTTAAGAATTAAAGTGTTAAGGAGTGACCATGGTGGGGAATTCCAAAATGAATCTTTTGAAAATTATTGTGAAGAAAATGAAATTTTGTATAATTTTTCTGCACATAGAACTCCCCAACAAAATGGTGTAATAGAAAGGAAAAATAGGTCACTAGAGGAACTTGCTAGAACCATGTTAAATGAATCAAATGCTCCTAAATACTTTTGGGATGATGTTGTAAGTACTGCATGTTATGTATTGAATAGAATGCTTATTAGGCCCGTCATAAAATTAATTTCTTATGAATTATTAAATGGAAGGAATCGTAATGTTTCACATTTAAAAAAATTTGGTTGTAAATGCTTTATCTTAAATAATGGAAAAGATAACTTAGGAAAATTTGACTCAAAAGTCGATGAGGCTATCTTCTTAGGTTATTCACTATCTAGCAAAGCATACAGAGTATTCAACAGAAGAACCTTGAATATTGAAGACTCTATACATGTTACTTTTGATGAAATTATAGACCTCGAGGAAATCCTCTTGAGTCAAATAAAGAATATACAAGTGATGATGAATACATAAGAGAAACTCAAGAAGAAATGTACTTGAATGAGAATGAGTCATCTCAACCTACTGAATTGGCTAAAGAGTGGCAACCAATAAGAGGACTTTCAATGGACAATAATTGGTGATATTTCAAAAGGGGTAAGAACTAGAAATATGACAAATTTTTATATGTCTGTAGCTTTTGTTTCACATATTGAACCCAAAAGTGTTGAGGAAGCACTCAAAGATGACCAATGGTGCATTGCAATACAAGAAGAACTCAATCAATTTGAAAGAAATCAAGTCTGGGAATTAATTACAAGAAAAGAATCTCATCAAGTTATTGGAACGCAATGGGTATTTAGAAACAAAATTGATGAAGATGGAAATATAATAAAGAACAAAGCCAGACTTGTTACCAAAGGATACTGTCAAGAGGAAGGTATTGATTATGATGAAACCTATGCTCCTGTTGTCAGGTTAGAGGCTATACACCTACTTCTTGCTTATGCTTCATTGATGAAATTTAAACTATATCAAATAGATGTTAAAAGTGCATTTTTAAATGGGTTTATCAAAGAGGAAGTATATGTGGAACAACCCCCTGGATTTGAAGATTTTAAAAATCCTGGTCATATTTTTAAATTAAAGAAAGCTCTTTATGGTTTGAAACAAGCTCCTAGGTCATGGTATGAAAGGTTAAGTAGTTTCCTAATTTCAAAAGATTTTTCTAGAGGACAAATTGATTCCACTTTATTTATTAATAAATTAAAAGAACATATTTTGTTAGTTCAAGTATATGTGGATGATATTATCTTTGGATCAACTGATAATTCCTTGTGTGAAGGATTTGCTAAAATAATGTAGGGTGAATTTGAAATGTCAATGATGGGAGAATTAACCTTCTTTCTTGGACTTCAAATTAAGCAACTTAAAGATGGCACCTTTGTGTCACAAACCAAATACTGCAAAGAGATTCTCAAAAAATTTGAAATGGATTCTGCAAAACCTGCACACACTCCAACGGGAACGTCCTCCTATCTAGATAAGGACGAATCAGGTTTAGAAATAGATCAATTTATGTATAGAGGTATGATAGGTTCTCTATTATATTTAACTGCAAGTAGACCTGATATCATGCAATATGTATGTGTGTGTGCTAGATTTCAAGCATGTCCAAAAGAATCTCATCTAACTGTAGTAAAAAGAATATTAAAATATTTAAAAGGAACTACAGGATTTGGTTTATGGTACCCATCTGAAGCTTCTCCAAGTTTATTAGGTTATTCTGATGTTGCTTATGGAGGTTGTAAAGTAGATAGAAAAAACACTATTCGTACTTGTCATTTATTAAGATCATCCTTAGTTTCATGACATTCTAAGAAACAAGCCTTTGTTGCTTTATCCACAACTAAGGTTGAATATATTGCAATTGGAAATTGTTGTGCCCAAATTCTATGGATGAAGCAACAACTAGAAGATTATAATATTTTTCTAAGTGATATTCCTTTAATGTGTAATAATACAAGTGCAATTAATCTCACAAAGAATCATGTTATGCATTCTAGAACCAAACACATTGAGATTAGGCATCACTTTTTAAGAGATCACATTTCTAAAGGAAATTGTAAAATTGAATATATAGATACAAATCATTAGTTAGCAGACACATTTACCAAACCTCTTCCCAAGGATAGATTCTATGAACTTAGGAGAGACTTAGGAATATTAGAAATAGTCTAAACTCTGCTTAACTATAAAATCTTTGCATTTTGTATTAGAATAATCGATTATTTTGGGTAATAATCGATTATCCTGTGTCTAATACATGTTAAGTTTGTCAATCTCTATGGAATAATCGATTATCTTGGGTAATAATTGATTATTGAAGCTTAAATGTATGATTCATGAAAAATATTTCTGTAATAATCGATTATTTGGACCAATAATCGATTATCTGTAATTCATTTACCCATATCAGTAATTTCACTTTATATCCCGCCCTCCCATTGAAGATATGTTATTCGATATGAATCAAAGAATGCAAGAATTATTTTCTATATCTCAAGAATGGCATCAGGAAATCTTAAGACAAATTTCGGATGTGGACGATCATGTATGTAATTTAGAAGATAGATTTGATGCACAATTTAATAGTGATGAGAGAGAAGAGTTCTAATTTCTTCAAAATTCTTGTTTGTTTGTACTATATTGATTTACTGAATAAAATTCTATGTCTGCAACAATTGAGGGGGAGTTTCTTATGAAAGTGATGAAGATCTTATTGAATTACGTTGGCAAAGATCTTGTTGATTTGATGAAGTCAAGAATGAAGTCAAAGGCAACTTTGTGGCAGTCAAAGGTCACTTGGATAAAAGAGTAGAAGGATTAGTGTGTCTGCAGCTCTGCTTAGGTATAATCATTTTTATCTTTTCTGCTGCATGAGGTTTCTTCATTTAAAAGATTTTGCAAATGCCTCTAAAAAATGTTTTAACAGTTAAAAACAAAGTATTTTGATAAAAGCTTTCTTAATCAACTATTTTAACTAATAGCATATAAGCTTTATCAACTAAAATGTTCTTCACACTTTTATAACAGGTTTTTAACTGATATAACTTCGAAGTAACCGATTGTTTTCATTAAAAGGATTTTTGAAAACCTTCTGTCAGTATTTTAACTGATACAGTTTCGAAATAACCGATTAAAATCACTTAAAATGTTCAGGGAAGTGTTCTGGCAGTATTTTAATCAATATAACTTCGAAACAATCGATTAAAACCACTTGGAGTAGCAGATGACCGATCAGAATGGTTTTATGATCGATCAGAACCATCATATGATCGATCAGAGTGTGATTGTGATCGATCAGAATATTTTCAATCGATTAAACTGTGTTTCAATCGATTAAATCAACTTAAGAAAAATTGTACTAAGCGTTTTAATCGATTAAAATAGATTTTTCTCAGTTAAAATCACTTGGAAAAGTTTATAAGAATGATTTGCAGTATTTTAATCGATTGAAAGACGAAACAATCGATTAAAACAGATTGGAAGATTTTTTGTAAAGAGTTTTAATTGATATAAACGTTGTTGTATCAGTTAAAACAAATCTGAAACATTTTAATGGATTAAAAGAAGATTTAACAGATTAAAACAAGACTTTTAATAGCTTAAAAGATTATTTTAATAGATTAAATAAACTAGCGAGTTTTGAAAAATCTTTTATATAAACAGAGTTGCTTGAACTTTTTATACATCATCTGAAATACATCTTTTGGCAATCAATCAAGCAATCAAAAGTGCTACTTTCAAGAAAGAATCATGCTAGTTTTTGTGAAATTCATCAAAGTTCTTTCTTGAGGCAAAATTTCATTCTTTTGGAGAAGAAACACATATTGCAGAACTGCATAAAACTGGTTTGAGAGTTCTAAGTTTCTTCTGTTTGTTTCTTTACTTTCTTTTACTGTATTGTGGGTGCTTGGAATTGTGGGCACTAATTTCTGTAGCTGGAATTTGGCTGCAGGGTAGGTCAAGAACTGGAATTTGGTTCTTGGTGAAAGGTTAGGTGCAGGAACTGGAATTGTGGTTCTTGTGGTAGATTGAGTGTGTGATTAAGGTTGTAATCTGTAAAACATTCAATCTAGTGAAACCTAGCTAGAATTTGGCTGGAGACTGGACGTAGCCCTGGGATTGGGTGAACCAGTATAAACCTTGGTGATATCTTTCTAAACCTTTCTCTTCTTTAAGTCTGTGACTGCATTTATTTTTTATTGCTTGTTGTGTGATTCAAGAACTGGTCAGATTTCTTAATCTTTGAAATAGATAATCTGTTAATTGCGAAAATCTTTCAAAGATCAATTCACCCCCCCCCCTCTTGATCTCAGCCTACTTTTCTAACAGCTTATTTTTCCATTTTATGCACATGTTGAGGGGGAGCTTTTATTTCTTTTTTTATTCTGATCTAAATAGGGGGAGAAAATATTTAAAGTCTAAAATGTTTATTAATTTTAATGTTGCCTGGTATGTTAAATAGTTTGTTAGTTGTGACAGTAAAAATAGGTTATAACAAAGGGCTTTAAAGCAAATTTTGATCATCATCAAAAATGGGGAGATTGTTGACTATACATGAGTATGATGCCTAAATATTTTGATGATGATTCTAGAGCAAACGACTTGAAGTCTTGAAGACTTAAAGCATTTGTATTTACATGTAATAACTCTGTTTTATACTTTTGAGTCTGTAAAATTAGAGTCCAAGATAGCCAGCACATAGTTCATCCTCTGAAAGTTCATTTTTATCAAAACCACTTTGTAATAATCGATTATCACTCAGGATAATCGATTATCATGCTTTGAAACCTGTTTTCTGAAAACCTTACTGGAATAATCGATTATCTGGGTTGATAATCGATTATCCTAGTTTGAAAGTTCTGGAATAATCGATTATCAAGCTAGATAATTGATTATCCTGGTCCTGTTTTACTCCTCTGCGAAAATGATAATTGATTCTTACTTAAGATAATCGATTACCTACGTCTGTTATGAGTATTGAATTTCAAATTTGGATCAATTTTTGAGAAATCTTTTTCCAATGCTTCAAGTTTCGAAAACCTTTATTTCCCAGACCCTATTCTCTCTACTTAAGGTCTCTAAGGCTCTGTGTAAAAAAACAAACATTTTTCATACAAAAGTTAAGAGTTGTGATTGCTAGAGAACTTTGTAGGGAAGAAAAATGGGCTTTTGAAACCTAGTGTGGGCTAGAACCGATAAGAATCACTGAGTGGGACTCTTGGTGGATTGTGTGTTGTGTCGTCTCTAGGAAAAGTTGTTGTTCATCCTTTGTGGATTCAAAGGAGGTGTTCATCTCTTGTGTGACTCAAGAGAGGTGTTTTCTAATCTTTATCTTTGTATTTGTAATCTGTTTGAACTGTGATTATAGTGACAGTGTTAATCCTCTTTTAGAGTAATTAGCAATTGGACGTAGGGTCTTTTGATCTGAACCAGTATAAAACACTTGTGTAATCTTTTCATCCTTTCTCTATTTACATTACAAGTATTTTAATCGGTGAAATATGGAAAAAAATTTAAAAACCCTAATTTTTATAACTAAACCAATTCACCCCCCCCCCCTCTTGGTTTTTGGTCTTGTCTATAACCGCAAACATTCCGCTGCGTGCAAGTTTTAATAATTAGAACCATATAACAATCCTTGTCCAGGAGATCCTTTAATATACTTCAAGATACGAATGACTGCATTCCATTGATCTTCACATGATGAATTAAGACTGTGCCACCTCCAAAATATCCATGGCATACTTCCTCTGAGATATAACAATATCATCATTGGACTGTGCCACCTCAATACCCAACAAATATCTAAGTTTGTCAAGATCTTTGGTCTGAAAATGGTGACAGAGATGTTGTTTCAACTGAGAGATGTCATGGTTGTCACTACTTGTAAGAACGATGTCATCAACATATACTATCAAGTAAACACATCCAGCACTAGAGTGTCGATAAAAGACAGAATCATCTGCTTCACACTGAGTCATACCAAATTGTTGAACAACTTTGCTAAACTTTCTAAACCAGGCCCTAGGAGACTATTTTAGGTCATATAGGGATTTGCAAAGACGACATACCATCCCAGAAGACTCCCCCTGAGCAACAAACCCAGGAGGTTGCTCCATATAGATTTCTTCTTGCAAATCACCATTGAGAAAAGCATTTTTAACATCCAATTGATAAAGAGATCATTGTTGAAGAGCGGCCATGGCGATAAATAAACGAACAGAAGTCATCTTTACCATGGGGGAAAAGGTATCTCCATAATCCAACCCAAAAATTTGAGTATAACCTTTGGCCACAAGACGAGCTTTGATGCGATCAATAGTACCATCAGGTCCAACTTTGATAGCAAACACCCACCTGCAACTAACAACAAATTTCCCAGATGGTAACGGGACCAATTCCCAAGTTCCACTATTATGAAGAGCACTTAGTTCATCTAACATGGCCTGACGCCAACCAGGATGGACTAAAGCTTCACGGACAGTTTTTTGAATGGTCACAGAAGAAATAGAGGAAAATATATATAAAAAGGTAATAACAATCGATGATAACTCAAAGCAATACAATGGGGAGAGGGATTACATGTAGAACGGATACCTTTTCGGAGGGCAATGGGAAGGTCAGACTCAGGTGTCAGATCCGGAGGAGGCAGAGTAGTTGACACTTGAGTGGAGTCACATGGCGGTGGTTGTGATTGGTTTCGGAAACTATAAACATGAAGAGGCGATGGAGAAGAAGTTGACTACAGAGCATGAAATAATGGTGAAGAAGACACAGTTAGAGGGTCACAAACAACAGAAACATTAAATGTACTAGGAGTATTGACAGGATTGGAGACAAAGGTGAAGATTGACTTTTAAAATAAAGAGAGAACTCATCAAAGGTGACATTTGTGTTGAACATTCAAGGACTTGATGTTGCACTTGATGAACATGAAGATTGTTGATTTTGATGATGATTCAAGAACACAAAGACTTAGAGTGTTGAAGACTTGTTTTGTATTGTAATAACTCTGTTTCAATTAGATTGAGTCTGTAATATTAGAGTTTAAGATAGCCGGTACATAGTCTGCACCTTAGAAGCTTCAAAAAGCTCAAATTTATCATCCAGGCTCGGCTTTAATCGATTAAATAGGTAAATAATCGATTAAAACAGTGAGAAAAATCATTTTCTGTAACAACTCACTAGTTTAATCGATTAAACCAACTTTTAATCGATTATCAGGCGGTTTAATCGATTAAATCACCTTTTAATCGATTAAAACAGAGAGGTTTGAGTTCTGTTGATATTTGGCTCTGTTTTAATCGATTAATACTTCTTTTAATCGATTATTTCAATTAGATTTTGATTTTTAACTTCAAATCAAACCTATTTTCGAAAACCCTTTTCCCAAGAACCCTAATTCCGAAAATCCCAATTCCCAAACCCTAATTTCTCTACTTAAACTCTTCTATGGCACTCAGAAAATAAGAACAACCTTTTTCATACAAAAGTTAAGTGCTGTGAGTGCCAGAGAACTGTTTGTTGCAAGAAAAAGGGGCTTTCTGAACCTGGTGTGGGCTAGAAGTGATAAGAATCACTAAGTGGAGTTCTTAGTGGATTGTGTGTTGTGCTATCTCTAGGGAAAGTTGTTCTTCGTCTCTTGTGGATTTTAAGAGAGGTGTTATCTTTACTTTATCTCTTCCATTGTAAAGTGTTTGTAATAACTTTGTTTATAGTGACAGCGTTAATCCTCTCTTTGAGTGATTAGCAACTGGACGTAGGGTCTTTTGATCCGAACCAGTATAAATCTCCTGTGTAATATTCTCTTCTTTTCTCTATTTACATTTACACAGTTTTTAATCGGTAAAATTTGGGGAAAATTTTGAAAACCTAATTTTTATTAAGAAACCAATTCACCCCCCCCCCTCTTGGTTTTTGTCCGTCCACGCGAACATTCCGCTGCACGATTCTAACAAGTGGTATCAGAGCTTGCTTTGATAGTCATTCAAATTTTCGAAAATGGCCGGACAAAATCAAACTTTTGTCGAAGGTGCATCTATCAACAGAGCCCCACTTTTTGCGGGTCAAAATTATCCTTTCTGGAAAGTAAGAATGCAAATATTTTTAGAGTCTGTTGATAGAGGCGTTTGGGACGCTATTTTAAACGGTCCATATATTCCTAAAGTTACTGAGAACGGTGTTGACGTTCCCAAATCTTTTTCTAGATGGACTACAGAAGAAAATAGGAAAGCCCAATTTGACGTTAGGGCTAGAAATATAATTTCATCTGCTTTAACCCTTGATGAGTTTTACAGAATATCCATTTGTAAGAGTGCTCAAGAAATGTGGGAAAAACTAAGAGTAGCTTATGAAGGGACCGATGATAGTGATTCGATTTCGGAGTCAAGTGATTTGGAAATAGAAGCTAACATTTGCTTGTTAGCAAAAGACAATATATCTTCTGACTTTGAGGTTAGTGATTTCGACTCATTTTCTAGTGACGATGAAAATGATCATGATGAATTGCAAAATGCATATAATGAATTGTTTAGTGCTTTTAAGAACTTGAAAAATGAATATAAAGTTGTAAAGAAGAATTTAAGTAGATCCGAAAAGGAAATTGACTCTTTAAAGATGAAAATTACATGTTTAGAAGAAAAAGAGGTATTAGACACGAAAATTGTATGTTTAGATGAGGATAAGAATTTAGCATGTGAAACTTGTAAAGAGCATGAATATGATATAGATATCCTAAATCATCTACTTGATAAGGCCGAAATGGAAATAAGTGATCTTAAGAAGGATAAAACTGTTTTTGCTCAAAATAATGTAAATCATCAAGTTTCTATGAAAAAGTCTAAAACTAAAAAGAAAAGAGTATGGGTTGAGAAAGAAACTAAAATGTCAAAAGTTAGAAATGCATCATTTTCAAATGCCACATCAAAAGTATGTTTTTATTGCATGAGACAAGGTCACCCATCAAATAAATGTAAAATTAAACATTTCGGTGTACCTAAAGGTAAATTTATTTGGGTTCCTATAGTTAAATAGATTGTTATGTCTCTAACCCCAAGGACCCAAAAGTTGTGGGGACCTAAGTTTACTATATTCTTGTTTTGTAGGAAACTTCCAAATCAAAGAAGTCTATGTGGTATATTGATAGCGGATGCTCAAAACATATGACCGGAGATAAATCTAAATTTGTGAGTTTCAAAGCTAAGGAACAAGGATATGTAACTTATGGGGACAACAACAAAGGGAAAATCCTTGGAATTGGAAACATAGGCGGTGCAAACACTTTGGAGATCAAGGATGTGCTACTTGTTGATGGACTTAAGCATAATCTCCTTAGTATAAGTCAATTATGTGACAAAGGCTTCAAGGTAATTTTTGAAAGTAAATTTTGCACCATACACTTAATTGATTCCGAAAATGTAGCATTGAAAGGCATTAGGCATAACAACATATATTTGATTGATTTGGATTGTTTACATGAGTCTAGCATAACATGTTTAGTTGCTAAGGAAGAGAACCCTTGGTTATGGCATAAGAGAGCGGCTCATATAAATATGCATCATTTGAATAAATTGATATCAAAAGACTTAGTTATTGGTTTGCCTAAGTTAAAATTTGAAAAAGATAGATTGTGTGATGCATGCCAAAAGGGTAAACAAGTAAAATCATCATTTAAATCAAAGAATGTTATTTCCACTTCAAAACCCTTAGAATTATTACATTTAGATTTATTTGGACCTTCTAGGATAAAAAGCTTTGGTGGAAATTATTATGGACTTGTGATTGTTGATGATTACTCTAGGTATACATGGACATTTTTCCTTACTACAAAAAGTGAAGCTTTTAAGGTCTTTAGAAAATTTGCAAAACAAATTCAAAATGAGAAAGACTTAAAAATTAAAGTTTTAAGAAGTGACCATGGTGGTGAGTTTCAAAATGAAAAGTTTGAAAGTTATTGTGAAGAAAATGGAATTTTACATAACTTTTCTGCTCCTAGGACTCCCCAACAAAATGGTGTAGTTGAAAGGAAAAATAGGTCATTAGAGAAACTTGCTAGAACTATGTTAAATGAATCTAATGTTCCTAAATATTATTGGGCTTATGCGGTTAGTACTGCATGTTATGTTTTAAATAGAATGCTCATTAGGTCAATTATTAAATCTTCTCCATATGAATTGTTTAATGGAAGAAAACCTAATGTTTCTCATTTGAAAATTTTTGGATGTAAGTGCTTTGTGTTGAATAATGGAAAGGATAACTTAGGAAAATTTGACTCTAAAGCCAATGAGGGCATTTTCTTAGGTTATTCATTAACTAGCAAGGCTTACAGGGTATTTAATAGAAGAACTTTAAATATAGAAGAATCTATTCATGTCACTTTGGATGAAATTGTAGACCTTGGGGGAAATCCTCTTGAGTCAAATAAAGAAATTACAGGTGATGATGAATATATAAGAGAGGCTCTTGATGAATTATATTTGGAAGCAAATGAGCCTTCTCAAACGCCTGAATTAGCAAAAGAATGGCAATCACCTAGAGGACTCTCAATGGACAATATCATAGGTGACATCTCAAAAGGGGTAAGAACTAGAAATATGACTAATTTCTGTATGTCTGTAGCTTTTGTGTCACAGATAGAACCCAAAAACATTGAGGAAGCACTTAAAGATGACAAATGGTGCATAGCCATGCAAGAAGAACTTAACCAATTTGAAAGGAATATAGTCTGGGAATTAATCCCAAGGGAAGAATCACATCAAGTTATTGGAACCAAATGGGTGTTTAGAAATAAGCTTGATGAAGATGGAAACATAACAAAGAATAAAGCCAGACTTGTTGCAAAAGGCTATTGTCAGGAGGAAGGTATAGATTATGATGAAACTTATGCTCCTGTTGCCAGAATTTGCTAAGATAATGCAAGGAGAGTTTGAAATGTCTATGATGGGAGAATTGACATTCTTCCTTGGACTACAAATCAAGCAACTTAAAGATGGAATTTTCATCTCTTAAACCAAATACTGCAAAGAGATCCTTAAAAAGTTTGGAATGGACACCTCAAAGGAAGCTAACACACCCATGGGAACTTCATGCTATCTAGACAAGGATGAATCAGGTTTGGAAGTTAATCAAACTATGTATAGAGGTATGATAGGATCACTGTTATACTTAACTGCAAGTAGACCTGATATTATGCATTATGTCTGTGTGTGTGCTAGATTTCAGGCTTGTCCTAAAGAATCTCATCTAATTGCAGTGAAACATATTTTAAAACACTTAAAAGGAACTACCTGGTTTTGGTTTGTGGTATCCGTCTGATGCTTGTATGAGTTTAATAGGATATTCGATGCTTGATTATGGTGGATGTAAAATTGATAGGAAAAGTACTAGTGGGACATGTCATTTGTTAGGTTCATCCTTAATATCCTGGCATTCTAAGAAACAGGCATGTGTTGCTTTATCTACCACTGAAGTTGAATATATTGCAGTTGGTAGTTGTTGTGCTCAAATTCTGTGGATGAAACAACGAGTTAGAAGATTATAGTATCTTTTTAAATGACATTCCGTTGATGTGTGATAATACGAGTGCAATAAATCTTACTAAGAATCCGAGTAATGCACTCTAGGACTAAACATATAGAAATAAGACATCACTTTTTGAGAGATCATATCAGCAAAGGAAACTGTAAAATAGAGTATGTAGATACCAAACGTCAATTAACATATATTTTTACTAAGCCTCTACCCAAGGATAGATTCTATGATCTTAGGGATATTAGAAATAGCTTAAATTCTGCTTAATTTGACTGTTTTTGGATGGTTGTAATGTTATAATTCATTTTGTAGGATGTTCATAGGTTATCATGTGTTAAAACACTCAAAACAGGGCATTCCTCTCTGGAATAATCGATTAATTGGAGTAATAATCGATTATTTGCATCCAAAACACTTAAAACAGGGTATTCCTCTCTGGAATAATCGATTAATTCGTCCATTAATCAATTAAAACCAGTAATAATCGATTAACAGCCCAAAATAATCGATTAAACGGATCTGGAAGTGATTTAATCGATTAATTTGAATTTTAATCGATTAAATCCGACCAAGTTTGCTTCCTAGCCATTGCCAACGGATATTTTGACCATTATTCCCTTCCATATGAACGTTGGAGATGCTTGGTTAGAGATGCTTGGTTATAAATAGGGACTTTCATTTCAATTCTACTCAATTCTATCTCTTGAAATCAAGTTATCTTGCCTTATTCTAGCTATCTTGCCCTCTTTTCAATACACTTAGCTTTCTAAATCTTCTTGTTACTCTTCTAATCTTTCAATGGCCTCATCTTCTCGTGCTAAGATCCCTACTAGAAGAAGATATGCACCCTCATCTCGACCCAGTCCTAATTCGCTAGAAGGATGGATTTCGATACGAGATGGCCAACAAGAATTTCGACCTCTCTGGAAAGAACGGGCTATTATTTCTCCCAAGTTTCTTATTGGTGAGCAATTCATCAATAGGGGATTCAATTTTCCCAACCTTCTTGAAATTCAAGGAGTTCTTCCCTTCATCCAAATGCAAGGTACGTATTATCCCGACCTTGTTAGGGTATTCTACTCTAGATTCAAATTTAGAGATCAAATTGCTACGTCTCGTGTAAAAGGGGTTACAATTATTCTTGACGATGATATTTGGAAAAACGTCGCTCACTTTCCAATTAGAGAAGATGCTATTAACATTTATGGTGAGCCAGATGATTTTGACAGGTTCTTAGCTTACCGTTCTTTTCTGCGAAATCCCTCCATGGAGATTGGGCGTCTCCTTCATGCTGGACCTTTAAAGAAGGAGGAACGCATGATTCTCCATCTAATTGTTTGGATCCTATGTCCTCGAGCTACAAATCATGCCCAATGTTCTTCAATTGATCTTAGAATTATTCATGCCATAATGAATAATGAACCTTTAGACTGGGGTGTTCTTGTCACAATGACCATGTTAAAAGCAAAACGTCATCCCACATTCAAAATTCCATATGCTTTACTTGTCTCTCATATTCTTGAATATAAAGGAGTGAATGTTGAAGGTGAACAAGTAGTTAGAACAAATAACTTGAACTGCATGATGGACAGCACATTGATTCAACTCCAAATGGTGCGTGTCAATGATATTTATGTTCACAAAGATGACGTTCCTAATCAAGGTGATGCTAATGAAGATTCTGATGAAGATATGCCTCCAGCAGCTGAGTTTCCCTCTGACCAAATCCAAAGTGTTGGAACTTCCTCTACTCATCATGAAACCCGACAATCCATGGAAGACATGTTATCTGACATGAATCAAAGGATGCAATCATTCTTCACTCTTTCTGGAGTACGACATAAGGAAATAATTCGCCGTATATCTGATGTAGATGATAAAGTGTGCCGTTTAGAAAATAGATTTGATGCACACTTTAATGATGATGATAGTGTAGAATTTTAAATTTTGTTGATTATTTTCTTTTTGTTATTTTCTCTTGTTATTGTAATGAATGATTGTTTTCTGCAATAAAATATGATGTTTCTTTAATGCTTTGATTGAGGGGAGTTATCTCCAACTTATGCATATTTTGAGGGGAGCTCTTATGTTTGCAACAGATGACTTATTTTTTATTCTAATCAAAATAGGGGAGAAAATATTTAAAGCCATAATATGATTGTTTTTAAATATTATCTGGTATGTTTAATGTGTTTGTTAGTATGACGAGATAAAACAGATTATTACAAGGCTTTAAAAGATAATTTTGATCATCATCAAAAAGGGGAGATTGTTGAACATTCAAGGACTTGATGTTGCACTTGATGAACATGAAGATTGTTGATTTTGATGATGATTCAAGAACACAAAGACTTAGAGTGTTGAAGACTTGTTTTGTATTGTAATAACTCTGTTTCAATTAGATTGAGTCTGTAATATTAGAGTTTAAGATAGCCGGTACATAGTCTACACCTTAGAAGCTTCAAAAAGCTCAAATTTATCATCCAGGCTCGGCTTTAATCGATTAAATAGGTAAATAATCGATTAAAACAGTGAGAAAAATCATTTTCTGTAACAACTCACTGGTTTAATCGATTAAACCAACTTTTAATCGATTATCAGGCAGTTTAATCGATTAAATCACCTTTTAATCGATAAAAACATAGAGGTTTGAGTTCTGTTGATATTTGGCTCTGTTTTAATCGATTAATACTTCTTTTAATCGATTATTTCAGTTAGATTTTGATTTTTAACTTCAAATCAAACCTATTTTCGAAAACCCTTTTCCCAAGAACCCTAATTCCAAAAATCCCAATTCCCAAACCCTAATTTCTCTACTTAAACTCTTCTATGGCACTCAGAAAATAAGAACAACCTTTTTCATACAAAAGTTAAGTGTTGTGAGTGCCGGAGAACTGTTTGTTGCAAGAAAAAGGGGCTTTCGAACCTGGTGTGGGCTAGAAGCGATAAGAATCACTAAGTGGAGTTCTTAGTGGATTGTGTGTTGTCTTGTCTCCGGGGAAAGTCTGTTCTTCATCTCTTGTGGATTTCAAGAGAGGTGTTATCTTTACTTTATCTCTTCCATTGTAAATTGTTTGTAATAACTTTGTTTATAGTGACAGCGTTAATCCTCTCTTTGAGTGATTAGCAACTGGACGTAGGGTCTTTTGATCCGAACCAGTATAAATCTCCTGTGTAAGATTCTCTTCTTTTCTCTATTTACATTTACATAGTTTTTAATCGGTAAAATTTGGGGAAAATTTTGAAAACCTAATTTTTATTAAGAAACCAATTCACCCCCCCTCTTGGTTTTTGTCCGTCCACGCGAACATTCCGCTGCGCAATTCTAACAATTTGTAGACACAAAATAACGATTAAGAGAAGTAGAAAACATTTATATCCTTTTTGTGATCTTGTAAACCCTAAGAAAACACATTTATGTGATCTAGGAGAAAGCTTGTCAAGACCAGAACTGAAATTGTGAACAAAACATGTAGACCTGAAAACTCTTAGAGGTAAGGGATAAAACGGTTCATCAGGGAATAAAATGGAATGAGGTATTTTATTATCTAAAACCGAAGAAGGCATGCGATTAATGAGATAACATGCAGTAAGAAGAGCATCACCCCAAAAATGTTGAGGAACCTCTCCATGAATTAAAAGAGTGCGAGTTGTTTCAATAAGATGTCTATCTGTATGTTCAGCTACATCATTTTGTTGAGGTGTATAAGCACAGGAAGTTTAATGAAAAATACTATGAGAAGCCATGAATTGTTTAAAAGAATGAGAAAGATATCCACGGCCATTATCACTACGCAAAACTCTAATAGAAACACCGAACTGAATTTGAATTTCATTAAAAAAAGTTTGGAAGATATGAAATAATTCAGAATGATTTTTCATCAAAAATAACCAAGTGCATCTGGAATAATCATCAAAGAAAGTAACAAAGTATTGAAAACCTAAAGTAGACTTAACGCAGCTAGGTCCCCAAATGTCAAAGTGAACCACGGTAAAAGGGGATGAAGCACCACATGTGACACTATGAGGAAAGGAAGTACGACTATGCTTGCCTAATTGACATGACTCACACGTCAAACTAGACAAGTTAGACAAGGCAGGGACAAGATTCTGTAACTTAGCAAGACTTGGATGACCTAACTGAGCATGAAAAAGAGAGGGAGACTCCATAAATGCACCAACATGTGTAAAGGGACGGAGATGATAAAGACCATGAGACTCACATCCTGTGTCAATCACCTGTTTCGAACTCTGGTCCTGTAAACACACAGAATTGTTGGTAAAAGAAATAACACAATCAAGAGAACGAGTTAGACGACTGATGGACAACAAGTTAAAAGGAGACCCAGGGACATAAAGAACATTATCAATGGTTAAAGAAGTGAAAATTTTAACAGTTCCAACACCATGAGATGATACTCTAGAGCCATCAGCCAATGTAACAGAAGGTAAAGGATTAGGAAAATATAAAGATAAGAACAAAGATTTGTTACCAGTAATATGATCAGTGGCTCCTGAATCAAAAATCCATGGACCAGGAGAAGAGGATTGGGTCAGACCAACAAAATATGTACCTGTGTGTGCGACAGATGTAGTGAAACTAGAAGACTGTTGATCCTTATACCATTTGAGAAATTTGTTGAACATAGTAGGTATGTCAGATGCAATAGAAGAAGGAGGATCTGTAGCAGACAAAGGTGGGGAAAGATCAGTTTGAACAACTACAGCAGATCGAGGAGGACGACCATGTAATGCATAACACTTGTTAATCTTGTGACTTAGCTTGCCATAATGTTCACACTTAGGACGTTATTTTCCCTGTTTGCAAGGGTGAGTCCGGTCATCACGGTGAGATGCCAATGCAGAAGAATCATTAACAAAATTGGAAGTAGTAGAAGGAGTGGAAGAAGTCATGAAGGGCGGGATAATAAACCATAAAAAAATCTAAAATAATCCAATCAAATCACCAAGCACAGATCCAAAACGAGAAGACCAAAACAAGTTTGTCGAGACTAAACGGTGCAGAAGACAATGGACGACCAACTCTGATAGTGGTGATCTTAATGATACGATGGTCACCTGACCAAGACAAGCACAATTGTATGTTGCCGGTAAAAAATGAAACTCTAGCGGTAATGGCGACAGCGGCGATGACAGCGTAAACCAGTACACCAGGTAAGTTCCCAGGAAAGAGAGGTGGGTCACTAATGGACACGCTTAAATACCAAGTCTTTCCTTACTAGAACCTTCCTAGACATGCACTTTCACACTACCAAATAATATCCAGTAACAAAAATAACTCTCTTTTTTTATGTGGAAGATCAGTTTAACCGGCAGCGGCGGCGGTGGTGCCTCCAGTAGTGGAAAAAGGAGAAAAAATTTCAAAATAACCTTAAGTTCTAGATACCATGTTGAATATAAAGAAAATAGAGTTTAAGATTAATCTCTCTTGTGTATAAACCACACATAGGGAAATCTATTTATAATAGAGAGATGTACAACTAAAAGAGTAACTGAAAGTAAACAGAATAAACAGAAGATATTGTTTGATATTGTGGTTAACAATATCTAACAATATCTTAATAATATCAAACAATATCTAAATAATATCTAACATTGGCCATGTGATTTTTATATCCTAGTGGAAAACTATGTTTGAAATAACACGTATCCACTGTGTGATTTGTGCGTTCATAATAAGTGCAGAATTTATTACCATGGGAACTTCTCCCTCCGTTATTTCTGCCACGACCCCTTGGAAAGGAATGTCCTCTGCCTCATCCTCTATAGAAAGGATTTGAGTCAGAAACATCATCATTCTTGGACTGCAAATTCAGAGAAGTAGTAGTAGCTAGGGCATGTGAATAAAGAACAGTTTCAGAAGAATTAAGAACATAATGTAATTGACGTTCTTGTTGGATAACCATGTAAAAAACTTTGGTAATATTGGGAAGAGGATCGATTAACATAATATGAGATCGTACGAAGACATATTAATGATTGAGGTCTTTCAGAAATCAAATGACATAATCTTGTTGCTTATAGCGTTGGGCAGAATCAAGAGCATCACAAGAACATTTGATAGTACATGTGTAGTTAACAAAGGGACAAAAACTATCAACTTCATCCCAAAAAGTACGTAACTCTATGTAAAATTCAGTTACAGAGAGAGTACCTTGGTGTAATTTGTATAAATCTTCCTATAAATCTGCAATACAAAAAATATCTCCTTGATGAAAGCGATGGTACAAATCTTGCCAAATGTCAGAAGCATGTTCGATCCAGAGAATGAATTTAAGAATGGTTTCATGCACCAATCGTTGGATCCAAGAAATAATCATTGTGTTGCCACAATCCCAAGGTTCGTGAAGAGGGCTGGTTGATGGTGGTTCGAAGATAGTGTCATCGACGAATTTCAGCTTATTCTTGGATTTGAGCGCAAGTTTCATGGCACGGGCCTAGACATGATAATTCTTTCCATCCAACAAGATGGAGACAAGAACGAGAGTAGGGTTTTCATTGGAAGAAAAAAAGAAGGGATTAGTGTGAAGATCAGTATAGGGTTCAAACGCCATAGGAATGGAGGAAGAAATCAAGAAATAACATCTGATACCATTTTACTTTTCATATACGTACGATGAAATTCATCTATTTTTATTAAAAATTTCTCACACTAAAAAAGGAGTACAAGCAGGGTATATATATATAACCCCGTAGAACAAAAAGAAAAGAATTTATCATAACTAAAAATAAAAAAGGGGAAAAACAAAAGTTGTTATAGGAAAACAATTATACTAATACTTACTATTCAAACTTCCACTACAACAAAAACATCAAATAGTGACCGAATCGATGACCGAATCAATGACCGATTGAGTCAGTCACTATATCGATCACTAATAAAAACATTAAAAAATTAAAAAATATTTTTTAGAAATTTGAATTATTATTAGATTGATAGAATTATTACTGGCAGGATTCGAACCCAGTATCTTAGAGTTAGAGACCGATACTCCAACCACTTAGCTACTAGGAACTTTTTATAATAATTTACAAATAAATTATATTTATAAACAAATAAATTATATCCGTGTAAATATATAAATATAAAATATATAAATACAAATATATATA
Source organism: Sphenostylis stenocarpa (assembly GCA_963425845.1). Lineage (NCBI taxonomy): Eukaryota > Viridiplantae > Streptophyta > Magnoliopsida > Fabales > Fabaceae > Sphenostylis > Sphenostylis stenocarpa. The sequence continues at coordinate 38,898,882 of OY731402.1, read as the reverse complement.
TATATATATATATATATATATATATATGTTGGATGTGAGGGCACGCTCGAAGGTGAAAGTGTGTCGAGTAGATTTTTAAAATTTGATGTCAAATTTGTGAGCGGGTCTTTTTATATGAGTTTATAATTTAATGACACAATATAATCTTTATAATTTATTTATATAATGATATAAAATAATTTTTTTCTTTATTTATTTTTATTTTATTTTAATTTATTCTTCTTATATTTTTTTCTTCTATTATTTAATTAAAATTCTTATATTAAAATAATTTTTTCAATATTAAAAATAATTATATATTTATTTTTAAAATTATTTAATTTAACAAATTATTATAAATTAATCTAATTATGATTATTAATAGAACAATTTTTTCCTAACATATATTATTATAAATTAATCAAAATCATCTTTTAATAATTATTTTTTCCGGACATAGATTAATTCATAATAATTTGTTAAATTAAATAATTTTAAAAAATAATTTTAAAAATAAATATTTAATTATTTTTAATAATGAAAAATTATTTTAATATAAGAATTTTAATTAAATAATAGAAGAAAAAAAGATAAAAAGAATAAATTAAAATAAAAATAAATAAAGAAAACAATTATTTTATATCATTATATAAATAAATTATAAAGATTATATTCTATCATTAAATTACAAATCCATATAAAGAAACTCGCTCACAAATTTGACATCAAATTTTGAAAACTCACTCGACACACACTTTCACCCTCTAGCGTGATCCTCACATCGAACATATAAATATATAAATATATCAAAATATATAAATATATTTGTATTTATATATTTACACGGATATATATATTTATTTGTATATAAATATAATTTATTTGTTAATAAGAGAAATTATATATTTTTGTGGAAATTAGAGCAATTAAATTGTTGTTATGGACTAAAACCCAAAAAGTAAAAAATAAAAAATATAATTAAATAAAAGAAAAACTATATACTTTTGCATTTTTATTTTCAAATATTAGTTTTTTAATGAAATTATTTTTAATTAAAATAATTAAAGTGATATATATATATATATATATATATAATTTTTTTATTTTTTTTATTTTAATTTATTAATATTATCAAATTTTAGCTTCATGATTAAAAAAATACAAATAATTTAAATTTTATTAATTCTATAATTTTATATAATTATTATTATAAATTTAATTCTCCAATAACTAATAATATTAACACATTTATTAAATTAAAATTCTTTATTTTAATTAATTATTTTGATTTTTTTAACAATTTTTTTAAATAAAAACGATAAAACTTAAAATTAATTTCTAACTAAATCTTCGCATATTTATGATTAATAGTATATTATATTATTATGTTTAATTAAATTTTAAAATAAGTTCACTTAATCTTTACACTTTTATAAAAATACTAATATAAACTTAAAATATTTATCCAATTACTAAATTATTTAAAATATTAATATAAATTTGAAATATCAATTCAATAATTAAAATAATTTTAATTTTTTTATAAATACACTGAAATACATTTTTATTAACATAAAAGTAATATATATATATATATATATATATATATATATATATATATATAAAAGAGACTAAACTAATAATTAATTTAATCATTGATTATATATATAAAAGAGATTAAATTAATAATTATTTTAATGATTGAATCGGTAATTAATTTAATAATTAATTTTAATTTTTTTATTTACATACTATATTACTAAATTATTTAATAAGTTAATAAACTATTTTTTAAATTTTTTATAATGTTATTAAAAATTTTATCAATTATTTTAAATTATTAAGTAGATTTATATTTAATATATTATTAAAATATTTTTAAAAATTATTTATATAAATAAAAAATAGTCACTAATTTATATATTATTTGTTTAGTGACTGAAATTTTAGTCACTAAATCAGTCACTATATATAAAAAGAGAAATCGATCACCGATTCGATTACTTATTAGTAATCGAATTTTTCGATCACTAATTTCAATCACTATTAACCATTTTTCTAGTAGTGACCGAATCAGTGACTGATTTTGTGACCGAATCAGTGACCGATTTTCGTGACTGAAATTTTAGTCACTAAATCAGTCACTAAATATAAAACGGAAATCGGTCACTGATTCAGTTACTATCAGTGACTGAATTTTTCGGTTACTAATTTCGGTCACTATTAACCATTTTTCTAGTAGTGTTCATTTCTAAAGAACCGTTATCTCTCTAAATTATAAATCCTCTAACTTCTCTTTAAAAAACTTTTTACCAAATTCTTATATTTTTCTATATCAATGTACATCATTGTGCTCCTAGGGGTGAGGGAAACATTTCTATTTGATCCTAATCTTAAACAAAGTAAGTTTTTCTTTCCCCAATTTTAGAGTACTTTTACAAATTTGGGCTAAGGTTTGCATGTGAGTCTTTGAGTCTTGCATGTGACCTTGGTGGGATAAAGATGAATCTTGACTAGTTTAAAAACATTGTGATAGGTTTGATTTGTTAATTGAGATTTTCTGTGAGCAGGATCTAGCTCCTTAAGAAATTGGGGATTTGGAACTTTCAAGCTTAAGAGTACTGAAATTGGAAGGTAAGAGAAGTTAATTATTCTTCAATTTCCATAATACTATAGGCTAAAAGATCTAGATTGTGAAAGTGACTTGGTTACATTATTTGAGTTTCAGGAAATTGGGTTATGTGATTATGTATGTGTTGATTGTATTAAATATGAATGTAAAATTTATTTCAATGAGATTGAAAATGATACTTTTGTATGATATATTTCTCTTAGATTAAATTTAGTTAATTGACTTTTAGTGAATTGATTTACAATATAGAGTGTAAGGTTTATATTTATTTTGATTTAAAATATTAGAAATAGGGTATTGAGCAGATTATGCAATCTGTTACTATGATGAATTCGTTTAGTGGATCTAAATTCGCTCAGCGAATTTATGTAACAACCCTAAAACTATGCATACCATATATATATATATATATATATATATATATATATATATATATAATTAAAATGCACGAGTAATTCAAAATATAAATTTCTTCACGCACAGGAAAATATATACATACATATATACCACCTCAAAAGCAAAACAAAACATAAAATGCATATTACTCCTAGCTCCTACTCTTGTTGAGGTCTACCACCTGCAATATCTGCTCCCATGTAAACACACACTTATCACAATTCAAAGCAGCATACAAAATATACAGGATAAACTAATAATTCAATTTAAGTATACAAATTCAAATAAGAGATAAAACAACATACTTCACCCTAACTTTTCATATATCACATAACGTTCATAAAGGTTCACATTCACGTCACACAAACACTAGACAACTTCTAGAAGATTAGTTATTGAAATAGACATCAAAGATCTGCACTTGTCATACCACACTTGCATGTGACCAGGGTACATTTCTAAATGACTTATTAAGACACAGTTTTTTTCACACAGTAGGTTATGTCATTAGAAACCTCCTTCAACTCTTACCCTTTGATGCTTTCATCTATGTGATTTCAGTGATCAGTAGAGTCAGGATATTTCCTCGAGTCCCAAATCAATATCTATACATACAACGCTATACACATATGGATACCCCTTGGTAATTCTCATATCACAACACAATATTTTTCAAGGCACATAATAAAATTCAACACATCTCATTTCATGTTCATAACATGTATCTTAATATCTTAAGGCATATACATATCATTTCTCACATTATAATAAAATACATTTTTTTCTAATTTGACATTTTCCTATTTTTTTATCATAACTTTTTTTGTAGACATCCCTTTTAACTAAATTTTATTTTATTTCGGGGGTTTCGATTTGCATATATGGAACATTAAATTTGGAGTTTCAAGCTATTTTTTATGGCTTTTTGAAAACTACTAAGCAAATCTGAAAGTGTTGAGCGAATTTCAAATTCGTAGAGCAAAATTTTAATAGAATGGACCCTCAAGCACTGCCCAAAATCTGCTGGTGAATCTTAAAATATTAAGTGAAATTCAAGTGCTTTTAACATTGTCTTAAATTTATTGAGCAAATTTAGATCCTCAGAGTGGATTCATGACAGTAGAAAACTGCATAATTTACTCAATACCCTGTTTTTAATGTTCCAAATAAAATTAAATTTAAACTTTACCCTCCATATTGTAAATCAATTCACTAAATTCAATCTAAGTACAATACATTCATACAAAAGACTATCTTTTTCAATCTCATGTAAATCAATTATACATTCACATTCAATATAATCATCACAAATAAACACATATATAATCACACAACCCAAATTTCTGAAACTCAAACAATGTGACCAAGTCACCTTCACAATCCAGATCTTTTAGCCTAGAGTACTTTGAAAGTTGAAGAATAACTAATTTCCCTTCCCTCAGTACAATGCCTCCCAGTTAAAGAGCCCAAAAAACTCCTAAACTTTTAGGAAGATAGATTCTGCTCACAAAAAACTCAAATTAATAAATTGAGCATATCATAATGTTCCTAAATTAGTCAAGATTTATATTTTCACAACAAAATTTTATATGTAAACCCTTTAGAACCCACATGTAGTCCTAAACCCAAAATATGCAAAAATAATCTACAATTAGAAAAGGAGAAACTTACTTTATTCAAAATTTTGATCGTGTAGAAATAATCTCCTCTCCTTCAGGAGCATTAAGGTGTGTTTGGATCTAGAAAAAGATGAGAGAGGGAGCAAGAGATTTAAAGAGAAGGCAAAGAAAAGAGAGTCGTAGAGAGATGGTGGTTTTGTGAGAATGAAATTTGAATGTTTAAACTTTTTTTTTATAATTCTTTTTAGCTTAAACGGTAAAACTTTAAACTTAATAATCTCATTATACCACTTCTACTCTTAACCCACTTAAACTAGGTCCTCACAATTTAAGGGAGTGTTGAAAGCGTTTGAAATTCGCTCAGCACTTCCAGATTCACTAGTGGATTTTGGACAGTATTTGAGGTTCTATTATGTCAAAATGTTGCTCAACAGATTTGAAATCCGCTTAGCACTTTCAAATTTGCTTAGCTATTTCCTAAAAATCATAAAAAATATCTCAAAACTCCTAAATTAACTTTTCATATATGAAAATTTAAGCCCTAGAAATAAGGAATCCAATGAAATAGGAATTATCCAAAAAGAAATTGTAGAAAAATATTTTACCAAAAGAATAGAAATAGGTCAAATTTCACAAACTTACTCTTTGCTTAAATGTGAGAAATGATATATACATGACTTCATATAATAAAATGCATGTATTGAACATGAAATAATGTGTGTTAGGTGCTAATATATGTATAGAAAAACATATTGTAATATGTAAAATATCATGTTATACCCTTATATGTATGTTATATTTGTGATGAATTAATAAAAGTTAACATAGTAGTTTTAAAATAAGAAATACTATGTTGAGAGATGTAGGTAATGTATTGAACTTAAGATTTTGAAAGAGATATCCTAACTCTACTGATATTGGACTCACGTAGAGAAAAGTATTAGGTGGTAAGAGTTGAAGAAAGTCTCTATGACTTTGCTTGAGGTATGAAAAATAATTGTATCTAATAAGTTATAGGAATTTACCTTGTCACATGAGAGAACATATTCCAATTATATACCTATATTGGAGATATCCACTTAGGGAAGATAGTGTGATAGATGCAAATCTCTAAGTCTAAATTCAACGCGTGAGAGTCTTCCAAAAGTAGAGTCAAGTATTTATGATTGATTGTATAGTTGTAATGCTTGATTTATTTATTTAGACATGAATATTCATAATATTTTGTGATAATCATATGAATAAAAAATTTATCATTAACTTACCCTAATTTCATGTTTCAATTATTTTGTTTAAAAATATGTATAGGAAACTTAATGTAATGTGATAGTGCTTATTGTGAAATACTTAGACATGTGATATAGATAACTAGATTAATTTGTCTAAAGTATTTTTAAATCTTATGTTTTAATGTAATGCTACTGGAGATGCTACATTAATTTAATTATTTTAAAAATTAATTAAAATTATTTAAAATACATAAAAAATATTTTTGTTATATTATTAATTTTTATTTATAAATTAATAATAAATATTCTAATATAATTTTAATTTAATTTTCATAATAAATAATTAAATAAAAATTTATTATTTACAAAAAATTTTACAAGTAATAATTTTTATTTTTCATTACACTTAAGCTTATTTTAATAATATAATATTTAACTTTAAAAATTATCTATTAAATATATCATGAAATATTATTTTAATTATTTTTGAGAGATAAAATAAATATTTTTTAAGATATTTTTTATATTTAACTAAGATCATTATTTTAAAACTGATGTTGTAAAATATTAATTTTTTTTCTATATTTAATTTTTTTTTCTTTTAAAATAATTACAGGTAACTACCTAAGTTATTTTATTAATATTTTCACGGACGGTATCGTGATCCTAACTGGGACATTATTGGTAGAAAAGAGTAATAGGAGAATAAATTAATTAAGGCTGGGGCAAAAACATGATATAAATATCTCGTTGATAAGCAGAGGATTGCCCTAATATTAAGCATCTCACAAGCGTCACTGTGCACAAACTTTTTATTCCTCAAATTACATCCACCGTTCATAATTTATTGTGCACAAAATTACACCCAATGAAACTCCCTGCATCTAGAATCATTCAAAGAGATACACTTGATCATACCCTTTCCTGCAAGGTGCCAAAGAAACTCTGTAAGAACTTTATGTGATGTGCAAGACAATGGATAACACTGTGACAAGATAAACCTACCCAGCAGTTCCACCATAAGTGGGTTGATAGTTGTAAATGAGATTGTCTCGCACTTCTTGAGCATAAGGTCTGTTTGAGGATTTCCTTGCTTCACTGTTCCCAAATTCATCAAGGTCATCCACATGTTAACCATTCATAAGTGCATGTTCAAACATAATAACCAAAACCAATAGTACAAAATAACAAAATCATATACTATAATAACTAAACTAACAAAAATAATAATAATGTTAATGATTTTATCTTATTGGTGTAGATATTATTATTATAAATATAAGATACATATGTATTAAATAGTATTATTTATTCTTCAACAGGTACGCAGTTAGGGCTGAGCCTCCTCCCACTGCTTGGGAGCTTACGGTTTCATGTTCTATTTCACTCCCTAATGGGGTTCTTTTCACCCTTCCCTCACGGTACTACTTCACTATCGGTTACCAGGAGTATTTAGTCTTGCAAGGTGGTCCTTGCTGATTCACACGGGATTCCACGTGCCCCATGCTACTCGGGTCAGAGCGTAAGCTAGTGATGCTTTTGGCTACTGGACTCTCGCCATCTAGGGTGCAGTATTCTCTACTGCTTCGCCTAGCAGCACAACACTTGTATAACTCTGCCACAACTCCGTTTTCACGGTTTAGGCTGCTCCCATTTCGCTCGCCGCTATTACGGGAATCGCTTTTGCTTTCTTTTCCTATGACTACTAAGATGTTTCCGTTCACATGTTGTCTCTTAGTATTATTCATCGTATTTATTTTGTCTGCGATAATATTATTAAAGTGATAAAAGACTTATTAATTTACTAAAACATAATCTCCTAATTAGAAATTAAAGGGTAAAAGTGAAGCAAAATTTTATCTTTAGTCTCATGATAGATATTAATATTCTGTTAAGAATGAGATTGTGTAGGTTTCCTATTCACTTTGATAATATTTGTATATTTAATTAGCTAAGATATTCGTTCTCGATTTCTAGATAATGTAAAACCCATCCGCCTAACAAAATATAATCTTCTAGTTAAAAACTAAGGGTAAGATTAGAACAAGATTATCCAATATTTCATCTAAAAATGACAGTAATATTCTCTATAGGAATAAAAATATTATAAACGCATATTTATTATGATAATATTATTAAGATTGATTATCATATTCAATGTATTATTTATTTTAAAACTCGAATATATCACATATTCTTAAAAAATATATCAACAAATTAAAAATATATATATATATATATATATATAAATTATTTTTTATCTCAATTTTTATAATAGACTCATAAATATTTAAAATAATATTATTTATTTTTGTATAGAACGATGGACTATCTACATTAATATATGAATCTAAAATCTCATATCATAACCAAAGTTCTTATTATTAGACAAATTATAATAAATTATTTTTCAAGTTATTATCAAAATTGGTTTTTAAACTCTTAAATATCATTCAAATTAAAACTAATCATTTATTTGAAACAAAATAACAAAAGTTACAAGAAAAAAAATATCACATAATTACTTCAACTTATAACATAAGAAATAATGACAAATTCTTAATAGTTTCGTAATCCTTATATAATTTATAATTTTAGTATTTTTAAATTTAATAATTATTTAATATATATATATATATATATATATTTATGATTTTTTTCTCTCATTTTTTTAGTTTTTTTTTATATTTTTATATTTATTTATTATTTATTATTAATATATTATTCAAAAAAGAAAATCAAACCTCACAAAAAAGTTTGCACTGGACTGAGTAACCCGAATTGCATTCTCTGTACGAGGGGCTTTCAAAGAGGTGCCCCATTCAAACGCATTTTTCTGCAACATTTTTTAAAGAAAAAAAAGGTGCAATATGATTAAAATATAAATTTTGTTAAAATATGAAATTGAGAATCAACTAATCAAAAAATGATGTTTACCATTTAAAGCAAAATTTATAAATTACCTCTGGTTGCCATAGGTTAACAGTGACAGGATAGTTCTTACCACGTGCCGTGGAAACGAAAATCTAAAAAACAATTAATGATAACGTCAGAAACTTTAACCAAAATATAATGACAAAATTAGAATATGAAAAAAATAAGGTTTAAAATGAAGAGAAGACAACATTAATACCTTGTCATCTCTATCATTAGATGTTGCCAAAATTTCAAAAAAGTTTGATAACTTGCGATTATATTGAAGCTTGCGTGGGGTTATGGCATACTGTCATGTAAAAAAAACAAAACATATTAAAATTACATCATTGAATTTGAAAAAAAATAATAATAAAATTAAGGAATTGTTAAGGAAATAAAAATAAAAACTCACTTTATGATTGTGCAAGACAAGACAATCTGTGCTCAGCTGTGTCAACAAATCTAGAGGAAATCTAGAAAAGAAAAAAAAATTGTTAACTTTCATCTTCCATTCTTGCAAATAAAAATAACATATCAATGAATTTACTGAAAAAAATGTGAAAAATGAACTTCAATATTAAAATTTCTATGGTAATTCATGTACGTTGAATATGGTTTAGTGCAAAGGTTATCAAAAATTTGTAGGTACACAAAAGTATCTTAAGATAAAATAATACATTATTAATAAATAATAAATATATATAAAAAGATAAAATATAAAAAAATAAAATTATAAATATATAAATAAATATATTAAATTATTATTAAAATATTAAATTATATAAAAATTATAAAAAATTTAAATTATAAATATATAAATAAATATATTAAATAATCGTTGAATTTGTGATTAAGACTCTCTAATATAAGAATTTAAGTTAACAAATCTTATAAAAGTGAAAACATTTTATCTTCACAAAACGTTCTTCAAAGATCGAAAATATATAATGTAGATAATTTACCTTTGATATAAACTTCCTTCATCATTTGCACTCTTCCACAATTGAAGAGAACTTGGCAAACTTGATGCATTAAATGTTTCAAGAACATCAGCTTGCTGTTTTAAAGGAAAACTCAAAACATTAATACAAGACACGACTAATTTTAAAATATAAAAATATGATATTAATCGAATTGAAATTAATTTTGATTAGGTTAATGATGGGTTAATCATTTCACAACCCTAATAATAGATGAGAATGAAGATAACTTACATCAGCAACTATCTTTATTAGCAAGTTTCCACCTAAGTTCAGGCCAAGAACTGGAAAATGGTCTCCACCATCATTTTTCTCCAAAGCTGTCTGCACACCCAAATAAAATTCAATAAATAATTTTTAAATTGAACAAATCATAAGATATTAAAACACAAATAAAATCAAATAAAAAAGTTAGTTGAAAAAAATATAAAAACCTAAAAGAAAAAAAATCAATTTTCATCCTTTAATTTTTGTTTTCTTTAGTTTCCATCACAAGTTAATTTAAAAAAAAATATGGATATAATTTTTTTAGCAACTATAAATTCTCAATAAGGCTACAAAGCAAAAGGTGTCATCTTTTAGCTTTAAAATATAAATCCAAAATCTAAAGATTTAAATACGAAATTATAAATCAATATTAATTAGTATGTTGGATATTTTTGAGGAAATTATAACATCATATATTCTTACAAATAGATGATAAGAATATAATATTATTTTTTATCTAAAAACTTAAAATATTAGATTATAAATAAGTTAGAAAATTTTTCTATTTATATCAAATAGGACTTCAAATTTGGATTTTCAACATAATACACACCGCATAGTTAGAAAAATATAAGAATGTACCTGGAAAACGAATTCAAGAGCTTCGAGATAAGGACCAGATGTAGCCCACCCACCAGTGAAGAGCACTCCATTCACCAAATCAAGTTTCTGGAATAAATGAAACCAAAAACAGAAGTTAAGCATCACAGAGCTATATTTCTTCCCCTCTGAAATTATTTAGCTTCTAAGATCTCAGCTTTATTGTTCACTCCAGAGATATATAAAAAGCAAAGTTCAAACTCTTTTTAATGGCCAACAAATTTTGAAGAAAATACTTCAGATCTGGTTTCAACTCTACAATTCTAACCGAGCAGGACTGCAGTTTGCTGTTTTCTAAAATTTAGATTTTATTCCAAGCAAATTAAAAAAAAAAAAATCAGACTGAAAAAATGGAACAGGATGTAACGGAACGAGTTAAATGGTTGACAAATATATTTTTTTAAAGGAAAAAATATATATATATATAAAAAATATATATATATATATATATATATATATATTATTTGTATTAATGTGACTAAGACATTAGTATAAATATAGATTAACACGGTATTAGTAATTAAGATAACAATATTACCAATGAAAATAATAATATTATTAACTATAAAAATGTGAAAATTAAGATTAAAAATAATAGTAAAAGAAAACAAGTAAAAAATAGTAAGATGAAAACAATTAATTATCTATAATTTTAATTATAATTTTCTGTGTTAACAACTAATATTTTTAAAATTATACAAGTAAAAGTATGAATTCAAAATTTAAAAATTAAATTGATATTGAATTAAATGTAAACAAATTTAATAAAATAATATCTTTATAATATAATAATATAAAAAGTTTGTTAGTAATAATAATATTTTTATAAAGAAAATAAAAACAATTATATTAATAATAAATATTATTATTATAATTACTTTAAATTATAATAAAAATTAAAAATATATAATATAATAAAAATGATAATAGAAAAAATAAATAAAATAATTATTATTTAAAAGTTTACTGAGATAAATTTTTTAAAAAAATATTATATATTTATAAAATGATTATTTATAATTTTTAGTTAAATGTAATCACTCCAAAAAATTCAATCAATTTTTTTTATGATACTTCCACACCTTTTTAATTACATTTCATTCGTGGCTCATTCAAGGAAAAAAAAAAAAAAAAAAACACGAATTACCTTGGTAAGTTTCTGCGGTGACTCATTGTAGAAAAGAGGAATAACTCTGGCACCACCGGACTCCACGAATTTCACATAGGAGGCGGGGATATTTGAAACGCCGGTGACATTGCTAAGGCGCCCGGAGGCCCCGTCGCCCGGGTGCGACAGTATTCCAATCACCGGGCGGTAGTAAAGATTTGGGTCGGTTGCAGTGCAACTCGAGGACGAACTCACTGAGTCCTCCTCATGCAGCTGACTCGGTAGAAAGATGTGTTCATCTTCGGCATTAGCAGCGACAAGGAGGGTGATGAAGAAGAAGAGACTGAAAATGCTGTCGTTTGACATGGTGGAGAAGGAAGTGAGGTTTGAGCTTGAAGTAAAACGGGGAAGGAGCGCAGTTATTTATGGTTGTAATTGGCACGTGCGAGTTTGGATATTCAATTAGTTAATTTTTTACACTCTATTATAATTGATTTTTCTATCCCATAAAATTCGAAGCTGTTATATAAAAAATATATATTATAAAAATTAATAATAATAACAATAATAAATTTATTCTTCTTCATAACAGCAAGACTCGTGATAGCTTTAATGATACTGACGACAAGACTCATAAATGAGTGTTGGAGTTTTATTTTATTTTTTTCAAATAAAAAAGTTTCATTTCTAATTTTCGTATACTAATGAATTTATTTGTTAAAGATAACTTTTATTTAAACTAGATAAACATTTCATGGATGTTAAATTTTTTATTTTTTCATTTTTAATATTATTATTATATTTTTTTAAATTAAACATAAAATTATTAATTAAATTTAAATAAGTTGAGTTTCTAGATTGTCTATAAGGAGTATTTTTAGTAATATATCTCGTTACGATATTTTATATTCATTTTTTTATAAATCCTCCATGTTATGTAAAATATAATTTTTAAAAATGTTTGTTCTAGTAATATATTTTATTTTAATATTATAAGTATTTTTTTTAAGATTAGGGCATTGACTTTAAAAAAATAATTCTTTTTAATTATTTTACATATTTTGATTTTTTTTAAAGAACTCAATATTCATTATTAAAACATTTATTCAAGTTTTAACAATAAAAATGTCCTAAAAATTTTACTTTTATTAAATGCATGAACAAATTAGTATGTATACCTCCGTTTTTTATTTTTAATTACTTTTATTTCATTTAATAATACTTTATTGTATATGTTTTAATTTTAATTAATGGCTAACTTTAGGAACATATGTGTTACTATATATATATATATATATATATATATATATATATATATATATATATATATATATATATATATATATATTGTAGTAATTAAACAAAAAGTGTGCCAAATCTATATTTTGTGTAGTTATTATAAAATTAATTATTTATATTCTACAAATTAGAGTTTAAAAAATTTACCAATAACATAAAAAAAATGTGTATTGTTTTCACGTTTCCTATTATCAATGTAATTATTCTAACATATGCGAAATTATGTACTAGGGTAAAAAGCTTATACAAAGTTATTGCATTATAGTTTGTTATATGTGTAACTCTTCACTAACGAATACTTAAAAATTATATTACTAAAAGTTTGTTATTGCATTAATCTCTAAAAATAATAATATAACTTTTAAAGTAATAAGACTTCATTTTTTTCTCGATTTTTTCCAACATCCTTCTTTATTAGAAAACTTGTAAAAAAATTTAATTGTTAACTCTTTTTCTATACTAAATTAGACTCTCTTAATTATTTTAAAATAAATTTCTTTGTAAAAATATTTATCTTAAATGTTAAAAAAAATTATATACTATATATTTTACTTTGTTATATAAAGTCAATAATAATTTTATTGTTCATACAATTCATAATAAATAAATAAATTTGCGTGAAAAAGGATTGCACTCTCATTTAAATTTGTTATAATATACTATAATGGACCATCATAGTGTCACATTGATTATAATGGTCACATTTTATTTTATTAATGATAAATTTATTCTTAAAATGGTTAGACAGAGTATGATTATTTTAATTTAAACCTCAAATTTAAATAAATAAATTATTTTTTTAAAAGTAATATTATATTTTTAAGGAGATATTTATATATAATTATTAAAATATAAAGATGAATCTTGATAAATTTAGAAATAACGTGATAAGTTTAATTTGTTAATTGAGAATTTTTTTAAATATGATTTGATTTCCACCAAAAGGAGCTTTGGAGTATGACTCAATTTTATAAGGAAAGCTAATATTTAATTTCTTAACACCTTTGCGTGGATGAATTAGATTATGATAGTGACCTGATTATAATAATTGCGTTGTAGGATTTTGATTATTGATATGGTACTATGAATTGTGATTAAATAATTTAATTTAGAATAATGATATGTTAAACGACTTGTGTGGAATATTAGGGCTCAAACAAAATATAAAAGGGATAAGGACTATTCTCGATAGCATTTTTGCTTAAATAAGAAAAAAAAATTCTTAAGTAAAGATACTTATAGAGGTGAGAGACTTATCTTAATCTTATTTTGGCTCAAAGCGAGAATATCTTACATAAGTGAAAAACTCTTAATGGAGTGAAAAGTAATTTTGTTGCAGTTTTGTTCAAATAAAAGAATCTTCGCTCAAGGGAAATGATGTCTTGTCTAAGCTTAAAATGACTCGTCATATGAGAATCATATGTTATAAATATGAAATGAAATGTGTTGAGTATTATTATGTGTATTATAGATATTGTTTTGTAATATAGAAAATACCAAAAGATATTCTCATATATATAGTGTAATGTGTATGAATATCAGTGGCAGATCTTCTTGGAACTGAGGGGGGCCATGACCTCCCAATGTTTTGTAACTCCCATATAATTTATGATTTTGGTCCCCTCCAAACTTTAATATATTTACTTGTATATTTACAATTTTATCCTCTCAGCCTCTTCTCAGTTTTGTAACTCTCATAATTTATTATTTTGTCCCCCCAAACTTAATGATCATTTTATATATTTACTTATACATTTACAAGTTTATCCTCTCACTCTTTCATCTTCTTTCACCCTTTTATATTTATTTATTATTTTTTAATAATATATTATTTGACCGCCCATAATCAATGGTCAAGATCCACCACTGATAAATATTGATATTAGAACTTGAGGAGAAATCCCAACTCTATTGATCATTAGAATTACATAGATGAAAAAAATCATATGGTGAAAGTTAAATGAGATTTCTAATGATTTAGCTTGTAGTGTGAAAATAATTATCTTAATTAGTCATTTAGAAATTTACTTTGGTCCTACATGAATATACCAAATTGAATACCCTTATATTAAGCACTCACCAATGAAAAAAAGACTTTTTATGACGGTTATTTTAGACTTTCTATGTCAATTGTAGAATCGACATAGATTCAGAGCAACATAAAAGATATAATTTTCTATGTCGGTTATTAAATAACCGACATAGTAAAAACTTACTATGTCGATTCTTAACATAACCATCATAAGAAGTTTTGTGTTAAATATTTTTTATATAATCATATTTCTCACAAACATTTTATCAAACGATTTTAATATAACAAATTTTGAAATAAACGCAAGCATTATCTACCTACGAAAACACAATAAAACATAAAGTGTAAATATATTCACTTAAATTAGATGAAAAATTATTCATAAAAGAAAAAAAATTCATAATAATAATTGCAATATAACATATTAGATAACTCCATTAAATCAAATCAAAAAACATAAATTAATATAGAAAATGAGATCATGTTTCCATATTTTACCTTTGTTGTAAATGAGAAAGAAACAAGATTGTGAGAAGTGGTGGTTCAAGCATGAGGAAAACAAAAGTAAATGAATGTAATGAGGAGACAATAAAACAAAATAAAGAAAAAGTTGAATAGAGTTCTTCGTACAAGGAAAAAAAATGAAAAAAATGAGAAAAATAAAAAGGATAAAACGAAGCTGAATATTTTAAATATAGGTACTTTTTATGACGATTCAACTTAAACTGTCATAGTAAAAAAAAATTATATTGGTTCAATTTTGAACCGTCATATTATTACGATGGTTCAATTTTAACCGATATGGAAAGTGTCTCATATTTAAGATTGACAAAGTTATTTTCTATATCGGTTCAAAGTTGAACCAGTCATAATAAGTACTTACTATGAAGGTTCGAATCGAACCAACATAAAAAATGTCTAAATTATAATTTACAAAATACTTATTATAACGGTTCAAAATTGAATCAACATAGAATTTACTTACTATGACGGTTCAATTTTGAATCGACATAAAAAGTCATAAAAAATAAATTTTAATTACAAAATTACCACTATCCAATTTATTATGACGGATGAATTAGAACTGTCATAATAAGTCATCATAAAATACAATTTTTATACTAGTGGCTTGGGGAGTTGTGTGTGATAAGTGCAATATTTTATGTCTAATGTAATGTGTTAATGAGTCTATATGAATATGATTTGATGTGATGTATAAATAGTTGAGAATTGAATTGTATGACAATGAGAATTATGAAAGTGTTTTGTGAATTCTTTATATTAAATGTTATTATGAATTACTAATTTACTATGAACGTTTTATTGTGTATTTAAATTTTGATCATTATATATTTTACATATTATGCAGGTGGTAAGCCTCACAAGAATATGCTTACAACTAATAATAGGATAATTTATTTATTTATTTTATCATACCTTTCATTTTAGAGAAGTGACATATGTATATACTTTTGTACATGGAGGGAGTTTTTTAATGTTCTCATAAAAGTTACATTGAAACATAAAACTAAATTAGTGAAATATATAAATACTTTTAATATTTACATCACAAGTCTAAGTAGTTCAAAAGAATAATCATATTTCCTAAGAATTTATATACATATTTTAAATAATATATATATATATATATATATATATATATAATATAATATAATATAAAACTTCACATGTTTTACTTCGATAAATTGATGTTGGGATTGATGATTTGAAGGGAGTGACCACTTGCAATATCCTATACTCACATGTAACAACACGATCATAGCAATTCAAATAAAACACATCATATAAAACAGAGTAAGCTAGTGATAATTTTTTTTTAATTCATATAATTATCAAAAGTATACAACAAATCAAGTATCTAATATCTTAGAACGAAAGTTACATCTCATATTATCATATATTGACATTTAAAATTACAAAAACTTGGCTCTATTTTGAGAAGATTCACATGCGCTGAATTGGAGTAAAAGATTTGTACTTACATTATCGTAAGTGAATATCTTCAACAAAGATACATAATTGAATCATGTTACTTCATGTGACAAGGTAAATCTCTATGACTTGCTAGACACAGTTCTTTTTCATACCTCAAGTTAAGTCATAAAATTTTGAATGATTAAGATTTTTTTATTTATAATTCTTTTTAACTTAATAATAAAATTTTAAACTTTATTCCTGCTGAATTATTTCTATTTTTAATTTGCTTAAACTAATAATTTCTTTGCATATAAATCCTATGATATGTATTTTTTGAGATTGGTATAATTAAAATATAATTAAATATATGTAGAAATTTATTTAAAAAGAAGAGAAAAAAAGGGTTTATTTTAGAAATATTATTTTAATTTATTATTATTTAATTAAATAGAAAAAAAGTCATGTAGTCTAAATAAAATACAATCGGTTAAAAAACCTTTTTTTTTTTTTTTGAAATAGTACCTTCAATTTTTTTTATCAAAATAAACTATCCCAATCTATGTATCTAATTATACTTGTTTAGGACAAAAATTCGGTCCAAAAAAATAACTAATTATTTTCATTACACCAACTATCAATTATTATCCCTTCTTTATTTAAATTTGATTAATTAGTGTCGCCGCCATCAAAACGAGGCGGTCGGAGCGACGCGATGGTTCCGACTTTTCAATTTTCGCGTTTTTATGGGTGTGGTTACAACGCCTTTAGGTTGTCCAATAACCGGGCTGAACCTAGGGGCGAAGTTTTCGAAAGAGTGTTCTTGGATTGTCCGATAACCGGGCTAACCCAAGAACTAATTTTGAAGGGTTCTTATAGAGTCGCCACCAATGTTTTTACCGAAAACATCGAAAAAGGAGTAAAAAGCCGTTGGTTTTCGAAAACCAACTTTGGTCGTTAAAACTAGAGTTTAGGTAAGGGAGTTTGTTACGTGTAAGAGAAGTGTTAGTTCCCTTACGACGCCCCTTTCGGGTTCCCTATGATAGGCCAGCTATTTAATAAATAAACTTTGTGAAAAGACGCTTTTACCTTTTTATTTGCGGAATTAAAGTAATGACTACATGACCCTAATATCTATTACGCATTTTAATCATAAAAGTAAAGGGAATAAAGAGAGGGAGAGAAAGAAGAAACCTTCGAAGCAAGCTCTTTAATTAATTTCTTGAAAATTAGGGTGTGTTTTGGCAGCCCTTCGCTCTTTACAATGCCGGAAATCTCTCGAAAACGCTATAAAAATCTCTAAGAAACTCTCAGAAACTCCGGAAATGCTTCGGAGGGGTTCTAGGAAGAGAATTTGAAGAAGTTGCAGAAGGGAAAGTGGAAGAACTGTGTGAAATGAGGGGGGAAGCGCTGCTATTTATAGGGATTCGCGTCTGTCAGGTCGAGACAGTCGTCTCGTCTGACAAGGTCGAGACGATCGTCTTGCCATTCGGGACGGCCGTCTTGCCTTGCAAAAGTGGCGAGACGGTGGTATCGACTTTTCCAGAAATGAGAAGGCCTTCTCGCCAATCGGGAGGGGGGTCTCGCCATTCGCAAGTGGCAAGACGGCTGTCTCGACTTGCAGAAGTGGCGAGAAGGCAGTCCCGAAAAGCGAGACGACGGTCTCGACCTCTAAAGGCAAAAATCTTTATTTTAATGTAGAAAAATTCTTCCTATCCTATTATGGGGCCTAATAGTCTCTCATAGTGACTTCTTAGGCTTCATCCATCTTCAAATAAGAGGTCTTCTGGTCTTTATTATGAGGCCGGACAAGATTTGTGATCTACAATTAGAAAATTATATGTATATATATATATATATATATATATATATATAATTTAAATTTATTAATATAATTATATTATCAAAAATTAAAAATTGAATTCAATGTTATTTATATTTTTTAATAATATAAATATTTAAATAAATAATACATTTATATATAACTGAATTATTTACATGTTTAAAATATAAAATATAAAATTAAAAATTCTGAAAAAGGAATAAAAACAAAATTAAGTTAGAATTCGATTCTCAGCCGAATTATGGTTGATTGTGGCGCTAACACAATTTTATCAAAAGTAAATCGAATTCTTACTTCAGGAAGGCAAATAAATCCAGATGAGTTAATAAATTGAAAAAAAGAGTTTTTTTTTTCTTAAAAAAATATTATTCCAGAGAATTATTGACAAAAAACATAGGATACCTCAGGAAGAAGACATGATGAAGATAAGTGTACTGAACTTTTTCTTTGGTGGTTGAAAATCTGTACTGAATTGCTCCACTGCCACACAATTACTCCACGTTTTCTTTAATCTGAAGACTGTTTTAGGTCTACATACAGAAAACCACTCCTATATAAAATGTTGAAGAGAAAATAAAACAGCAAAAATGAGAAAAGTAGTATAAAGGGAAAAATTCCATTTACTTTTTTGGTAATAAATGTTATTATTTTTATTTTCCTATTTTGGTGAAAAATTAAAATATAATGTTTTTATATTTTTCTTAATATTTTACGTCTATTTCATAGGAATATAATTGTTTATTTTAAGCGCATTTTAATTTATTTTAAATTAATTAACAACATTTAATATATATGTATATTTAATATAAAAAACTAAAAATTAAATTTTAAAAATATAATTGAAATAAGTAATATTTTAATAAGAAGTTGTAAAAATTCAAAATTAATTAAAAAAAATAAAAGTATTGATTACCAGATGTTTGTTGTTATCCATAAAATAAAATTTGCATAAAAATATCAAATAAACATATTTATTTTTATTATTTTATATTTACCAACTATTTTAATAATTAAATTTATTGATATTTTAATTTAATAAAATGCTTTAACCACTTTTAATTAGAATTCTAGTCTTGAGATACTTGTCAACTATGTTTAACAAATACAACCTTAAAATATGAAATCTTTAAATTCTAGGAAAAATAAAAATCTCACAGCTGAAAATTATGTGACCTAACCTAACAAAAAGTTTTTTTGTCATGCATATAAATCTTCAAATAGAATGTGAGCTATCGTTCTTATTTAAAAATAAAATAAAATAAAATATGTTATAAATAATTTACTATAAAGCTAAAATTAAATTAAATGCAATTCTATGCAAAGTTTAAAATTTTACATAATGTAGTCTTAAAAAATATTCGAGCGCAAATTAAGTTAGTTTTTAAATTGTTTTGAAAAAAAGAATTATATCATATTTTTCATTGTTTAAGCTCCTTTTACACTCAAAAGGAAAATAAAAGAATAAAATTATTTTTTAAATGAGCCTATAAAATAGATATGAAAAAGATAGAATAAAAAGAAAAACAACACACACGAAAGACGAGAAGATATAAAGTAAATGAACGTGGAAAAAGCGACATCTTCTGACAAATCTTATACACAGCGCAACGTGTCCGTTTATGAACCATAGAAGTGTAATAACTTAGATAATAATCAATGTTATTTTTTAAAAATAATTTTAAATTTCTTAAATATAAAATAAGTTTCAATTTTTAACACATTAAAAAATTACTTAATAAATCTTTTTTAAAATTAATTTTAATTAAAAATAAAATAATAATTTTATTTATTTCTAATTTTATTAAATTTAAATAATTTTAGGTTCATGTGAATGTGTTCATTACCTTGTTAATAAGCCACGTGAATCTCATAAGTGAAATAGTATATTCAGTAATGTTAACTAATTAATTTTATAAGTTTTTTTTGAATAAATTAAAACAAATATTTTTGAATAATTTCAATACTTAAAAATAACATTATGCTTTTTTTTTTTTTAAGTGTTATCTGGTCCAAGCTAGTGGTTGCTGGTCGGTGAGTCTCCAACGTTGCATTTAAAACCTAAGAGGACCACAAATAGACATTCACATGCTTTGTCAGTTTCTGGGGTCAAACATCTCATTAATTAATCTACATTTATATGATTTTATTTATTATACTTTTAATTATTTAAATTAGGGTTGATGGAATTATTAGAGAATTGAATAGGAATATGGCTCACATTTTTTCTATGTATATGATTTTTCTATCTCCTATTTCCCTTTCATCTATGTTCTCCCCTCTCTATATGTATATTTTAATTAGAACAAAATAGAGACAATAATTCAAAAGTACTTATTAATAGATAATGGATTTTTACTCTATGTATATATAATTATCTATAGATAATGAATTTTTGCACAAACTCATAATAGTGATTCGACTTTTGAATCATTGTCTTTATGCAAGATGTTCTCTAGCTTATGCAATTTGAGCAAATAGAGACAATAACTGAAACATATCTGGTGTTGGTACATAAAATTAAGATATTTTTTTATTAAAATTATATATAATTTTCTAAAATTGACTTTAAATTCATATATTTTACAAGTTTTTTTTTTAAATTTAGGTGTAAGTTATTGATCCATTCATTTTTTTTATTGAAATAATGATATGTGATTTTTTAAAAACTAAAACGAAGTCAAAATAACACTGTTTTGTAAAATTTGATAAATAATGTTTAGTTTTCTAGCATTGTTTGGTGAAAAAATATATTTTTTTAAGAAAAATTATAAATTAATAAAATATGTAAAAATAAAAAATTAGATTGTATTTTCAAAATGAAAGTCAACTTTAAATTTATGACAAGTTATTGAAAAGTAGTGGACAGACCATGTACTATGAATTATTGAGTTGAAGGTACACATGGCGACCCTCTCTTCATTTTGGACTCACTCCACCACCAAAATATTGGTACCTGGATATACCACATTCAGATGAGGATATTATTAATAAATAATAAATAAATAAATAAAAGTTAAAATTATAAATATATAAATAAATATATTTAATAATAAATAAATACGAAAGTTGTAAAACATTTAAAATCCATAATCCCTCAACGAATTCAATTACATTCGCAACTGTTATAATAAAAAGTACTTAATATTTTAACATGTTACCATAAATTAGATTAAAAATATTAATTTTACATTGTTTTTAGTGAACCTTACATTTTTAATGTGTGATTACGCTGAATTAAAAGATAAAAAGTAAGAGTGGAAAATAAAAATACAAAAAAATCAGTGAAAAGTAAAATTATTTAGAAAATAATTTATTTATTTATTATTTTAATATTTTTAAATTATTTTTATATAAAACTTTTATAATTTTTTTTGTTCTTTTTCCTTGTTTTCTAGTCAAAGAAGATTTATTTTGAAAATTATTCAAAGCAAACTAAAGAGATTTATTACTTTCTTCACGTTTTTACGCTACTCATGTTTTCGTCTTCGAAAACAAACGAGCGCTATACCTTAAGGTGTCTGAAGTGATATCTGTACTCCAAAGGATAAAGATTGTTTGAAATCTGTATCAAACGATCAATTAACAACTTCACTTATTAATAAAATAATATTTTTTACCTAATTTTATTTTAATTAAAGTATCTTACCAATATAATATTAATAATGAGAATTATTAAATAGATATATATTTTAAAATGAGGTTGTTACCCTACTCCAAAACACCCTCGTGGATGTCCTATCCCATATCCAACAAAGTGTAAGATTAAACTATCTTCACGTATTTATTTATAAAACATTTTGAAGATCATGAGATTAACATTATAAAAATCATATTCATCAAGTTAACTTTATGAAAGGTTTACGTAAGAAGGGATAATGACAATAGATAAAAAAAATTATGGGTGAGATATTTAGAATAGAAGATGTCCACATAGGACAAGACGAAACTTTGAGATCTATTTTAGGGAAATTATATCAAGTTAGTAGTATGCACATCATACAAACTTGGTTGGCTTTTCTGAATATTATATGAGTTTGACATTATGAAAATCATACGAATTAGGTCAATTTTATGAAATGTCTATCTTAAAAGGAATAATGACAATGGTGCTCTAGTCGCTCATTATGCTCCCTTGTTCGACGAATCTCTTCCCTCAGTTCATTCATCTCTTCAACATTAACAGAGGAGCTGGCTGCTTGAGTCTGATGCTTGAGAATATCAGACCCACCCTGATAACAATGACCAAGTTGTCCAGCTCCATATAATCTTCCCTTATTTTTCCCTCTAACAGTGTCTACCCAACAACGAGACCTAATAAGATCATCCTCTGCAGAGTCTGTAGGAGTAGACTCTGCTTCGCCAACACATGAACCAGCAGACGACCTAGCTTGTGAAAGTCTAATCTGAAATTCCTCCTATTAGTACAAACAAAGAAATGTTGTAATATGATCAACTTTACATATCATAAAATAAATCAAATGTGAAGAAACTTACATGTGTCTTCCTAGACCTTTCATCAACAAAATGACCTGTATTTTTTTTTATATGGGTCTGCTGGAAGATCTCATCAACAAACACTGATCTCCCAAGCTCTTTTGCCTGCATTACATTGACAAAATAAGAATTATATACAACTTAGTTAGCCTTATATAATCCTAAATATATGTTTAAAAGACTTACCATACGCATGGCATGTTCATGTGTGGTGATGGAGCCACCTGTGTGTAGGCTTCCCCCCTTTTTAGATGCTCTGTTCTTTTGGGCCTGCACACATTTGGAATGATACATGGGTGAGCTCCAATGTTCTAATAACCTGCTCCAAACATGTTCTCTAATCCAATCTGGCCTTTGCCCAACAACTCTTGCATCCCGAAACATCTTACTAAGTCTATGAGATGCTTTGGAATGAAAATTCTTCTTTATTTGATTTTCATGTTCCGGTCTCCATTGAACCTTCATCTGTAAGTAGACACTATTGTACAAATTATATAAATAAGTACATAAATAAAAAGAAGAAACATGGTGTTAATTATATTAAATATATGAATAAAAACCTAAGTGTGAAAGAAACATGGTAATTGGTATAATTAAATCTGAATAACTGAGTTATCTAATGTACATGCTCAAATTATACAAATAGAAATTTTTAATAATGTTACTCATTTAATATAAGTCATACTTAAATTACATTTATGATTTATATTTCAACCTATCATAAGAAAATTAATTCTCTTTTTTTTAGCCAAAGTATAATTTTTAATTTCTATTCAACTATATTTTACCGCTAAAATAAATAGAAATTTGTTTGACATAAAACCAAATAGAAACTTAATGAATGCATTTTCAGTTAAAGGAAAAAATGGAAATAGTAGATATTAAACATTAACTACGTTTTTTAATTTAACCATTTAAGTAAATGAAGCAAACACATTCATGTTATTTGATGTCAGTTCGCTTAATGGTAGCAATTATTATAAATTTATGCAATCAAGGTTTCAACCTAATTATATAGTGCAAAGGAAATTAAACCAGAAATAAAGAAGAGGTAGGGTTATTTTAACTTTCATCTTATTCTTGTAGTAGACAAAAGGCTTTCGCTTCATGTTAAGTTTCAACCTGTGGGATCACAATGTCTATAATTGTACCACTACTTTTTTGTTCATATACTTCAAATTTTTCAAGTGGAAACGCCATTAATCAACAACCAAACTATAGTACAAACTTTTTCAGGCACATATAAAAGTTTAGGAAAACTTTCATTTCCATACTTTTCTTTCCCATTCCCATAATCTCATTTACATGGTCCTCTCAACTCTACACAATCATGATGATCATGGCCCATACTCTTTTCGTCATGCTCACAAAATACTGCATTCACATTGAATCTCATTACATTATAGTGCCTAACACCATATCCATAACGTTTGCATTAGATATATAGGTAGAGGAGGAATAGGGCAATGAGCATTGGACAATGCCCATATCTTGAGATCCTATATCAGTAGCAGTGACTATTTTCAGAATCTCTCCTTAAACAAGTAATCTATTATGAAAAGTGATTACATTTTGCATATATAATATTAAGGTAGGAAATTTATTTGACTAGTTTACATATAGTGACATAAAAACCATTCTAAATGAGTTGTAAAAACCATTCTTTTGTAATTATTTGCATTGTTATATAATTATCTCAAATATATATAAAGGAAATCAAAACTCTTAATTCCTTAAGATTCGTTCATTGTTTGGTTTATAGAGTCTAGATACAATGATGTGGAAGACATATAGTTCACAATGCTCATAGACTATCCCTAATTAGTCTATAGATTTAACAAAGTTTATAAGACTAAACCACACATATTGACACTCATGAGTCAGGAGATGATGATCCAAGTGCCACACTCAAACATACAAAAAAGAGGGATGAAAAAGTCTTGACAGATACATTTCATTTAGGCTAATAACCTATTTCAAGAAAGCTTCCCACATCTCATATGCCAAAGATTCCTCCATACATTCTCAGTAAAATCTTAATCACTTTTGTTTTGAATTTTTTTGTTAAAACACACACTCTTATTTTCTAGAAAAGTAGTTACCTTAAAACGTTACCAGAAAGACTCCTTATCACTATTAGGAATCACTCCCCATGTCGCCCAAGGTTGAAGGAATTGTTGCTTAATACTCTTTGTAACAATTTGTGATGCAACCCTAGACGGAAGAAACCTAATTTCAAAGAAAAAGTTATACAATGTTTATATAGTCAAAAGAACTAAAACTTAGTTATAATATATATTAAGAATTAAATATAAATATTACCCTCGACCATAAGGTTCAATCATGGGTCGATCATGAAGAGCAGGGTCATTTTATGCAATCTCTGAATCGACATCCCCACTAGACTGTGATGTTCTAACTGCAATCTGTGGGGATGGAATCTGTGTAGGTGGATGTTGTTGCAAGGTGGAAGGACCTGCCACCGTAGCAGGGGATGCTGATGGAGATGAGTTGGGTCCCACAACTAGGGCTGGGGATAAGGTGGGTGTCAGAATCGGGGCTGAGGATGGTATAGATGGTACTACATAAGTGGATGGTGCTGTCAGTGGTGTGGGTATAACAGACACAACAGAAGGAGATGGTGCTATCAGTGGTGTGGGTATAGTAGGCATAACAGAAGGGGATGGTGTAGACCCTACCATAGAGGATGGTGATGGATGAGGTGTAGCAAGTGGAGACAGTAAGTCTATGGGAAGTACCTTCAATACATAACGTGGCCTCTTTTTTTTCGCTATTGCTTTCCCTTTATTCCCACCATTGGGTGAAGGTTTAGGTGAGTTAGACCCTCCTGTAGTCATATCTATAGGAAACTAAAATTAGACATAAATAATGATGTAAAAACATATATCAAATTAAGTAAAAAGACTTAATAACATTACATATAACAAATATGGATACAATATGTCTTAGTTATAAAATAAACATTATAAGACATAATTATCCTAATTATGTTGAAAACTAAAGTCTTCTTCTTATTCTTCATCTTCATCATCGTCATCGTCATTCTCATCCTCATCCTCATCCTCATCCTCATCTTCATCTTTATCCTCGGTTTCTTCCTCTTGACTTTCCTGATCCTCTTCATCTTGCTCTTCTTCCTCCCCTTGCTCTTCCTCTTCCAATTCTTCAGGATCAATGCCAAAGTCTTGTAAACCAAATATACCTTCAACTTCAATGACTTCATTACCATGTAACATTTCATCTAGTTGGTAAGGGACATCCTCTTCCACACCATCACATTCAATGCGACCTCTTGGTTTTGTTTTGATTGTAACACACCAACCACGTTTATCTATTCGAAATGATGGATATGGGACACAATACACTTGTCTTACATTATGTGCAAGGATAAATGGATCAAATGGTTCATATCTTAAACCCATTCGAATATCTACAATATTATATTTAGGATATACTTTTATACCTCTTCTAGATGGATCAAACCATTCACAGTAAAAAAACCACAACTTTTTTGGGATAACTTGAAGAATTGTATTCCAACTCATATATTTTAATAATTATCCCAAAAAAATCATCTTCACCACTTTCTGTCAAACCCTTAACATAAACTCCACTATTTATCATCTTTTTCCCCTTGTCCCATGCATGTGTATGAAATTTGTATCCATTCACAAAGTATGTGTGCCATTCTTTAACACATCTCATGGGATGATTGGTAAGGATGGCAAAACGGGCTAGGCCCGCCAAGCCCACCAAGCTGCCGGCCAACCTCGCGGACTGGGCGGGCCAGCCCAGTGGCCTACCTAATTAATAAAAAAATAATTTTTTATTGTAATAAAATTAATTATAAAGATAATATATAAAGTTAAAAATTTTAAAAAGAGAATTAAATTTCACTCTCACAAAAAAATATTCTCCTTATCGAAACACAATCTTCTCTCTTCGTTCTCCTTGTTCATCCTAAGCACTATTATTTTTATCCTTATGACTTAAATTAAAGGTGTAAGAATTACTCAACCAAGAATAATGTGAATCTTTATCAAATAAAAAAGATATAGGTATTTGAATTTTTTAATATAAAAAATATAAATTTTATAAGTTTTAACGTTATATATATATATTTATTATTATTTATTATTATGTAAATTTTATTATTGTTCTAAATTATAATTTCTTAAAATAATGTATTGATTTATATTATTAAATTAAAATAATATATATATATATATATATATATATATATTAAATTATTGACAAACAAATAATAATCTTATTATTAAATTTATTAAAAAAATTTATTTTAAAAGATAAATTATTTTTTTAATTATGGCGGGCTAGCCCGCTAGCCCGCCAACCCGCCCCTTGGCGGGGTGGGCCAAGCTTTACAGTCCGTCATGACTATAACGGCCCAGCTCGCCTCGCCCTGCCTTTTGGCGGGCCAAAACGAGCGGCCGACTCGTTTTACCATCCCTAATGATTGGACAAATCTCTTAGGTCTTGATTTCTCATCGTACATGGCTCATTGTGGATCTACAAATTTAAGAGACATCCAATATTACATTACTATATCTAAAATATATTTAAAATAGAATTATAAGATTCATACTTGCTCCTTGAACCATGTAGGAAAATTTGCATGTATCCGAGCAGAAGCCTGTGATTCAGTTATTTGTTCTGACTGCAAGAATGAACTAGCCAATAGTAGACCATTTCAACAACCAATTTGAAAGTCGTAGAAAATTTGACAAAGAAATTGAAAAATAATGTTATTTAAACCTACTCAAGATATGGTTTAACTTCAACACAATTGATTAATATATGAACATGAGCTGATTTAAATTTAGCATCAGTCAACCAGTGACTTAACTCCTGTCCTGAAGGATGACCAACTTGTCGGAATATTGATAACATTGAAACTTGTGTTTGGCTTTGAAATTCCTTTTCATTTCTACGTTGTCGTGGTAATAACATGAAGTTGTTGAAATAATGAGAACAAAAATAAGTTGTCTCACGATGTAAGTAAGTTACACAAATTGATCCTTCAACTTTGGCCTTGTTTTTCACTGATCGTTTTGAATCGCCCATGAATCTAATGAATTAAACAACAATATTATGATTGATAAGTGTAATAAGAATGACATTTAAAAGGCATGGGACAATCATGTTAATACCTTTCAAATGGATACATCCACCTATATTGCACGGGTCCAACAAGCCAAGCTTCATATGCCAGATGAATTGGGAGATGTTCCATTGAATCAAAGAATCCAGGAGGAAATATTCTTTCCAACTTACAAAGAATAATTGGAATATTTTCTTCCATTCTAGTTAGCACTTCTCTCTTCAATGTTGCAGAGCACAAATCTTTAAAAAAATGACTAATTTCAATAAGAGGATTTAAAACATGTATTGGTAATGCACTAAATGCAACAAGAAGTAAACACTCCATGAATACATGACAATCATGACTTTTCATGCCATGAATCCTCCCTTTTTGAACATCAACACATCTTGTTAAGTTGGAAGAATAACCATCGGGCATCTTAAGTTCTTTTATCCAATGGCAAACTATTTTTGCTTGCTTAGTACTATATGTGTAGTTTGCTTTAGGCTTTAACATTTTCCCATTAGCTTGTGCCTTCAACTCCAAGTCTCTACCCCTACAATATAAAACTATATCTTTTCTTGCTTTCTCATTGTCTTTTGTCTTGCCACTTACAGTCATCACAGTGTTGAAAATATTATCAAAGAAATTTTTCTCTATGTGCATAACATCAAGATTGTGTCTCAACAAATTCTCTTTCCAATATGGGAGATCCCAAAATATGCTTCTTTTTGTCCAATTATGCCACTCTCCATATCCTTCTATCCTTGTCACACCACATTCAGTTACTTTTGACAAATCTTTTACTCTTGACCACACTTCTGTAGGTGTTAGCCTAGGAGGTGGCCCATCTACTTCAACTTCCCCCTTTCGAAAAGCTTTAATATTCCTTCTAAAAGGATGATCATTACGTAAGAACCTTCGATGCGAGTCAAACCAACAACTTTTACGACCATAATTTCATGTAAATGATTTTCTATGCTCCATACAATGTGGACAAACCAATCTACCATGAGTCCCCCAACCAGATAACATCCCATATGCTGGAAAGTCATTAATAGTCCACATCAAAGCTGCCCTCATCATAAAGTTTTGTTTCCTTGAAATATCATATGTGAGAATACCACTCCATAATTTTTTTAAATCATCGATTAAAGGCTCCAAGTAAATGTCAATAGAGGCTTTCAGATTAGATGGACCCGGAATTAGGCAAGTTAAAAACATATATGGCTTTGATATGCCCATATCAGGAAGAAGATTATATGGGTAACAATCACGGGCCAACAAGAATAAGGTGAAGATGAAGCTTGGACATATGGGTTAAATCCATCAGAACATAATCCAAGTCTGACATTGCGTGGATCAACAACGAAAGAAGGATGTTTCCTATCAAATTACTTCCATGCTTCACCGTCTGATGGATGGCGTAACACACCAGAAGTTCTATTGTCATGGTGCCAAGTCATTTGCCCAACAGTTTGTATTGATGCAAATATTCTTTGTAATCTTGGAATTATAGGCAAGTAAAACATGGCTTTTATTGGGACTGGCTTTTTGTGACTTGTTCCACTGCTATTGTTGTGATATCTTGGTGTTTGACAAAATTTACATTCAACCAATGCCGCATCTTTTTTTCCATAATCATTGTCATAGAAAAGCATACACCCATTGACACAACAGTCAATCCTCTTAGCCTCTAATTCCAATTTTGATACTAATCTCTTAGCATCATAATAAGTTGTGGGCAAACCATCTTTTATAGGTGTGACATCCAACAACATTCGTGTCATAAAGTCTAAGCATTGGTCAGGAATGTTCCAATTTGACTTGCAAGCTAAAAGTTTAACACATATAGACAATTTTGAGTCCTCCGCCCCTTCAAATAAGGGTTTATTTGTTTCAGCCAACAAATTATAGAACCTTTGAGTTGCTTCATTTGGTGGCTCTTGTATATTAACCAACTCGGGTCCTTCAAATGAATGATGTTGCAATAGAGAATTGTACATCATCTCTTGCATTGACATAAATTGGTCTTGTTAAGGCATGTGTGCACCACTACTTGAACTATGTACACAATTGTGATCAAAAGTCTCTTCAACATGAGGTATTTGTTCACCATGATCGACCCAAATCCAATAGTTTGTTTTGAACCCTTGCTTGCAAAGGTGAACTTTGACGATTTCATCCTTCAAAATCTTTGTACAGTCGCATTTAACGCATGGACATCTAATCCCTCCATCACGTTCATAATGCTCATATTGTCGTGCTGTTCTAATAAACTCTTCAACCCCTATAACAAAAGACTCTTTCAAACCTCTTCTACCACTATAACATCTATCATACATCCAACTGCGATTGAAAGAAATACCATCCATGTTCTGTAATATTGAAGAGAATAAGATCAATTGAAGGAATTATTTGAAAGAAATCAACCATTAGATTTTGATTCAACTATCTTAAAATAGAGTGAAAAGACTCAACTAAAACTTTTATGTTTTCTAAAAGTTGATACAAATGAAATTTCCTATAGAGTTTAGACAAATAGTGAAATTGCACTTCACATCAATTGAAACAAAATCCAATCTAAACATTGGATTCAACATAATAATACTAAGCTACTTTTATGTTGTCAAATCCAATTTAAAATTTGGATTTTCAAGCAATTAGGCTTCAATAAGAAAGGAATCGATTGTACTAAAACATATTTACATATAAAGATGAATTAAAATTATAATTACAATTAGTAAGTTTGTAATGTGCACATATTGATACAATAAAACTGCTAAGCTAAAAGAATATAAAAACAATTTATTAAACCTACATGTAGGCACATCATTTTTCCAAGTAGCTTAGTTCTTGTGTTTAGCTATGGTGGATGTATAATGTTTAGCTATAGAAGTATAATGCGAATTGAATAACTACAATTATATAAAAGGAAGAATGAACAAGATTAAATCAAGAAATGTCAATATTCATGAATTGAACTCACCTCAACACAAATAAATCCCCTTTCAAAAATAATATGGATAGTCCTACAACTTGAGGAACCTTTGTTTGGTGTCTGATTTGCCAACATTTAACCTGCAACAGTGACGTTTTAATAACATTTTTAGAATATTGGTTTATTTAGTTTTTATTTTCTTATGATAAATGCCTTTAATTTCTTCCTCCCTCTCCCATTAAGTCATCCTTCTTGCATTTTTTGGTCTTAATTGCACAAAAAGAAAGTCTAAATAAACAAACTGTAATTTATGTACTTATAATCTTTTTAACTTGAATAATAAGAAGGAATGTTACAGAATCCATTCAAACCGTTTCAAACCATTAAATATGAAATAAAATAAAAACTACAGAATTATCAACCTAAAAAATATCATTACAAGAACCTTACATATTGTCGTCGCCGTCAAAACGAGGCAATCAGAGCGACGCGATGGTTCTGACTTTCCGATCTTCGTGTTTTTATGGGTGTGGTTACAACGCCTTTAGGTTGTCCGATAACCGAGTTGAACCTAGAGGCGAGGTTTTCGAAAGGGCATTCTTGGATTGTCCGATAACCGGGGTAATCCAAGAACTAATTTTAAAGGGGTTCTTATGGAATCACCACCGATGTTTTTACCAGAAACATCGAAAAAGGAGTAAAAAAGTGTTGGTTTTCGAAAAACCAACTTTGGTCGTTAAAACCAGAGTTTAGGTAAGGGAGTTAGTTACGTGTAAGGGAAGTGTTAGTTCCCTTACGATGCCCCTTTCGGGTTCCCTATGATAGGCCAGCTATTTAATAAATAAACTTTGTGAAAAGATGCTTTTACCCTTTTATTTGCGGAATTAAAAGAATGACTACATGACCCTAATATCTATTACGCAATTTAATCATAAAATTAAAGGCAATAAAGAGAGGGAGAGAAAGAAGAAACCTTCGAAGCAAGCTCTTTGATTAATTTCTTGAAAACTAGGGTGCGTTTTGGTAGCCCTTCGCTCTTTACAACGCCGGAAAAAACTCTCGGAAATGCTATAAAATTTCTAAGAAACTCTCAAAAACTCCGGAAATGCTTCGGAGGGGTTCTAAGAAGAGAATTTGAAGAAGTTGCAAGAGGGAAAATGGAAGAACTATGTGAAATGAAGGTGAAGGTGCGACTATTTATAGGGATTCGCACCTGTTAGGTCGAGACGACCGTCTCGTCTGACAAGGTCGAGACGACCGTCTCGCCATTCGGGACGACCGTCTCGCCTTGCAAAAATGGCGAGAAGACCGTGTCGCCCAACGAGAGGGGGGTCTCGCCATTCGCAGGTGGCGAGACGGCCGTCTCGCCAAACGAGTCGACAATCTCGACCTGTAGGAATGGCGAGACGACGGTCTCGAAAAGCGAGATGGTGGTCTCGATCCCTGAAGGCGAAAAACCTTATTTTAATGCAGAAAAAACCTTCCTATCCTAATATGGGGCCTAATAGTCTCTCCTAATGACTTCTTAGGCTTCATCCATCTTCGAAAAAGAGGTCTTTTGGTCTTATTATGAGGCCGAGCAAGATTAGGGGTCTACAGCTGCCCCCCCTTTACCCGACTGGTCGACTGCTATCTTGTTGTGCCAAGAAGATCGATTGGAGGGTAAAGGAGTTGACCCTCCTGCCCGGTTGCCCTTCAGACATCCCGTCTTTGCAGCGGTTGATCTTCTGGGGAAAAGGTGCGTTGTGCGCCTCCAGGATGCTCCTTCTGACGGTAACTGATCCCTTCGACTGATGAATATGAACTCCCATCTGGTTTGACGAGTATGAACCCCCGCCTGGTAAGCCCCCTTTTGTAAGGCCTGATGAGTATACACCCCCATCTGGTGTTTGACGAGTATGAACCCTCGTCTGGTAAGCCCCCTTTTGTAAGGCCTGATGAGTACATACCCCCATCTAGTGAAGTGCCTCCGGATGCTCCTTCTTGCGGTAGCTGATCCTCTGGCCGTGGTGACGGCTTACTGCTCTAGCTCATGCGCCTTGTGTTGAGATGTGTTCTCTGTTTTGTCTTTTTTTAGAGTGGTTGTCCGGTCTGTGCCGGGCATTCTATTGGTGTTCATCCATCTTGTTGGTTGTTGGGGATTTTTTGATCTTTTGGTGGTCATCTGACTTTGCTGGTTATCGGGGAAACTCTTTTTGTTACTCGATTCTTGCTTGGTCGTCGAAAAATTGTTGGTCAAGATGTTTGACTTGTTTTAATCCTGCCTTTTTCTGCGGCTTTATCTCTTTTTTCTCACGATTTTGGATTTTGGCTTTTTTGAGTGTTCGTCTTTTTACTCTTAGTTTCTTTCTTTTTTGTTACGCTGACTCTTTTTGAAAGGGAGAGCAAAATGCACGAAATGCAATTTTATTTATGATAAAAGTTTATTACAACAGTTTTATTTTCTAAGCCCTATCCCTAAGACGGAGGACTCGAGTCTGGAGACGATCCATAAAAGGGGAATTGCCGGTACAGATGTCTTCGGAATTCTGCTTGGTCCCGGGCTTCGTTGCGGTACTCCTGCCGGAAAGCCGCCAGGTCTTGCCTTATTCCCTCTTGGTATTAGTTTAATGTCTCCAATCTCGTGTCGAAGACATCTTGTCTTAGAGACATCTGCTCTTGCCTCATAGACATCTGGTGCGCAAATCGTAGATGTTGCAGTTGAGGCCAGCAAAATCGTCCGTGTATTATTGCTGTTGTTGTTGCTGTTGTTGGAACTCGGGAGATCGTGCATTGCTACGAGATCCCAGAGATGCAAAGATATATCCAGTGAGGGGTGGAGGATCAGCCGGGTCCCTTGGCGTAGCAACATCCCCATGCTGACTAGGACCGACCCGTTGATAGTCTCGGGTCGGAGGCTGGAGGCCAGTTCCTCCCTACCACTGCACCCCCATTTTTCTGCCAGGGGAGTAATGAGGGGAGCCATGAGGATGGCTCCCACGGGCCGGCTCCCGAAGTCCCTGAGGGCCTTCAGGAAGAAATAGCCAGGGTTGCACCGGCGCCTCTGGCTCATGCAGTAGAGGACGAAGAGGTACGAGAGGGTAACTTTACCCTGACTTTCTTTCCGCCCATGGACAGTCCCAGCCAGCAGCTTGTGGCAGATGCGGAGGGAGGGGGGAAGTGCGGAGCCCTTCATCAGTGTGGGCAAAGTGTGTGCCCCGGTGAGCTCTTCCCACATCTCGTCGGCGGTGAGGCTGGTGGAGCGTGCACAGATAGCCTCCTGCTAGCCCCGAGTCAGCACGTCCTCGGGCTGGACGAATCCAATAGTCACATTGAACTCGTCCAGGGTGGTGGTCCGGTACATCCCACCCATGAAGTATGTCACCATTTTTGTCGATGACAGACCTGGTACCATGGCAGGAGTCTCAGCGTAGGAGATGGAGGCGAGGAACTCTAACACCGCCTGGGGGTAGACGTGGGTAGGTGGAGGATGAAGGAGGAAGCACCACCCTATGCTATCGATGTGGGCGCGAATATCATATTCTCACCCGAATTCGGCGAGGATGCCAAAATCCAACCTTAGCATGGGGTGCCATGTATACCCCCGGATGTGCTCTAAGCGGGCCTGGTGCAGTGGTGAAAGTTGCGTGGGATCCTGCGGAGTGGGAGCTGAGGAGCTGCTAGGGCCGGTAGAGCCTCTTCTCTTCCTAGACTGATCTCCACGGTGCATTTTGATAGTAGGGTGCTTGAAAGTGAGAGAATGTAGAGTGGGAGTGCAAGAGGAGGTATGGAGACCCCCCCTAGGCCCCCTCTATTTATAGAAATTTTTTCAGATTCAGGACGGTCGTCTGGGAAGTCGAGACGGCGGTCTCGATTTCGCACTAACCGGGACGACCATCTGGAACCTTGAGACGGCGGTCTCGACTTTGGCCTTAAACGGCCAAGCGAGAAGGCAGTCTCGTTTTTAGTCAAGTCGAGACGACGGTCTCGTTTTGCTGAAGATCGAGACGACTGTCTGGAAATCCGAGACAACCGTCTCGACTCTGAGAGTTTTTTTTTTGAAGAAAATAGGACCTGGTTCAAAAACATTTTATGCATGCAATGTTTTCATGTTTGATGTCCTATAATGCCTATTTCAATTAGTTTTTCAGAAGGAGTTAACTGACGTGTCTTGTAGGGACGAGTGCCCTCTGATTTGCATTCTTGTACTCGGCTGTACCATTCCGGACTTCTTGTGACCGAAGAATAATTTGATTTTTCTTTCTTTCTTCTTTTTTTTTCTCTTCTCTTTTTTTTCTCTTCTTTGTAGAGCGCACTTTGCCATGTTAGTGTCTCTTTTTCTTCACTTTAGGGATTTCAATCCTCTTGTTGACTATACGCCTCCATATTCCCAAATTAATTATTAGAATAATGTTGTGAGGGTCAAGAGAAAAGAAGTAAAAAGGCAAATTCAATGGCTTGTGTTTTAGATGGTCCATTTTTGTTTTTAGAAAGGATTTTGTAAGAATGGTTGGCTACGGATAGACCTAGGTGTTTAAGCTTTTGTCTAAGCAAACGTTTCCCTCTTTGTACTTGCGCCTTAGTTTATTTCCACTGCTTTTGATGGCTAGTTGATCTCCCTAGATCGCCCTTTGGATTTTCGAACTAGGATATTGTGTTTTGGCCCTATCTTTTGTCTAGGTTCCTTCTTTTTGTTTTTGTTTTAGGAATCCTAGCGGACCTTATTTTCTCTAGTGGAAAAATAGCATTCTATGACGAGTTTTTATCACGGTCGTAGTCCACCCGTCATAGTATGTAGCGCGGTGGCAATTTTGTAATTAAATCATAAACTTTCTATGTCGGGTAAATTTTAGCCGACATAGTAAGTGGAAAGTTCACTTTCTATGTCGGTTAAAATTTACCAGACATAGAAAGTGAACTTTCTATGTCGGTTATAATTTACCCGACATAGAAAGTGAACTTTCTATGTCGGTTAAGTTTTACCGACATAGAAAGTGATCTTTTATGTCGGTTAAATTTTAACAGACATAGAAAGTACTTTTTATGTCGGTTAAATTTTTAACCGACATAAAAAGTACTTTCTATGTCGGTTGAAATTTAACCGACATAGAAAGTGTATATTAAATAAAAAAAATTAAATATATAAGTATATAAATATTTATATATAAAAATATATAAATATATTTGTATTTTTATATTTTGTATATAAATATAATTTATTTGTAAGTTATGTATCGAAGTTTGTAGTAGTTTAGTGGTTGGAATATCAGTCTCCAACTCTAAGGTACTGGGTTCGAATCTGGTTAGACACAAATCTCTTAAACAGATAATAAAATAATATATTATAAAGTATAATAAAAATATAATATGAATAAATAAATAAAAATCGTACTAGTGTAGTGGTTGGTCTAATTCTAGACTCTAATGTACTGGGTTCGAATCCTACCAGTGACAATTTTTGTAAAAAATCATACTTTCTATGACGGTTCATCACAACCGATGTAAAAAGTCATACTTTCTATGACCCCTGTATCTATGTCGCCTCTTTAACCGACGTAAAAAGCTCATTTTAACCGACATAAAAAGCCTTTTTTGCACTAGTGTTTGTAACCCTAATTTCTGCCTAGGCACCCTTTATTTTTGTTCGGGTATCCTACCGGATTGACCCTATCTTTTGCGTAGCCCCCTTAGTGGGTTTCCTACCGGGTATTTTGCCCTTTTTTGTTTTGGCCTTTGGCTTCTATGGACTTTTTCTTTTTTTTGTTATTTATTTTCTTTTTCACAATATTGGCGAAGCATGACTTTCTTTATGGTGAGGTAAAACCTTATTTTGTGCTTCTAATCAACTAGCTTGACTGTAATGGCAAGTTTAGTTTATTTAGATGCGCTTTTTATTCTTCTTTCCTCTTTTTTTTTTACTTAGACAAGGTTATTGTGAGGTCTAGTCATGAAGTAGCAAGAAGAGAAGCAGATAGTAAAAAGTATATTCTTTATTAATTAATAAGGGGATATGTGCCCTAAAATGCCCGGGGGTCGGACTAGCCCCGGGGGATAATCTCCAACAATCATGGGGTTTACATCCCTTAAGTGAAGAAAAATATTTCCTAATGACTACGGTAGCTCTTGACGCTTGCATCCCTCCGCTTCGAAATATTTGCTTAAGTGTGTGAAGGGGAGACTTCCCTTTTCTTCCTTCTGCTCGACCCTTAGTAGGGTCATATCCTAGGCCACACTTGTAAGGATTATCTTTGAATTCTGGGGGTTCCCTCATGCCTTGGGAATCTGCCCCCAGTCCTTGGCCAGGATGGTAACCATGCTTCATCAACATGCGGGCTACCTTTGTGTTTTTGGGAAGTCTTTCTACGCTGGCAATTTCGAGCGCTTGAAAAGATGTTTCAAGGGTCTCTTCAGCCGCATCCACATAAGGTTGGGTGGATGGTCCACTGATTAGGATATCATCTTCTGCTTGGACCGTGACCAGTTTGTCATTCACTATGAACTTGACTTTCTGGTGGAGCGTCAAAGGTACTGCTTTAGCGTCATGAATCCAAGGCCTGCCGAAGAGACAATTGTATGCCAGAGTAATATCCATTACATGGAAATTGACGTTGAAGATAGTGGGTCCAACTTGAATTGGCAAATTAACTTCTCCCACTACTTCTCGTTTTGATCCGTCGAAGACTCGAACGATACTGCTGCTTGGGTGCAGACAGGTTCCTTGGATAGTCAACTTGTCGAGTGTGCACTTGGGCATCACGTTCAAGGATGACCCGTTATCCACAAGAACTTTGGCGATGAGGTATTTCTTGCACTTGATGGAGATGTGCAAGGGCTTGTTGTGATTTGACCCCTCGAGGGGGAGTTCTTCCTCTGTGAAGGTGAGGTGATCGCTTGCCATAATGTGACCGACGATCCTCTCAACCTTTTCTTGGGATATGGTGTGAGGTACATGCGCTTCGCTCAAGACCTTCATCAGGGCATTTCTGTGCGGTTCCGAGCTCATCATTAGAGATATGAACAACAACCCATTTATTATTTTGAATTGGATTTTTATTTGTTTTTATTTTTATTTTATAGCCCTTTTATCTCTTCTGTCGGACTGCGTGACTACTTAGCTTACAAAGAACCTTAAACCAGGCTAGCTAAAAGGCAGACTGTTCGAGATAAAAAAAAATGGCTTTATGCGAAAGAATAGTATTTAGCATTCCTTATCTCTTCTGTCGGACTGCGTGGCTACTTAGCTTACAAAGAACCTGAAACTAGGATAGCTAAAAGGCAGATTGTCCGAGATAAGGGCGTTTATTGCAAAATTTTTTGTTGTTTGGTTATGCTATGCAACAAACAAATGCGTACACAATTCGATCATCCATGAACAAACGAGAAGTCATTTTAATCACGAGGTAGGGTTTTCCTGCAGAAAAGTGCATTGGCGAAGGCAGGTTCTAACTGTTCTCACCAAGGCTAAGGCCCCCAAGGTGCCCCCATTATAGGGTCCTCACTCTCCAGCCTTCCGACCATGCTTAACACTAAGGCTATAGTCAATCTTCGTGCCAAAAGAGGAAGGTTATCACCTTGAATGGTGGCTTCCGATCACACTGGTGTACACAAGGCCATCACTACAGCGAACCGTACCTGCCACCCACTTCCTATGGATTTCTCACTTGCCCCCGGGTATAGAGGGAATTGTTGTGTGCAAAGGTTTGTGTACAATTTGTATTTCAAACAATTGCGTAAAATAAACAAACAACAGTTATTAAAGCCAAGCATTAAAACATATTATAATACAAGGTAGGGTAAAAGCGTAATTTCTTGGTTTATTTATTTAAGCTGACCCATCACTAAATGGGATAAACTCTCTAGGCTTCCCCAGCCGAGTCGCCATCTGTCGTCGTCGTCAAAACGAGGCGGTCAGAGCGACACGATGGTTCCGACTTTCCGATCTTCGCGTTTTTATGGGTGTGGTTACAACGCCTTTAGGTTGTCCGATAACCGGACTGAACCTAGAGGTGAAGTTTTTGAAAGGGCATTCTTGGATTGTCCGATAACTGGGCTAACCCAAGAACTAATTTTAAAGGGGTTTTTATGGAGTTGTCACCGATGTTTTTACCGGAAACATAGAAAAAGGAGTAAAAAGGCGTTGGTTTTCGAAAAACCAACTTTGGTCGTTAAAACCAGAGTTTAGGTAAGGGAGTTAGTTACGTGTAAGGGAAGTGTTAGTTCCCTTACGACGCCCCTTTCGGGTTCCCTATGATAGGCCAGCTATTTAATAAATAAACTTTGTGAAAAGACGCTTTTACCCTTTTATTTGCGGAATTAAAAGAATGACTACATGACCCTAATATTTATTATGCAATTTAATCATAAAAGTAAAGGCAATAAAGAGAGGGAGAGAAAGAAGAAACCTCCAAATCAAGCTCTTTGATTAATTTCTTGAAAACTAGGGTGCGTTTTGGCAGCCCTTCGCTCTTTATAACGCAGGAAAAAACTCTTGGAAATGCTATAAAATTTCTAAGAAACTCTCAAAAACTTCGAAAATGCTTCGGAGGGGTTCTAAGAAGAGGGAAAGTGGAAGAACTGTGTGAAATGAGGGTGAAACCGCGACTATTTATAGGGATTCACGCCTGTCAGGTCAAGACGACTGTTGAACATTCAAGGACTTGATGTTGCAAATAATGATCATGAAGAATGTTGATTTTGATGATGATCCAAGAGCTTAAAGACTTAAAGTATTGAAGATTGAAGATTGATGATTTCTGTATTGTAATAACTCTGTTTTAGTTTGATTGAGTCTGTAATTATAGAGTCTAAGATAGCCGGTACATAGTCTGTAACTTAGAAGCTTCAAAATGCTCAAATTTATCATGCAGGCTTCGGCTTTAATCGATTATATAGGTAAATAATCGATTAAAACAGTGAGAAAACCACTTTCTATACTAAGTCACCGTTTTAATCGATTAAAAAGCAAAATAATCGATTATTTCGTACCGTTCCGACATGATAATCGATTATTTCACCAAATAATCGATTAAACTAGAGAGGATTGGGTTCTGACGTATTTGGCTCTGTTTTAATCGATTAAAACTCCATTTAATCGATTATTTCAGTCTGTTTCTGATTTTAAACATCAAACAAACCCTATTTTCGAAAATCCAATTACCAAGAACCCTAGTTTCGAAAACCCCAATTCCTAAACCCTAATTTCCCTACTTAAACTCGCTTTGGCACTCGTAAAGGAAGAACAACTCTTTCCATACAAAAGTTAAGTGTCTGTGAGTGCCAGAGAACTGTTTGTTGCAAGGAAAGGGGGCTTTTGGAACCTGGTGTGAGGCTAGAAGCGATAAGAATCACTAAGTGGAGTTCTTAGTGGATTGTGTGTCGTGCCGTCTCCGGGGAAAGTCGTTCTTCATCTCTTGTGGGTTTCAAGAGAGGTGTTATCTTT
Source organism: Sphenostylis stenocarpa (assembly GCA_963425845.1). Taxonomy (NCBI): domain Eukaryota; kingdom Viridiplantae; phylum Streptophyta; class Magnoliopsida; order Fabales; family Fabaceae; genus Sphenostylis; species Sphenostylis stenocarpa. Next base: position 38,858,069 of record OY731402.1, on the reverse strand, counting down.
ATCTTTATCTTTTCATTGTAAACTGTTTGTAACAATTTGTTCTTAGTGACAGCGTTAATCCTCTTTTGAGTGATTAGCAACTGGACGTAGGGTCTTTTGATCCGAACCAGTATAAACCTACTGTGTAATCTTCTCTACTCTTCTCTATTTACATTTACGCAGTTTTTAATCGGTAAAATTTGGGGAAAATTTTGAAAACCTAATTTTTATTAAGAAACCAATTCACCCCCCCCTCTTGGTTTTTGTCCGACCACGCGATCATTCCGCTGCACGATTCTAACAAGTGGTATCAGAGCTTGCTTTGATAGTCATTCAAACTTTTCGAAAATGGCCGGACAAAATCAAACTTTTGCCGAAGGTGCGTCTATCAACAGACCCTCACTTTTTGCGGGTCAAAATTATCCTTTTTGGAAAGTACGTATGCAAATATTTTTAGAGTCTGTTGATAGAGGCGTTTGGGACGTTATTTTAAACGGTCCATTTGTTCCTAAAACTACTGAGAACGGTGTTGACGTTCTTAAACCTATTTCTAGATGGACTGCAGAAGAAAGTCGAAAAGCACAATTTGATGTTAGGGCTAGAAACATTATTTCATCTGCTCTAACCCTTGATGAGTTTTATAGAATTTCAGTTTGTAAAAGTGCACAGGAAATGTGGGAAATGCTAAGGGTGACCCACGAAGGAACTGACGACGTCAAAAGAGCGCGTAAAAACTCCCTAATCCAAGAATACGAGATGTTCCGGATGCAACCCGGCGAAACGATTTTCGACGTTCAAAAGCGTTTCACTCATATTGTGAATCATCTCACCGGATTAGGTAAAGTATTTGACGTTGATGAATTAAATGTTAAAATTTTGAAATCTCTGGATAGGAAATGGCAACCAAAGGTGACGACCATCTCGGAGTCACAAAATCTTGCCACTATGTCTATGGCGGCGTTATTTGGAAAGCTTAGGGAGCATGAACTGGACCTTGGAAGACTAAATGAGGAAGAGGGTCAATATCAAAAGAAGAACCTAGCTTTCAAGACCGAAATTTCAAAAAGCAAAAATAAGAAAGAAGAAGAAGAAGACTCCGAAATTGATGAAGAAGAGATGAGTCTTTTTATAAAGAAGTTCACCAAGATGATGAAAGCAAAAGGAAGACATCCTTTCAAAAGTAAGGGAAAGGTAAAAGAAAATTCTTCCGTTAATATAAAATGCTTTGGTTGTGGTGAAGCAGGGCATATAAAGACCGAATGCCCAAACAAGAAAAATGATGAACACAAGGGCAAAAAGCAATTCAAGAAGAAAACATATATTGCTTGGGATGACAGTGATTCAAATTCAGAATCAAGCGACTCTGAAATAGAAGCAAACAATTGCTTAATGGCAAATGACAACATTTCTTCGGATTTTGAGGTTAGTGATTCCGATTCATCCTCTAGTGAAGAAAATGACCATGATGAATTGCAAAATGCTTATAATGAGTTATTTACTGCATTTATGGATATGAAAAAGGAATATAAAGTTGTAAAGAAGAATCTAAGAAAATCTGAAAAGGAAAATGAGTCCTTAAAATTGAAAATTGCATGTTTAGAAGAAAAGGAGGTAGCCAATACGAAAATAGTATGCTTAGATGAAGATAAGGACTTAGCATGTGCAAATTGTAAAGAGCATGAATATGATATAGATATTCTTAATCATTTGCTTGACAAAGCCGAAAAAGAAATTGATGATCTTAAGAAGAATGAAATGGTATTTGCTCAAAATAATGTAAATCATAGAGTTTCTTTGAAAAAGAGTAAAACTAAAAAGAAAAGAGTATGGGTAGAAAAAGGAACTAAAGCATGTCATGTTAATAATGTATCTTGTTCTAAAACTACTTCAAATGCATGCTTCTATTGTATGAAACAAGGTCACACTTCAAATAGATGTAAAATTAAGCATTTTGGAGTTCCTAAAGGAAAATATGTTTGGGTTCCTATAGTTAAATGAATTGTTTGTCTCTTTTATTTATTCGAAGAAAATGGATCATTTAGTATGTTTTAAATGAATGCTTAGGTAAAAACATTTTATCTTGCATGAAGGTTCTTTACTTAAAGATTTTTGCGAAAAGCCTCTAAAATTGTTTTTAAACAACTAAAAACAAAGTATTTTTACAAAAGCTTTCTTAAAACATGTTTTTAACCGATGCAGTTTTGAAAGAACCAAATAAAATCACTTAGAATGTTCAAAGAAGTGTTTTTACAAGTATTTTAATCGATACAAACTGTTTTTAATCGATTAAAACCATTTAGAACTCATTGTGATCGATCATATTTTTATTATGAGCGGTCGAATCTTTTAAATCGATTAAAAACACGTTTCAATCGATTAAAATTACTTAAAGGGTCAGGATGATCGATCAGAATCAAATTATGACCGATTAGAAGCAAATGTGATCGATCAGATTTTAATTATGAGCTGGTCGAATTTTTCAATCGATTAAAAACACGCTTCAATCGATTAAAATCACTTAAAGGGTCAGGATGATCGATCAAATTTTTATTATGACCGATCAGAATCAGTTATGATCGATCGAATTTAGTTATGACTGATCGAACTCTTTTAATCGATTAAAACTCGCTTCAATCGATTAAAACAACTTAAAAATTTTTTCTACACTGCGCTTTAATCGATTAAAAGACGTTTTAACAGATTAAAACTGCACTTTTAACAGATTAAAAGAATCTTTTAACAGATTAATTAAACCAGCAGATTAATTAAAAGAAGTTTTGCAAAGTATTTAAATAGATTGTTATGTCTCTAACCCCAAGGACCCAAAGGTTATGGGGACCTAAGTTTACTATGTTCTTGTTTTGTAGGAAACTTCCAAATCAAAGAAGTCTATGTGGTATCTTGATAGTGGATGCTCAAAACATATGACTGGAGATAAAACGAAATTTGTTAGTTTCAAAGCCAAAGAACAAGGATATGTGACTTATGGGGATAACAACAAAGGAAAGATTCTCGAATTGGAAACATAGGTGGTGCAAACACATTGGAGATTAAGGATGTGCTTCTTGTTGATGGATTAAAGCATAACCTTCTTAGCATAAGCCAATTGTGTGACAAAGGATTCAAGGTAACTTTTGAAAGCAAATTTTGCACCATACATTTAGTAAATTCCGAAAAAGTAGAATTAAAAGGCATTAGGCATAACAACATATATTTGATTGATTTGGATTGTTTATATGAGTCTAGTATAACAAGTTTAGTTGCTAAGGAAGAAAACCCTTGGTTATGGCATAAAAGAGCGGCTCATATAAACATGCATCAATTGAATAAATTGATATCAAAAGACTTAGTTATTGGATTGCCTAAGTTAAAATTTGAAAAAGATAGATTGTGTGATGCATGCCAAAAAGGTAAACAAGTAAAATCATCTTTTAAATCAAAGAATGTGATTTCCACTTCAAAACCCCTAGAATTATTACATTTAGATTTATTTGGACCTTCTAGGATAAAAAGCTTTGGTGGAAATTATTATGGACTTGTAATTGTTGATGATTACTCTAGGTACACTTGGACATTTTTCCTAACTATGAAAAGTGAAGCTTTTAAAGTCTTTAGAAAGTTTGCTAAACAAATACAAAATGAGAAAGACCTAAGAATTAAAGTTTTAAGAAGTGACCATGGTGGTGAGTTTCAAAATGAAAAGTTTGAGAATTATTGTGAGGAAAATGGTATATTACATAACTTTTCTGCTCCTAGGACTCCCCAACAAAATGGTGTAGTTGAGAGGAAAAATAGGTCATTAGAGGAACTTGCAAGAACTATGTTAAATGAATCTAATGTTCCTAAATATTTTTGGGCTGATGCGGTTAGCACTGCATGTTATGTTTTAAATAGAATGCTCATTAGGTCAATTATAAAATCTACTCCATATGAATTGTTTAATGGTAGAAAACCTAATGTTGCTCATTTAAAGATTTTTGGATGTAAATGTTTTGTGCTAAATAATGGAAAGGACAATCTAGGAAAATTTGATTCAAAAGCCGATGAGGGCATTTTTCTAGGTTATTCTCTAACTAGCAAGGCGTATAGAGTATTTAATAGGAGAACTTTGAACATAGAAGAATCTATACATGTTACCTTTGATGAGATTGTAGACCTTGGGGGAAATCCTCTTGAGTCAAATAAAAGACTTGCAGGTGATGATGAATATATAAGAGAGGCCCTTGATGAATTATACTTGGAAGATAATGTGCCTTCTCAAACTCCTCAATTAGCAAAAGAATGGCAATCACCTAGAGGACTCTCAATGGACAATATCATAGGTGATATCTCAAAAGGGGTAAGAACTAGAAATATGAATAATTTCTGTATGTCTATTGCTTTTGTGTCACAGATTGAACCTAAAAACATTGAGGAAGCACTTAAAGATGATCAATGGTGCATAGCCATGCAAGAAGAACTTAACCAATTTGAAAGGAATCAAGTCTCGGGAACTAATCCCAAGAGAAGAGTCACATCAAGTTATTGGAACTAAATGGGTATTCGAAATAAGCTTGATGAAGATGGTAATATAACAAAGAATAAAGCCGGACTTGTTGCAAAAGGCTATTGTCAGGAGGAAGGTATAGATTATGATGAAACTTATGCTCCTGTTGCCAGAATTTGCTAAGATTATGCAGGGAGAGTTTGAAATGTCTATGATGGGAGAATTAACATTCTTCCTTGGACTTCAAATCAAGCAACTTAAAGATGGCACTTTCATCTCTCAAACTAAATACTGCTAGGAGATTCTCAAAAAGTTTGGTATGAACACCTCAAAGGAAGCTAACACACCCATGGGAACTTCATGCTATTTAGACAAGGATGAATCAGGTTTGGAAGTAAATCAAACGAAGTATAGAAGTATGATAGGATCTCTATTATACTTAACTGCTAGTAGACCTGATATTATGCATTTTGTCTGTGTGTGTGCTAGATTTCAGGCTTGTCCTAAAGAATCTCATCTAATTGCAGTAAAACATATTTTAAAATACTTAAAAGGAACTACTGGATTTGGCTTGTGGTATCCGTCTGATGCTTGTATTAGTTTATTAGGATATTCTGATGCTGATTATGGTGGATGTAAGATTGATAGGAAAAGCACTAGTGGGACATGTCATTTGTTGGGTTCATCCTTAATATCATGGCATTCTAAGAAACAAGCATGTGTAGCTTTATCTACCACTGAAGCTGAATATATTGCAGCTGGAAGTTGTTGTGCTCAAATTCTGTGGATGAAACAACAATTAGAGGATTATAGCATATATTTAAATGACATTCCATTAATGTGTGATAATACGAGTGCAATCAACCTAACTAAGAATCCAGTAATGCACTCTAGGACTAAACATATTGAGATTAGACATCACTTTTTAAGAGATAACATCAGCAAAGGAAACTGTAAGATAGAGTATGTAGACACTAAACGTCAATTAGCAGATATATTTACTAAGCCTCTACCAAAGGATAGATTCTATGATCTTAGAAGAGACTTAGGGATATTAGAAATAGCTTAAATTCTGCTTAATTTGACTGTTTCTAGATGATTGTTATGTTAAAATTCGTGGTGTAGCATGTTCATAGGTTATTATGCATATAAATCTCAAAAACTTGATATAGCCTCTGGAATAATCGATTACTGGAAGTAATAATCGATTATTTTTTCTCAAAACGTCCAAAACAGGGTATTCTCCTCTAGAATAATCGATTATTTCGTGAAATAATCGATTCAATGCCTCTGACAATCGATTATTTGCTAGAAATAATCGATTAAAACTGTCTGATATAGAGAGAATCAATGTATTTTCTTTTGTTATTGTCTTGATGTTGTAATGGTTGAATGATTGTGAAATAAAATTTGATGTTTCTTTCATGCTATGATTGAGGGGGAGCTTTCTCTAACTTATGCATATTTTGAAGGGGAGCTCTTATGATTGATGTTGCAGAGTTCTTTTTGATTATAATCAAAATAGGGGGAGAAAAATTTAAAGCCTATGATTCAATTTTAAATTTTATCTGGTATGTTTAATGTGTTTGTTAGTATGACAGATAAAACAGGTTATTACAAGGGCTTTAAAAAGATAATTTTGATCATCATCAAAAAGGGGGAGATTGTTGAACATTCAAGGACTTGATGTTGCAAATAATGATCATGAAGAATGTTGATTTTGATGATGATCCAAGAGCTTAAAGACTTAAAGTATTGAAGATTGAAGATTGATGATTTCTATATTGTAATAACTCTGTTTTAGTTTGATTGAGTCTGTAATTATAGAGTCTAAGATAGCCGGTACATAGTCCGTAACTTAGAAGCTTCAAAATGCTCAAATTTATCATGCAGGCTTCGGCTTTAATCGATTATATAGGTAAATAATCGATTAAAACAGATGAGAAAACCACTTTCTATACTAAGTCACCTGTTTTAATCGATTAAAAAGCAAAATAATCGATTATTTCGTACCGTTCGTCATGCAGATAATCGATTATTTCACCAAATAATCGATTAAACTAGAGAGGATTGGGTTCTGACGTATTTGGCTTCTGTTTTAATCGATTAAAACTCCATTTAATCGATTATTTCAATCTGTTTCGATTTTAAACATCAAACAAACCTTATTTTCGAAAATCCAATTACCAAGAACCCTAGTTTCGAAAACCCCAATTCCTAAACCCTAATTTCCCTACTTAAACTCTGCTTTGGCACTCGAAAGGAAGAACAACTCTTTCCATACAAAAGTTAAGTGCTGTGAGTGCCAGAGAACTGTTTGTTGCAAGGAAAGGGGGCTTTTGGAACCTGGTGTGAGGCTAGAAGCGATAAGAATCACTAAGTGGAGTTCTTAGTGGATTGTGTGCTGTGCCGTCTCTGGGGAAAGCTGTTCTTCATCTCTTGTGGGTTTCAAGAGAGGTGTTATCTTTATCTTTATCTTTTCATTGTAAACTGTTTGTAACAATTTGTTCTTAGTGACAGCGTTAATCCTCTTTTGAGTGATTAGCAACTGGACGTAGGGTCTTTTGATCCGAACCAGTATAAACCTACTGTGTAATCTTCTCTACTCTTCTCTATTTACATTTACGCAGTTTTTAATCGGTAAAATTTGGGGAAAATTTTGAAAACCTAATTTTTATTAAGAAACCAATTCACCCCCCTCTTGGTTTTTGTCCGACCACGCGATCATTCCGCTGCGCGATTCTAACAACGACCGTCTCGTCTGACAAGGTCGAGACGGCCGTCTCGCCTTTCGGGACGACCGTCTCGCCTTGAAAAAATGGCGAGAAGGTCGTCTTGCCCAACGAGAGGGGGGTCTTGCCATTCGTAGGTGGCGAGACGGTCGTCTCGCCAAACGAGACAGCAGTCTTGACCTGCAGGAATGGCGAGACGGCGGTCTCGAAAAGCGAGACAACAGTCTCGATCCTTGAAGGCAAAAAACCTTATTTTAATGTAGAAAAAACCTTCCTATCTTAATATGGAGCCTAATAGTCTCTCCTAATGGTTTCTTAGGCTTCATCCATCTTCGAAAAGGAGGTCTTCTGGTCTTATTATGAGGCCGGACAAGATTAGGGGTCTACACATATCGATCCTAAATTGATACAAATATGTAGGTTAGTCGACACTAAACCGATACAAGTGCGATTGTCACCTTTTTTTCTTGAGAAAAAAATATCAATAAATTTTTATTGAATCACACTATCTGCTTCAAAAAAAAAAAGGACTGATTATCAACATGATCTTAGTATAGTGTCTTCCTATTTATGAATATTCTTTTAGCATGTGACTACAACAGAAAGGTTGGTCCTTTTGTCCTATTAAGATAATTTGATCTTAGTAAGATTGTCATCATGTCACAAAACTATTTATTTACATGCAGGGTTGACAGAGTACACAGTGGATGTGGGCAAAAGAGAAGTAATTGTAAAGGGAGATTTTATAGCAAATTGCAATTTTTAGAAAGAAACGTATACAAGAAACACCCTGCAGAGTGTGAATGATAAACTCAAGTCCCTGTCTACATGTTTAACTCACTCTCACTAATATTAATCTAACATGAGTCATATCCTAGCTACAAAAATTAAATTATAACCAAAACCATTCAAATTTGTGTTACTTAATATTGATACGAATTAATTCATTTATTTTATGCTGCTGCTTAACCGGGTTTTTTGGAGAGAAAATGCTTCAACTTATACACAATAACCAATCAAAAATTTAAAACAACTTCAACAAGGATTTCGTAGTCTTCTGCAATTTATTTTATGTATCCCAAATTTTCAATTAGCAGTGTTTAACAAGCACTAAACTTGCTCGCATTTTCCATATGAAATTTCTTAGACGTGTTACAGAATTGGATTAAAAAGAGGAAAATCGGAGAGCATTCAAGCAGTAAAATTTTGGCTAACTTGATTGTTCTGAGATTAAAACTATTGAAACTAGTGCTTAGGCGTAAGGCTTAGTTACTGAAAGAAGAAAATAAGAACTGCTCACGATAGACTGCTACAGAGAACAGACACAGTAAAAATTATAAAATTGACCCATGCTAAGTCACATTCATAAATAACAGGTGATCCAATGACTCCAACAAAAGCCTACATCACATGAAGCTAAAATCACAAGTAGCAATCGAAGCACATCATGTTCGACCAACACTCGTCATCTGAAATTCAAACATTACTGAATCTAAAACTAGATAAACATCATTAATAAGTACATTTCAATTATGACTTCATACTGAATGTTATCAAACAAGAACAACAATAAATCCCCCCTGCAACCCTCAATCAATTCCACACATACAAAAACTAGATCACACTCTCATTCCATTCATTGGATAAGCTGCTTGATCAATAGTTTCAGTATTGACATTGAACACCAAGCATCTCAAATCACGAAAAACACACAAACTACAGAATCATTCCAATTCATTTATCTAAGCGCATTGATCAAATTTTCAGCATAAATAAAGAAATTCATGAGTTGGAGAAAATAAAAAAAATAAAAAATTAAAAACCATAACCAAGAAAAGGAAGGTACAAAACCTGCAACGAATTGGGGTGCAACATGCAGTGGTGGTTCGCGGTGGTTGGTTGGGGCTCACAATAGCCACTACTGGGGACGTGTTTCCTGCTAGTGATGGCTGGAGGTGGTTGTTGTGCGCGGATCTAGGGTTAAGGATGAGTGGAAGAGCAGAAGTCAATGGGATGGAGAAAGGAATGGGAGTGGTGCTGGATAGTGGTTCGAAGGTGCGCGGTGGTTGGCATGGTGGCGAAGGACCGGTGAGGTAATGACCGTTTCCAATGAAGGGTCGCAAATCCAATTAGGGCGCAACTGGCAGTGGTGGTTTACGGTGGTTGGTTGGGGCTCACAATAGCCACTACTGGGGACGTGTTGGCTGCCGGTGATGGCTGGAGGTGGCTGTGGCACGCAGATGTAGGGTTAAGGATGAGTGGGAGAGGAGAAGTGGATGGGATCAAGAAAGGAATGGGAGTGTTGTTGGATGGTGGTTCAAAGGTGCGCGGTGGTTGGCGTGATGGCGGAGGACCAGTGAGGTAATGACCGGTTCCAATGAGAGGGTCACAAATCAAATTGGGGTGCAACTGGTAGTGATGGTTCGCGGTGGTTGGTTAGGGCTCACAATAGGCACTAGTGGAGACGTGTTGGCTGCAGGTGATGGCTGGAAGTGGCTGTGTTGCGCAAATCTAGGTCTGAGGATGAGTGGGAGAGGAGAAGCGAATGAGATGTAGAAAGGGATGGGAGTGGTGCTGGTCATGCGGGCTTAAGGTGATGTAATTAATTGTTAATTTACCAACGGCTAATTATCTGGGGTAACTAATTGTTAATTTACTGACAGATATATCTGTTGGTAATTAATTCTTCATTTACCGATGGATATATCCGTCGATAAGACCAAATTCCACAAATTCATTATATCCGTCGGTAATGTTCGTCGGTAATCATGAATTTTTCGACGACTGCATATCCGTCAGTAAATATCCGTTAGTAATAAATGATTTTCTTGTAGTGTACTTTGTAAATCATGATGTATTGATGATATAATGATTTTGTCAACGTGACATAGTTAGGTGTAACGAAAAATATAAAAGAATCAAAATAAAAAACCAGTTAAATATAATTACTTTTATATAAAACAAAGTCGAGTTGGTTTCTTTGATATAGGATATGATTAATTAGGCTATTAAAATTTCGAATGAGTCACGAATTTGCTGGAATAGACGGATCCATCTACATTGACCTGATAAAATGGGTCATTATTTTATCAAGTACTAAGAAAAATATTAAGTTAGCCTTATTTATCAGGCCTAGTCTTTATTTTACCGTTCCATACATGCATAATCTACGAACATGGTAAAAAAAATATATTCATATTATATAATTTTGTTTGACATCCTTATATTATAAACTAGAACATAAATTTCACATATTTTAATTAAACATTGTAAATATTTCAATAATATTTATAATTTTAATTTCTCATATTTTTTATATTTATTTATTATTTATTATTAATATGTTATTTTTTTCTTCCCACTATTCCCTTGTGCCATTCATCTAATTCCCTTAGCACTTGTCTCTCTTGACATCACTATTACAAATTACAAAAATAACTATGTCATTTAATGATAGTTATTGAGTAATTATTATTGAATGAATTCAGTACAAATTACAAAAATAACTATGTCATTTAATGATAATTATTGAGTAATTATTATTGAATGAATTCAGTAGTAATTTTGAAATTAAATCTAACTTTTTAACAATAGAGTTGTTGTTAGATGTGAGACAAGTCACATATGTGAATGATATATAAGTATGTACAAGTCATATAATTATTGATGACAAGTGTACAAAAATCGTCTTTGTATGATACATATGTTAGAATCGTGCAGCGGAATGTTCGCGTGGTCGGACAAAAACCAAGAGGGGGGGGGGGTGAATTGGATTTTTAATAAAAATTAGGTTTTCAAAATTTTCCCCAAATTTTACCGATTAAAAACTGTGTAAATGTAAATAGAGAAGAGTAGAGAAGATTACACAGTGAGGTTTATACTGGTTCGGATCAAAAGACCCTACGTCCAGCTTGCTAATCACTCAAAAGAGGATTAATGCCGTCACTAAGAACAAATTGTTACAAACAGATTACAAATGAACATATAAAGATCGGAAAACACCTCTCTTGAAATCCACAAGAGATGAAGAACAACTTTCCCTAGAGACGAGCACAGAGCACACAATCCACTAAAAACTCCACTTGGTGATTCTTATCGCTTCTAGCCTCACACCGGGGTCCAAAAGCCCCCTTTCCTTGCAACAAACAGTTCTCCGGCACTCACAACACTTAACTTTTGTATGGAAAGAGTTGTTCTTCTTTTTTCCGAGTGCCAAAGCAGAGTTTAAGTAGGGAAATTAGGGTTTAGGAATTGGGGATTTCGAAACTAGGGTTCTTGGTAATTGGGTTTTCGAAAATAGGGTTAATTTGAAATTTAAAATGAAAAACAGATCGAAATAATCGATTATTTGGAGTGATAATCGATTAAAATAGAGCCAAATACGTCGAACCCAAACCTCTCGGATTAATCGATTATTTGGTGAAATAATCGATTATCCAGTACGGATCGAGTACAAAACAATCGATTATTTTGTCGTTTTAATCGATTAAAACAGTGAGTTTGTATAGAAAGTGTTTTCTCACTGTTTTAATCGATTATTTACCTATATAATCGATTAAAGCCGAGCCTGCATGATAAATTTGAGCATTTTGAAGCTTCTAAGTTACAGACTATGTACCGGCTATCTTAGACTCTATAATTACAGACTCAATCAAACTAAAACAGAGTTATTACAATACAAAAATCATCAATCTTCAATCTTCAATACTTTAAGTCTTTAAGCTCTTGGATCATCATCAAAATCAACATTCTTCATGATCATTATTTGCAACATCAAGTCCTTGAATGTTCAACAATCTCCCCCTTTTTGATGATGATCAAAATTATCTTTTTAAAGCCCTTGTAATAACCTGTTTTATCTGTCATACTAACAAACACATTAAACATACCAGATAAAATTTAATATTGAATCATAGGCTTTAAATTTTTCTCCCCCTATTTTGATTATAATAAAAAAGAACTCTGCAACATCAATCATAAGAGCTCCCCCTCAAAATATGCATAAGTTAGAGAAAGCTCCCCCTCAATCATAGCATGAAAGAAACATCATATTTTATTTCATAATCATTCATCTATTACAACATCAAGACAATAACAGAAGAAAATACATCAATTATCTCTATATCTGACAGCTTTAATCGATTATTTTTAGCAAATAATCGATTATCAGAGGCATTTAATCGATTATTTCACGAAATAATCGATTATTCCAGAGGAGAATACCCTGTTTTGGACGTTTTGAGGAAAAATAATCGATTAACACATCCAGTAATCGATTATTCCAGAGGCTATATCAAGTTTTTGAGATTTATATGCATAATAACCTATGAACATGCTACACCACGAATTTTAACATAACAATCATCCAGAAACAGTCAAATTAAGCAGAATTTAAGCTATTTCTAATATCCCTAAGTCTCTTCTAAGATCATAGAATCTATCCTTAGGTAGAGGCTTAGTAAATATATCTGCTAATTGACGTTTAGTGTCTACATACTCTATCTTACAGTTTCCTTTGCTGATATGATCTCTTAAAAAGTGATGTCTAATCTCAATATGTTTGGTCCTAGAGTGCATTACTAGATTCTTAGTTAGATTAATTGCACTCGTATTATCACACATTAATGGAATGTCATTTAAATATATGCTATAATCCTTTAATTGTTGTTTCATCCACAAAATTTGAGCACAACAACTACCAGCTGCAATATATTCAGCTTCAGTGGTAGATAAAGCTACACATGCTTGTTTCTTAGAATGCCATGATATTAAGGATGAACCTAAAAAATGACATGTTCCACTAGTGCTTTTTCTATCAATTTTACAGCCACCATAATCGACATCGAATATCCTAATAAACTAATACAAGCATCAGACTGGATACCACAAGCCAAATCCAAGTAGTTCCTTTTAAGTATTTTAAAATATGTTTTACCGCAATTAGATGAGATTCTTTTAGGACAAGCCCGAAATCTAGCACACACACGCATGTAATGCATAATATCGGGTCTACTAGCAGTTAAGTATAATAGTGATCCTATCATACCTCTATACATATTTTGATTAACTTCCAAACCTGATTCATCCTTGTCTAGATAGCATGAAGTTCCCATGGGTGTGTTGGCTTCCTTTGAGGTGTCCATACCAAACTTTTTGAGAATCTCTTTGCAGTATTTGGTTTGAGAGATGAAAGTGCCATCTTTAAGTTGCTTGATTTGAAGTCCAAGGAAGAATGTTAATTCTCCCATCATAGACATTTCAAACTCTCCCTGCATAATCTTAGCAAATTCTACACATAACAAACTATCAGTTGATCCAATAATATCATCAACAAGTAACACATCCTTGATCTCCAAAGGTTTGCACCGCAGCTTGCTTTGATTGATTGCTAAAGGATATGTGAAAACTTATATTCAATGTGTGTTTAAAAAGTTTAAGCCAAACTATTTTTATAGACTATTTTCAAAACTCGTTGGTTTAATTAATCTGTTAAAACATTCTTTTAATTGCTAAAAGTGCAGTTTTAATCTGTTAAAACATCTTTTAATCGATTAAAACGCGAGTGTAGAAATTTTTTTAAGTAGTTTTAATCGATTGAAACGAGTTTTTAATCGATTAAAAGAGTTCTGATCGGTCATAACTAAATTCTAATCGATCATAACTGATTCTGACCGGTCATAATAAAAATCTGATCGATCATCCTGACCCTTTAAGTAATTTTAATCGATTGAAACATGTTTTTAATCGATTGTTCTGACCGCTCATAATTAAAATCTGATCGATCACATTTGCTTCTAATCGGTCATAATTTGATTTTGATCGATCATCCTGACCCTTTAAGTAATTTTAATCGATTGAAACGTGTTTTTAATCGATTTAAAAGATTCTGACCGCTCATAATAAAAATTTGATCGATCACAATGAGTTCTAAATGGTTTTAATCGATTAAAAACAAGTTGTATCGATTAAAATACTGTAAAAACACTTCTTTGAACATTCTAAGTGATTTTATTTGGTTCTTTCAAAACTACATCAGTTAAAAACATGTTTTAAGAAAGCTTTTGTAAAAATACTTTGTTTTTAGTTGTTTAAAAACAATTTTAGAGGCTTTTCACAAAAATCTTTAAGTAAAGAACCTTCATGCAAGATAAAATGTTTTTACCTAAGCATTCATTTAAAACATACTAAATGATCCATTTTCTTCGAATAAATAAAAGAGACAAACAATTCATTTAACTATAGGAACCCAAACATATTTTCCTTTAGGAACTCCAAAATGCTTAATTTTACATCTATTTGAAGTGTGACCTTGTTTCATACAATAGAAGCATGCATTTGAAGTAGTTTTAGAACAAGATACATTATTAACATGACATGCTTTAGTTCCTTTTTCTACCCATACTCTTTTCTTTTTAGTTTTACTCTTTTTCAAAGAAACTCTATGATTTACATTATTTTGAGAAAATACCATTTCATGCTTCTTAAGATCATCAATTTCTTTTTCGGCTTTGTCAAGCAAATGGTTAAGAATATCTATGTCATATTCATGCTCTTTACAATTTGCACAAGCTAAGTCCTTATTCTCATCTAAGCATACAATTTTCGTATTAGCTACCTCCTTTTCTTCTAAACATGCAATTTTCAATTTTAAGGACTCATTTTCCTTTTCGGATCTTCTTAGATTTTTCTTTACAACTTTAAATTCGTTTTTCATATCCATAAATGCAGTAAATAACTCATTATAAGCATTTTGCAATTCATCATGGTCATTTTCTTCACTAGAGGATGAATCGGAATCTCTAACCTCAAAATCTGAAGAAATTTTGTCATTTGCCATTAAGCAATTGTTTGCTTCTATTTCCGAGTCGCTTGATTCTGAATTTGAATCACTGTCATCCCAAGCAATATATGCTTTCTTCTTGAATTGCTTTTTGCCCTTGTGTTCATCATTTTTCTTGTTTGGGCATTCGGTCTTTATATGCCCTGCTTCACCACAACCATAACATTTTATATTTACGGAAGTATTTTCTTTTACCTTTCCCTTACCTTTGAAAGGATGTCTTCCTTTTGCTTTCATCATCTTGGTGAACTTCTTTATAAAAAGACTCATCTCTTCTTCATCAATTTCGGAGTCTTCTTCTTCTTCTTTCTTATTTTTGCTTTTTGAAATTTCGGTCTTGAAAGTTAGGTTCTTCTTTTGATATTGACCCTCTTCCTCATATAGTCTTCCAAGGTCAAGCTCATGCTCCCTAAGCTTTCCAAATAACGCCGCCATGGACATCGTGGCAAGATTTTGTGACTCCGAGATGGCCGTCACCTTTGGTTGCCATTTCCTATCCAGAGATTTCAAAATTTTAACATTTAATTCATCAACATCAAAAATTTTACCTAGTCCGGTGAGATGGTTCACGATATGAGTGAAACGTTTCGTACGTCAAATATCGTTTCGCCTGGTTGCATCCGAACATCTCGTATTCTTGGATTAAAGAATTTTTACGTGCTCTTTTGACGTCGTCAGCTCCTTCGTGGGTCACCCTTAGCATTTCCCACATTTCCCGTGCACTTTTACAAACCGAAATTCTATAAAACTCATCAAGGGTTAGAGCAGATGAAATAATGTTTCTAGCCCTAACATCAAATTGTGCTTTTCGACTTTCTTCTGCAGTCCATCTAGAAATAGGTTTAAGAACGTCAACACCGTTCTCGTAATTTTAGGAACAAATGGACCGTTTAAAATTGCGTCCCAAACGCCTCTATCAACAGTACTCTAAAAATATTTGCATACGTACCTTCTAAAAAGGATAATTTTGACCCGCAAAAAGTGGGGGTCTCGTTGATAGACGCACCTTCGGCAAAAGTTTGATTTTGTCCTAGCCATTTTCGAAAATATTTGAATGACTATCAAAGCAAGCTCGATACCACTTGTTAGAATCGCGCAGCTGAATGTTCGCGTGGTCTGGACAAAAACGAAGAGGGGGGTGAATTGAATTTTTAATAAAAATTAGGTTTTCAAAATTTTCCCCAAATTTTACCGATTAAAAATTGCGTAAATGTAAATAGAGAAGAGTAGAGAAGATTACACAGGAGGTTTATACTGGTTCGGATCAAAAGACCCTACGTCCAGCTGCTAATCACTCAAAAGAGGATTAACGCCGTCACTAAGAACAAATTGTTACAAACAGATTACAAATGAACAGATAAAGATCGTAAAACACCTCTCTTGAAATCCACAAGAGATGAAGAACAGCTTTCCCTAGAGACGGCGACAACGACACAATCCACTAAGAACTCCACTTAGTGATTCTTATCGCTTCTAGCCTCACACCAGGTTCCAAAAGCCCCCTTTCCTTGCAACAAACAGTTCTCCGGCACTCACAACACTTAACTTTTGTATGGAAAGAGTTGTTCTTCTTTTTCTCGAGTGCCAAAGCAGAGTTTAAGTAGGGAAATTAGGGTTTAGGAATTGGGGATTTCGAAACTAGGGTTCTTGGTAATTGGGTTTTCGAAAATAGGGTTAATTTGAAATTTAAAATGAAAAACAGATCGAAATAATCGATTATTTGGAGTGATAATCGATTAAAACAGAGCCAAATACGTCGAACCCAAACCTCTTCGGATTAATCGATTATTTGGTGAAATAATCGATTATCTGTACAGATCAGTACAAAACAATCGATTATTTTGCTGTTTTAATCGATTAAAACAGTGAGTTTGTATAGAAAGTGTTTTCTCACTGTTTTAATCGATTATTTACCTATATAATCGATTAAAGCCGAGCCTGCATGATAAATTTGAGCATTTTGAAGCTTCTAAGTTACAGACTATGTACCGGCTATCTTAGACTCTATAATTACAGACTCAATCAAACTAAAACAGAGTTATTACAATACAGAAGTCATCAATCTTCAATACTTTAAGTCTTTAAGCTCTTGGATCATCATCAAAATCAACATTCTTCATGATCATTATTTGCAACATCAAGTCCTTGAATGTTCAACAACATATGACAAAGTTATGTATAAAATCATTGTCATATGTCTTATATCATGTTTACCTCCCTTTTCTTTCTCTTTATTCTCTTTACTCTCTTTGTCGTTGTATTGCCCTGAAACCCTAGTCCTTGCAATGACAAAGCTTATTGGGAGGTGAAGGAGACCATAATATGATCCCTCTAAAATTTTGTAATACATATACATTTATAATCATTAATTATACTTGCTTATATATTTACAATTTGTGCCTCTCATATTTTTATATCCATTTATTGTTTATTAATAATATGTTATTTGTCCCACATTCCCAAAATAAATGGTAAAATTTGTTACTCGCTCTCTCGTGCCACTCATATCACTCCCTTGGGCACTCCTCTCTCTCGTGACTCTCTTCTCTCGGCATGCTTTCTTTTCGTGTCCTCTTCTCCCTAGAGGTGTCAAACTAGGCTTAGTCCGATAAGCCGACTTGAAAGATCCAAGAAATAGGCTAAGCTAAATAGAGAAAATTGTAGCATAATATGAATTAGGCCTATTTTTGCCCGACTCGTTTAGGTCATGATGTACAAAGACTTAGGCCAAACTTGCTCGTAGGTCGTGGGTTGGTCCATTTTATAAAATAATAATTATTTTTTAAATAAAAATAAAGTAATATTATTTAATTAAAAAATAGATATGTATTATAAACTAATTTGATAAGGGATTCACTTATTTGAAAAATAAATATAAAAGAAAGTTTTTAACATCCATTTATTCGAAGAACTAATGGTTAAGATGAATTATTATTTTAGATAATTAAATAACTAAAAAATTATTATTCCAAGTTTTTAACTCTTATTATAGAGTTAAATGAATTCCGTCTCTCGTAATTTATTTATTAAATCATTATATTTGAAATAAAATGAATTTCTTTAATATATATTAAATTTTTAAAAAGCATTTTTTGTTTCTTATTTTTATTTAAACTTTTTTAATTAATTATTTTGATATTGTCGTGTTAATATATTTTTTTAAATTTTCAACTAGACTAAAATTGACTCGTTAACTTGTTGACCTAATATAAAGTCAAAGTAGGTAAAAAATTATGATCTATTTTAAAATATAAATCAAGTTAGGCTATCAATTCTTTTTACTTGACCGGTAGGGCCAAGTCAAGCTAGGTCGGACTACCCGTTTTAATAGTCCTACTTTTTGTTATGTTCTTTATTTAATACTTTTAAACTATTATTAAATTGTATCCAATAATTTGATTTTTTGTTAATAGGAAAATGACTAATGATGATTAACCGCCATTTGATTTGGAGGTAAATAAAGTTTTGAATCCCGATTTTAAACTAATTACTAGAAATACTTTAATTACAAAGGTTTATAATGTGTATTTAACAAAAAAGATAAAGCTAAAAAATGTGTTATCTAATATTTCTGAATAATTATTAGAAATACTTCAATGATAAAAGTTTATAACATGTATTTAAGTGAAAAGAAAAAAACTAAAAGATGTGTTATCTAATATTTCGAAAGGATATGTTTCACTTCTTATGTATGGACAACGATAACTCCTAAAGGTTACATAATTGTAACAACTCATTTTTATGATTTTATATATTTTATTTTATTTGTCCGAATAGGTTATGAATTAATTAAATGATTTTATATATTTGGTTTTATTTTGTCTGAATAAGTTATGAGTTAATTTTAAATAAACAAATGAATACCATATTTTTTTTTCAAATAAAATTAAAAAAATTATATAAATAGAAAAGTTTGTAACTAGGCCAAAAATGGCTCGTTAATCCGTTGGCCTAACATAGGGCCAGCATTAGGCCAAAATTTTTGGCCCATTTTAAAATATAGGTCAAGTTGAGCCATTAAATTTTTTATACTTGGCTCGTAGGACTAGGCCAGGTCAGGCTGGGCCGTCCGTTTTGACAGCCCTAATGTCCAGAATGTCTAGTAAAACAACTACTAGGTTGAGGTCCCTTTCAATTAGACACGGTAAAGGTGAAAGGAGATCTCTCAATATTAACATTAACACAGGTGTGACCTCTAGGCCAAATGCTGAGTCTTTTAGTAGCTACATCTATATATTGGCTCGTGAGAATATTTCTATCCTAGTCCCATCTTGGATCATCTTACTGAGACCAGAGAGAAACATTATTTGACAATAAATCTTGGTGAAATTTTTAACATATATTCTTTCTTTTATAATTTATCTAATCATATAGTCTTAACCACCTTTGTTTTTATTTCATAAACTCATTATGATATCCTTAACATTGAGATCAAAGGTTTTTTCTTTGATTGTAACAAAACAGTGTTAGTTTAACTACTTTGTACATGTTTGAATGTAATCATCATTGACAACTTCTTGTCATATCCATGGTTGATACGACTACATGATTTTGTTTGTTGCACAAAAATTTGTCAATATACCTTAGGCAAATAGTAGATTGATAAGAAAAGATGGTTCTTTTTATATATAATTATATTATAGTTATGTTTTTTTTTTTCATGTTTTAACTAAGTGTATATATTAAAGCTTCCACTAGATATAACATAATTAGTGGTAGGCTAAGTGGACAACCATAAAAAATCACGTGGTTGGTAGTGAAGGTATAATCATAACTTCTAGTTTTGGTTTATGCTTTTTACTAGCAAACTAATTTAAATGTGTATATTTTGAGCTACAATGTAAGAAACAAACTGAAAAATTTGAGTGTGACTACTACTTAATGTATTGGATGAGGACAATTGTGCAAACATGAATTGAAAGAGGTTGACATTAGATGATAGAAATATATGTTTAAAAATGAAATAAAATGAAGTTAGTTATATATTAATTATACTTATAAAAACTAATTTAAATATATTGTAATTTTTTATGGACATCCAATTAGAAACAAATGCCATAGACTATATTAGATGCATATGACCAACATACTTCGTCAAATTGTTTAACATATTAGGATAGTTAACTTTTGGTAGTACATTATAATTCATGTACAATTTATATTACTTTAATTATTTAAGTAGAATTAGTTATGAATATAGTTTATGATGACAAACTTATACTATTCTAGCAAAAGTAATGTTAGATATTGTGTATTGTATCAAGGTGATTATTTATGTGATGTTAACATGTTAAATATCTATTTTGTATTGAGTTGTGTTGAATGGTAAAATGGATAGATGCAAAACAAAGTGCATATTAAAAAAAGAAAGATAGGATATAATGACATTTGATACATTAAACATCATCATAGATGCGCAAATAATGACAATTATGTCCATAACCGACGTCATATGCATTTTAAAATTTTTTTATGAAAAAATTAGTCAACGACAGTTGAGTTCTTAACCGTTGTTATATGCATATGTAATGATGGGTTGTTGAACACATCATTATACGTAGCATATGACGATGATTCCTACGTTTTGAACTGTCATCATATGTAACATATAGAATGATGATTGACAACTATCACCTCTTTTGACAGCAACGACAAACCGCCACTTTCGTTTTATCAACTTCAATACCTCTGGCTGAGATTTTATGACCCAGTACCACACCTTCAGTTACCATAAAATGACATTTTTTCCAATTTAGAACCAAATTGGTATCAATACACCGCTTTAGTACGATATTTAAATTTTCCAAACAATGATCAAATGATGCACCAAAGATTGAAAAAATCATCCATGAAAACTTCTATACATTCCTCCACTAGATCTGAGAAGATTACTAACATGCATCGTTGAAAAGTTGCTAGTGCGTTACACAATCCAAATGACATTTTCTTGTAAGCAAACACACCAAAAGGACAAGTAAAAGTAGTTTTTTCTTGATCTTCTAGATTTACTACTATTTGATTATACCCTGAGTACCCGTCCAGAAAATAATAAAAAGATTTCCCTACTAACCTTTCTAACATTTGATCCATAAAAGACAAAGGAAAATGATATTTTCTAGTTGCTTGATTCAATTTCCTATAATCTATACACATTCTCCAACCTGTGATAGTCCTAGTGGGAATTAATTCATTTTTATCATTATAAATCATAGTCATACCTCCTTTCTTAGGAACAACCTGCACATGACTCACCCAACTGCTATAAAAAATAGGATAAATCATACCTGCTTCAAGAAGTTTAATCACCTCTTTTTTAACAACCTCCTTCATAGTAGGATTGAGACATCTTTAGGGTTATACAATAGGCTTGTAATCTTGTTCCATGTAGATCCTATGCATATAATAGGATGAGCTTATACCTTTCAAATATGCTAATTTCCATCCTATGGCTCTCATATTATTCTGCAGAATTGCTATTAACTTCTTTTCCTCAGTTGGAGATAATGAGTTACTGATTATCACTGATTTATATCTTTCCTCATCAAGAAATACATACTTCAAGTGTGGGGGTAACAATTTCAACTCAACTTTGTTTTCTTTAATTTTCTTTTCTTTTTCCAAATCTTCAACTTTAGCCCTGTGAGATTTCTTTATCTAATTCCATTAAACATTCCTTCACTTCTAAATCTTCTTCTCTGTCCAAAGTGTAACATCCCTCCATCAACGCTTTCTCTAAAGGATCTGACTTAAATACTTGCTTTTCATTTGAAATGAGTAACTCCTCCAAAGTATCTATTATGAAACAATCTTGCTTGTATTTTGGGTGTTGAACAACTTCAAACAGATTAAAATTAACTTCATCTTCCACTCTAACTTTCAACTTGCCATTGTCAACATGTATAATTACTTTAGCAGTCTTCATAAATGACCTTCCCAAGATCAATGGAACTTCCACATCTTCCTCCATGTCCATTATCACAAAATCAACAGGAAATATAAATTTGTCTACTCTAACTAAAACATCTTCTGCTACTCCATAAGGAATCTTTATTGATCTATCAGCCAGTTGCAGAGTCATTCTAGTTGGTCTAACATCCAAGTCTGCTATTCTTTTCATCATAAATAATGGCATGAGATTTATACTGGTCCCTGAATCAAGTAAAGCCTTTCCCACTAGTAATGCACCAATAATAACAGGAATAGTAAAACTGCCAGGATCTTTGGATTTTGTTGGTAAAGATTTTTGAAAAATTGCACTACACCCTGCCTCCAATTCTATTGTCTCTTCTTCTGCAAATCTTCTCTTTTTAGTGAGGAGTTCTTTCATGAATTTGATATATGTTGGCATTTGCTCCATAGATTCCACAAAAGGTATATTAATCTGTAGCCTTTTGAAAATAACCATAAATTTGGTGAATTGTCTCTCTTTGTCAATTTTTGAAGAAGCCTTTGGATACGGTAACTTCTTTACAAATGGTTTTTGACTCCCTTCTTTTCTTGGGCATGTTTATTCTTGCTACTCTCTCCTCTTGTTATCTTTTGTCTTTCTTTTCCCTCTTCATTATTCTTATTAGGGATGTGTCTTTCCTTTTTATTCTCCTCTTCTTGCCCTTCATCTTCTTTTACCAGAACTTCTTCTTCAACAGCTAGATTGTCACCAATCCCCTTACCTACAAATTTGCCAGTCCTTGTAGTTATTGCCTTGCAATGATCCTTGGGGTTGGTTTGTGTGTTGACTGAAAACTATCCTCGTTAATTGACCCATCTGAGTCTTTAAATTTCTGATCGAAGCTTCTGTATTTTTCTGATTAGACAAAGAAGCTTGCATAAATTTCTCAAAATTATCTTCCAATTTGGCTGTTCTCTCATGTAATGGAGGATAATATTGTTGTTGTTGCTGAAATGGAGGTTGCTGATATGACTATTTCTGATATGACTGTTGCTGATTTGGAGCTTGTCTATTAGATGTACCAACACCTTGCTTCCACCCAAAATTCTGATTCTGATTCCCTCTCCATCCTTGTGAAAAATTATTCTAATAATTGTTAGAATTAGGGAAATTTGCTTGTCTTCCTTGACCACTACCACCTTGAGCACCCATATAATGAACTTCTTCTTCTTGTAGGTTGCCTTGATAAGAGCAGTGTCCATTTTAATGATCACCTCCACACACATCACAACTCATCTATTGGTTAGGAGTGGATTGTACTACATGCATTTGTTGAGGTAGTTTCGCTATTTTTTGGTTCAATGCTTAAATCTGTTGGGTTATAAGTTTATTCTGGGCTAAAAGAGCATTTGAGGTGCTAAGTTCAAGTACTCCTTTCCTCTGAACTGGATGTCTATCATGTTGGGCCTGTTGGTCTGTAGAGGCTAATGCATCAATAATTCTTGTGGCATGTTCAATGTCTACATCCAGCATGGTTCCTCCTGATGCAACATCTAATAACATCTTTGTATCAGGTCGCAGGCCAATATAGAAAATATTTAACTGAGCAATGTCTTCAAATCCATGGTTTGGGCATCTTCTCAACAGTGACTTAAATTTATCCCATGCTTCATAAAAAGGTTCATCTGCTCCTTGTGTGAAAGAAGAGATGTTGAATTTTTCCTTGATGTAGCGGGATGGTGGAAAAAATTTGTTCAGTTACTTCTCTTCTACATTACCCCAGTTAGTCAAACTCTGATTAGGATGTGCCTTTAGCCACTCCTTTGCCTTGCTAGCCAACAAAAAATGAAATAATCTCAAGTATGCAGATTCAATATCTACTTCTCTAAATCCTATGGTACCAATCAACTCATAAAAAGTAGACAAGTGAATGTAGGGATCTTCGTGATCCATTCTAGTGAATCGATGAGCACTGATCAAGCTTAAGAAAGCTGGCTTCATCTCCAATGTTTGGTTGGCTGGTATTGCAATGATGGAGAAGTGTCTCGGACCTTGTTGCATAACATAATCTCTGAGTGTTCTTCTAGGTGGATTTGGATGTGGATATGGGTTTGCTCCTTCCTCTACCATGTCTTCTATGATTGGATCTAGTAAGTTGAGTGTAGGAGAAGGGTTAACGGATTCTCCTGTTGCTTGTTCTTGAGTTTCTCTTCTTCTTCCACCCCGATTTCTACGAGTATCCATTTCAATCTCAAGATCAAATTATAACTGATCTGTAGATACCTATCCTCTTAAAAGCATAAATCAAAGAGCAACTCAAACAAGAATTAACACAGGATAACAATAAAAATAAAAAAACAAATAATAAGCTAGACAAAAACTTTCATAAGAACACCGTTCCCCAGCAACAACGCCAAAAATACTTGTTGAATATTTGGCAAACATACCAAAATTATCAATCGCAGAATAGTATTGCGATTAAATAAAAGTCGATCCCACGAGGAACAATTTCAATGGAAATTCCAAATCATATGCTGACTAAGTATATTGAAACAAAATTGGGTTTTCAAAAAGATTAGGATTGAAATTAAATGACAAGAACAGTAAAGTACGTTTAGAAAATATCAAATAAAAGAACTTAGGATTGATTTCCTTCCTTTTATCTCTTTTGCATAATGGCTTGGTCAAATTAAGAACATCAATTAACCTATCAATGTTGGTACCACCTACTCAAATCATTCACTTTGATTCCTTGCATGTGAAATTCATAAGAAAACCTAATAAACGTCGATTCCTGACACAGTTAAGAGATTTTCCAGCATTAGGTTTAGGGTGTTAAGCACTTGATACATTCACTCCATTCCTGCTAATTAACATAACAAATATTCTTACCTGATCTAGGGTTTCAAGATATATTTTCCAATCATATCCCAAACATCAAGAATAAATCATTCCAAGACACAAAAGATAAGAATAACAACATCAAAACATAGATTAATATCTCATAATATGACCATGACACGAAAGAGTTCCAAGGAAGTGCACCTAATCCTAAGAGAATGAAATTAACCACTCATGGTGGCCATTACAATGCTCCAAATAAGGAGGAATTGAAGAATCCTTGAAGAACAGAACAACAGTCGCGCCTCTTCTCCAAAAACCTAAAATTACATCTCAACACGCGTCTTATCTTTTTATAGGAAAATTTGGACCGGGTCTATCATCATTCATTCACTCAAACGACCAATTATTCGCTTGAGCGAAAAACAACAACTTTCGCTCAAGCGAAAGATGTCCGCTTGAGCAAGTAAAAACCTGAGAACTTTGTCGTATTTTCGCTCAAGCGAGAGTAGGTGTCGTTTGAGCGAGTGCACACCCAAGAGGTTTGTCGTCTTTTCGCTCAAGCGAGAATAGAAGGCGCTTGAGCGAGTGAACTCCCGAGAGCTTTAACATATATTCACTCAAGCGAGTGTAGATGGTGCTCGAGCGAATTTCCAGTTGAAAATCTTCTTCTTTCTTTCACTTTTTCTTCAATTATCTTCACAATTATGATCTTTGCTCTTGTATCAAGGAATTCTACCAATTCATCCTACATTGAGAGAAAAATAGATTAAAATCAATAATATTTAAGTGGTTACATAAAAAATTAAGAGTATAATTACATTAACTTTTACCACTTAACAACTCCCCACAACCTAGAATCTTGCTTGTCGCCAAGCAAAGTAATTTTTCCAAAACAAAATCATCACCTATTATCACTTTCTCTTCTAGAACCACAACAAAAAAAATAAATTTCCTTCCAGATATGATGTTCACAACTCCAAATGAAAATAGGATATAAAAGCATTAAAGTTACAGAAACTAACAAAGGATAATTAGTCATTAACTATCCTCAGAGAAGCTTGGTCTCTCAAATAGAATGATATATAATCATCTCTAATTTTCACTATCGCCGCAGTCAAAAGAGGCGGTCGGAGCGACGCGATGGTTTTGCTTCGACTCGAATTTTTTAAATTGATGTTACAATACCTTTAGGTTGTCCGATAACCGGGCTAGACCTAAAGGCAACGTTTTTGAAAAGGGTTCTGGAGTCGCCACCAATGTTTTATCCAGAAACATTGGAAAAGGAAGGACAAGAAGGCGTTGGTTAAAAAAAAACCAACTTTGGCCATTATAAACAGAGTTGGCTAAGGGAGTTAGTTACGCGTACGGAAGGTATTAGCTTCCCTATGACGCCCCTTTCGGGTTCCCTATGATGGACCATTTATTTTATAAAAAACAAATTCTAAAACTACGCTTTTACCCTTATTTATTCATCTGCGGAATTTAAAGTGTCGACTACATGGCCCTAGCAGCTAATGCACAATTAGATGTATAAAAAAGCGATAAAAGAGAATAGAAAGTGTACGAACCTTCAAAGCAAGCTTTTGTATTAGTATTTTTGGTTAAGAAAGGCACTTTTTGGCAACCTCCACGCTCTACAGTGCTGATCGCTCTTTCTCGCAACACTAGAAAACACTCACTAAGAATACTAAGAAACTCCGGAAATGCTTCGGAGGGATCCTAGGAGAAGAATTTGAGAAAGTTGCAGAAGGGAAAGTGGAAGAATCCTCTAAAAAGGATGAGGTCACCCCCTCCCCTTTTATAGGAATTCATGCCTGTCAGGTCGAGACCACCGTCTCGCCTAACAAGGTCAGGACCGTCATCTCGCCAAACAGGATGGCGGTCTCGCCCTTGGCAAATGGTGAGAAGGTCGTCTCGCCAAATGAGATGGTAGTCTCGCCATTGGCGATTAGCAAGAAGGCCATCTCGCCAAACGAGACAACAGTCTCAACATTGGCAAGTGACGAGATGACGGTCTCGGCCTTCTAGGTGGAATTTCTTATTTTCCCGTACAAAAATCCTTCCTATTCTAATATGGGGCCTATTGGTCTATCCTAGGGACCTTTTAGGCCTTGCCCATCTTCGAATCAGAAGTCTTCTACTCTTTATTTTGAGGCCGGGCAAGATTTGGGGTCTACAGCTGCCTCCCCCTTCACCTGACTAGGCGACTGTTGGCCCGTTATGCCAAAAAGATCGGCTAGAGGGTGAAAGAGTTAACCCTCTTTCCCGGCTGTCCTTCGAATGCTCCCTCTTGCGGTGACCGACCCTCTAGACAAAAAATGTGTGTGTGCACCTCTGGGATGCTCCTTCATGTGGTAGCCGACCCCTTTGGACAAAAAGGTGTGAACCTCCGGGATGCTCCTTCTTGCGGTAGTCGACCCCTTTGGTTGACATGTGGTAGAACCTCAGGATGCTCCTTCTTGCGGTAGCTGACCCCTCGGTTGATGAGTATGAACCCCCATCCGGTTGCTTATAGCTTCAGGATGCTCCTTCTGGCGGTAGCCGACCCCTTAGCTGACAAGTGGTAAAATCTCAAGATGCTCCTTATTGCGGTAGCTGACCCCTCGATTGATGAGTATGAACCCCCATTCGGTTAGTAGCATTTATAGTCCACCATTGTAGGACTGAATGAGTATGAACCCCTCATCAGGCTGGTAGAGTTTGCAGTCCACCATTGTAGGACTGGATGAGTATAAACCCCTCATCTGGCTGGTGTAGTCCACTTTGTAGGACCGATTGCGACTTACTGCTCTGGGTCATGTGTAGGTGATTTTGCCTGTGTGTAGATCTCTGTCTTCGGGACCTTCCTTGTCCCGAAGTGGTGGTGGCGGCTTACTGCTCTAGCTCATGCACCGGTTGATGGGTATGAACCCCCCATCTGGTTGGTGTAGTCCACTTCGTAAGACTGGTGGTGGTGGCGGCTTACTGCTTTAGCTCATGCGTCAGGATTCCATGTGGAATGATCTTTGGTAAATGTTTTTGAAGACGTCTTGCCTTAGGGACATCTGGTCCAGCTGCTAGCGGATGTCGTCCATGTGATGGTGCATGCCAGGAAAGTCATCCCCGTACTGTCGCTGCTGCTGCTACTCGAACTCTGGGGGAATCAGGATCTCCTGCGCCACCTCCAAATCCTGGATATCTAAGGTTATGGCGAGCGTAGGATGGAGGACCACCAGGGACCCCTGCCTGATAAGCATCCCCATACTGATGAGCATGGATCTGCTGATGTACTCATGTCGGAGAGTGGAGGAAATTTCCTCCCCATCAGGGTACCCCCATCTCTCGGCCAGCGGGGTGATGAGAGGACCCATGACGATGACTCCGACGGGGCGACTCTCGAAGTCCTTTAAAGCTCTCAGAAAGAAGTAGGCGGGGTTACACGACGTCCATGAAGCATGCAGTGCAACACGAAGAGGTCAGACTGGGTAATCTTCCCTTGACTTTCCTTCCGCGCATGGATAGTCCCTACCAGCAGCTTGTGGCAGATGCGGAGAGGAGGGCTGAGTGCCGACCCTTTCATCAGGGCTGGTAGAATCTGTGACCCGGTGAGATCCTCCCATATCTCACTAGTTGTGAGGGCAGCCGACCGCTCATAGATGACCCCTTGATATTCCGGTGTCAGGGTGTCTACGGGCTGTATGAAGTGTCGCCGCCGTCAGAAAAGGCGGTCGGAGCGACGCGATGGTTTTTTAATTTACTCGCGTTTTCTTTGAAAGAAATGGTCCAACGCCTTTAGGTCGTCCGATAACCGGACTAGACTTAAGGGCGAGGTTTTCGGATAGGTTCGAGGAGTCGCCACCAGTGTTTTAACCTTAAACACTAAAAAAGGTAAAAAACAAAGGCAGTGGTTTTATAAAAAACCAACTTTGGCCATTACAACCAGAGTCGGGTAAGGGAGTTAGTTACGTGCGGGGAAGGTGTTAGCACCCCCACAACGCCCCTTTCGGGTTCCCTATGATAGACTAATTTAGAAAATAAATACTTAAAGAAATTACATTTTTACCCCATTATTTGATCTACTTGCAGAATATAAATATCTACATGGCTCTACTATCTAATGCACATAAAGAAAGCGATAAAGAAAGCAGTAAAAGAGACAGAGAAGAAACCTCCGAAGCGAGCTTTATATTAACTCTTCTAAAACGTGAGGACGCTTTTTGGCAATCCCCGCACTCTACAAGTATACTCCTCTCCGCAAAACACAGATAAAGTCACTGAACCGAGGGCCGGATGCCTCAAAAACAGACTTCCTTAACCGATTTCAACCTTAACGGAAATCGAAAAGATCCCTCGAACCCCGAAATAATGCTCGGGGTCACCCCCAAGTGCCAAGAGGCTTTCCAGAGAGTGGAGGAGTGGAAAAGGTGTGAAAATTCGGAGGAATGAGGTCCCTTTTTATAGGGATGGGGGCCAGGAAAGGCGGACGACCGTCTGGACAAAGCGGACGGCCGTCCAGGGCAAAAAGTGGCCATGGACGGCCGTCCATGGCGACTTTTTGCCATGGACGGCCATCCAACCTAAGTGGACGGCCGTCCATGACCTTAAAGTGCCATGGACGGCCGTCTGCTTGCCATGGACGACCGTCTGCCTGCTCTGGACTACCATCCGCCTGTTTTGGACGGCCATCTGTTGTCTCCGGTGGTTTTCCCGATTTTTAATGCCTCTAAAAACCTTTCCTATCCTAAATGGAACCTATAACAAGCTGCTAGGGACTTGATAGAGTCTTAACCATCTTTGGAATGAGCGATCTTCGGCTTTATTAGGAGTCCGGGCAAGATTTGGGGTCTACATGAAGCCTATGGCGACGTTGAACTCGTCCAACGTTGTCGTCCGATAGGTCCCGTTCATATAGTACGAGACCATCCTCACTGGAGGGACACCCGAGAACATCGTGCGCATCTCCATGATCGTAATGGAGGCGAGGAACTCCATTACGACCTGCTTGTAGATGCGGGTCGGGGGGACCTGGAGGAGGAAGTTCCACCCGACGTTCTAGATGTATTCTCGCACATCATCCTCCCAATCGAACTCGGCCAGGATATCGAAGTCTAATCTCAGCATGGGGTGCCAAGAGTATCCCCTGATGCGTTCTAGCTTGGTCTGATGCTGTGGCGTGAGCTGGGTAGGGTCCAGAGGAGTCTGGGGTGCAGGTGCGCTCGGGCTAGGGCCCCGACCTCTCTTTCTGGGCTTGGAGGATTCGCCTTGTGGCATTTTTGGGCACAGACACTCAAGAATGTATGAGAATGTATATGAAGATGCAGGAATGGAGTGCTTTGAACTGACCCAAAAGCCCCCTTATATAGAAAATTTTGAATTTGGTCGGGACCGCCGTTTGGAATGTCAAGATGGCGGTCTCGCCAATCGCGATATGGCGAGACGGCCTTCTCGCCAAGCGAGAAGGCGGTCTCACTTTTAGCAATTGGCAAGACGGCGGTCTCGCCAAACGAGAAGGCGGTTCGCTTTTAGCGACAGGCGAGACGACGATATCGCTAATCGAGACGGTGGTCTCGCTTTTCGAAGGTTTTTTTTTGTAGGAAAATATAGGACCTTGTTCAAAAACATTTATGCATGCAATGTTTTCATGTTTGGTGTCCTATAATGCTATTTCATTAATTTTTCAAAAGGATTAACTAATGTGTCTTTTGAAGACGAAGTTATTCTGATGTTGTTTTTGCTGTACTTGTTTGTACCATTCCAGACTTAACGTGACCGAAGAATAACTGTTGGTTTGAGGAACACACTTTGCCATGTCGGTGCGTTTTTTCCTTCCTCTAGAGATTTCAATCCTCTTGTTGATTATATGCCTCCATATTCCTCGACTAATTATTAGAATTTTATGGCAAGGGTCAAGAGAAGAGAAGTAAGAGGATCATTTATTCAATGGCTTGTGTTTTAGACGGTTACTTTTTTATTTAGAAAGGATTTTGTAAGAATGGCTGTCCAAGGTTGGTCTGAGTGTTTAAGCTAATGTTTAAATAAACATTTTACTTTGAGGGTTCGCGTCTTAGCCCATTTCTATCGCTTTCTATGGCTGATTGATTTCCCCAGACTGCCCTTTGGGTTTTCAGACTAGGATACTGTGTTTTGCTCCTAACTTTTGTCTAAGTTCCTTTTTTTTTTGTTTTGGGAATCCTAGCGGACCTTATTTTGTAACCCTAACTTCTGCCTAAGCTACCCTTTATTTTTGTTCGGGTTTCCTAGTGGGTTGAACCTAATTTTTTTGTAGCCCCCTTGGTGGGTTTCTTACCGGGTATTTTGCCCTCTTTTTTTTTGGCCTTCGACTTCTATGGGCTTCTTTTGATTTATGTTCTTTTTACACAATATTGGTAAAACACGATTTTATTATGATAAGGTAAAACCTTATTTTGTGTTTCTAGTCAGTCAGCTTGGTTATTATTGCGATGGTGTTTCGATTATTTTGATGCACTTCTTTTTTAACGTTTGCTTAAACATGGTTATTACGAGGTCTAGTCATGAATAACAAGAAAAAAAGCAAATGGTAAGAAATGTATTCTTTATTAATTAGTAAGAGAATATGTGCCCAAAAGATGCCCGGGGGTCGGACTAGCCCGGGGGGATAATCTCTAACAATCATTGGGTTTACATCCCTTAAGAAAGGAAAAAGAACTCCTAATGACTAGGGTTGCTCTTGACGCTTGTATTCCTACGCTTCGGAAAATCTGCATGAGTGTGCGGAGGGGAGACTTCCCTTTTCTCTTTTTAGCTCGACCCTTTGTAGGATCATATCCTAGGCCATACTTTAAAGGATTATCTTTGAATTCTGGGGCTCCCTCATTCCTTGGGAGTCTGCCCCGAGTCCTTGGCTAGGATGGTAACCATGCTTCATCATTATGCAGGCTACCTTCGTATTACTGGGAAGTATTTCTACATTGGCAATTTCAAGTTCTTGAAAAGATGTTTCAAGGGCCTCTTCAGCCGCATCCACATAAGGTTGAGTAGACGGTCCATTGACCAGGATATCATCTTCTGCTTGGACCGTGACCAGTTTGTCATCCACTATGAACTTGACTTTCTGGTGGAGCATTGAAGGTATTGCCTTAGCGTCATGAATCCAAGGTTTGCCAAGGAGACAACTATATGTAGGAGTAATGTCCATCACGTGAAAATCGACGTTGAAGATAGTGGGTCCGACTTGGATTAGTAGGTTGATTTCCCCCACTACTTCTCGTTTAGATCCGTCGAAGGCTCGAACGATAGTGCTACTTGGGCGCATGCGGGTTCCTTGAATAGTCAACTTGTCAAGTGTGCACTTGGGCATCACGTTTAAGGATGACCCGTTATCCACAAGAACTTTAGCGATGAGATACTCCTTGCATTTTATGGACATATGCAAGGGCTTGTTATGGTTCGACCCCTCTGGAGGGAGCTCTTCATCTGTGAAGGTGAGGTGATCGCTAGTTGTGATGTGGTCGACGATCCTCTCAACTTTTTCTTGGGATATAGTATGAGGTACGTGCGCTTCGCTCAAGACCTTCATCAGGGCGTTTCTGTGCAGTTCCGAACTCATCATTAGAGATAACAAAGTTATCTTTGCAGGTGTATGATTGAGTTGGTCGATGATGGAATACTCGCTTTGCCTTATGAACTGGAGTAATTCATCGGTCTCCTCCTTGGATTCTTTATTTTCTCTTTCTTCGGTCTATTTATTTTTCCCTTTATTCTTGGGGGTGTCTTCTTGTAACTCCTTGGGGGAGTATATTCTTCCGCTTCTGGTCATGCCCCCAATGCCAGCTATGTTGGAGATGTCCTCCTTTATTGGTGAAGATTCCCCGTATCTCCACGGTACAACTTTATTTGATTCATAGGGGAAAGGACAAGGCACAAATAATTGCACAGACGTCCTTGCCCCCTCCTCTTTATTGACTTTGATAACCAACGGTCGAGGCTTATTGTCCTCTTGTGGTGAATCGACCGTTGGGGAGAGCTTGATTATGAGCAGTTTTCTCTCCATCCTTCTGATTGGAAGACATATCAGTTAATCCTTCCTTTTTATTATCTTATTTATTAAAAGTGAAGGAGGGGTAATCAAATATGCAAATGAATGAAGTGCATCCAAGTAGACAATTGTTGAATAAATGAAATTTTTATTTATTTGTAGAAAATGTACATTCCCTTACACAATGCTACAAAGCACTTTTTGACAAAAACGGAAAAGCCTAAAGAAACCCATAGGCGGGTTCTGATTTCTATGTAATTCCTCTTCGGCTTCCCGGACATGATGAGCGAGTGCTTCGGTTTGCTTGTGGACTTCCTGACTCATATCTTTGCTATACTTCTAAGCCTCTTTGATCTTTGCCTCTTGATGGACGACCAAGACTTGTAAATCGTCGAGTCTCTTAAAGGCTCGGTCTCTTTCTCGTAGCACTTGGTCATACTGAGCTAATCCGTCTCTTTCTTTGCAGCGCAACTCAGTAAGGCTTCTGTTAAGTCTCTGGGTAGTCTCCCGTCCCTGACGTATTTCAGATCGAGTCCTTGCGAGGACTTGCAGCAACCCCTTGATTGTCTGAGCTTGTTTTGCACATTTGGCCTCAAGGTGTGATGACTTGGCGGTTATTTCTTAAAGTTGGTTATCCGAGCTGATTCTGGCAGATTTGGATGCTTAGATAACTTGCTCACTGGAATTAACACATTGGTTCTTGAGGCGCTCTATCTCATGATCTTTCTTCTTGCATTGCCTTTGTAGACCGTCTATGGTGAAGATAGATTCTTGCTCTTTTTCCTCAAGGGCCCTCATCTGGGCTCCCATGATTTCTATCCTCTGGGTCAAGGCATCGACTTGGTTTTGAAGCTCTCAACTGGTTGAAGGCGCAGTAGGTGGGGCGGATGGTTGTGACATCCCTCTGTTTCTCCTCCACTCCTCATAGTCACTGGAGATAACTACTCGAGCTTTCCCTAACTTTCTATCTCCCATGAAGACTGATTTCTCCCATGCTCTCGACACAACAAGTGAGTTAGCAACAGTGCATGGGTCTTCGAAGAAGCATAGTCCTCCGAGCTCTTCCCGTGATAATGCAGTTTGGGTCCTCATGAGTTGCCTCATAGCCACTTTTGGAGAATAGGCTATGCAACCTCTGAGGCCTATTAACGGTATGCTCGGATAATCCCCACATCTGATGAGGATTGGGCTAGGTCGGAACCAAGGACATGCCCAAGATAAATGGTTGGCGTCCCATTGTTGCAACTCGACCTTCCACTCCATGGTTAGGCGTCGGTGGAGAGGGATTCTGGAGAAGCTTTTCAAAGGGTCGAGGAACACGAAGAGCAGTGAAGAGCAGCATCTGAGTGTTCTCCCTTGCTTTTGGTGACAAAATTCAACCGAAAGCAAGGTGTCAGCAAGAAGTTCAGGCAAGGGATTCTTCGAGTTCACGTCCCAGGCGAAGAAGGTGTCCATGACGGCTTGATCCACTGTGTCGAGGTGGAAGGCAAACAACATAGTCCCAAACATGATTAAAGCCAGGGTTTTGTTAAAAGCAAACTAGTCTGCCCTTTCAACCAAAGAAGACAGATGGTCTTCTAACATTGAGACTTTCCAACCCTAGACATTCCCTATTGCTATCAGGGTAGTATGCCGAGATGGCAATCGGATGATGGCAGCGACTTGGGCTGCAGGAATATATGCCTCGTGGAGAATATGGACCCCGACTGATTTGGTCCATCTTAACATAATCTTATACTCCTCCAAAGTGGACACCATATTGAACTGCAGAAATTCGAAGCAGTGCAGACTAGAGTTGCAAAAATGGACTAGAATCCTGATGAAAATAGGGTTGACACAGATCTTTAGTAGATCGAGAATCCGTCCGTAGGATTTTTCAAAGTTGGAGCGGACCTCTAGTGGCATTAATGTGCAGGCCGTTCTAACTTCTCAGCATGGTATCGGTGAATATCCACTTTCTTCAACTGTCTACTAGTCCCCTCCATTTTTCTAGAAAACAAAAATGTATGTTTTGAATATGATGTTAATGCAGGCATGCATGCAAGTATTTATTTTTCCTAAACATTATCATGTTTTATTTTCTACATGATGCATGATAGTGTTTGGCTTTTATTTTTTCCTTCAAAAAGAATAAACTACCTATATGGATGTTCATGAGTTTAATGCTTATGAACAAGGTCCCATTTTTGTTTTATTTGATTTATTTGGTTTTATTTGTTTTTATTTGTTATGACCTTTTATCTCTTCTGTCGGACTGCGTGGCTACTTAGCTTACAAAGAACCTGAAACCATACTAGCTAAAAGGTAGACTGTCCGAGATAAAATGGTTTATTACGAAAGAATAATTTTAACGCCCTTATCTCTTCTGTCGGACTGCGTGGTTACTTAGCTTACAAAGAACCTGAAACCAGGCTCGCTAAAAGGCACTCTGTCCGAGATAAGGGTGTTTATTGTGAAAGTATTATTTTTTGAGGTTTTTCTATTTTTATCTGTTGTATGGTTATGATATGCAATCAAACGCTACAAACAAATACACACACAATTCACTCATCCGCGAACAAGTAGGATGACGTTTTTAATTATGAGGTAGGGGTCTCTTGCAGAAGAGTGCATATTCAAGGTAGTTCTAATTTTCCTCACCAAGGCCAGGCCCCCAAGGTTCCCCCATTATAGGGTCCCCACTCTCTAGCCTTCCGACCATGCATGACACTAAGGCCTTAGTCAGTCTTTGTGCCAAAAGAGGAAGGTTATCACCTTGAGTGGTGGTTTCCAACCATACCGGTGGTTCCCACTTGCCCCCGGGTATAGGGGGAACTGTTGTGTGCAAGGGTTTGTGTACAGTTTGTATTTCAAACAATTGCATAAAATAAACAAACAACAGTTATTAAAGCCAAGCAAGTAAAACATGTTATAAAACAAGGCAGGGTAAAAGCAAAATTTTTAAGTTTTTTTTTTATTAAACTGGCCCATCCCTAAATGGGATCAACTCTCTAGCTTTCCCAGCGGAGTCACCATCTGTCGCCGCCATCAAAAGAGGCAGTCAGAGCGACGCGATGGTTTTACTTCGACTCGCGTTTTTTAAAGTGATGTTACAATGCCTTTAGGTTGTCCGATAATTGGGCTGGACCTAAAGGCGAGATTTTCGAAAAGGGTTCTGGAGTCACCACCAATGTTTTATCCAAAAACATTGGAAAAGGAAGGAAAAGAAGGCATTGGTTAAAAAATACAACTTTGGCCATTATAACCAGAGTAGGGTAAGGGAGTTAGTTATGCATAGGGAAGGTATTAACTTCTCTACGACGCCCCTTTCAGGTTCCCTATGATGGACCATTTATTTTATAAAAAACTCTAAAATTACACTTTTACCCTTATTTATTCATCTGCGGAATTTAAAGTGTCGACTACATGGCCCTAACAGCTAATGCACAAATAGATGTATAAAAAAGCAGTAAAAGAGAATAGAAAATGTAGGAACCTTCGAAACAAGCTTTTGTATTAGTATTTTTGGTAAAGAAAGGCGTTTTTTGGCAACCTCCACGCTCTACAGTGCTTATCGCTCTTTCTCGCAACACTAGAAAACACTCTAAGAATACTAAGAAAATCCGGAAATGCTTCAGAGGGATCCTAGGAGAAGAATTTGAGAAAGTTACAGAAGGGAAAGTGGAAGAATTCTCTAAAAAGGATGAGGTTGCCCCCCTTTAATAGGAATTCGCGCCTGTCAGGTCGGGACCATCGTCTCGCCTGACAAGGTCGGGATCGCCGTCTTGCCAAACGGGACGGCAATCTCGCCCTTGGCAAATGGCGAGAAGGCCGTCTCGCCAAACGAGACGGCGTTCTCGCCATTAGCGATTGGCGAGAAGGCCGTCTCGCCAAACGAGACGATGGTCTCGCTATTGGCGATTGATGAGAAGGCGATCTCGCCAAACAAGAAGACGGTCTCGCCCTTTGTGGATGGCGAGACGGCGGTCTCGCCAAACGAGACGGTAGTCTCGCCAAACGAGACGGAGGTCTCGACCTTCTAGGTGGAATTTCTTATTTTTCCCATACAAAAATCCTTCATATTCTAATATGGGGCCTATTTATCTCTCCTATTGACCTTTTAGGCCTTGCCCATCTTCGAATCGGAAGTCTTCTACTCTTTATTTTGAGGCTGGGCAAGATTTGGGGTCTACACTCACGGGTAAGTGTTTATCTCATTCAATCACTTCATTTAGATATTCCAATATTGATAATCATCTTCAAGCAATCAATATTTGTTAAGCAAGACTTAAACCAAAAGGTCTTTTGAGGCTTGTAGACCCCAAATCTTGCCCAACCTCAAAAGAAGAGCAGAAGACCTCATATTCCATAGCCCCCATACTAGGATAAGAAGGATTTTTTTGTATAAAAATAAGGATTTTCGCCTTCTGAGGTCGAGACCGCCGTTTTGTTTTTCGAGACCGCCGTCTCGCCATTGATGCAAGTCGAGAACACCGTCTCGTTTGGCGAGACGGTCGTCTCGCCACTTGCAAATGGTGAGACCCCACTCCTGTTTGGCGAGAAGGCCTTCTCGTTTCTCGAAAAATCGATACCGCCGTCTCGCCAAATGAGACGACAGTCTTGCCACTTTTTCAAGTCGAGACTGCCGTCCCGAATGACAAAACGACCGTCTCGACCTGACAGGCGCGAATCCCTATAAATAGTGAGCGCTTCCCCCTTCATTTCACACAATTTTTCCACTTTCCCTTCTACACTTTCTTCAAATTCTCTTCCTAGAGCCCCTCCGAAGCATTTCTGGAGTTTCTGAGAGTTTTTGAGAGTTTTTTATAGCGTTTCGAGAGAGTTTTCGGTGTTGTAAAGAGCGAAGGGCTACCAAAATGCACCCTACTTTCAAGAGTATTAATCGAAAAGTTTGCTTCAGAGGTTTCTTCACTCTCTCCCTCTCTTTAATGTCTTTATTTTTTTGATTAAATTGCATAATAGACATTAGGGCCATGTAGTCGTTACTTTAATTCTGTAAATAAAAGGTTAAAAGTGTCTTTTCAAAAGTTTATTTATAAAATAGCTGGCCTATCATAGGGAACCCGAAAGGGGCGTCGTAAGGGAACTAACACTTCCCTTACACGTAACTAACTCCCTTACCTAAACTCTGGTTTTAACGACCAAAGTTGGTTTTTGAAAACCAACGCCTTTTTACCCCTTTTTCGATGTTTCTGGTAAAAACATCGGTGGCGACTCCATAAGAACCCTTTCAAATTAGTTCTTGGGTTAGCCCGGTTATCGACCAATCCAAGAACACCGTTTCGAAAACCTCGCCTCTAGGTTCAGCCCGGTTATCGGACAACCTAAAGGCGGTGTAACATCACCCACAAAAACGCAAAAATGGAAAGTCAGAACCATCGCGTCGCTCCGACCGCCTCTTTTTGACGGCGGCGACAAATGGCGACTCCACTGGGGAAGCGTAGAGAGTTGATCCCATTTAGTGATGGGCCAGCTTAATAAATAAACTAAGAAATTAAGCTTTTACCCTACCTTGTATTATAACATGTTTTAATTACTTGGCTTTAATAACTGTTGTTTTTTTATTTTACACAATTGGTTGAAATACAAATTGTACACAAACCTTTGCACACAACAGTTCCCTCTATACCCGGGGGCAAGTGAGAAATACATAGGGAGTGGGTGGCAGGTACGGTTCGCCGTAGTGATGGCCCTGAGCCCACCGGTGTGATCGGAAACCACCACTCAAGGTGATAACCTTCCTCTTTTGGCACAAAGACTGACTATGGCCTTAGTGCTAAGCATGGTCGAAAGGCTGGAGAGTGGGGACCCTGTAATGGGGGCACCTTGGGGGCCTAAGCCTTGGTGAGAACAGTTAGAACCTACCTTTGCCAATGCACTTTTTTGTAGGAAAACCCTACCTCGTGATTAAAACAAGTTCTCACATGTTCGCGTATGAGTGAATTGTATGTGCATTTGTTTGTTGCATTTGATTGCATAGCATAACCAAACAACAGATAAAAACAAAATTTCACAATAAACACCCTTATCTCGGACAATCTACCTTTTAGCTAGCTTGGTTTCAAGTTCTTTGTAAGCTAAGTAGCCACGCAGTCCGACAGAAGAGATAAGGGACGCTAATATTATTCTTTAATAAACCATTTTATCTCAGACAGTCTGCCTTTTAGTTAGCCTGGTTTTAGGTTCTTTGTAAGCTAAGTAGCCACACAGTCCGACAGAAGAGATAAAAGGCTAAAAAACAAAAATAAAATAAAAAAATAATAATAACAAAATCAAAACATTTATAAAAAGAATTTTGACAAAGTCGTATCATTCATATCACATCCTATCATAAGTGGAAAAACCAAGAGAGAAAATAAATACATAAGGAAAGTATGCATACAAATCATTTTAATAAATCTCTAAAAAATGGGTCTTAGAAGCATTTTTTGGGAAAATTACTGGGCCAAATCATCTTCAGGATTTGTAACCTGATTTTTCACCTTTTTCTATTCATTTTGATATGCTGTGCGTCCAAATCGGACATCTCAGCCAAAAGTTATGACACTTTGAACATCTACCGCCCGTTTGTACTGGTGCATGCATAAATACATTCATTCTAGGAGCACTAGATATCCCTAAGACAATGGCGAAAGAGGCCACGAGCACATTTATGACCTTCGCGACAAGGAAGGGACAAGTGTACTAAGGTGTGATGGTGACCCCCATTATACTTGTCAAGTCTGTGATGGGGAAGGAACCATTACACCAAGGTGGGTATGATACCCCACAAAGCGTAAGCTTTGGGGAGGGTACCTAAGTTATTGTCTTAAGGCATATCCATCCCATAAATCATTCATTTTAAACAATAAAATTCTTTTTTCATTCTAGAAAGCGGTTGGTATTCTTCATGCCCTCATCCGCATAAAAAAAAAACAAACACAAAATCCCAAACACTATCATACATCATGTTAGAAAATAAAACATGATAATGTTAGGAAAAAACAAACACTTACATACATGCATCCACCAAACTTCATCCTCATAACATCATCTAGTACTAGGCGGTTGAAGAAAGTGGACATTCCTCAATACCATGTAAAGAGGATAGGACATTCGCATGCCATACACGGGAAGTCAAGAAAGGAAATACATACAAATTTTAACCAACCTATGGGTTCCTTTAGGCTTTTCGCTTTTAAAATGTGCTTTGAAACATTGCATTGAGGAATGT
The DNA here is from genome assembly GCA_963425845.1 of Sphenostylis stenocarpa. NCBI lineage: Eukaryota > Viridiplantae > Streptophyta > Magnoliopsida > Fabales > Fabaceae > Sphenostylis > Sphenostylis stenocarpa. The sequence goes on along the minus strand of OY731402.1, from coordinate 38,818,090 downwards.
ACACTGTCTGGATGAAATAAATAAAATTGTTTGTTTTCATCATCTCTTCAAACATCTATTGCATTCAAATACTTGCATACATTCATCCTCACTTTAATAATAATAACATAATAAAAAGAGAGGATTAGTCGATGTGCTTTCCACGAATCAGAATAAGATGAAGAGCAAACATTCTGTCATCAAGTTTTCCCCAACAGTTGACCTGCCTAAGAAGGATAATAAGCCTCAACCATTGGGTATCCACTTTAATAAGGAGAGGGGGCAAGGATGCCATTACATTTGTTCACGCCTCAGATAAGGCTACACCATGGAGATACGCAAAAACACCGCCCATTAATGAGGATATCGCTGTCGCCGCCGTCCGTTCCGACCTCCTGGGACATCTCGAACGTTAATGCGAGCGGTCGCGAAAAGATGGTTGAGACTCACGTTTTTTGTTAAAAATATGTTCATTGCTTCCGAGGCGCTCAACGCTAAACTATCCTCTAATAGAAGCAAGGTTTTCGAAAAGGGTTCTTTTGGAGTCGCCACCAATGTTTTGACCATAAACATTGGAAAAGGATAAAAAGGCATTGATTTTAATAAAAACCAAACTTGGCCATTATAACCAGAGTCGGGTAAGGGAGTTAGTTACGTGTGGGGAAGTTATTAGCACCCCACAACGCCCCTTTTGGGTTCCCTATGACGGATTAATTCATTTAAGTAAAGATTACAAGAAATTACGCTATTACCCTATTTTATTCGTACAGTATTTAAATATGGCTATCTACATGGTTTTATCTACATTGCATACAGAAAGCAGTAAATAAAGCAATAAAAGGGAAGAGAATTGAGAAGAACCTCCGAAGCAAGCTTTATATTATAAGTCTTTTATACAGAGGACGCTTTGCGGCAATCCTTCACTCTACAACGACTCTCCTCTCGAATAAACTCGACTCGACTAAAATTTTCTAGAAGAATCGAATGCCGGAATACAAATTCCTTAACTGATTGTTACCTATTAAAGGCAATCAGAGAGATCATTCGAAGAAGGGAGAGAAGAAGACAAGTCTTGGAGTTGTCTGGGGTGTGGAGAATGACAAATGAGGCTCCTATTTATAGATTTCGCAGCCTGGACATCTGGGACGGCCGTCTGGGTTGGGACGGTCGTCCCAACTGCTCATTTTACACTGGGCCAAGCTGGGGGGAGAGTGGGACGGCCAGTTTGGGTTGGGACGGCCGTCCCACTTGAAATTTGGGGTTTGGGATGTGCGTCCCAAAGGTGAGACGTGCGTCCCACTTGCATTTTGCTGTTTGGGACGGCTGTCCCAACCTGTCTTGGCCTGTTTTCGCGTTCTGGGACCCCTGGGAAGCTTTCCTTTCCTTTTTTCGGACGTAGATTGATGCCGATAGATGTTCGTTGAAGCTTTATCTTCATAAAGGTAGTCTTCTTGGCCTTTAGTAAGATTCCAGGCGAGCTTTATCCTCGTGCAGGAAGTCTCCTTAGTCTTTATTGTGTGGATGAGTGAACCCCGTCTTGTTGCGGGAGGTTTTTCTCGGTTTTTGATATGAAGCCGGGTGAACTTTATCTTTGTGTGAAGTCTCCCTAGCTTTTATTGAGAGGCCGGGCAAAATTAGGGGTTTACAACTGCCCCCCTTTCACTTGCCTAAATAATTTGTTGGTTTTAATATACCGACAAAGTTATTCGGCAGGGGAAGGAGTTAACCCTTTTGCCCGGTTATCCTTCGGATGCTGCTTCTTTGCTGATCCTCCGGATGATAAATATTTTGATAGGTACCAACCCCTATCCGGTTTGAGCCTCCTTTTATAAAGCTCTGGTGAGTACTTACCCTCACCCGGTATAAGTCTGTATTTTACTAGACTTTTGTGGGTACCTACCCCCAGTAGGTATGAACCTTGTTCTACAAGGTTTTGGTGAGTACCTACCCTCACCCGGTATGAGTTCGCATTTTGCTAAACTCTTGTGGGTACTTACTTCCGAGGTGCTCAACATCGAACTATCCTCTAATAGAAGCAAGTCTTTGCACCCGCTTTTAGAAATGCTTCGGTGAGTATTTTTACTCTACCCGATGCATGTTGCTAAGTTTTGATGAGTACATAGCCTCATCTCGGTACAAAACCTTATTTTTAAGGTTCGGTGGGTACCTACCCCCACCCGGTACGAATCTGCATTTTTGCTAGATTCGATGAGTACTTACCCTCATCCGTACATACCTTATTTTTAAGGTTTTGGTGGGTACCTACCCCCACCCGGTACGAATCCGCATTTTTGCTAGATTCGATGAGTACTTACCCTCATCCGGTCCGAACCCCGTTCGCAAGGTTCCGATGGGTACCTACCCCCACCCGGTCCGAATCTCGTTACGCAAGATTCCGATGGGTACCTACCCCCACCCGGTCCGAACCCCGTTCTGCAAGGTTCTGATGGGTACCTACCCCCACCCGGCTCGAACCCCGTTCCGCAAGGTTCCGATGGGTACCTACCCCCACCCGGTCCGAATCTCGTTCCGCAAGATTCGATGGGTACCTACCCCACCCGGTCCGAACCCCGTTCCGCAAGGCTCCGATTGGTACCTACCCCCACCCGGTCCGAACCCCGTTCCGCAAGGCTCGATGGGTACCTACCCCCACCCGGTCCGAACCCCGTTCCGCAAGGCTCGATGGGTACCTACCCCACCCGGTCCGAATCTCGTTCCGCAAGATTCCGATGGGTACCTACCCCCACCCGGTCCGAACCCCGTTCCGCAAGGCTCGATGGGTACCTACCCCCACCCGGTCCGAACCCCGTTCTGCAAGGCTCGATGGGTACCTACGCCCACCCGGTCCGAACCCCGTTCCGCAAGGCTCGATGGGTACCTACCCCACCCGGTCCGAATCTCGTTCGCAAGATTCCGATGGGTACCTACCCCCACCCGGTCCGAATCTCGTTCGCAAGATTCCGATGGGTACCTACCCCCACCCGGTCCAAATCTCGTTCGCAAGATTCCGATGGGTACCTACCCTCACCTCGGTCCGAATCTCGCTCCGCAAGATTCCGATGGGTACCTACCCCCACCCGGTCCGAACCCCGTTACGCAAGGTTCCGATGATGCACTTCTTGGTAGTTAATCCTGTGGTTATGTGTTGGCGGCTTATTGTTTCGTTCATGCGCCTATTCCGTGGGGAATATTTGATTTGACTTTTTGACTTTTCTGTTAGTCAGCCGGTTTTACCGGGGATATTTTGATTTTGGCTTTTCCTTTTAGGCGTCCGGTCTTGGCCGGGGATTCTTGTTGATTTTGGCTTTTTCTTTTAGCCATCCGGCTTTTGCCAGGGATTTCATTATTTTGGCTTTTTCTTTTAGCCATCCGGCTTTTGCCGGGGATTTCATTGTTTTGGCTTTTTCTTTTAGCCATCCGGTTTTTGCCGGGGATTTCTGTTGATTGCCTCTTTTTAGGCGGGAATCCTCTGGGGATTTTGAATTCTCTTCTTTGATTGTGCCTCTTGATTAGGCGAATGCTTCAATAGTGATGAAGACTTTGAGGGTTTGGATTTTCCTCTTGCATAGGTTGATTTCCCATTTTTTTGGGGATATTAGTTTTCTGCTTGCTTGTTGCAAGTGAAGGCTTTGTGCTTCACTATGGATATCCGTCTTTGGGCGTTATGAGCGATTAACTCCCTGTGGATATAATTTTGTAGTTTGCCTTTGTCGTAGGCTCACTGGAGTAGTTTTCTTATTGATGATCCACTGGGGAATTAATTTCATTCCGGAGATCTGTCTTGAATTGTCCCTCTAGGGAGAAATGGAGTTTTTCGACTCCTTATTGGCTGCTGTTGTTTGAGCTGGTTTTGCCTAAGCTCTTATTTTGCTGGGGAATGAGTTTTTACCCTTTTCTCGCGATTTCTCTTTTTTTGCGATTTGGTTTTTTGTATGTGTGCTTTTTTTTTATGCACATTGGCTTCTTCTTTGAATGAAAAGATATTTTTTCTTTTTCTGTTCGGTGATCCCTGGGGAATTTTCCTTTATTTCTTGGAGATCCAACTTTGATGATGGAGTCTTGGCTCTTGGCTTTGTGAAGCTTTGTATTGATCGGGGTGAAGATTTTTCTTCTTTTCCTCTTTGTGGAGATTTTTCTTAATATGCTCTGTTTAGAGACATTTATTTGGCCTTTTTCCTGTAGTGGCCTCTGTTGCGGATGAAAAATTTTCTTTCTTTTCTTTTTGTTGCCCCGCGGTGATATAGGGAAGCTTGACTTCGTATGATGGGCTCTTGTGTAGCCCTTGTTCTCCGTTGGGGAATGAAGCGGAGATCCTTGTATGAGTGTGCTTGATGACTCAGGTGGTGATGCTGAGTCGTGAGATAATCTTTTTGTTTTGCCTTTGGAGTAGGCAAGGATCCTCTTGGGGATCATCAAGCCTTTCCGTTGGCTTTTCTTCTCCTTCTTCTATTGGTGTAGAAGGTTGATGGTTTTTCTAGGTGGAAGGATGCTGATTGCAGCTCCAAGTGATTTATGTTTGACGACTCATGTGGTGGTGTTGAGTCTGGGAGTATTTTTCTGCCTTTGAATAGGCAAGGATCCTCTTGAGGATGATCAATCTTTTTCCATTGGCTTTTCTTCTCCTTCTTTTATTGGTGTAGAAGGTTGATGGTTGGAACTAGTTTCCGTGAAGCTCCTTATTTTGCTGAAGATAATTTTGATTTTGCCTTTTCCTATCGCGATTTAATTTTATCGCGAATTTTTGAAATCCGGCTTTTTAGTATATCATGTGTGCCTTTTATTTTATAGTTTTTGTACACATGGGCTTTTGAAATATGAAACAGAAATAACTACTTTTATTTATTACTGCTTTTTGTTTGGTACATTCAAGCTTTTTCAAAATACTAAAAAAACTATAGAAAGACTCCTCCTAATCATCCGCCTCTGGACTGGAGTGGGCGGATGGTACTGGTGAGAGGAAGCGGCGGAGTAGGCGGCGCTGGAATCTTGCCTGGGTTTGGACCAAGCTCTCTATCTGGCGATCCGTCCTGTCTTGCCTAACAGTCAGCTGACTAAACTGCTGGCGTATGAGCTGGAACTCTCCTTCCATGTATGCGTGCTCCTCATCCAGGCGTCGGTACAGGCCGGGGAAGTCTGGATCACGTGACTGCTGCTGGGATTCGGAGGTAGTAAGGATGTCTTGCGGCGTATCGAAGTCGCGCATATCCCAAGAAATCGAGATGATAGGGTTCAAGATGAACCCTGTTCCTTGCCTGCTGAGGATGTTCTTGTGCGTCAGCACTCCTCCGTTGATTGGCTCTGATTGGAGTTTAGCTGGGATATCTTCTCCGTCAGTGCATCCCCAGTACTCAGCCAAAGGAGTAAGGAGGGGAGCCACCATGATAGCTCCTGCTGGTCCCCGAGTACCGCATTCCTTTATGGCCTTTAGGAATGCGTATCCCGGGTTGCACTTATGCCCCTGGTGCATACAGTAGACGATGAAAAGGTCAGCCAGCGTTACCTTCCCCTGGCTCTCCTTCCGGCTGTGTAGGGTCCCGGCGAGCAGTTTGTGGCATATGCGGAGCAGAGGAGAGAAGGATGCCCCCTTCAAGTGTGTTGGCAGGTTGTGAGCTCCAGTGATCTCTTTCCACATGCTAGTGGTGGTGAGAACAGTAGGTTTTTCCAAATATGCGGACCGATATTCTGGTGTCCTTGTATCTGCTCGTTGGCAGAAACCCATTATGACATTAAAGTCATCCAGAACAGTGGTCTGGTAGGCTCCATCCATCCAGTAGGAGACCGCTTGAGTTGGTGGCACTCCTGGAGTCGCAGATGGCATTTCCATCATGTTGACAGAGGCAAGAAATTCCATTGTGGCAGTGCGGTGGATCCGAGTAGGTGGCTCACGGAGCAGAAAGTCCCATCCTATGTTGTGGATGAACTGTCTGACATCTTGCTCCCAGCCGAATGTAGCTAAGATTTCGAAATCCAGTCGCAACATAGGATACCAGGCAAATTGTTGGATATTTGCCAGTCGTTGTTGATGTGCCTCTGCTAGCAACATGCTAGTGACAGGAGTTCTTCTGGCAGCAGTCCCGGTGCGCTTTCTCCTGGATGAGGCTTCCCCACGTTCCATTGTGAGCTCTATTATCTTAGGGATGCTAAAAGTGTATAGAGAAGGAGGAAAAACAAGATAGGAAGCTTGGATTGAGGTACAGGAGCCAAAACCCGCGCCCCACCTATATAGGCCACGCATGGAGGTTTGGGACGGCCGTCTGGGTTGGGACGGCCGTCCCAACTACAAAAATTGTACACAGGCCAACCCCCACCTGAGACGTGCGTCCCAACTGAATTTGGGCACTTGGGACGACCGTCTGGACTTTGGGACGGCCGTCTCAAGCTTCTTATGTTGATGTTGTTGTTTTTTGAGTTAATTTTTGTGTTTTTTGATGAAACTGAAGATAGGATTCCCTTCATTTATGCTTTAATGCATGTAATGCTTCATGATATGCATCCTATGATCTATTTCAGTTAATATTTTGAAAGTTTTAACTGATGTGCTTTGACTTCGGGCGCATTCTTGCTGTTGTGCCTTTACGTCATCTTGCTTCTTGGTCAACAAGCTAAGCTGTATAAGTATGCCAATATGGACCTTTCTTGATATGGCCGAAGAGCTATCTTTCGTTCGTAGGGCAACTGCCATATCGATGCCCTCCTTCCTTTCCTTAGGGACTTCGACCTTCCTATTGATCACTATGTTACCACATTCCCCTTTATTACTTGAATGCTTTATAGTGAAATGGTCAAAAGAAGAGAAAGAATAGGATTTACAACAAAGGTTTGTGTTTTAGAGGGATATTTTTTATAATAGAGGTTTTTGTAAGAATGGCTAGCCAAGGTTGGTCGGTGTTTAGGCTAGTTTAGATAAACGTTTCATTATTATGATGTGGCGTCGTTGTTTACTGATTTATGGCGCCTTTTTGTGATCGATTAACTTCTCTAGGCCGCCCTTTCAGGTTTTCAGTCTAGGATGCTGTGCTTATGTCCTAACTTTTGTCTAGGTTTCCCCTTTTTTTGTATTTATTTTTAAGGAATACCTAGCGGACTTTTAATAACCCTAACTTTTGCCCAGGTTACCCTTTATTATTGTTCAGGTCTCCTGTCGGGTTTACCCTAACTTTTGTGCAGCCCCCTTTGTGGGTTTCCTGCCGGGTATTTTGCCCTTTTATTTTCTTGTCTCGGCCTTTGGCCTCGATGGGCTTTTTTTATATGCATATACATTTTTTTTTGCACAACATTGTCGAAACTTGATTTTGTCAAGATAGATTTCATTTGTGTTTCTAGTTATTCAATCATTTTTACTTTACTTTGTGGCACTTTAATTGTTCGGACGCATTTGGAACAAAACGTTTTATCTAAACCTTGTTTATTAAAATGGGGTATAGATACATTTAGCAAGAAAAGAAGCAGATAGTAAGAATAACATTCTTTTGTAATTTCAGGGAAATGTGTGCCCTAAAGATGCTTGGGGGCCGGGCATACCCCGAGGAGTGATCTCTAATAGTCACTAGGTTTACATCCCTTAGAATCAGAAGAAGGACACCTAATGACTAACGCTACCCTTTGCGCTAATACCCCTCCTTTTCGGAATATCGTCTTCGAGGGGTAAGACTTCCCTGCTTTCCGTATAGTTTGATCTTTTGTGGGGTCGTACCCTAAACCATACTTTAGCGGATTATCCTTGAAATCTGGTGGCTCTCTTATCCCTTGAGCATTCTTTCCGAGCCCCTGTTCTGGGCGATATCCATATTTTTTCATCATATGGGCCACCTTCATATTACCAGGGAGTCTTTCTATGTTGGCAATTTCGAGTGCTTGAAAAGATGTTTCAAGAGCCTCTTCAGCCGCATCCACATATGGTTGGACAGACGGTTTGCTAATCATAAAGTCTTCTTCAGCTTGAACTGTGACTAGTTTATCATTTATCACAAACTTGACTTTCTGGTGGAGCGTTGAAGGTATTGCCTTAGCGCTATGAATCCAAGGTCTACCAAGGAGACAACTGTATGCTGGCGTGATGTCCATCACGTGGAAGTCTATGTTGAAGATAGTAGGGCCAATTTGGATTGGTAGACTGATCTCTCCTACTACTTCTCGTCTTGATCCGTCAAAGGCTCGAACAACTGTATTACTCGGGTGCATGTGGGTTCCTTGCACTATTATCTTGTCGAGTGTATTTTTAGGCATAACATTTAAGGATGACCCATTATCCACAAGAACTTTGGAAATGAGATATTCCTTGCATTTGACAGAAATATGCAAGGGCTTATTATGATTGGACCCTTCAATAGGGAGTTCTTCATTAGTGAAGGTAAGGTGATTATTGGCTGTAATATTACCAATAATTCCTTCAAACTTGTCTTGGGATATTGCATGCGGAACGAATGATTCATTCAAAACCTTTAACAATGCATTTCGATGCGGTTCTGAACTCATGATGAGTGATAACAAAGTTATCTTTGCTGGAGTACGATTGAGTTGATCGATGATAGAGTACTCACTTTGTCTTATGTATTGGAGTAACTCATCTGTCTCCTCCTTGGATTCCTTTTCTTCTTCGGCCTTATTTTTCGCCTTCTCTTTAGGAGTATTTTCTTGTAATTCCTTGGGAGAGTATATTCTTCCTCTTCGAGTCATGCCCCCAATACCGGCTATGTTGGAGATATCTTGATCAACTGGCAATTCTTCTGAGTATCTCCAAGGTACAGCTTTATTTGATGAATAAGGGAAAAGACGCGGCACGAATAAACGCAAAGGCGTTATTGCTTCTTCCCTTTTATCGTTTGGAATGATTAACGGTGCTTGTTTGTTATTATCTTCGGGTTTATCGACCGTCGTAGAGATTTTGATGACGAAAGGCTTCTTTTCCATTTTTCTGATTTGTGGAAAGCACATCAGTTAATTCTTTCTTTTTATTATCTTTATTATTAAAACGAGGAGGGATATGTGAATGTATGCAACTTATGATTGCAATAGACAATTTAAGGAGAAAAAAAAATCCTTTTATTAGAAAGTGTGTATCCTTCTATACAATGCTTTGAAGCAAGTGCTGACAAAAGCGAAAAAGCTTGAAGAATCCTATAGGTAAATCGGGCTTTCTTCGTAATTCGTCTTCGGCTGTTATCACGTGATTTCTGAGCGTCTTGATTTGCTCGGATACCGCCTGACTCATATCTTCACTATATCGACGAGCCTCTTTTATCTTCTCTTCTTGATGAACGATCAAGGCATGCTGCTGATCAGACCTCTCTATTATTCGGTCTCTTTCAAGAAGTAATTGACCATACTGAGCTAATCCATCTTTTTCTTTCTCATGTAGCTCCTCTAGGTCTACTCTGTATTTTTCAGCGGTTTCCCACCACTTACGTGCTTCGATCGAGTATTTGCTAGGTCATCCTGTATTAACTTGATCGTTCTTGCACTGTTCCGCAAGCATGCTCTCAAGATGTGCTATTTCGTCATTCATGTCCCGAACGGACTATCTTGCTCAAGTCTCGGAATCTTCAATGCTTGTTTAGTCTCTTCCTAATAGTCAGGCACAATCATTCTTAAGACGCTCTATTTCGTGGTCCTTCTTTCTACATTGCCTTTTTAGACCATCTATTATAAGGGTTGATTCTTGCTCTTTTTCTTCAAAAGCCCTTAGCTGAGCTTCCATGACTTCAACCCTCTTGTTTAAGGCATTGACCCGCAATTGTAGCTCTTCATTGACTAACGTTTTAGTGAATGCAGCGAGATGGTTGGGGTATCCCTCTATTTTTCCTCCATTCTTCATATTCATGCGATGTAGATACCTGAACCTTTCCGAGTTCTTTATCTCCCATGTAGACTGGTCTTTCCCATGCTTTCCGGACAGCAGATACTTCTTCAAAGCTATGGGAATAATGGCATAGACTCAGCCCTCTGAGCTCTTCCTGAGTTGGCGCGGTCTGGGTTCTCATAAGTTGTCTCATAGCCATCTTAGGAGAGTAGGCTATACAACCTCTAAGACTTAGAAGTGGTATGCTCAGGTAGTCTCCGCATCGTACGAGAATATAACCGGGTCGGAACCAAGGGCAAACCCATGGTACATGCTCTATGTTCCAGTTTTCTAACTCGGTTTTCCACTCTAAGGCTTGACGATGTTGAAGAGGGATTTTTGAAAAACTCCTTAGAGGATCAGGAAATATGCCCATGTGGCTTGAAGCGTAGAAGTGAGTGACGCCCCATACGTATAGTAATGAAGTGCAGCATCTAAGTGTTTTCCCCTATTTCTGTCGGCAAAAATCTACGGAAAGCAGGGTGTCAGCGAGGATTGCAGGTATAGGACTCTTTGAGTACACATCCCAGGCAAAAAATGCATCTATTGCAGCATGATCCACAATGTTCACATGAAATGGGAATAATATGATTCCAAACATTGCCAATGCTAGAGTTTTGTTGAATGTAGACCAATCTTTCTTTTCAGCCAGAGAAACTAAGTGGTCTTCTATTACAGCCATTTTCCAACCTCTGATATTCCCTTTTCCCTCTAGGGTGGATTGATGAGGAGGCAGTCGTATGATAGTAGCAACCTTATTCACGGCTACGTATACTCCCGAGCAAACATAGACCCCAACTGACTGAGGCCATCTGACCATGAGTTCATATTCTTCTAAGGTTGGTACCAAATCAAACTGCGAGAACTCAAAGCAGTGTAGATTGGGACTCCAGAAGTGGACCAATGCTCTAACAAATATCGGATCAATACTGATCTTCAGGAGGTCAAGAATTCTTCCATAAGACTTCTCAAAACTAGCACAGACCTCTAAGAATTTTTTGTAAATGCATGTATGCAAGTGTTTATTTTTCTAAGTATTATCATGTTTTATTCCTAATATGATGCATGATAGTACTGGGTTTTTCTTGAAAAGAAAGCTTATCTATATGAATGTTTATGGATTTTAATGAAGAGAGTCCTATTTTCTTCTCTTTTTATTTTTATGAGCAACAAGTGGTATGAATTATAGGACTTTTGTTAAAAAACTTTTATTTTGTAACAGAGGTATTTTCATAGCTTTGATTTATTTTTATATTTTTTATGACCCTTTATCTCTTCTGTCGGTCAACATGGCTACTTAGCTTACAAAGAACCTGAAACCAGGCTAGCTTAACTGAAGACTGTCCGAGATAAAGGTCTTTTATCTTATCACTTTTTGTGATTTTTAGGGTTTTTTCATTTTTTTGTTTGTTGTATGATTACCCTATGCTAATGCATCAATACAAATGCAGAAAACGTATGCACACACAATTCATACATCCACGAGCAGAGCCACGCTTATTTAATTATGAGGTAGGGTTTTCCTGCAGAAACGTGCTTGGTTTAGGCGGTTCTAACTGTTCTCACCAAGGCCAAAGGTCCCCAAGGTGCCCCCATTATAGGGACCTCTCAATCTCTCAGTCCTCGGGTCATGCACGGAACTCCGTGTCGACATCCTTAGACCAAAAGAAGAGAGTTATCACCTTGAGTTGGTGGTTTCCGACAACGGTTGTAGCCCCGTGTGCCAACAAGCCGGTCGTATCTGCCACCCACTCCCTATAGGTATTCACTCTTGCCCCCGGGTATAGAGGGACTGTTGTGTGCAATTTATATTTCAAACAATTTGCAGAAGTAATCATACAGCAGTTATTAAAGCCATACAATGAAAATACAGAAAAGGGTAAAGGCGTAATTTCAAATCTTTACTTAGTTTGAATTTATCCGTCACTAAATGGGATCAACTCTCTAGCTTCCCCAGTGGAGTCGCCATCTGTCGCCGCCGTCCGTTCCGACGTCCTGGGACATCTCGAACGTTAATGCGAGCGGTCGCGAAAAGATGGTTGAGACTCGCGTTTTTTGTTAAAAATATGTTCATTGCTTCCGAGGCGCTCAACGATGAACTATCCTCTAATAGAAGCAAGGTTTTCAAAAAGGGTTCTTTTGGAGTCGCCACCAATGTTTTGACCATAAACATTGGAAAAGGATAAAAAGGCATTGATTTTAATAAAAACCAAACTTGGCCATTATAACCAGAGTCGGGTAAGGGAGTTAGTTACGTGTGGGGAAGGTATTAGCACCCCACAACGCCCCTTTTGGGTTCCCTATGATGGATTAATTCATTTAAGTAAAGATTACAAGAAATTACGCTATTACCCTATTTTATTCGTACAGTATTTAAATATGGCTATCTACATGGTTTTATCTACATTGCATACATAAAGCAGTAAATAAAGCAATAAAAGGGAAGAGAATTGAGAAGAACCTCTGAAACAAGCTTTATATTATAAGTCTTTTATACAGAGGACACTTTGCGGCAATCCTTCACTCTACAACGACTCTCCTCTCGAATAAACTCGACTCGACTAAAATTTTCTAGAAGAATCGAATGCTGGAATACAAATTCCTTAACTGATTGTTACCTATTAAAGGCAATCAGGGAGATCATTCGAAGAAGGGAGAGAAGAAGACAAGTCTTGGAGTTGTCTGGGGTGTGGAGAATGACAAATGAGGCTCCTATTTATAGATTTCGCAGCCTGGACATCTGGGACGGCCGTCCCAACTGCTCATTTTACACTGGGCCAAGCTGGGGGGAGAGTGGGACGGCCAGTTTGGGTTGGGACGGCCGTCCCACTTGAAATATGGGGTTTGGGATGTGCGTCCCAAAGGTGAGACGTGCGTCCCACTTGCATTTTGCTATTTGGGACGGCTGTCCCAACCTATCTTGGCCTGTTTTCGCGTTCTGGGACCCCCGAGAAGCTTTCCTTTCCTTTTTTTGGACGTAGATTGATGCCGATAGATGTCCGTTGAAGCTTTATCTTCATAAAGGTAGTCTTCTTGGCCTTTATTAAGATTCTAGGCGAGCTTTATCTTCGTGCAGGAAGTCTCCTTAGTCTTTATTGTGTGGATGAGTGAACCCCGTCTTGTTGCGGGAGGTCTTTCTCGGTTTTTGATATGAAGCCGGGTGAACTTTATCTTTGTGTGAAGTCTCCCTAGCTTTTATTGAGAGACCGGGCAAAATTAGGGGTCTACAATCGCCAACATAGCCGGCATTGGGGGGCACGATTAGAAGTGGAAGAATCTATTCCCCCAAGGAGCTGTAAGATGATGCTTCCACGAATAAAGGAAAAAATAAAAAGATCGAAGAAAGACATAATCCAAAGAGGAAATTGAGTAGACTTTGGATTCACGATGTTGAGACAGTTCTTTCAACGCTCCGCCAAAGAGACAAACTCACGGTAGGCGACAAGCTAGTCACGGTTCGAGCTAAAGATGGCATTCGGATCAGCAAGTCGTCTGCCCTACCTTGAATGGGTACGGCTGAAGAGGACCTTTGAAATATCTATTGTCAATATGAAAAGACTTCCCCAATAATATAACGGTGACCCACATGATGAGGAAATATGGACGCCGCCCAATCCAAGGGCTCATTAGAAACCCTCAAGGAATAAGGGAGCCACCAGATTTTAAAGACAATAATTTAAAGCATTACCCTACAAAGGATTAAGCTGCACAGAGAAGAGGGAAGTCTCCCCTCTGCACCTTGAATCAGATTTTCCCAAATGGAGGGGTCCAAGCATTAAGAACGACTTTAGCCATTAGGTGTTCTCCTTCCAATTTTAAGGGGTTGTAAATCCAATGACTATTAGAGATTTCTCCTCGGGGCTAGCCTGACCCCCGAGCATTGTAGGGCACATATTTCCCTATTAATTACAAAGAATGTCATTCTTACTATTTGCTTCTCTTTTTGCTATTCATGTCTAAACCTCATTAATAACCATGTTTAAGCAAATGTTTTCAAAACGCGTCAAAGTAATCAAATTGTGCCATTGACCAAAATAAAAGTCAAATCCATCACCACTGATTGACTAGAAGCACAAAATGAAGCTTTACCTCATCATAAATAAAGCCGTGTTTCGCCAATGTTGTGCAAAAAGAAAACAAAAATAAAAAGAAGCCTATACAAGCTAAAGGCCAAAAAGAAAAGGCAAGATACCTGGTAGGAAACCCACCAAGGGGGCTACGCAAAAGTTAGGGTAAACCCGCTAGGAAACCCGAACAACCATAAAGGGTAGTCTAGACAAAAATTAGGGTTACAAAATAAAGTCTGCTAGGTTTCCCAAAGCAAGAAAAAAGAAACCTAGAAAAAAAGATAAGACAAAACAAAACACAACATCCTAGACTGAAAACCCAAAGGGCGGACTAGGGAAGTCAATCAGTCATAGCAAGCATCATAGAATAAGACGCCACTCCATAAACAAAACGTTTGTCTAAACTAGCCTAAACACTCTAACCAACCTTGGCTAGCCGTGCTTACAAAAACCATTTTTGTCAAAATAAAACAATTCTAAAACACAAGCCTTTGAATTAAATATCCTCTTCCTTCTCTTCTTTTGACCCTTACCACTACAACATTCTAGTAATTAGTAGGGAAATGTGGAGATAGTAACCAATAGGAGGATTGACATCCCCAAGGAAAGGGAGGGGCGCACTGACATGGTAAGTCGCTCTGCAATCAACACAATCATTCTTCAGTCACGACAAAGTCAAGACGGTGAAATCGGTACAACCTATCCTATCAACGAAAGCACATAACATCAGAAGCTCATCAGAAGTAAAAGCACATTGGTTAATCCTTTTGAAAAATTAATTGAAATAGTATTATAGGATGCATATCACGAACTTTGCCTACATGCATAGGGTCCTATCTCCCAAAAAATAAAAATAAAAAAAAGAAGAGAAAGAAAAAATGAAAATAAAAAGAATAATTCCTACTAGGAGATTCTTAGGCAAAAGTTAGGGTAGCCCGCTAGATCGAAAACACGCAAAGGGCGGTCTAGGCAAAAGTTAGGACATTCATAAAAAAGGAAAAAGCCCGCTAAGATATCTTAGGCAAAAATTAAGGCAGCCTGCTAGACCAAAAACCCCAAAAGGGCGGTATAGGCAAAAGATAGGGCTAAACCAAAAAATGAATAAAAGAGAGGAGCCCTTCATCATAAGCATAAAAAGTCCAACAGGAGAATGTCAGTCACTTTTCTAGATGCATCGATAAAAAAGAGAGATTGCATTTAAGGCATCCACACACAAGTAGTCGCACAAAATGACTTTGTCAAGATAAAAAATGAAAAAAAAATAAAAATTACTTCAGATAAAAAAAAACAAAAAGCATTCATGCATATAAGGAGACTAGCTCCATGATTGTGATTGAAAATAGGATCACCAAGACAAACTCTCCAAATAATGCCCTCAAGAAAACAGAGCAAGTTGTCAATCAAGCGACTCATCAGAATAAGAGCTTCCGAAAATCAAGAGCTCCAGCTACCATCCTTCTACCCAGAAAAAGAAGGCACATATAAGAAGTCTTCAAACATTGCTCTCCCTCAAGAAAGAAGAGCGAGTTGTCATCATCAAGCGACTCAACAGAATAAGAGTTTCCAGAAGCTAAAGCTCCAACATTTTCCCTTCCACCCAATAAAAGGAAGGCACAACCATCAAAGAAAGAAAAGCCGACAGAAAGACTTATTTATCCCCAAGTGGATCCTTGCCTACTCCAAAGGCAAAATAAATATTACTCCACGACTCAACATCGCCATTACTTGAGTCATCGAGCACACTCACCCACAAAGTCTCCTCCACACTCCCCAATGGAGAATAAAGGCTTCAAGAGCCCATCATCATCAACAGTCAAAAGAGTCCAAACCATCAAGGGCTCAACAAAAAGAAAGAAGAGAAAAGAAAACCCTTCATCTCCAGTAGATGACAAAAAAGGCCATGTGGATCTCCCCAGAATAAAAATCCCCAAGTGGATCTCCCCGGAAAAATCTACAAAAAGAAGGAATCAGAAATTCTCATCCCTCAGCAGAATAAGGACGCATCAACATTAATCAAGGAGCCAAGACTCCATCCTCGACAATCCCCTGATGGATCACCAAAAAAAACTTTATCCCCTGTGGATCACCAAAAAGAAGAAAAAGCCTACATGTATACAAGAAACTAAAAAGTAAAAATGCTTACGCATTATCCCCATAAAAAGCCAGATTTAAAAATCACAATAAAAAAGAGATAAATCGCGAAAAAAGGCGAAATCAATCCTAACTTTTAGGTAATCAATAAAATCCCTAAGTGGGTCACCTCAGAAAAGGGAAAATCAACGAAAAAGAAGGAATCGAAAATCCCAATGAAACAAGAGTATCGGCAAAGCCAGCTCATACCAATAACATCCAACAAGGAGTCAAAACTCCATTCCCTCATGGGGCAAATCAAAATTAGATCCCCGGGAAGGCAATCAATTCCCCGGTGGATCACCAAAAAAAGAAAGATCATCCCCGAGAAGGCAATCAATTCCCCAGTGGATCATCAAAAAAAGAAAGATCATCCCCAGTGAGCTTACTGCAAAGGCAAAACTTCATATTCATCCTCAGAATGTCATTTGCCTATGCATAGACAAGACCTGGCAAGCAAGAGCCAGCATCCCCATAAGGGAATATCAGCCTAGTCAGAGGCAAAACAAATGCAGCCAAAAGTATTCACTTCCGATGAAGCATCTGCCTACTCAGAGGCATTACCAGAAACTCAATGGAGTATCTGCCTGCTCAGAGGCACCATCAGAATCAGCAAATTTTCAAAGGATATCCGCCTACTCAAGAGGCGTCACCAAGATCAACAAATCCCCAGAGGATGTCTGCCTACCTAAGAGGCACTCATAAAAAATCCCCGACAACCAGCAAAGTCGGATGACCATTACCAAAGGATCAAAAACAAAGAATCCCCAGCAAACAACAAGTTGGATGGCTATAGGAAAAGCCAAAAAACAAAGAATCCCTGGAAAAAACCGGATGACTACCTCAGAAAAGTCAAAAACAAATATCAAAAAGCAAGAGAACGCATCTCACATCGACGCATGAGCTAGAGTAGTAAGCCACCACCACAGCCAAAGGGTCAGCTACCGCAAGAAGGAGCATCCGGAGGCACTTCACCAGATGGGGGTGTGTAATCATCAGGACTTACAAAAGGGGGCTTACCAGAAAGGGGTTCATACTCGTCAAACACCAGATGGGGGTGTGTACTCATTAGGCCTTACAAAAGGGGGCTTACCAGACGGTGGTTCATACTCGTCAAACACCAGATGGGGGTGTGTACTCATCAAGCCTTACAAAAGGGGGCTTACCAGGCGGGGGTTCATACTCATCAAACCAGATGGGGGTTCATACTCATCAACCGAAGGGATTAACTACCGTTAGAAGGAGCATTCTAGAGGCGCACAACACACTTTTCCCCAGAAGATCAACCGGTGCAAAGACGAAACATCCGAAGGGTGACCAGGCAAGAGGGTCAACTCCTTTACCCTTCAGTCGATCTACTCGGCACGACAAGCCAGCAATCGACTAGTCAGGTAAAAGGGGGGCAGCTGTAGACCCCAAATCTTGCCCGACTTCAAAATAAGAGCAGAAGACCTCCTATTCGAAGATGGAAGAAGCCTAAGAAGCCACAAAGAGAGACTATTAGGCCCCATACTAGGATAGGAAGGATTTTTTTGTATAAAAATAAGGATTTTCGCCATCAGAGGTCGAGACCGCCGTCTCGCTTTTCGAGAATGCCGTCTCGCCATTGCTGCAAGTCGAGACCACCGTCTCGTTTGGCAAGACGGTCGTCTCGCCACTTGCGAATGGCGAGAAGGCCTTCTCGTTTCTGGAAAAGTCGATACTGTCGTCTCGCCGAACGAGACGATGGTCTCGCCACTTTTGCAAGTCGAGACCGCCGTCCCGAATGGCGAGACATCTCGACCTTGTCATACGAGACGGCCGTCTCGACCTGACAGGTGCGAATCCCTATAAATAGTGGGCGCTTCCCCCTTCATTTCACACAATTTTTTCACTTTCCCTTCTACACTTTCTTCAAATTCTCTTCCTAGAGCCGCTCCGAAGCATTTACGGAGTTTCTGAGAGTTTTTTATAGCGTTTCGAGAGAGTTTTCGGCGTTGTAAAGAGCGAAGGGCTGCCAAAACGCACCTTACTTTCAAGAGTATTAATCAAAAAGCTTGCTTCAGAGGTTTCTTCACTCTCTCCCTCTCTTTAATGTCTTTATTTTTATGATTAAATTGCATAATAGACATTAGGACCATGTAGTCGTTACTTTAATTCCGTAAATAAAAGGGTAAAAGTGTCTTTTCAAAAGTTTATTTATAAAATAGCTGGCCTATCGTAGGGAACCCAAAAGGGGCGTCGTAAGGGAACTAACACTTCCCTTACACGTAACTAACTCCCTTACCTAAACTCTGGTTTTAACGACCAAAGTTGGTTTTCGAAAACCAACGCCTTTTTACCCCTTTTTCGATGTTTCTGGTAAAAACATCGGTGGCGACTCCATAAGAACCCTTTCAAATTAGTTCTTGGGTTAGCCCGGTTATTGGACAATCCAAGAACACCCTTTCGAAAACCTCGCCTCTAGGTTCAGCCCGGTTATCGGACAACCTAAAGGCGTTGTAACATCACCCACAAAAACGTGAAAATTGGAAAGTCGGAACCATCACGTCGCTCCGACCGCCTCTTTTTGACGGCGACGACAAGGCTTGTAATGGGGGTGGGCTAAGAAGGAATTTATTGGTTTTTCTTGGATATACAAAAGTATTTGAGAAATTGAAATTATATGAATGATTATTGTTTAACATTTCCTCAAATCAGGTCTCAAACTTCATGTTTTTGCTTCTACATGATGATAGTGAGTTAACAGTCTCACCAGTTATCATTCACACTACTTTGAATTTCCTTTCCCTTTCCTCATGCTTTGCATTTATCATTTTGGCTTAGCCACAATATTTATGTTTTTCTTTTCCTTTTTGCTTTACTCAACCTTCTCTCTTATTCTTTTTTTTTCTTAAGAATAAGACCCATAGGAAAAACAATAATATTAATAATGATTCCATTTCTCAAATATAAGAAGGTGGATAAATCTTGTTTAGGCTCAAAGGTTCTGTTTCAAGAAACAATATTGTTTTTGGCTCAAATGGGGTTCTAATGGATTTCCTAATTTTAATTAATGCAGGGTTGACTATTTGGCTCTGGCTTATATATACTTTCACTACACAAGAAAAAATGTCTTTATCATTTTCAAGTCTCGCTAACCTGCTGTAGACCCCAAATCTTGCTCGACCTCTCAATAAAGATCAGAAGACTATCGCTCTGAAGATGGGTAAAGCTTCGGTGGGCATCTAATAGCATCAATCGACTTCCGTCTGAAGAAATGAGAGCTTTCCCGAAGTAATAAAACGCAAAATTTGGAGAAAACACTTGAGATAGCTGTCCTAAAGTCAAGACAGCCGTCCCAAGTGGCTGAGATGCGCGTCCCAAGGGCCAGACGCGCATCCTAGCTGATTTTCTCGACTAAGATAGTCGTCTCAAGGGCTAGAGGGTCGTCCCAAGCAGCTGAGACGATTGTCCCACCTTTCTGAGGCTGAGACGGTCGTCCCAGAGTCCTAGCAGCGAAAAGCTATAAATAGGGGGCCCATTTGTAGCTTTTTCACACACTTCTACACTCCTCAACTCATTCTTACTTCTTCTATACACTGCTAGTTCTCGAATGATCTTTCTGATTGCCTATAAGGTAACAATCAGTTAAGGAAGTCTCTTTTGAGATATTCGACATTCGATAGTTTAAAAGTTTTTTCTTGTATTCAAGAGAAGAGCGCTTGTAGTGCGTCGGGATAGCCAAAAAGCATCCTCAGAGTTGAAGAATTGTAATAAAAGCTTGCTTCGGAGGTTCTTTTCACCACTCTTCTCTTTTATTGCTTTATTTACTACTTTCTATGTGCAATAGAAAATAGGATCATGTAGATAGTCATTTTAATATTGTGTAATTAATAGGGTAATAGCATAATTTCTCTGAATTTTTATTTTATGAATTAATCCATCATAGGTGTCGCCGCCGTCCGTTCCGACGTCCTGGGACGTCTCGAACGTTTATGCGAGCGGTTGCGAAAAGATGGTTGAGACTCGCGTTTTTTGTTAAAATTGTGTTCATTGCTTCCGAGGTGCTCAACACTGAACTATCCTCTAATAGAAGCAAGGTTTTCGAAAAGGGGTTCTTTTGGAATCGCCACTAATGTTTTGACCAGAAACATTGGAAAAGGAAAAAAGGCGTTGATTTTATTAAAAACCAACTTGGCCATTATAACCAGAGTTGGGTAAGGGAGTTAGTTACGTGTGGGGAAGGTGTTAGCACCCCCACAACGCCCCTTTCGGGTTCCCTATGACGGATTTATTCATTAAGTGAAGATTATGAGAAATTACGCATTTACCCTTATTTTATTCGTACAGTTATTTAGATATGGTTATCTACATGATGTATCTACATTGCATACAGAAAACAATAAATAAAGCAGTAAAGAAGAAAGGAATTGAGAAAAACCTCCGTAGCAAGATTTATATTATGATTCTTGTACAAAGAGGACGCGTTTCGGCAGTCCTTCGCTCTACAATGACTCTCCTCTCGATTACAGACTCGACTCAACTAAATTTTCTTGAAGAATCGAATGTCGGAATACAAATTCCTTAACTGATTGTTACCTAAAAAAGGCAATCAGAAAGATCATTCGAGAGAGGGAGAGAAGAAGACAAGTCTCTGAGTTGTCTGGTGTGTGGAATGAGACAAATGAGGCTCCTATTTATAGCCATTTTTCGCCTGGACATCTGGGACGGCCGTCTGGGTTGGGACGACCGTCCCAACTGCACATTTTACATTGGGACAGTTTGGGACGGCCTGGTGCATTTGGGACGGCCGTCCCATTCAAAATTTGGGACTTGGGACGTGCGTCCCAAAGGTGAGACGGGCGTCCCACTTGCGTTTTGACGTTTGGGACGGCCAGGTGTGTTTGGGACGGCCGTCCCAGTTTGGGACGGCTGTCCCAAACTGCTTTGGCCTGTCTTCGCGCTCCGGGACCCCCGAGAAGCTTTCCTTTCCTTTTTTCGGACGTCGTTTGATGCCGATGTGTGTCCGTTGAAGCTTTATCTTCGTGTAGGAAGTCTTCTTGGCCTTCATTAAGATGCCGGGCGAGCTTTATCTCTGTATAGGAAGTCTCCTTTGTCCTTTATCGTGCAGACGAGCAATCTCTGTGTTTGTTGCGGGAGGTTTCCTCGGTTTTGGGAAGCCGGATGAACTCCATCTTCGGGCGAAGTTCCTCTAGCTTTTATTTTGAGAGGCCGGGCAAAATTAGGGGTCTACAACTGCCCCCCCTTCACCTGCCTAACTAATTCGTTGGTTTTAATATGCCGACAAAATTAGTTGGTAGGGGAAGGAGTTAACCCTTTTGCCCGGCTATCCTTCGGATGCTGCTCCTTGCTGATCCTCCGGATGATAAATATTTTGATAGGTACTAACCCCTATCTGGTTTGAGCCTTCTTTTTCTAAGGCTTTGGTGAGTACTTACCCTCACCGGGTATAAGTCTGTATTTTTACTAGACTTTTGTGGGTACCTACCCCCACTAGGTATGAACCTTGTTCTGCAATGGTTTTAGTGAGTACCTACCCTCACCTGGTATGAGTTTACGTTTTGCTTAAACTCTTATGGGTACTTACTTCCGAGGTTCTCAACACCGAACTATCCTCTAATAGAAGCAAGGTCTTTGCACCCATTTTTTGCAATGCTCCCGGTGAGTATTTTTACTCCACCTGATGCATTTTTGCTAGGTTTTTTGATAAGCCTCATTCTGCAAGGCTTACGTGAGTACGCACCCCACCCGGTGTGAATGATAAGCCTCATTCTGCAAGGCTTAGGTGAGTACACACACCCACCCGGTGTGAATGATAAACCTTTTTCACAAGGCTTAGGTGAGTACACACCCCCACCCGGTGTGAATGATAAGCCTTTTTCACAAGGCTTAGGTGAGTACACACCCCCACCCGGTGTGAATGATAAGCCTTTTTCGCAAGGCTTAGGTGAGTACACACCCCCACCCGGTGTGAATGATAAGCCTTTTTCGCAAGGCTTAGGTGAGTACACACCCCCACCCGGTGTGAATGATAAGCCTTTTTCGCAAGGCTTAGGTGAGTACACACCCCCACCCGGTGTGAATGATAAGCCTTTTTTTGCAAGGCTTATAGGATGAACTTTTTTGTAGTCAATCCTATGATCATCTGTTTTTTGGAGATGAGTTGACGACTTACTATTTTTGGTCATGCGTCTCTGGGGAGTAATTGATTTTTCTTTTTGACTTTTCTGTTTTAGTCATCTGGTTTTACCAGGGATTTATGTATTTTGGCTTTTCTTGTTTTAGCCATCCGGCTTTTGCCGGGGATTCTTTGATTTTGGCTTTTCTGTTTAGCCATGGGGATTTCATTGTTTTGGCTTTTTCTTTTAGCCATCCAGTCTTGATCGGGGATTTCTGTATTTTGGCTTTTTCTTTTAGCCATCCGGTCTTGACCGGGGATTTCATTGTTTTGGCTTTTTCTTTTAGCCATCCGGTCTTGACCGGGGATTCTTTGATTTTGGCTTTTTTGTTTAGCCATCCAGCTTTGCCGGGGATTCTTTGTTGGTTGCCTCTTGTTTAGGCAGGAATCCTTTGGGGATTTTGATTTCTATTAGTTGCGCCTCTTGATTAGGCGGAAATCCACTTGGTGAGATTTTTGTTTGGTTGCGCCTCTTGATCGGGCGGAAATCCTCCGGGGATTTGAGCTTTTTATTGATTGTGCCTTTTGTTTAGGCAAGAACCCACTTGGGGATGTGATTTCTATTTGGTTGTGCCTCTTGATTTAGGCATATGCTTCAATAGTGGTGAAGACTTAGGTTTTGGATTGCCTCTTGCATAGGTTGATTTCCCGTTTCTTGGGGATATTGGCTTTCTGCTTGCCTGTTGGAAGTGAAGACTTTGCTTTTCACTGGGGATATTTGTATTTGGGAATTTATACGCGATTCCCTGAGGATATAAACTTGTAGTTTTGCCTTCGTTTGGTAGGATCGCTGGGGATTTTTCTTTTTGATGATCCACTGGGGAATTAATTTCATTCCGGGAATCTATTTTGAATTGCCCCCCTAGGGAGGAACGGAGTTTTTGACTCCTTATTTGACGCTGTTGTTTGAGCTGGCTTTGCCTATGCTCTTATTCCTGCTGGGGAATGGATTTGTATGTGCGCCTTTTATGCACATTGGCTTTTTGGATGAAAAGATATCTTTTTTCTCTTTTCTTTTTGGTGATCCCTGGGGAATTTTTCTCTTTGGGGATATAATCTTTGATTTGATTTTTCATGATGATGGAGTCTTGAGCTCCTGTTTTTTAGTGAAGCTCTTTATTGAGCAGGATGAAGAGATTTTCTTCTTTTTCTCTTTTTTGGGATTCACCGAGGAGTCTGTTGGTTTCCTGGGGATCCGAATTTGATGATGGAGTCCTGGCCCCTGGCTTTGTGAAGCTTCTTATTTGAGCTGGAAGATGGAAAAATTTTGTTTTCATCTTTTTGTCTTTTTGTAGACTTTTCTTGATATATTCTTCTTGGAGATTTTTTATTTGGCCTTTTTCTGTGGTGGCCTCTGTTAGGGGATGAAAAGTTTTTCTTTCTTTTCCTTTGGTTGCCCCCTAGCGATGTGGAGGATTTGATTCCGTATTTTATTTGATGGACTCTTATGTAGTCCTTATTCTCCTTATTCTCCTTATTCTGCTTTGGGGAAGTGACGGAGACTCTTGCATGAGTGTGCTTGATGACTCATGTGGCGATGAAGCTGAGTCGTGAAGTAGTCTTTTTGTTTTGCCTTTGGAGTAGGCAAGGATCCTCTTGGGGATGGTCAAACTTTTCCATTTGGCTTTTTCATTTTGATGGTGTCCTTCTTTCTTGGATGGAAGGATGTTGATTGCAGCTTTGAATGACTATGTTTGATGACTCATGTGGTGGTGTTGAGTCAGGGAGTATTTTTCTGCCTTTGAATAGGCAAGGATCCTCTTGGGGATCATTGGAAGGATGTTGATTGCGCCTTTGAATGACTATGTTTGATGACTCATGTGGTGGTGTCGAGTCGTGAGTATTTTTCCGCCTTCGAACAGGCAAGGATCCCTTCGGGGATCATCTAGCCCTTCCGTTGGTCCCTTTTTGATGTACCCTCCTTCTATTG
>OY731402.1:38509641-38793886 GCA_963425845.1 Sphenostylis stenocarpa | reverse complement strand
CCGAGAAGGAAATAAGTGATAATAATAAGGATAAAGTTGCCGTAGGACCCCTAATCTTGTCCCTAGCCTCGTAATAAAGTCGAAAGCTTCCTATTTGAAGACTAGCCGAAGCCTAACAAGCCACTAGGAGAGACTATTAGGCTCCCGTACTAAGATAGGAAGGTTTTTTGGCCCGAAAATAAAGTTTCTCGCCTCGAAGTGGACGAGACCGCCGTCCGGAATGTCCGGACCGCCGTCTCGCCTCAAGCCGTGGACGAGACCGCCGGTCTCGTTTGTCCAGACGGCGGCCTCACCACCGCAAAGGATGAGATGGCAGTCCGGGTTTTCCGGACGGGCGGTCTCGACCTCTCGCCATGGTCGAGACGACGGTCCGGAATGTCCAGGACGGCGGTCTCGACCCTGTCGACGAGACCGGCTGGTTCCGCCACCGTCAGCGCGAAAACCTATAAATAGGGGCTTTCCCCCTCATTTCCACACACCAAGCACGATAGCTCTCCCTTCTCTCTAGATTTTCTCTCTCTAGAATCCCTCCGAAGCATTTCCGGAGTTTCTGAGTGTCTCTAGGCATAAATTGAGCGTTCTAAATCTTCTTTAGAATCCCTCCGAGGCATTTCCGGAGTTTCTGAGAGTTGTAGAGTGAAGGGTTGCCAAAAAGCGCCCATTCTTTAAAGAGAAATATAAAAAGCTTGCTTTGGAGGTGCACTCTCTCTCTTTCTAATTTTACTGTTTCATTTAAAATTATGCAATAATCTTTAAATTTTACTTCCATGTAGTCATAATCTTTAAATACCGCACAATAAAAGGGTAAAAGCGAAATTTTCCAGTTTAATTAGTTATTCAAAGTAGCCAGCCCATCATAGGGAACCCGAAAGGGGCGTCGTAAAGGAACTAATACTTCCTTTACACGTAACTAACTCCCTTACCCAACTCTGGTTCTAATGACCAAAGTTGGTTTTCGAAAACCAACGCCTTTTTAAAACTCCTTTTCCGATGTTTCCGGTAAAAACATCGGTGGCGACTCCACGAACCCTTCAAAACCCGTTCTTGGGTTAGCCCGGTCATCGGACAACCCGAGAACACTTTTCGAAAACCTCGTCTCTAGGTTAGTCCGGTTATCGAACAACCTAAAGACGTTGTAACCACACATAAAAAAATGTGAAAAAAACAAAAGGGTCGAAACCATCGCGTCGCTCCGACCGCCCCTCTTTTGGGAGGCGGCGACAGATGGCGACTCCACTGGGGAAGCCTAGAGAGTTGATCCCATTTAGTGATGAGGCCGGCTTAAAAATAATTAAACCAAGAAATTGGCGCTTTTACCCCTGCCTTGTATTATAACATGCTTTATTGTTTGGCTTTCAAATAATTGTTGCTTGTTTATACTTACGCAATTGATTGAAATATAAACTGCACACAAACCCTTGCACACTACAGTTCCCTCTATACCCGGGGCAAGTGAGATAACCATAGGGAGTGGGTGGCGTGTACGGCTCGACGTAGTTAGGGCCTTGTGCCCACCAAGCAGTGATCGGAAACCACCACTCAAGGTGATAACCTTCCTCTTTGGCAACAAGACCGACTCGGCCTTAGTGCTGAGCATGGTTGGATGGCCGGAGAGTGGGGACCCTATAATGGGGGCACCTTGGGGGCCTTAGCCTGGTGAGAACAGTTAGAACCTACCCCGACCAATGCACTTTTCTCAGGGAAAACCCTACCTCGTGATAAAAACGAAATCTCGCCTGTTCGAGGATGATCGAATTGTGTGTGCATATGATTGTTGCATTTGTATGTTGCATAGCATAAACAAACAACAGAACAAAAATCACAAAAAATAAACCAAAATATTTTCGCAAATAAACACCCTTATCTCGGACGATCCGCCTTTTAGCTAGCCTCGGTTTCGAGTTCTTTGTAAGCTAAGTAGCCACGCCGTTCCGACGTAAGAGATAAGGGACGCTAAATAGTTGTTTTGCATAAAGCCACATTTTATCTCGGACGACCTCGCCTTTTAGCTAGCTCGGTTTCGTGTTCTTTGTAAGCTAAGTAGCCACGTAGTTCGACGTAAGAGATAAAAGGCTATAAAATAAAAAGCAATAAAAAATCAAAATAAAAAATCCAAAATAAATAAAATAATAATAACAAAATCAAAACGTTTATAAAAATAATTTTGACAAAGTCGTATCATTCATATTGCATCATAAATGGAAAAACCAAGAGAGAAAATAAAGGCATAAGGAAAGTATGCATACACATCATTTTAATAAATCCCTAAAAAATGGGTCTTAGAGACGTTTTTTGGGAAAATTACTGGGCCAAATCGCCTTCGGCTATTTATAACTTGGTTCTTCACCCTTTTCTCTTCGTTTTGACATGCTGTGCGTCCAAATCGGACAACCCAGTCAAAAGTTATGTCACTTTGAACATCTATCGCCCTTTTATGCTGGTGCATGCATAATAACATTAATTCTAAGAAGCACTAGATATCCCTAAGATAATGGCGAAAGAGGCCCCAAGCACATCTGTGACCTTCGCGACAAGGAAGGGACACGTGTACTAAGGTGTGATGGTGATGGCCATTACATCGAGGAGGGTAGGATACCCCACAAAGCGTAAGCTTTAAGGAGGATACCTAAGCCATTGTCTTAAGGAATATCCATCTCATAAATCATCCAATAAAAATATTTTTGCATTCTAGAAAGCGACTGGTATTCTTCATGCCGTCATCCTCATACAAAAATACAAAATCCCAAACACTATCATACATCATGTTAGAAAATAAAACATGATAATGTTTAGGAAAAAAAACAAACACTTGCATACATACATCCACCAAGCTTCATCCTCATAACATGCATCTAAAAATAGACAGTTGAAGAAAGTAGACATTCCTCAATGTCATGAAAAGAGGATTAGGGCATTCACATGCCATGCACGGGAAGTCAAAAAATAAATAAATAGAAATATTTACCCGCCTATGGGTTCATTTAGGCTTCTCCGCTTTCAAAAATGTACTTTGAAACATTACATTGAGAAATGTACACTGTCTAGATGAAATAAATAAAATTGTTTGTTTTCATCATCTCAACCGTCTATTGCATTCATGAATTGCATTCATTCTCACTTTAATAATAAGATAATAAAAAGAAAGGATTAATTGATGTGCTTCCCATGAATCGGAATAAAATGGAGAGTAAGCCTTTCGTCATCAAGTTCTCTCCAATGGTTGATCCGCCCAAGGAGGATAACAAGCCTCAACCATTGGATATCCAAGTCAATAAGGAAGAAGGGGCAAAGATGCCGTTACATTTATTTATGTCTCGAACCAAATAAAGTTGTACCATTGAGATACACATAAACATCGTTCATCAATGAAGATATCTCCAAGATAGCCACGCATTCGGGGGCGAATTAGAAGTGAAACAATCTACACCCCCAGGAGCTATAAGGCAATGCTCCCAAGAATAAAGAAAAAATAAAAGACCGAAGAAAAACATAATCCAAAAAGGAAATTGAAGAGACTTTGGATTCACGACGCGAGGCAATTCACGACGCTCGCCAAAGAGACAAACTCGTGGTAGGCGACAAGCTGGTCACAGTTGAGCTAGAGACGACATTCAATCAGCAAGTCGTCTGCCCTACCTTGAATGGATGCGGCGAAAGAGGACCTTTGAAATATCTTTGCCAATATGAAAAGACTTCCCCAACAATATGAAGGTGACCCACATGATGAGAAATATGGATATCGCCCAAACCAAGGGCTCATTAGAAACTCTCGGAATAAGGGAGCCACTAGATCTTAAAGACAATCCTTCGAAGCTTTACCCTGCAAAGGATCAAGCTACATGGAGAAAAGGGAAGTCTCCCCTCTGCACCTTGAATAAGATTTTCCCAAATAGAGGGGTTCAAGCATCAAAAGCGACTTTAGTCATTAGGTGTTCTCCTTCTAATTCTTAGGGTTCGTAAATTCAATGACTATTAGAGATTACTCCTCGGGGCCAGCCCGACCCCCGAGCATTGTAGGGCACATATTTCCCTATTAATTACAAAGAATGTCATTCTTACTATCTGCTTCTCTTCTTGCTATTAATGTCTAAACCTCATTAATAACCATGTTTAAGCAAACGTTTTCAAAGTGCGTCAAAGTAATCAAAATGCGCCATTGACCAAAATAAAAGTCAAATCCATCACTACCGATTGACTAGAAACACAAAATAAAGTTTTACCTCGTCATAAATAAAGTCGTGTTTCGCCAATGTTGTGCAAAAAGAAAAAAAATCAAAAGAAGTCCATAAAAGCTAAAGGCCAAAAAAGAGAGGGCAAGATACCCGGTAGGAAACCCACTAAAGGGGGCTACGCAAAAGTTAGGGTAAACCCGCTAGGAAACCTGAACAACCATAAAGGGTAGCCTAGGCAAAAATTAGGTTACAAAATAAAGTCCGCTAGGTTTCCCAAAGCAAGAAAAAAGAAACCTAGACAAAAGTTAGCAACAAAACACAACATCCTAAGCCGAAAACCCAAAGGGCAGATTAGGGAAGTCAACCGATCATAACAAGCGCCATAGAATAAGACGCCACTCCATAAACAAAACGTTTGTCTAAACTAGCCTAAACACTCTAACCAACATTGGCTAGCCGTGCTTACAAAAACCATTTTTGTCAAAATAAAACAATTCTAAAACACAAGCCTTTGAATTAAATATCCTCTTCTTTCTCTTCTCTTGACCCTTACTACTACAACATTCTAGTAATTAGTAGGGAAATGTGGAGATAGTAATCAATAGGAGGATTGACATCCCCAAGGAAAGGGAGGGGCGCACTGACATGGCAAGTCGCTCTGAAATCAACACAATCATTCTTCGGTCACGAGTAAAATCAAGACGGCAAAATGGGTACAACTCTATCCCGTCGACGAAAGCACATAACGCCGAAGCTCATCGAAGCTCAAAGCACATTGGTTAATCCTTTTGAAAAATTAATTGAAATAGTATTATAGGATGCATATCGCAAACATTGCATGCATATGATAGGCTCCTATCTCTCAAAAAGAGAAGAGAAAGAAAAAATGACAATAAAAAGAATAATGCCTGCTAGGAGAATTCTTAGGAAAAAGTTAGGGTAGCCCGCTAGATCGAAAACCCGCAAAGGGCGGTCGAGGCAAAAGTTAGGGCATTCATAAAAAAGGAAAAAGCCCGCTAAGATATCCTAGGCAAAAATTAAGGCAGCTCGCTAGACCGAAAACCCCAAAAGGGCGGTCTAGGCAAAAGATAGGGCTAAACCAAAAAATGAATAAAAGAGAGGGGCCCTTCATCATAATCATAAAAAGTCCAGCAGGAGAATGCCAGTCACTTTTCCAGATGCATCAATAACAAAGAATAGATTGCATTTAGGGCATCCACACATAAGTAGTCGCACAAAACGACTTTGTCAATGTCAAAAATAAAAGAAATGAAAATTACTTCAGACAAATAACAAAAAACGAAAAGCATTCATGCATATAAGGAGACTAGCTCCATGTTTGTGATTGAAAACAGGATCACTGAGACTAAGTCTCCAAATAATGCCCTCAAGAAAACAGAGCAAGTCGTCAATCAAGCGACTCATCAGAATAAGAGCTTCTGAAAATCAAGAGCTCCAACTACCATCCTTCTACCCAGAAAAGAAGGCACAAGAAAGTAATAAATTGCTCTCCCTCAAGAAAGAAGAGCGAGTTGTCATAAGAAGCTTCCAGAAGTCAAAGCTCCAAACATCACCAAATAAAAGAGGGCACAATCATCAAGACATCATAAAAGAAAAGCCGACGGAAAGGCTTAGTCATCCCCAAGAGGATCCTTGCCTACTCTAGAGGCAACACAAAAACACTCCTCACGGCTCAGCATTACCACTACATGAGTCATCAAGCACACTCACCCAAAGTCTCCTCCACACTCCCCAATGGAGAATAAAGGCTTCAAGAGCCCATCATCATCATCAATAGTCAAAAGAGTCCAAACCATCAAGGGCTCAACAAAAGAAAGAAGAGAAAAGAAGAAAAAACCCTTGCATCCCCGACTGGATGTCCAAAAAGGCCATAACAGAGAGGTCGAATAAAAATCCTCAAGTGGATCTCCAAAAAATTCTACAAAAAGGAATCGAAATTCCCATCCACCAGTGGAATAAGAGCTTCACAAGTATAGCTCGCATCAACATCAATCAAGGAGCCAAGACTCCATTCCTAGAAAAGAAAAAAATCGGATCCCCAGGAAGTCAACTAATTCCCTGGTGGATCACTAAAGAAAGAAAATTTCATCCCTAGTGGACCCCCAAAAAAAGAAGGAAAAAGTCAGCGTAATAAAAAGAGACTAAAAAGTAAAAAGGCTTACGCATTATCCCGAAAAAGCCAAAATTCAAATCGCGATAAAAAAGATGTAAATCGCGGAAAAAGGCGAAATCAAATGAAAATCCTTGCTCCCTAAGTGGGTCACCTCAGAAAAAGAAAAAAATCAAAAAGAAGGAATTAGAAATTTCATTCCTTCAACAGAATAAGAGCACCACAAAAGCCAGCTCAAAACAACAGCATCCAACAAGGAGTCAAAAACTCCATTTCTCCCTCAGGGGCAGATCAAAATTAGATCCCCGGGAAGGAAACCAATTCCCCGGTGGATCAATCAAAAAGAAAGATCATCCCCAGTGAGCCTATTGCAAAGGCAAAACTTCAAGTTCATTCTCAGAATGTCATATGCATAGGCAAGACCTGCCAAGCAAGAGCTAGCATCCCCATAAGGGAGTATCAGCCTAGTAAGAGGCAAAACAAATGCAGCCAAAAGTCTTCACTTCCGATGAAGCATCTGCCTACTCAGAGGCATTACTAGAAACTCAATGGAGTATCTTCCTGCTCAGAGGCACCATCAAAATCAACAAATTTTCAAATGGATATCCGCCTACTCAAGAGGCGTCACCAAGATCAATAAATCCCTAGAGGATTCCTACCTACCTAAGATGCACTCATAAAAAATCCCCGACAACCAGCAAAGTCGGATGACAAATACCAAAAGATAAAAACAAAGAATCCCCAACAAACCAACAGAGCTGGATGAACACCAACAAAATCCCCGGCGCAAACCGGATGACCAAATCAAAGACAAAAGAATGCATCTCAGCACACGGCGCATGAGCTAGAGCAGTAAGCCGCCACCATAGCCAAAGGATCAGCCACCACAAGAAGGGGCATTCAGAGGCGCATAACTAGACGGGGGTTCATACTCGTCAGCAAAGGGGTCAGCTACCGCATCGAAGGAGCATCCCGAGGTTTCACATCGGCGCATGATCAAAATCAGTAAGTCGCCACCATCGCCAAAGGATCAGCTACCGCAAGAAGGGGCATCCAGAGGCACCAAACCAGATGAGGGTTCGTACTCGTCAACCAAAGGATCAGCCACCGCAAGAAGGGGCATTCAGAGGCGCATAACCAGACGAGGGTTCGTACTCGTCAACCAAAGGATCGGCTACCGCAAGATGGAGCATCCGGAGGTCAAACACCGAGATGGGGGTGTAAACTCATCAAGCCTTACAAAAGGGGGCTTACTAGGCGGGGGTTAGTACTCGTCAAACACCGGATGGGGGTGTAAACTCATCGTGGCCTTACAAAAGGGGGCTTACCGGAGCGGGGTTAGTACTCGTCAAACCGGATGGGGGTTCGTACTCATCGCCGAAGGGGTCAGCCTACCGCGTCGAAGGAGCATCCCGAAGCGCACAACACAACATCTCCCCGGAAGATCATCCACCGCAAAGATGGAATATCTCGAAGGAAAACCGGCAAGAGGGTCAACTCCTTTACCCTCCGCCGATCACCTCAGCACAAAAGCCGCCAGCCGACTCGGTCGGGTAAAGGGGGCACTGTAGACCCCTAATCTTGCCCGACCTCGTAATAAAGTCGAAAGCTTCCTATTTAAAGACGATCGAAGCCTAACAAGCCACTAGGAGAGACTATTAGGCTCCCGTACTAAGATAGGAAGGTTTTTGGCCCGAAAAATAAGTTTCTCGCCTCGAAGGGACGAGACCGCCGTCTGAATGTCCGGACCGCCGTCTCGCCTCAAGCGTGGACGAGACCGCCGTCTCGTTTGTCCAGACGGCGGTCTCGCCACCGCAAAGGACGAGACGAAGGTCTCGGGTTTCCCGTGACGGCGGTCTCGACCTCTCGCCATGGTCGAGACGGCGGTCTCGGAATGTCTGGGGACGGCGGTCTCGGAATGTCCAGACGGCGTCTCACCTCAGGCCGACGAGACCGGCGGTCTCGCCACTGCATCAGCGCGAAAACCTATAAATAGGGGTCTTTCCCCCTCATTTCCACACACTCAAGCAGTAGCTCTCCCTTCTCTCTAGATTTTCTCTCTAGAATCCCTCCGAAGCATTTCCGGAGTTTCGAGTGTCTCTAGGTATAAATCGAGCATTCTAAATCTTCTTTAGAATCCCTCCGAGGCATTTCCGAGTTTCGAGAGTTGTAGAGTGAAGGGTTGCCAAAAAGCGCCCATTCTTTAAAGAGAAATATAAAAAGCTTGCTTTGGAGGTGCACTCTCTCTCTTTCTAATTTTACAGCTTTCATTTAAAATTATGCAATAATCTTTAAATTTTACTGCCATGTAGTCATAATCTTTAAATACCGCACAATAAAAGGGTAAAAGCGCAATTTTCCAGTTTAATTATTTATTCAAAGTAGCCAGCCCATCATAGGGAACCCGAAAGGGGCGTCGTAAAGGAACTAATACTTCCTTTACACGTAACTAACTCCCTTACCCAACTCTGGTTCTAATGACCAAAGTTGGTTTTCGAAAACCAACACCTTTTTAAAACTCCTTTTCCGATGTTTCCGGTAAAAACATCGGTGGCGACTCCACGAACCCTTCAAAACCCGTTCTTGGGTTAGCCCGGTCATCGGACAACCCGAGAACACTTTTCGAAAACCTCGTCTCTAGGTTAGTCCGGTTATCGGACAACCTAAAGACGTTGTAACCACACATAAAAAAACGCGAAAAAAACAAAAGGGTCGAAACCATCGCGTCGCTCCGACTGCCCCTCTTTTGGGAGGCGGCGACAGTTGCTATTGGTCAAAATAGAGAAAACCATCATGCTTCTTTGAAAAAGCCTAAAATTAAAAATAGAAGAGTATGGGTTGAAAAAGGAACTAAAACGTCAATAGTTAGAAATGTATCAAATTCTAAAACTACATCTAAAGCATGCTTTTATTGTATGAAACATGGTCATACCTAAAATAGATGTAAAATTAAGCATTTTGGTGTTCCTAAAGGAAAATACGTTTGGGTTCCTATTGTTAAATGACTTGCTTGTCTCTAACCCCAAGGACCTAAAAGTTATGGGGACCTAAGATTACTATGTTCTTGTTTTGTAGGAAACTTCCAAATCCAAGAAGTCTATGTGGTATATTGATAATGGATGCTCAAAACATATGACCGGAGACAAAACGAAATTTGTAAGTTTCAAAGCTAAAGAACAAGGATATGTAACCTATGGGGACAACAACAAAGGAAAGATACTTGGAATTGGAAATATTGGTGGTGCAAACACTTTGGAGATAAAGGATATGCTTCTTGTTGATGGACTAAAACATAATCTCCTAAGTATAAGTCAACTTTGTGACAAAGGATTCAAGGTAATATTGGAAAGTAAGTTTTGTACCATACATTTAGTAGATTCCGAAAATGTAGCATTGAAAGGCATTATGCATAAAAATATCTATTTGATTGATTTGGATTGTATACATGATACTAGTATAACATGCTTATTTGCTAAGGAAGAGAACCCATGGTTATGGCATAAGAGAGCGGCTCATATAAATATGCATCAATTAAACAAATTGATATCAAAGGACTTAGTTGTTGGTTTGCCTAAGTTAAAATTTGAAAAAGATAGATTATGTGATGCATGTCAAAAAGGTAAACAAGTAAAATCATCCTTTAAATCAAAGAATGTTATTTCCACATCAAAAGCTTTAGAACTATTACATTTAGATTTATTTGGTCCTTCTAGGATAAAAAGTTTTGGTGGAAATTATTATGCTCTTGTAATTGTTGATGATTTTTCTAGATATACTTGGACATTTTTCTTAACATTGAGAGGTGAAGCTTTTAAGTTCTTTAGGATGTTTGCAAAGCAAATTGAAAATGAAAAAGACTTAAGAATTAAGGTATTAAGAAGTGACCATGGTGGAGAGTTTCAAAATGAATGGTTTGAAAATTATTGTGAGGAAAATGAAATTTTGCATATTTTTTCTGCACCTAGGACTCCCCAACAAAATGGTGTAGTAGAAAGGAAAAATAGGTCACTAGAGGAACTTGCTAGAACAATGTTAATTGAATCAAATGTTCCTAAATATTTTTTGGTTGACGCTGTAAGCACTGCATGTTATGTTTTGAATAGAATGTTTATTAGGCCAATTATAAAATCAACTCCTTATGAATTGTTAAATGGTAGAAAGCCTAATGTTGCTCATTTGAAAATATTTGGATGTAAATGCTTTGTTTTGAATAATGGAAAAGATAACTTAGGAAATTTTGACTCAAAAGCCGATGAGGGCATTTTCTTAGGTTATTCACTAACTAGAAAAGCATATAGAGTGTTTAATAGAAGAAATTTAAATGTTGAAGAATCTGTACATGTCACCTTTGATGAAATTGTATACCTTGAGGGAAATCCTCTTGAGTCAAATAAAGAACATGCAGGTGATGATGAGTATATAAGAGAGGCTCTTGAAGAATTGTATTTGAATGAGAATGAGCCTTCTCAACCAATTGAATTAGCAAAAGAATGACAATCACCAAGAGGGCTTTCAATGGACAATATTATTGGTGATATCTAAAAAGGGGTAAGAACTAGAAATATGACAAATTTATGTATGTCTGTAGCTTTTGTTTCACAGTTAGAACCCAAAAGTGTTGAAGAAGCTCTTAAAGATGACCAATGGTGCATAGCAATGCAAGAATAACTTAATCAATTTGAAAGGAATCAAGTCTGGGAATTAATTCCAAGAGAAGAATTACATCAAGTAATTGGAACAAAATGGGTATTTAGAAACAAACTTGATGAAGATGGAAATATAACAATGAATAAAGCCAGACTTGTTGCCAAAGGTTACTGTCAAGAGGAAGGTATTGATTATGATGAAACTTATGCTCCTGTTGCCAGGTTAGAGGCTATATGCCTACTTCTTACTTATGCATCATTGATGAAATTTAAATTATATCAAATGGATGTTAAATATTCATTTTTGAATGGGTTTATCAAAGAAGAAGTATATGTGGAACAACCCCCTGGATTTGAAGATTTTAATTATCCCAATCATATTTTTAAATTGAAGAAAGCATTATATGGCTTGAAACAAGCTCCTAGGTCTTGGTATGAAAGATTAAGTAGTTTTCTTACTTCAAATAATTTTTCTAGAGGAAAAATTGATTCAACTTTGTTTATAAAGAAAGTAAAGGAACATATCTTATTAGTTCAAGTATATGTTGATGATATCATTTTTGGATCAACTGATAATTCCTTGTGTGTAGAATTCGCTAAGATAATGCAGGGAGAATTTGAAATGTCAATGATGGGAGAATTAACGTTCTTCCTTGGACTTCAAATCAAACAACTTAAAGATGGCATTTTTGTCTCTCAAACCAAATACTGCAAAGAGATTCTCACGAAGTTTGGAATGGACACTTCAAAGGAAGCTAACACACCCATGGGAACTTCATGCTATTTAGATAAGGATGAATCAGATTTGGAAATTAATCAATCTATGTATAGAGGTAAGATAGGTTCACTGTTATACTTAACTGCAAGTAGACCTGATATTATGTATTCTGTTTGTGTATGTGCTAGATTTCAAGCATGTCCAAAAGAATCTCATTTAACTGCAGTAAAAGAATTTTAAAATATTTAAAAGGAACTACAGGTTTTGGTTTATGGTATCCATCTGAAGCTTCTCCTAGTTTAATAGGTTATTCTGATGCTGATTATGGTGGATGTAAAGTAGATAGAAATAGTACTAGTGGAACATGTCATTTGTTAGGATCATCCTTAGTGTCTTGGCATTCTAAGAAACAAGCATGTGTTATTTTATCCACTACTGAAGCTGAATATATTGCAACTGGTAATTGTTGTTCTCAAATTTTATTGATGAAACAACAATTAGAAGACTATAGTATCTTTCTAAGTGATATTCCTTTGATTTGTGATAATACAAGTGCTATAAATCTTACTAAGAATCTAGTAATGCACTCTAGAACTAAGCATATAGAGATCAGACATCACTTCTTAAGAGATCATATTAGTAAAGGAAATTGTAAAATCAAATATGTTGATACAAAACATCAATTAGAAGATATTTTTACTAAACCTCTTCCCAATGATAGATTCTATGATCTTAGAAGAGACTTAGGAATATTAGAAATAGCCGAAATTTAACAGTGATGAAAGTGAAGAGTTTCAATCTCTTCAACATATCTTCTTGTTTGTAATTACTTTATTTTATGGAATAAAATTGATATTTTTTGCTTTGTTTTAGGGGGAGCTATTTTCTATATCTTATGCACTTATTGAGGGGGAGATTTCATTCTTTTGATCATAATCAAAATAGGGGGAGAAATTATTTAAAGCCTCTTATGTTTATTAAATTTAAATGTTATCTTGTGTGTTTAATGTTTTTGTTAGATGTGACAGATAAAACAGGTTATTACAAAGGGCTTTAAAGGAAATTTTAATCATCATCAAAAAGGGGGAGATTGTTGAACATACAAGGATATGAATGTTAAACATACATGGATATGAAGATTATAGATTTTGATGATGATTCAAGAATAAAGGACTTAAAGATTTGAAGACTTGTAATGTTATGTAATAACTCTGTTTTTATGATTTTGAGTCTGTAATATTAGAGTCTAAGATAGCCAGCACATAGTTTACTCTTTAAAAGCTTCAAAAACTCATTTTTATCAAAAACATACTGGATTAATCGATTAAATGGCAAGATAATCGATTATTAAAAAGAGAAAAACCATTTTTTGTATCAGCTCTCTGAAATAATCGATTAAAGCCCCTGTTAATCGATTAACAGGGCTGTTAATCGATTAATTACCCTATTAATCGATCAAACTACGTGGATTTGGGTTCCAGGTGAATTTGGTTCTGTAATAATCGATTAACACTCAAGATAATCGATTATTTCAATCAGATATGTGTTTTGAATTTCAAAATTGGACCAAGTTTCGAAAACCTTATTCCCAATTCACCAGGTTTCGAAAATTCCCAATTCCCAAACCCTAATCCGTCTACTTAAGGCTCTCTAAGGCTCTCTACAATTTGAACAACCTTTTTCAAACAAAAGTTGAGAGTTGTGACTGCCAGAGAACTGTTTGTTGGAGGAAAAAGGGGCTTTTGGAACCTAGTGTGGGCTAGAAGCGATAAGAATCACTAAGTGGGTTTTCTTGGTGGATTGTGTGTTGTGCCGTCTCTAGGGAGAGTTGTTCTTCATATCTTGTGTGACTCAAGAGACGTGTTTTCGTTACCTTATTTTTTCAATTGTTATCTGTTTGTAAAACTGTGATTATAGTGACAGCGTCAATTCTCTGTTTGAGTGATTAGCAACTAGAAGTAGGGTCTTTTAATCCGAACCAGTATAAATCATCTGTGTAAGATTCTATCCTTGCTCTATTTACTTTACACATCAATTTAATCGGTGAAATTTTGGAAAATTTTTAAAACCCTAATTTTTGTTAAGAAACCAATTCACCCCCCCCCCCCTCTTGGTTTTTGTCCGGAAACGCCTTCGCAATTCTAACAGCATGCGCATCATGTAAAGAGTATGAATATCATATTGATATACTTAGCCATTTGTTTGATAAAGCTAAGAAGGAAATAAGTGATAGTTATAAGGATAAGGTTATTGTTCAAAATAGAGAAAATTGTCATGTTCCATTGAAAAAGCTTAAAATTAAAAATAGAAGAGTATGGGTTGAAAAAGGAACTAAAACTTCAAAAGTTAGAAATGTATCATATTCAAATATTACATCTAATGCATGCTTTTATTGTATGAAACATGGTCATACTTCAAATAGGTGTAGAATTAAACATTTTGGTGTTCCTAAAGGAAAATATGTTTGGGTTCCTATAGTGAAATGATTTAATTGTCTATAACCCCAAGGACCCAAAAGTTATGGGAACCTAAGATTACTATGTTCTTGTTTTGTAGGAAACTTCCAAATCCAAGAAGTCTATGTGGTATCTTGACAGTGGATGTTCAAAACATATGACCGGAGACAAAACAAAATTTGTGAGTTTCAAAGCTAAAGAACAAGGATATGTAACCTATGGGGACAACAATAAAGGAAGAATACTTGGAATCGGAAACATTGGTGGTGCAAATATTATGGAGATAAAGGATGTGCTTCTTGTTGATGGACTAAAGCATAATCTCCTAAGTATAAGTCAACTTTGTGATAAAGGATTCAAGGTAATTTTTGAAAATAAGTTTTGCACCATTCATTTGAAGGATTATGAGAATATAGCATTGAAAGGCATTAGGCATAATAATATCTATTTGATTGATTTGGATTGTGTACCTAATACTAGTATAACATGCTTAGTTGCTAAGGAAGAAAATCCATGGTTATGGCATAAGAGAGCGGCTCATATAAACATGCATCAATTAAACAAACTAATATCAAAGGACTTAGTTGTTGGTTTGCCTAAGTTAAAATTTGAAAAAGATAGATTATGTGATGCATGTCAAAAAGGTAAACAAGTGAAATCATCCTTTAAATCTAAGAATGTTATTTCCACATCAAAACCTTTAGAACTATTACACTTAGATTTATTTGGTCCATCTAGGATAAAAAGTTTTGGTGGAAATTATTATGCTCTTGTGATTGTTGATGATTTTTGTAGATATACTTGGACATTTTTCTTAACATTAAAAAGTGAAGCTTTTAAGGTCTTTAGGAAGTTCGCCAAGCAAATCCAAAATGAGAAAGACTTAAGAATTAAGGTGTTAAGAAGTGACCATGGTGGAGAGTTTCAAAATGAATGGTTTGAAAATTATTGTGAGGAAAATGGTATTTTGCATAATTTTTCTGTAGCTAGGACTCCCCAACAAAATGGTGTAGTAGAAAGGAAAAATAGGTCACTAGAGGAACTTGCTAGAACAATGTTGATTGAATCAAATGTTCCTAAGTATTTTTGGGTTGATGCTGTAAGTATTGCATGTTATGTATTGAATAGGATACTTATTAGGCCAATTATAAAATCAACTCCTTATGAACTATTAAATGGTAGAAAGCCTAATGTTGCTCATTTAAAAATATTTGGATGTAAATTCTTTGTTTTAAATAATGGAAAAGATAACTTAGGAAAATTTGACTCAAAAGCCGATGAGGGCATTTTCTTAGGTTATTCACTAACTAGCAAAAGCATATAGAGTGTTCAATAGAAGAACTTTAAATGTTGAAGAATCTGTACATGTCACCTTTGATGAAATTGTAGACCTTGAGGCAAATCTTCTTGAGTCAAATAAAGAATTTTCAGGTGATGATGAGTACATAAGAGAGGCTCTATAAGAAATGTACTTGAATGGGAATGAGCCATCTCAACCAACTGAATTAGCAAAAGAGTGGAAATCACCAAGAGGACTTTCAATGGATAATATAATTGGTGATATCTCAAAAGGGGTAAGAACTAGAAATATGACAAATTTTTGTAAGTCTGTAGCTTTTGTTTCACATATAGAACCCAAAAGTGTTGAGGAAGCTCTTAAAGATGACCAATGGTGCATAGCAATGCAAGAAGAACTTAATCAATTTGAAAGGAATCAAGTCTGTGAATTAATTCCAAGAGAATAATTTCATCAAGTGATTGGAACAAAATGGGTATTTAGAAACAAACTTGATGAAGATGGAAATATAACAAAGAACAAAGCCAAACTTGTTGCCAAAGGTTACTGTCAAGAGGAAGGTATTGATTATGATGAAACTTATGCTCCTGTTGCTAGGTTAGAGGCTATATGCCTACTTCTTGCTTATGCTTCATTGATGAAATTTAAATTTTATCAAATGGATGTTAAAAGTGCATTTTTAAATGGGTTTATCAAACCTGGATTTGAAGATTTTAAATATCCCAATCATATTTTTAAATTAAAGAAAGCTTTATATGGTTTGAAACAAGTTCCTAGGTCTTGGTATGAAAGATTAAGTAGTTTTCTAATTTCAAATGACTTTTTCTAGAGGAAAAATTGATTCCACCTTGTTTATTAAGAAGGTTAAGGAACATATTCTATTAGTTCAAGTATATGTTGATGATATTATTTTTGAATCAAGTGATAATTCTCTATGTGAAGGATTTGCTAAGATAATGCAGGGTGAATTTGAAATGTCAATGATAGGAGAATTAACATTCTTCCTTGGACTTCAAATTAAACAACTTAAAGATGGCATTTTTGTGTCTCAAACCAAATACTACAAAGAGATTCTCAAGAAATTTGGAATGGACACTTCAAAGGAAGCTAACACACCCATGGGAACATCATGTTATTTAGACAAGGATGAATCAAGTTTGGAAATTAATCATGAAGCACTTGTTGGATTTGATGAAGACATATAGAGTTTATAGAGTTTAGTTTGTGGGTGCGTAGGTGAATAGGTTATAGGGTTAGAATTTAATCTCTTGATAGTTCAATAAATCTTGTGATAAGCGCCTTGAAATGATGCATCTCATTAAACTTATTTTTCTGCATGAAAAACCAACCTTTAAGCATTAAAAGAACAAACTGAGTTTCTTAAATCTGTTAAAAAGGATTTCAATCTGTTAAAATCACTTAACATAGGAAGTATTCATATAGTCGAAATTTTAATTGATTGAATCGCAGAATCAACAGGTTAAAATAATCTTAATGATTTTTTCAATTAAAGGTTGCGCATTTTCAATCTGTTGAAAACAAGATCAATCTTTTGAAACAGAGAGATGTTATTTTTCAAATTAGAGTATATCAGAATTTCAATCTGTTGAAATATTTTTTTCTGTT
Organism: Sphenostylis stenocarpa; assembly: GCA_963425845.1. Taxonomy (NCBI): domain Eukaryota; kingdom Viridiplantae; phylum Streptophyta; class Magnoliopsida; order Fabales; family Fabaceae; genus Sphenostylis; species Sphenostylis stenocarpa. The sequence goes on along the minus strand of OY731402.1, from coordinate 38,776,840 downwards.
GAAACAGAGAGTTATCACTTTTTCTAAACTGTTTCAATCCATTGAAAACTCGAATCAATTGATTGAATGAAGTTTTAAATAAAATCAATCGATTGAAACGTCATTTTAATCGATTGAAAAGAATTCTGATCGATCACAATTTGATTCTAATCGATCATAATCTAGTTCTGATCGATCATAGAGCTATTCTGATCGATCATAACTTATTCTGACCTGTTATATTATTATTCTGATCGATCATTTGTTACTCTAAATCAGTTTTTAATCAATTTAGACAATCAGGTTCTCTTTTTTATTCTATAAATACAGTTTTGATTTGTCTATGGAAACATACAATTTGTGAAAACATTTGAGAGCAATCTTAGAGCTATCATATCCGTGACTTTCTCTCGTGCATTCAAAAACCTGCTCATATCATAAGGTGCTTTGATCAAGATTATTGTTCATCAAAGAGAGAAAGTTCTGAAGTTAGAATTGCTTTGGACTTCTATATTGTTAAAGCTATAGTCCAGGCTTATTCTTTTCATATTCTTGTATAAAGTGTGATTGTGTAGATTGGGTGTTGAATCTGGATAGTGGTTACAAAGAGCCGGATTTGGTTACTCGGGTGGTTATTCAAGAGTCTATCTTGTGGGTTTGTGAGATAGTTCTTGGGGTAGATTGGTGTATATCTACCTGGTTGTAATTTTCACTTGGAATTAAGTGGAACTTGCGCATTTGTCAAGAACCTGATGTAGCTCGAGAAAGAGTGAACTAAGATAAACTTTTGTGTTGTATTTCTGCTTTCATCTCTTTTATTTCTTGTCTATATTCTTGTTGTGGTTAAAATCAAATCTACCTAATAGAAGAGTTGAATAAAGATAAATCATTCTTCCCAAAGAAAGTGTGTTTTTTGAAAAAGTTTTCTAAAGTTCAATTCACCCCCCCCCCCTCTTGAACTCAACCATTAATTCTTACAATTGGTACCAGAGCTGGTTCTAGTAAGTTACTCAAGAATTCGGTCTAAGAATGGCTGAGAGAAAGATGAATTTTTCGGAAGGAGCCTCCATAAACAAGCCTCCTCTTTTTTCTGGTGTGAATTATTCTTTCTGGAAGGTTAGAATGAAAATCTTTATTGAATCTCTTGATAGAGGTATTTGGGAAACAATTGTTAATGGGCCTTTCAAACCAACTCATACAAGAGTATGGTAAAATTGTTGAAAAAGATCAGCTGAATTAACTCGATGCAGTAAAATAGGAAAGTACAATATGATTATACTCGCTAAAAACATTATTACCTCTGCTTTAAATCTTGATGAAGTTTTTCCAGTGGTGTCTCAATGTGCCTTCGCAAAGAAATGTGGGAAATTCTAGAGGTCACTCATGAGGGTACATCTCGACGTGAAAAGGGCAAGAAAGCATGAATTAATTAAGAGACTATGAATTATTCAAAATGCAGCAAAGGTGAAAACCATCGCGAGATGTGCAGAAAAGATTCACGCACATAGTCAATCATCTAATTGGGCTAGGAAAGAATTTTGACAAGGAAGAATTAAACATCAAAATCTTGAAATGTTTGGACAGTAACTTGGCAACCAAAGGTGACAGCTATATCAGAATCAAGAGACTTAACCGAAATGACTACTGCATCATTATTTGGTAAGCTAAGGGAACACGAGCTTGAAATCAATCGGTTTAAAGAACAAGAAAATGCAGAAGAAGAAAGTAGAAACATTGTTCTCAAGACGATTGAAGAAAATAGTGAGTCTCGAAGAAGATGAATATGAAAATTCTCGACTTGTTGGTTAAGAAATTTGGGAAATTTCTTAGAAAGAAGAAACAGAACCGACCAAGTTAAAAGGTACACTCGATAAAAGAACTAAATCTACTCAAAATACTATTACTTGTTATTCTTGTGGTAGCAGTGGACACATAAGGAGTGAATGTCCGAAAAAACCAAGAATCAGAACAAGAAAGAGTTAAAGTACAAAGGGAAAAAGGCCTACATAGCTCGGCAAGACAATGATTCATCCTCCAGCTTCGACATCCGAAGATGAAGAAGTGAATCTATGCTTAATGGCTAGTGTGTGAATCCTCTTCATCGCGATGTAAGTTCAACCCCCACATAAAATGAAATGAATTACAAGACATTACTAAATGCTTTCAATGAAATGCATAGTGAAGCCAGGAGTTTATCTCATACAAATAATCTGTAAAAGGACTAAATAACCGGTTAGAAAATAGGGTTAAAGTTCTGGAAAAGAGAATTATTAGAAAAGAAAAACAGATATGGAACATCTTGAAATAATCTATTCATCTCATGATAATGCTGCAACTAAACAATAATTGTGAAAAGTGTATCTTTCTACGCAATAAGTCGAATACTTGATTAAAACTCGTCTAAGTTTACTCAAGGTAAAGAAAATTTAGATATACTTCGCGGTCCCAAAAATGTGTTTTTAATCATACTCTGAATTGGGTACAAACCTAAGGTCAGTGAAAACTAAAAGTATTTGAACTTCTTTCTTTTAGAAAGCAACAACATCTCCTTTCTCATCTTGTCATTACCGCACTGAAAAAAGGCATACCGTAAATTCTCAGTATGCTATAAAATATTTTGTGCCACAAGGTAAAATGAGATGGGTTCCAAACGTGTTAAATAGAAAATTTGACTCCTAAGGACCCAAGAATATTTTAGGGTACCAAATACTGAATACTCGATCTTTCTAGGAACAAGAACAAGAATCCTTTCGGTACCTGGACAAATGGATGCTCAAGGCATATGACAGTGATATTTCAAAATTCCAACCCGAGATTGAAGAACGAAGGTCACGTGACATATCGGAGACAACAACAAGGGAAGAATATTAGGTTCTGCGAGATATAGGAGATGGTGAAACCTGACATCACAATGCTCTTCCTTGTTTAAGGTCTCGAGCACAACTTAATCACGATAAGTCAATTATGTGATCTAGGTCACAAGGTTATCTTCAAACCGAAATTTGCCTAATTTGTGAGCCAAAATTTGACACCTGGAAATGTCGGTAGGTAAGAGGTCGAATAACATTTACACGTCGCATATCAAGCATTCTATCTCATCTCAAAGTTGTCTTCTTACTAAAGAAGAAGAATCTTGGTTATGGCATAGAAGGCTTGCACATATTCATCTTAATCATCTTGACAAACCGATTTCTAAAGATTTAGTCTGGGCTACCTAAGCTTCAAATTTCGAAGACAAAATTTGTAAAGCATGCCTAAAAGGTAAACAAACTAGAAAATCCTTTTCAAACAAAAACATTGTTTCTACTTTCAGACCTTTGAACCGGCTTCACATGGATTTGGTTGGTCCTTCAAGAAATAAAAGCCTAGGTGGTAATCTCTATATCATGGTAATTGTTGATGATTTTTCCAGATTTACTTGGACTATCTTTCTAAAAGCCAAATCTGATTCTTACAAATCTTTTAAAAAGCTTGCCAAGGTCTTACATAATGAGAAAGGTTATTTCATTACTTCTATTCGGAGTGACAATGGTGGAGAATTTGTAAATGAAAAGTTCGAATCATTCGTGAAAAGTATGGCATAAAACACAATTTTTCGCTCCAAGAACTCCTCAACGTATCGGTGTTGTGGAAAGAAAGAACGGATCCATTGTGGAACTTGCTAGAACGATGCTTTCGTGAAAATTCTTTACCTAAATACTTTTGGACGAATGTCGTAAACACCGCTTGTCATATTTTGAATAGAGTTTTGATTAGACCCATGCTTAGAAAACCCCATATGAACTTTACAAAGGAAGAAAACCCAACATAAATTATTTCGTGGTTTTTGGATGTACATGTTTTGTTTTAAACAATGGGAAAGAAAATATTGGCAAGTTTGATGAAAAATCCGATAAAGGAATCTTTCTTGGCTATTCTTCTAACTGTCATGCATATAGAGTCTATAATTTAAGACTAAAATACGTTGAAGAATCAGGACATGTTGTTTTTAATGAGTCTCCTCGAGTGTTGCGGAATAAAACAACAGTACTGCAGATGATGAAGATTTAACCGATAATTCTTATCGCTAAAACATTCCAGTGGTTCGGATCGACGATACTTGTCGAAGAAGGTGATCAATCAATTGATCCCGCAAAAGCTGATCCACCAGAGAGAATTGCCGAAGAACAAGAAAGAAGATATCTTGAATGAACTTCCTAAAGAATGGATTGTCCCAAGAGATCTTTCTCTAGACAATGTCATTGGGCAAATCAATAAGGGAGTATCCACTAGACATTCTCTTAATCAATTTCGCAATCATATGGCATTCATTTCACAAATTGAACCTAAAACTCGTAAGGATGCATTAAATGATGAATACCGGGTTAGTGCCATGCATGATGAGCTTAATCAGCTTTGAAAGAAATAATGTGTGGGAATTAGTTCCTAAATACAAAGATATCAATGTAATAGGTACTAAGTGGGTATTCAAAAACAAACTAGATGAACACGACATTATCACTAGAAATAAAGCTAGGTTGGTAGCCAAAGGATATAATCAACGTGAAGGAATTGATTTTGATGAAACCTTTGCACCTGTAGCTAGACTTGAAGTCGTAAGACTCTTATTAGCTTATGCTTGTATTAGTGGTTTCGATTACTTCGGATGGATGTCAAGAGTGCCTTTCTAAATGGACTCATCAATGAAGAAGTTTATGTTTCTCAACTCCGGATTTGAAAATCACAAACATCCTGACCATGTCTACAAATTGAAAAAGGCTCTTTATGGTTTAAAGCAAGCTCCTAGACAATGGTATGAGAGGCTAAGTAACTTCTTAATTGATCAAGGATACAAACGAGGTGAAGTTGATAAAACCTTATTCATTAAGAAACTGGAACCGACATTATTCTCGTACTGTGTTTATGTTGATGATATCATTTTCGGTTCTACTAATAATGCCTTGTGTAATAAGTTTGTTAAGGAAATGCAAAGTGAATTTGAGATGTCTATGATGGGAGAATTAAATTTCTTCCTTGGTCTTCAGTGTTAAGCAATTAAGAAATGGCATTTTCCTAAATCAATCTAAATACCGTAATGAGTTGTTGAAGAGATTTGATATGCATAACCGCAAAGAATCCTCTACACCCATGTCTACTAACTGCTGTCTAGATTTAGATGAAAAAGGGAAATCTATTGATCAAACTAAATATAGAGGTTTGATTGGTTCTCTCGCTATATCTGATCGCTAGTAGGCCCGACATTATGTTCAGGTGTGTGCCTTTGTGCTAGATTTCAGGCAAATCCAAAGGAATCTCACTTTACCGTTGCTAAAAGGATTCTCAAGTACCTTAAAGGAACCATTAATGTCTGACTATGGTATCCTGAAGGTGCATCTCTTAAACTTGTTGGATTTTCTGATTCTGACTTTGCAGGATGTAGATTGGACAGGAAAAGTACCTCTGGTACATGTCATTTACTTGGGAAGCGAGCCTCATATCTTGGCACAGCAAAAGCAAGCATGTGTTGCTCTTTCAACCTGCAGAAGTTGAATACATTGCGGCTAGGAGTTGTTGTGCTCAGAGTATCTATCTTAAGCAACAATTGAAAGATTATGGAGTGGTTCTCAACACGGTACCTCTGGTTTGTGATAATACTAGTGCAATTAATCTAACTAAGAATCCTATTCAACACTCTAGAACTAAGCATATTGAAATTAGACATCACTTTATTAGAGAACATGTATCTAGGGGTGATTGTGAAATTTTATTCATTGAAACTCGAGAAACAATTAGTTGACTTGTTCACCAAACCACTCCCTAGAGATAGACTTAATATGCTTAGAACTGAATTAGGAATTCTGGATATATCTAGTATTGAATAATTGATTCTTTATTATGATATTGTGCTTTTTAAACAAGTTGATAACATGTTCAATCGATTAAATTGACTAAAAATTCGAAATTATGTGTTTTAATCAATTGAAATTGCGAAATAATCTGTTGATTTCCGATTCTCAATCTCTCGTTCATGATGCATTATCGGGTTAATCGATTAAATAAGTTTTTAATCGATTTATTTCACTAACTCTGTTGCTCTACATACTTTTCTTTTACAAAACAATCGATTAAATCTTCGATTCAATCGATTTAATTCACTTTTGATACTCTCCATGTTTTACTTTTACAAATCAATCGATTAAATCTTCGATTCAATCGATTTATTTTACTTATGGTAATCTGCATCTACATCTGTAATTAAAAATCAATTGATTTTATGGAAAATCAATTGGTTAATTTCTTCTAGGGCTAGTAGTGTATGCATTGCCTCTAATCACTTACTGCAGATTGTGCTAACAACTTCAGCTACTCTCTTAAATGCCATAGTTATCCAATAAAAGCTGAATGACTGTGATTGGATATCAGATGTGAGGGTAATTAAGTAGCACAGTAACAATTCTCTCTCTCTACTTTTCACCATCTCTGCGCATGAAGCAGAACAGCAGTAAATCACTGAAGACAAAAATTGTCTATTCAAAGAAGATGAAGGGACCATGTTTTCTCGTTCCATTTTAATATACTATAGTAGTTTGAAAAGCTTGTACTCTCTCTTTAAAAACATTCTCTCTTCTCTGTTTTTCTGTTTCATCTCACAAAAACAACATGTTCAGGCGCATCAAATCCGGAGAAGAAGTTCGAAGAAAGGAGAATCCTCTCGCTCGTCGGTCAAGAAATATCAAGAGGAGGGCGAATTGAATCCTGGTTCAATGGGAACCAAGAAAAGATGGACTTGTTTATTCACGAAATGAGCAGGAAGCAAATCAATATACCCAAAGTTCTGAAATTCTCGTGGTTGGATTCTGAAGGGTTCAGAGGTGTTCGGAAACTACTGCAACACCAGAAACTTCAGAAGTTCCTTGAGCTCAATGGTAGGATTTATCCTGACCTTATTAAAGTTTTCTTCACTAATCTGACATTTGAAGGATCTACACTAAGAACTCAAGTCAAAGGAGTGGAAATAGAAATTACTCCCACTGTCTGGAAAGAGGTTGCTGGACTCAAGGATGAAGGAGTAAAAGTCACCAAAGGGTATACCTCTGATGTGGAAGAATTCAACAAAGTTCAGTACTTTCGCTCTTGTTTGCGAAATAAGCATGACTCTGTGAGTTCTTTCAACACTGGAAAGTTGAAGCTTGAAGAAAGAATCCTTGCATACATCGTGGCCTGGCAGCTTACTCCCAGGGGGAGCAATCATGCAGTACTAAATGAAGGGGATTTGGTATTGATGTATTGTGTTCACCACAGAATAAGAGTAAACTAGGTTTTTGTCATCAAGGACCATATGATCAAAGCAAAAAGGCTAAGTGATTTTAGGTATCCTTATGCAATATTGATTTCTAAATTTTTAACTCATTTTGGTGTTGATTTGGAAGGAGAATTGGCTGAAACTGTTCGCCCCACAAATGAGGTTAATAACTCTGTCCTTCATAAAATGGGATTCATCAAAATTGATGGTGAGTGGATTTCAAAAGAAGAAGCTGGGAGAGAAGAAGAAGTCGAAGAAGAAGAACAAGGGGAAGAAGTTGAAGATACTGGTGTCCCGAGTGCTGCTACAGCAAGACCAACAGACCCTATGGAAGATGTCATGGAAGAGCAGTCTCCATTGGAAGTAATTCCTTATACTCCACAACCTGACCGTGGCACGCCTCTCTCACAATTTGAAAGGACCATGCTACATCAGATGAATGAGTTACAAACAAATCAAAGGAGGCACATGGAGATGACTTTTGCTCTGCAAACTCGTCAGCATCGACTGTATGAAGACTCCATTGCCAGATTTCAGCACATTGATAATCAACTGGAGGATATCTTCAACAGAATTGGTGATCTTCAATTCAATCAGGGTCCCTGGGATGGTGATGAGTGAAGTCTCGCTTTTACATATTTTTAATATATTTCTTTTTCTTGTTTTTGTTTTTGGTACCTACGTGGTACTTCTGGACTGTAATTAAAACACTGTTTGATGAAGTCAAATAGGGGGAGAAGTATTTGCTTATAACTGACACTACACACACACTACAAAATCATATATGTCTCTGTTCTGTTATTATTTGTGCAGGTGCAGTGGTTATTTGTCTCCATCAAATAGGGGGAGATTGAAGCACTTGTTGGATTTGATGAAGACATATAGAGTTTATAGAGTTTAGTTTGTGGGTGTGTAGGTGAATAGGTTATAGGGTTAGAATTTAATCTCTTGATAGTTCAATAAATCTTGTGATAAGCGCCTTGAAATGATGCATCTCATTAAACTTATTTTTCTGCATGAAAAACCAACCTTTAAGCATTAAAAGAACAAGCTGAGTTTCTTAAATCTGTTAAAAAGGATTTCAATCTGTTAAAATCACTTAACATAGGAAGTATTCATATAGTCGAAATTTTAATTGATTGAATCGCAGAATCAACAGGTTAAAATAATCTTAATGATTTTTTTCAATTAAAGGTTGCGCATTTTCAATCTGTTGAAAACAAGATCAATCTGTTGAAACAGAGAGATGTTATTTTTCAAATTAGAGTATATCAGAATTTCAATCTGTTGAAATATTTTTTTCTGTTGAAACAGAGAGCTATCACTTTTTCTAAACTATTTCAATCCATTGAAAACTCGAATCAATCGATTGAATGAAGTTTTAAATAAAATCAATCAATTGAAACGTCATTTTAATCGATTGAAAAGAATTCTGATCGATCACAATTTGATTCTAATCGATCATAACTGGTTCTTATCGGTCATAGAGCTATTCTGATCGATCATAATTGATTTTGACCTGTTATATTATTATTCTGATCGATCATCTGTTACTCTAAATCAGTTTTTAATCAATTTAGACAATCAAGTTCTCTTTTTTATTCTATAAATACAATTTTGATTTGTCTATGGAAACATACAATTTGTGAAAACATTTGAGAGCAATCTTAGAGCTATCATATCCGTGACTTTCTCTGTGCATTCAAAAACTGTTCATATCATAAGGTGCTTTGATCAAGATTGTTGTTCATCAAAGAGAGAAAGTTCTGAGTTAGAATTGCTTCTGGACTTCTATATTGTTAAAGCTACAGTCCAGGTTTATTCTTTTCATATTCTTGTATAAAGTGTGATTGTGTAGATTGGGTGTTGAATCTGCAGTGGTTACAGTAGCTGGATTTGGTTACTGGGTGGTTATTCAAGAGTCTATCTTGTGGGTTTGTGAGATAGTTCTTGGGGTAGATTGGTGTATATCTACTGGTTGTAATTTTCACTTGGAATTAGTGGAACTTGGCAGATTTGTCAAGAACTGGATGTAGCTCTGAGAAAGAGTGAACCAGTATAAACTTTTGTGTTGTATTTCTGCTTTCATCTCTTTTATTTCTTGTCTATACTCTTGTTGTGGTTAAAATCAAATCTACCTAATAGAAGAGTTGAATAAAGATAAATCATTCTTCCCAAAGAAAGTGTGTTTTTTGAAAATGTTTTCTAAAGTTCAATTCACCCCCCTCTTGAACTCAACCATTAATTCTTACAAATCAATCTATGTATAGAGGTATGATAGGTTCACTATTATACTTAACTGCAAGTAGACCTGATATTATGCATTATGTTTGTGTGTGTGCTAGATTTCAAGCATGTCCAAAAGAATCTCATTTAAGCTGCAGTAAAAAGAATTTTAAAATATTTAAAAGGAACTATAGGAAGCTGGTTTATGGTATCCATCTGAAGTTTCTCCTAGTTTAATAGGATATTCTGATGCTGATTATGGTGGATGTAAGATTGATAGAAAGAGTACTAGTGGAACATGTCATATGTTAGGATCATCTTTAGTATTGTGGCATTCTAAGAAACAAGCATGTGTTGCTTTGTCCACAGCTGAAGTCGAATATATTGCGTAGTCGGTATTTGCGTGCCTGAAATCCTATGGATAAAGCAACAACTAGAAGATTATAATATTTTTTATATAATATTCCTTTGATGTGTGATAATACAAGTGCAATCAATCTTACTAAAAATCTAGTAATGCACTCTAGAACTAAGCATATAGAGATTAGACATCATTTCTTAAGAGATCATATTAGTAAGGGAAATTGTAAAAGTGAATATGTTGATACAAAACATCAATTATCAGATATTTTTACTAAACCTCTTCACAAAGATAGATTCTATGATCTTAGAAGAGACTTAGGAATATTAGAAATAGCCTAAATTCTGCTTAACTGATCATTTTTTGCATTTTGTACTATAATAATCGATTATATAGGGATTTAATCGATTATCATGTGTCTAAACCTTAAAAAAATTGATGATCTCTCTGGAATAATCGATTATTTTGGGAAATAATCGATTATCTGCACCAAAATGACCATAATAAGAAAATTCTCTCTGGAATAATCAATTATTTGAAGAAATAATTGATTATCTGCTATTTAATCGATTAACAGCACCAGTTAATCGATTATTCTGTGCACTTGAAGGTTTAATCTATTAACAGAAGCACTTAATCGATTATTCTGCGTCGTTTTTTATAAACTAGCCATTTGTAACGGCTATTTTGGTTCCAACTCTCCTTCAACTAGCCGTTTATGACCGTTAGGATGTTTCTCTATATATAGGAAGGCTCCAATTCACATCTACACACCTCCAAACCTTGAATCAAAGCATTCTACAATCATTCAAGTTCTCTTGTCTCCTCAAAACCTTATTCTTCTCAAAAACTTGTCCAAGCTCTCTTGTTTCCTCTCTTCCTAATCTTAATGGCTTCATCATCTCGTGCAAAGATCCCCACAAGGAGAAGATCCGCTCCTGCTTTTCATCCCCGTCCAAATTCAGTTGAAGGATGGATCTCCGACGATGAAGGATTACATGAATTCTTGACTTTCTGGAAAGAAAGGGGCATTATCACTCCCAAATATATTATTGGTGATCAATTCATCAATAGGGGCTTCAACTTTCCAAATCTTCTCGAGCGGCAAGGTGTCCTTCAATTCATTCAAATGCAAGGTACTTACTACCCAGATTTAGTTAGGGTATTCTATTCACGTTTTAAATATAGAGATCATGTAGCCACTTCTAGAGTCAAGGGTGTGACCATCATCCTTGATGATGATATCTAGGAAAATGTTGCCCACTTTCCTTTAAGGGAGGATGCTATCAATGTTCTTGCAGAGTTAGAAGATTTTGATAGAATTATGGCTTACCTCTCATTTCTCCACAACCCCTCTATGGAAATTGGCCGACTACTATTGGTCGGACCATTAAAGAAAGAAGAACATATGTTGCTGCATCTCATTGTATGGATTCTGTGTCCTAGAGCAACCAATCATTCACAATGTTCATCTATTGATCTTCGCACTATTCATGCCATCATGAATAATGAGCCAATTGATTGGGGTAGTCTTGTCACTATGACCATGCTTAAAGCTAAGCATCATCCAACCTTTAAAATCCCATATGCTCTTCTTATTTCTCGTATCTTAGAATACAAGGGAGTAAATGTTGAAGGAGAGCAAAGGGTCAGGATGATAAATTCAAATTGAATGCTTGACTGCACGCTCACTCAGCTACAAATGGTGCATGTAAATGGAATTTACGTTCACAAAGATGATGCTCCCAACATGGCTGAAGATGCTCAAGATTCTGATGAAGAGATGCCTGCTGTTGAGATTCCTGCTGAAAACATTCATACTATTGGGACATCATCTACTCATACTACATCTTGTCCGTCTATGGAAGATATGCTCTTTGACATGAATCAAAGAATGCAAGAGTTTTTTACTATCTCTCAAGAACAGCATCAGGAAATCATTCGTCGTATCTCGGATGTAAATGATAGGGTTTGTAACTTAGAAGATAGATTTGATGCCCAATTTAATAGTGATGAAAGTGAAGAGTTTTAATCTCTTCAACATATTTTCTTGTTTGTAATTAATTTGATTTATGGAATAAAAATGGTATTTTTGCTTTGTTTGAGGGGGAGATATTTTCTATATTATGCACTTATTGAGGGGGAGCTTTCATTTTTTATCATAATCAAAATAGGGGGAGAAATTATTTAAAGCATCTTATGTTTATTAAATTTAAATGTTGTCTGGTATGTTTAATGTTTTTGTTAGTTGTGACAGATAAAACAGGTTATTACAAAGGGCTTTAAAGGAAATTTTGATCATCATAAAAAAGGGGGAGATTGTTGAACATACAAGGATATGAATGTTGAACATACAAGGATATGAATCTTGTAGATTTTGATGATGATTCAAGAATAAAGGACTTAAAGATTTGAAGACTTATAATGTTATGTAATAACTCTGTTTTTATATTTTTCAGTCTGTAATATTAGAGTCCAATATAGCCAGCACATAGACCACTCTTTAAAAGCTCTAAAAACTCATTTTTATCAAAAAGTTACTGGAATAATCGATTAAACCATAGGATAATCGATTATTACATAAATAAAACCATTTTCAGTATTTTCTCACTGGATTAATCGATTAAATGGCTTGTGAATCGATTAACTAGGCAAAATAATCGATTAAATGGGTTGTTAATCGATTATCTAGCCCTGTATTGCTTTTCTGTGAGAATGGCTCTGGAATAATCGATTAACACTTAAGATAATCGATTATTTGGGTCTGTTATGTGTTTTAAAATTCAAAATTGGACCAAGTTTTGAAAACCCTATTCCCAATTCATCCAGTTTCAAAAATTCCTAATTCCCAAACCCTATTCTCTCTACTTAAGGTTCTCTAAGGCTTTTTACAAAAAGAATAACCTTTTTCATACAAAATTTAAGAGTTGTGACTGCTAGAGAACTGTTTGTAGGGAAGAAAAAGGGGCTTTTGAAAACCTAGTGTGGGCTAGAAGCGATAAGAATCACTGAGTGGGTTTCTTGGTGGATTGTGTGTTGTGTCGTCTCTAGGGAAAATTGTTCTTCATCCTTTGTGGATTCAAAGGAGGTGTTCATCTCTTGTGGACTCAAGAGAGGTGTTTTCTTTATCTTATCTTTTCATTTGTAATCTATTTGTAAAACTGTGATTATAGTGACAGTGTTAATCCTCTGTTTGAGTGATTAACAACTAGACGTAGGGTCATTTGATCCGAACCAGTATAAATCGACTATGTAATCTTTTATCCCTTCTCTATTTACTTTACACAACATTTTAATCGGTGAAATTCGGGAAAAATTTTAAAACCCTAATTTTTGTTTAATAAACCAATTCACCCCCCCTCTTGGTTTTTATCCGTAAACGCAAACATTCCGCTGCGCTATTCTAACACATAATAGCAAGATTTTGTGACTCTGTGATGGCAGTCACCTTTAGTTTCCATTTCCTGTCCAAAGATTTAAGTATTTTCACATTTAATTCGTCAGTATAAAAAATCTTACCTAACCCAATGAAATGGTTGACAATATGAGTAAAACGCTTTTGAACGTCAAATATCATTTCTCCTTGTTGCATTCAAAACGTCTCATATTCTTGAATCAATGAGTTCTTTCTTGCTCTTTTAACATCATCGGTGCCTTCATGGGTTTTTCTGTTTTCTTCTTCAAAGCAAATGAAATTATGTTCCTAGCCCTAACATCTTATTGTGCTTTTCTGTTTTCTTCTCCAGTCCATCTAGAAAATGGTTTAGGTACCTCTTCTCCATTTTTAGTAATTTATGGAATAAAATGACCATTTAAAATAGCATCCCGAACACCCCTGTCAACAGACTCCAAAAATATTTGCATTCTAACTTTTTAAAAGAGATAATTTTGTCCCGCAAAAAGTGGGAGTCTGTTAATAGAAGCACCCTCGGCAAAGGTTTGGTTTTGTCCGACCATTTTCAAAATTTGAATGACTATCAAAGCAAGCTTTGATACCACTTGTTAGAATCGTGTAACAGAATATTCGCATTTAGGAACAAAAACCAAGAGGGGGGGGGGGTGAATTGGTTTCTTATAAAAAATTAGGGTTTTGAAATTTTTTCCAAAATTTCACCGATTAAAATGCTTGTAAAGTAAAGAGATAAGGGAAAGAAGATTACACAGTTGATTTATACTGGTTCGGATCAAAAGACCCTACATCCAGTTGCTAATCACTCTAAAAGAGGAATAATGATGTCACTATAATCACAGTTTACAACAGATTACAAATTGAAAGAGATAAGGATTAGAAAACACCTCTCTTGAGTCACACAAGAGATGAACACCTCCTTTGAATCCACAAAGGATGAACAACAGCTTTTCCTAGAGACGGCACAACACACAATCCACTAAGAGTCCTACTTAGTGATTCTTATCGCTTCTAGCCCACACTAAGTTTCAAAAGCCCCTTTTTCTTTCCTACGAAGTCTCTAGTAATCACAACTCTTAACTTTTGTATGAAAAATGTTTGTTTTTTTATAGAGAGCCTTAGAGAACCTTAAGTAGAGAGAATAGGGTTTGGGAAATAAAGGTTTTCAAATTTTGAAGCATTGGAAAAAGATTTCTTGAAAATTGATCCAAATTTGAAATTCAAAACTCATAACAGACGTAGATCATCGATTATCTTAAGTGATAATCGATTATTACAGAGCCATTTTCGCAGAGGAGTAAAACAGGACCAGGATAATCAATTATTTGGCTTGATAATCGATTATTCCAGAACTTTCAAACTAGGATAATCGATTATTTCAGCAAGGTTTTCAGAAAACAGGTTTCAAAGCATGATAATTGATTATCCTGAGTGATAATCGATTATTACAGAGTGGTTTTGATAAAAATGAACTTTTAGAGGATGAACTATGTGCTGACTATCTTGGACTCTGACTCAAAAGTATAAAATAGAGTTATTACAAGTAAATACAAATGCTTATAAGTCTTCAAGACTTCAAGTTGTTTACTCTAGAATCATCATCAAAACCTTCAAGCATCATACTCATGTATAGTCAACACTAATAACCATACAAGAGTTGTTTGTTACTCAGATGCTGATTGGGCAGGATCTCCTTCAGATAGAAGATCTACATCTGGATATTGTGTCTCCATTAGTGGTAACTTGATCTCATGGAAAAGTAAGAAGCAAAGTGTTGTGGCAAGATCTAGTGCAAAAGTAGAATATAGAGTTATGGTCTCAACTACCTATGAACTTGTTTAATTCAAGCAATTGCTTAGAGAGTTACAATTTGGATATGTCACTAAAATGATACTTGTGTGTGACAATCAGGCTACTCTTCATATTAGTTCAAATTCTGTCTTTCATGAGAGGACCAAACACATTGAGATTGACTGTCATTTCATTCGAGAAAAGATTATGTCTGGAGACATCAAGACTGAGTTTGTTAACTCAAGTGATCAGTTAGCAGATATTTTCACTAAGTCTTTACGGGAGCCTAGAATTGATTATATTTGTAACAAGCTTGACACATACGATTTGTATGCTCCAGCTTGAGGGGGAGTGTTATATATTGTTTAGATATTGTTTGATATTGTTAAGATATTGTTAGATATTTGTTAACCACAATATCAAACAATATCTTCTATTTATTTTGTTTACTTTCAGTTACTCTTTTAGTTGTACCTCTCTCTATTATAAATAGATTACCTTATGTGTGGTTTATACACAAGGGAGATTAATCTCAAACTCTATTTTCTCTATATTTAACAGCCAATAATGCCGCCTTTGGTGCTTTTCCATCTGACCCTATTACTACCAATGTCTCCAACCTTCACGAGATCTCACAGCCAATGCCTAAATTTACTAAAGAGTATTATCATGACATTTTAACTCTTTTTGCAATAATCCAAATCTCTTGTGCATACAACAACTTTGGTGTTCACCCCTTCTGTTAATTCTTCCTCCACTCTTCCTAAAAATCCTTCTGTTCTTTATTGAGTTATTGGCAAGCGTACCAAAATTATCAATCGCAGTATAGTATTTCAATTAAATAAAATTTGATCCCACGACAAACAGTTTCAATGGAAATTCCCATCTATATGCTTACTAAGTGGATTAAAACAAATTGGGTTTTGCATAAAGAGTTGAATTGAAAATAAATGGAAAAGAACTGTAAATTATTGAGAAAAGATCAATTAAAGGCACTTAGGATTGACTTCCTTCCTTATTCCTTATCCCTATTTTGCAATGGCTATGTCAATTACGCACATCAATTAACCTAACAATGTTGATGTCACCTACTCAAATCATCCATGTTGATTTCTCACACATGAAATTCATAAGAAAACCTAATAAATTTTGATTTCGCACACAATTAAGAGATTTTCCAGCATTAGGGTTAGGGTGTTAAGCAATTGATACATTCATTCCATTCCTCGAAATTAACGTAACAAATATTCTTACCGTGATCTAGGGTTCAAGATATATTTTTCAATCATACCCCAAACATCAAGAATAAATCATTCCAAAGCACAGAAGATAGGAATAACAACATCAAAACATAGATTAATATCTCAAAATATCACCATGATACAAAAGAGTTCAAAGGAAGTGCACCGAATCTCAAGATAATAAAGTTAGTCACTCATGTTGGCCATTACAATGCTCCAAATGTGGAAGAAGTGAAAGATTGATGAAGATTGGACGAAACCCTAGCAGTAGTCGCGCCTCTTCTCCCCAAAATTGTTTTTTTTTTCTTAAAACACATCTTATCTTTTTATAGGAAAATTTGGGTCTCGCGTCTTTCGCTCAAGCGACAACACTCGCTCAAGCGAAAGTTCCCTATTTTCGCTCAAGTGACAATTTGCTCGCTTGAGCGAGTGAGCTCTAAAGAAGAATAACTAACATTCACTTAAGCGAATTTACTGGCACTTGAGCGATTGACTTCCAGAGAAGAATAACTGATATTCGTTCAAACGAGAGTCTATCTCGCTCAAGCGACTTCCATGCTAAAAATCTTCTTCCTCCTTTCAGTTTTGCTCCAATTATGTTGACAATTATGCTCCTTACTCTTGTATCAAGGTATTTTCAAATTCATCCTACATTGGGAGAAAAATATATTAGAATTAACATAAGTTAAGTTATTTCATAACAATTCAAAACATAATTATATCAACTTTTTATCACTTAACAACTCCCCCAAACCTAGAATCTTACTTGTCCCAAGCAAAGTCTAGGGCCCAAACTCATGGACTTTACACCCCTTTGCCCATTCCTACTTCGTCTTGGGTAGACATATCCATGGATTTTGTACTTGGGCTTCCAAGGACAAAGCGAGGAATGGATTTCATCTTCGTGGTAGTGGATCGATTTTCAAAAATGACCCATTTTATTCCCTGCCACAAGACGGACGATGCATGCCTAGTTGCAAATCTCTTCTTTAGAGAAGTTGTTAAATTGCATGGGATACCTAGGACAATTGTATCTGATAGAGATACTAAGTTCTTGAGTCACTTTTGGAAGACATTATGGGGAAAACTTGGAACTAAACTCCTTTTTTCGACTACTTGTCACCCCCAAAAAGATGGTCAAACAGAAGTAGTGAATAGAACTTTGTCTCAACTATTAAGATGCATGACTTCTAGGAACCCTAGAGAGTGGGAGAACATAATTCGCCATGTAGAGTTTGCATATAACTAGGTGGTTCATTTCACTACCTCCCACTCTTATTTTGAGGTCGTTTATGGGTTTAATCCCTTAACACCTTTAGACCTCCTTCCTGAAAGTGATGAAGATCTTATTGAAATACTTTGGCAAAGATCTCATTGAATTGATGAAGTAAAAAGAAACTTTGCAGTGGACAAAAGTCACTAAGATAAAAGAATAGTAGATTTAGTGTATCTTCAGCTATGCTTAGGTATAATCATTTTATCTTTTCTGCTGCATGAGGTTTCTTCACTTAAAAGATTTTGCAAAATGCCTCTAAAAATGTTTTTAACAATTAAAAACAAAGTATTTTGACAAAAGCTTTCTTAAAGAAGTTTTTAACTGATACAGTTTTGAAATAAACGATTAAAATTACTTAGAATGTTCAGAGAAGTGTTTTTATAGTATTTTAATCGATACAACTTGATTTTAATCGATCAAAACCACTTGGAGTTCAGGATGATCGATCAGAATACAATTATAACCGATCAGAATCAGATATGATCAATCAGAATTGAATTATGACTGATCAGAATCAGTTATGATCGATCAGAATCGAGTTATGACCGATCAGAACTTTTTCAATCGATTAAATCTCGTTTCAATCGATTAAAACAACTTAGAAAATTTCTACACAGCGTTTTAATCAATTAAAACTTATTTTTATCAGTTAAAATAACTTGAAAAGTTTTACAAGAAAGTTTTGCGGTATTTCGATCGATTGAATCGTGAAACAATCGATTAAATCAACTTAGAAGATTTTTTGTAAAGTGTTTTAATTGATATAAACGTTGTCGTATCAGTTAAAACAAATCTGTTAAAGAATCAAGAACGTATTAATGGATTAAAAGAAGTTTTAACATATTTAAAGCTGCACTTTTAACATATTAAAAGAATCTTTTAACAGATTAATTAAACCAGCGAGTTTTGAAAATCTTCTATAAAAACGAGTTTGGCTTAAACTTTTTAAACATACATTGAACATCGGTTTTACACATCCTTGAGCAATCAATCAAGCAAACTTTAGCACTCTTTTCAAGAAAGATTCGCATCAGTTTTTAAGAAGTTCTTTGAAAATCTTTCTTGAGGCAACTTGATTTTTTCTTGAAGAAGAAACACTTACAGCAGAATTGCATAAACTGGTTTGAGCATTCTAGTTTCTTCTTTCTCATTTCTTTACATTCTTTTTGTATTCTTTGGTGCCTGGAATTTGGGCACTAGTTTCTCTGCAGCTGGAATTTGGTTGTAGAGGTTGTCAAGAACTGGAATTTGGTTCTTGGTGAAAGGTTAGGTGTTGGTGCCTGGAATTTGGGCACTGGTTTCTCTGCAACTGGAACTTGGTTGTAGAGGTTATCAAGAACTGAAATTTGGTTCTTGGTGAGAGGTTGAGTGCAGGAACTGGAATTTGGTTCTTGTGGTAGATTAAGTGTAAGATTGTAAATCTGTAAAACATTTGATCTAGTGGAACCCAGCTGGGATTTGGCTGGAGACTGGACGTAGCCCTGGTATTGGGTGAACCAGTATAAAACACCGGTGATATCTTTCTTAACCTTTCTCTATTTTAATTCTGTCACTGCATTTATATTGATTGATTGCTTTGTAATTCAAGAACAGATCTGGATTTTAATTTTTGAATTAGATAATCTGTTATTTGTGAAAAACTTTTAAAGATCAATTCACCCCCCTCTTGATCTCAGCCTACTTTTCTAACACTTCCTCTACCTACCCATGAATCTTGGAATAGCCAAGATGGTCTAGAAAAATCTAAGATCATTAAGGACCTGCATGCCCAAATTAGAGCCAACATCGAGAGGAAAGTTGGTCAGTATAGCAAGCATGCCAATAAGGGAAGGAAGGAAGTCATCTTCCAACCTGGAGATTGGGTATGGCTTCACTTGATAAAGGAGCAGTTCCCGACTCAAAGGAAGTTCAAACTTAATCCCCGAGGTGACGGACCTTTCCAAATAGTTAGGAAAATAAACAACAATGCATATGAGTTATATCTACCAGCCGAATATAACATTAGTAACTTTTTTAATGTTGATGATCTTACTCCTTTTGATGCAAGTTTTGCAAATTCGTGGACGAATTCTCTCCAAGGAGGAGAGGATGATGAGTCCCTAGTTGCCCCGGAGGCGGGAGAGGTCATCCCTAGGAGGATTACTAGAAGCATGACTAGAAGAGAGGTCTCCTCTTCACCTTCCATTTTGAATTTACTTAGTATTTTTACTTAGTATTTTCTTTTTCTATGTTTTTCACTTATTTTCGCTTTCCTTTTGTAAGCTCACTTTTTGCACCTCCTTTTTGAAGAATACCACCTTTTTTGGTGGAAAAGAAGCCTTGGATCCATAGGATACATGCATGAGCAGCCCAACGGTGTAGGACACTCCTTTTTCATGTCCTACACCCCTTTTTGAAGAGGAAGAAGCTTAGGATGCGGGATTGGTTGGCTTGGGACAACTTAAAAGGAAGCACACCTCTTTTTTCATGTTCTCCACACCCTTAGAGGTATTTTTGGTGGGCTAGAACGAATTTAACATATTTGGACCATGGGGACTCTAGCCTTTAGGTTTAGGTTAAGTTTATGTCTCCTTTTATAATTCCATCTAGGTCCCTCCCCCAAAAGCCTATAAATAGAAGGCTTCCCCTCATGTAATTAGGTTGAACATTTTATGACAAGTTTGTGAGGTTTCTTAGAGTGTTTCATCTCTTTGAGTGTCTTATCTTGAACATTGGTTCAAGTGGCGGCAACCACCACTTATCTAGGGTGGCTCATCCCTAAGTGGCATGCCAACACTCCACCACCACCGTAATTCTCTTCTCTTCCTCTTTTCTTCTTTATTTCTTCACTCAATTTATTTATCCATGGGGCTGGTCCATTTTTCCAGCCCTTGTCTTTATTCTTTTCTAGTTTCATTCTATCTCTTCCTCCGTCCATAATCCTTGGAAATGAACTTTCACATCTAGATAGGCAACTATCTTAATGTCCAGTGGGAATTTTCCTTAGGGTTTGCTTACTTTATTGCTTAAAATTCTGCACTTTATCTTCTTAAAATTTTGCACCTTACTTTATTTTACACCAGGTCTCCTCTAGTTAAAATTTCATTGTTGTCATCTTCTTCTACCATCGTGTATATGTCGATCATCGTTCGCACATCAACCACTGTCCAACATTCTCTAGTGACCATCGGATCTGGACCGTCTCCTCAAGTGATGGCCACCCCTATTGGTTTGATACCGTGATTCTCTTTCACGTGCGTGTGGTTCACGCGCCATCTGTGGGTGTCTTCGGACTTCTCTGATCCTCTTCCGACCTTGAGTTCTCTATTCCAACAAGATTGAAGGTCTCTACGCGTGTCTTACCTTCGTTGGAACCATTTAAGCTACTCCTAATGTTTTTCCTCCATTTGAAAATCTTCTTAGTCTCAGTAATGTCCAACAAAATGTCTTCTGGACCCTTTGTGTCCTTCTCTAGGACTCCTTCCATTACATCCAAAAAACTAAATGGGAAAAATTGTCTCTCTTGGTCTACCTTAGTTGAAATGTGGTTCTTGGCCAAGGTGTTCATAATCACCTTGAAAAAGATGAGACTTTTGTACCATTTGATAAAACTCAAAAATGGAAGCAAACTGACTTAGAGCTTTGTACCTTACTATGATAATCACTAGGACCAAAGTTACAAGGTACCCTTAGAGCAATTAAAACAGGTAACTCTGTTTGGAAAAAGACTTAGAATATTTTGTAAAAGATATCCAACACCTCTACGATTCTGCAAATTGGCTTGTTTCTCTTAAACAATCAGATCATGAAATGATGTCCTTCATGAGTAAAGATGTTCCTAGAGGATGATTCATTAGAAAAGACAAAGAACAAATTAGATAGGTTTTATATGGTAATTATTCTTCATGCCATACATCATGACTTTAAACATGTCAGAGATAAGCTTTTAACTGGAGAAGAGGTGCCCTCCATAGATAACTTGACAATTAGGCTTCTTCTGGTTCCTTCAATTCAAAATAGGAATGTCCAAGAACCTATGGAATCTTATGTTATGATCTCTGCTTGTGGAAGAGGAGGACGTAATGCTAGAGGAGGACGGGGTGGTTGGGGACACCATCAATGTACAAGAGAATTGTTTTGCACTTCATGATTTTTCCAACAAGACAGTCAATATCTCTAAGGCTGAAGTTGTTGATCCCAAGTTCTCTGATGAAGAGTATCAAGAATATTTGAGGTTGAAATCCAATAACTTAGCATGATTATCAAGTTTCAATCCATCATTAGTTTGCATTTCACAATCTGTAGAAAGTCAAAATTCATGGATAATAAACCTAGGTGCTTCTGATCACATTTCTAGTAATGCATCCTTGTTCTCATCCCTTCCCTTTCCCAAGAATCCTCATTCCATTACCTTAGCCAATGGTTCTAAAGCTCCTTCCAAAGGAGTGGGTCAAGTTTCCATTTCACTTTTTTAAAATTTAAAATTTGTTTTGTTTATACCTTCTTGTCCTTTTAATCTTATTCCATTAAGCCAATTAACCAAGTTTTTAAATTATTCAATAATCTTTTATGTCAATTCTTTTGTTATACAGGAACATGGTACTAGACGACTGATTAGAGAAGGATATGAATCTAGATGTTTATACTATTTGGAGCTAGCCCACTTGTGTTCTATTTTGCATCTCAAAACTCCAACTGTTACATGATTGTTTGAATCATCCCAAATTTCAAAATTGAAAAAATTGGTTCCTGAACTTAGTAGTCTCCAAATATTGGAATGTGAGTCATGTTAATTAGGCAAACATGTTAGATCATTTATTCTAAAGAAATCTGAGTCTAGATGTAATTCTATTTTTTTCTATTCATTCTAATACTTTGGGGCTCAATCATGTCTTATGTTTTGGTTTTAGATATTTTATTACTTTCATTTATGAATATTCTAGACGTATGTGGATTTATCTCATGAAATATCATTTAGAATTGTTGCTTATCTTTACATCCTTCTTGAATGAAATCAAAAATCAATTTAGCTCACCTCTGATGATGCCAAGCCATTATTGTTGTAATACAGGCTCTTGATCATAATCACACATGAGACTTGGTACCCTTCCACCTAGAAAGAAAACAGTGGGATTTCGTT
The DNA here is from genome assembly GCA_963425845.1 of Sphenostylis stenocarpa. Classification (NCBI taxonomy): domain Eukaryota; kingdom Viridiplantae; phylum Streptophyta; class Magnoliopsida; order Fabales; family Fabaceae; genus Sphenostylis; species Sphenostylis stenocarpa. The sequence goes on along the minus strand of OY731402.1, from coordinate 38,754,156 downwards.
GGGTTTATGTTATTAAAGTTAACTAAAATGGTGAAGTTGGTTATCTCAAGACACACTTAGTTGTTAAAGGATACACTCTAATTCATGACCTTGATTATAGCGATACTTTTTCTCTAATGGCCAGAATGACTATTATTAATTTATTCTTTGTCATGGTAGTTATTCGTCATTGACTACTTCATTAGTTGGATATAAAAAATGTCTTTTTTTTCATGACGATCTTGAAGAGAAGATCTATATGGAGCAACCTCCTGAATTTGTTGTTCACGAGGAGTCAGACTTGGTTTGTAAGCTATGTCGCTCCCTATATCATCTTAAACAATCTCCCTGAGCTTGGTTTAGGAAATTAAGCCACATTGTGCAAGCTTTTGAGCTGAAACAAAGTGAACCAAATAATTTAGTATTTCATTGTCATACTTCTCTTGATAAATGTGTTTACTTAAGAGTATGTTGATGATATAGTTATTACGTATAGTGATGCTGCTAGAATATCTCAACTACAAGAACACTTGTGAAATCATTTTCAACCAAAGACCTTAGGATTAAATACTTCTCAGGAATTGAAGTAGCTTAATCAAGAGAAGGCGTTGTGATATCTCAAATGAATTATGCACTAGATATTTTAAGAGAGACATGTATGATTAATTGTAGACTAGAAACACTCCTACATATCCAAATAAAGAACTAATGACAGAACAAGGTGAATCATTCTCTCATCCAAAAAGTTACAAAAGACTAGTTGGAAAACTTATCTATCTTACAATTTATATACCTAATTTGTCTTTCCCAATTGGTGTTGTTTGAAAGTGATGAAGATCTTATTGAATTACCTTGGCAAAGATCTTGTTGATTTGATGAAGTCAAAGGCTACTTTGTGGCAGTCAAAGGTCACTTAGATAAAAGGGTAGTGGGATTAGTGAGTCTGCATCTTTGCTTAGGTATAATCATTTGTATCTCTCTGCTGCATGAGGTTTCTTCATTTAAAAGATTTTGCAAATGCCTCTAAAAAATGTTTAAACGGTTAAAAACAAAGTATTTTGATAAAAGGTTTTTTAATTAGCTATTTTAACTAATAGCATATAAGCTTTATCAACTAAAATGTTCTTAACACTTTTGTAACAGGTTTTTAAGCGATATGTTTTCGAAATAATCGATTGTTTTCATTAGAAGGATTTTTGAAAACCTTATCGCGATATTTTAAGCGATATAGAATTGATATAATCGATTAAAATGACTTAGAATATTTTGAAAAGTGTTCTAGCAGAATTTTAATCGATACAAACTCGAAATAATCGATTGAAATAACTTGAAGTGTTTTGAAAGTTGTTTTGTCGGTATTTTTAATCGATACAAATGCGAAATAATCGATTAAAACAACTAAGAGGTTTTTCCAGAATGTTTTAATCGATTAAAACAAGCTTGCTATCGGTTAAAATAACTTAGAAAGTTTTATGAAATCTTTTGGCAGAATTATAATCGATTAAAATGTGTTTCAATCGATTAAAATAACTAAGTGAACTTTTTTTCAAAGTGTTTTAATCGATTAAAACAGATTGTTATCAGTTAAAATCACTTAGAAAAGTTTATAAGAATGTTTTGCAGTATTTTAATCGATTGAAAGACGAAACAATCGATTAAAACAGATTTGGAAGATTTTTTACAAAGAGTTTTAATTGATATAAGCGGTGTCATTATCAGTTAAAACAAATCTGGAAAATAATCAAGAACTTTTTAACAGATTAAAAGAAGTTTTACGATTAAAACAAGACTTTTAACAGATTAAAAGATTATTTTAACAGAATTAAATAAACTACAGTTTTGAAAATCTTCTATATAAACAGAGTTGCTTGAACTTTTTAAAACACATCTTTTAGCTTAATCAATCAAGCAATCATAAGTGCTACTTTCAAGAGAGAATCGCGCTAGTTTTGTGAAGTTCATAGAAGTTCTTTCTTGAGGAAAAATTTGCATTCTTTTGGAGAAGAAACTCATACTAGCAGAGCTGCGATAAATCCGGTTTGAGCGTTCTAGTTTCTTCTATTTGTTTCTTTACTTTCTTATCTTGTATCGTGGGTGCCTGGAATTGTGGGCACTCTTGGTTTTCGTAGCGTTGGAATTTGGCTGCAGGGGTTGTTCAAGGACGGAATTTGGTTCTTGGTGAAGGTTTAGGTGCAGGGAACTAGAATTTTGGTTCTTGTGGTAGATTGAGTGTGAGATTAAAGTTGTAATCAGTAAAGCGTTCAATCTAGTGGAACCCAGTGGAATTTGGCTGAAAGCTGGACGTAGCCTCGGGATTGGGTGAACCAAGTATAAATCTTGGTTGTATCTTTCTAAAGCCTTTCTCTCATTTAATTCTGCATCACTGCCTTTATTTTGATTGCTTGTTGTGTGTGATTCAAGAACTGGTCAGAATTCTTAATCTTTGAAATAGATAATCTGTTAATTGCATAAATCTTTCAAAGATCAATTCACCCCTCTCTTGATCTCAGCCTACATTTCTAACATTGTTAGCCATTTCATACATGATCCTTGCATTGACCATTGAAATGCCATTATCCGTAACTTAAGGTATCTAAAAAAGACTCCAGGACAGGGTTTTTAATATGAAGATAAATGTAACACTCAAATATTTGCGTATTGTGATGTTAATTAGGTTGGATCCCCTTCTCACAGACACTCTGCTACCAGATATTGTATTTCCTAGAAAAGAAAGAAACTGAATGTAGTGGTCCGATTAACTGCCAAAGTTGAATATAGGACAATGACATTGCTCACTTACGAACTAATGTGAGTGCAACAATTCCTTTAAGAGCTCAAATTCTGTGAGATTCAGATCATGAAAATGTATTGTGATAATCAAGTTGCACTTCACATTGCCTCTAATCCAATATTTTATGAAAGAACAAAACACATTGAGATTGACTGCCATTTCGTTCAAAAAAAGTTGGTGATTAAGGAAATTTGTATGGAGTTTATTGGATCTAATGATCTATTTGCATATATGTTAACAAAATCATTAAGGGGTCCTCAGATTGAGTTCATTTGTTTTCAAGTTTGGTACATATAATTTGTATGCTCCAGGTTGAGGGGAAGTGTTAGAATTATTAACCTATGATTTCTAGATTAGTATTAGTCCCTTGACTTTTCATCTACTCATTGTATCCATACTTTATCACTATAAATAAATCAATCATACGAGGGGCGTGATTAAACCCTCTAAAGCATATATTTCCTTCTTTTTTACTCTTAAGTGTTTCACCCTTATAAAGTTTTTAAATAGAAAATAAAAAAAAATAATGAATATCAATTTGCAAAATTAGTCACATTTAAAATCAATATTACAAACACACCCAAAATTTCAAAAATAAAAATAAAAATAAAAATGGTACAAAACTTAATTCACACCCAAATGAAGAAAATACTTGCTATCACATAAATTATTGTCATAATGCATTAACATTAAATTCCTCTGGCCAACCTAGATCCATAAGCCATTTAACACTACATATAAGAAACTCATCTCAAAATAATAAAAACATTTAGTAAAACAAAATTTGATATATTTAATTTATTTTTGTTAGAGTTTCTTCTCACATTTTATTTTACACTTTACACATTATAAATTCCTAGTTAATAAGCTTTAAAACTAAACAAACAAATATGCAGGCTATGCAATCAACAGACAAGACACCTCTCTAGAAAGTCTAACAAGTCAAACTTCAATATAACACAACCTCATAGAACAATCTTGTAACAAAGGAAAAGTGAAGGCAATAGAAAGTTATATAACTTCTTTTGCACGACAATAAGGAGAAATGCAATGGTAAGTAAGGTCAATGGTGAGTACTAATGACAATGAGAGTCTTGAAATCAAGGAGTCACGATAAAAACGAGGCATGACAAAGATTAGATATGGCATTAAAGTAAACAAAACAAAAATATGAGATGTCGGACACAACATCACTTAGAGGAAGATAAAATTCTAATAATAAGAAGCACAATAGAGATTAGTGATAATAGGGTTTTACCTAACTTTCGAGCGTGGAAAATGAAGATTTAAAATGTTAGAAAAAAATTGTGTGTAAAGATTTTTTTTTTTTTTTATCTATAAAGATATTGCATATTCTTGAATAAATGTGAATGGATAGAAGATTAGATGGGTATTCCTAGCAACTAACTTTTTACTTTTAATGTTGATTTTGATTTATTATCTTTGATAGTTTAATTTAGCTATCGTAAGAAAAAGCTTAATCCTGAATACCGATCCTTTGAGTTATTTTATTATTGTACTTGCTAATAGTACTGAATTCTAAGATATGATAATTGGTAACATAATTATTCGTACATTTTTAATGACATGAAAAATTATAAACAAAACTAGATAAAATACAAAAAAGATATGACGTATGATATATTTAATAACTAATGAAATGAAAAATATTTCTAACATTTCTTAAAAGAATTTTTCATTTCAACTTATGATACTAATGTGAAATAAAAATATCGTAACTTATATATCATATCAATAAATTATAATTATTTATATAAAATAAATTATAACATATGAAATATTAACGTAAATGCTAAATTTTACTTTTAATTTTAAATTTTAATAACTTTAAATAGATAAAAAAATTGTTATAAGTTTTAAAGTTTTGAGACGATATTCAATCAAGATAATAATGTCACTACTACAGAAAACACTTACTACGACAGTATCCAACATCGGTTTTTATGAAGACCGAGCGTTGTACAAGACGCTAGTGGCAAACTTGTAATTAAGAAACAATATTTAACGCTTCGGTTATAAAAAATCCGACGTAGTAACGGACAAATAACGCCTGTTAGATGACAAAAACATTAAATGTTTAAATTTAACGCTCTGCTATGTATAACCGACGTTGAAATCCCAAAATCAACGCTCGGCTCCATGATTTACCCGACGCCGAAAGCATTATCCACGCCGGGTTTTTTAATAACCGAGCGTTGAATGTCCTATGATACCTAGACTCCAAGCGCCGCAGTTGTTCTTCTGCTTCTTCTTCGTGCCCACATACCTCCCCCTCCCTTGCATCCTCACCTTAGTGCCGTAATCGTCACCTCGGTTCGCTATGGTCCGCATGCCTGCTCGCTCCTTCACCGCTGGTGCTTCTGCTTCGCCTGCTTCAGCCCTTATCGTCGCCCACGTCGCGCTCTTACGCGCGCGTACCTCCGTTGTTGCAAGGTGTGTGTGGTAGCCCTCGCTTTCCCTAAGGAAACCCCTTCTCATCGATGTTAGATTAAGTGGTATGGATGATTTACAACATGCATTTAACATAAATATGGATTATTTAGAGCATTTCCTGCATATGAACAGTGGAAAGATGATGGATGATTTTGTATGGTTTGATTTGATCTAGGTTCCTTTAGGCTTTGGAAGTTTGTTTTCGGTTTCGAAGTGGTATATACTCTTTCATGTAGATGCACACGTTCGAAGTGCTAAACCTTTTCTAATAAACCTTCAATATCTAGGCAAGCCCTTTTGTGTAGTTAGATGGATCAAACTTGGGTCAATGCAAGTCGCATGTCAAAAGAGTATGAGAATGGAGTTGACTCCTTTTTGAAATTTGCCGAAAAAAATGCTCCCAAAATGAATGGAAAAATATATTGCCCATGCGTTAATTGTGTAAATGGCAGAGTACAAGATATGGACACAACGCGGGAACATCTTATTTGCAATGGGATGATGAAGAATTACACCATATGGACATGGCACGGTGAAGTGGTTGATATTCCAACAGTATCACAAACTATTGAGGATGATGTAACCTGCGAAGATCGAATAGAGGACATGCTTTGTGATGTGGGTCAAGAGAGCTTTCTTGAAGCACATGCATCTATATATGATACATTGAGGACCGATTCAGAGACACCTTTGTATCCCAGATGTACAACTTTCACACAATTGTCATCTATGTTAAGATTGGTCAATCTAAAAGCAAAATTTGGTTGGAGTGATACAAGTTTTAATGAATTACTCCAACTTTTGAAGGAGATGCTCCCAGACAATAACACCTTGTCGGACCGTATGTATGAAGCGAAGAAGATACTTTGTCCGATGGGTTTAGAATATAGGAAGATACATGCTTGCCCTAATGATTGTGTGTTATACAGGAAAGAATTCTCTTCTTTAGACCAATGTCCAACATGTGGTGTATCACGTTACAAAGCGAACGACGATGATGATTGTAGTCAGGAGAGTGATAAAAAATGTCCTCCTGCAAAAGTTTTATGGTATCTTCCAATAATTCCAAGATTTAGGCGGTTGTATGCTCACGAAGATGCCGAAAATTTAATTTGGCATTCAAAGAGAAAAACATGTGATGGGCAAATGCGACATCCATCTGACTCTCCCCAATGGAAGAATTTTGACCGTCTATTTCCAAGTTTTGGTAGTGATGCAAGAAACCTTAGACTTGGATTAGCAACAGATGGGATGAATCCTTTTGGAAATTTAAGTAGTAACCATAGTTCATGGCCCGTTTTATTGATGATTTACAATCTTCCACCATGGTTATGCATGAAGCGCAAATATGTCATGTTGTGTATGATGATTGCAGGTCCAAGACAGCCAGGAAATGACATAGATGTGTATTTGAGTCCTTTGATAGAAGACTTAACACTATTATGGGAGGAAGGAGTAGATGCATTTGATGGGTATCAGCAAGCGTAGGTTCAAGTTGCATGCAATGTTATTTTGTACCATTAATGACTTCCCTGCCTATGGAAACTTGAGTGGGTATAAGTGTTAAGGGGCATTATGCTTGTCCTATTTGTGAAGAAGAGACCAGTTATCTACAATTGAAACATGGAAAGAAGACAGTTTATAACGAGCACAGTAAAATTTCTCCCGCATGACCATCCATACCGTAGACTGAAGAAAGCTTTTAATGACATACAGGAGGATGAAATTGCCAAAGAACCATTGACTGGTTTACAAGTTTACGATCGAGTGAAGAACATAAGCATTACATTTGGAAAGACCCAAAAAAGGTCTTCTGACAAGAACATGTGGAAGAAGAGATCAATTTTCTTTGATCTTCCATATTGGAGCTGTCGCCGCCGTAAAAAACGAGGGCGGTCGGAGCGACGCGATGGTTTCGACCCTTCTTGATTTTTGCATTTTTATTGGTGGTTACAACGCCTTTAGGTTGTCCGATAACCGGGCTGAACCTAGGGGCGAGGTTTTCGAAATGGCGCTCTTGGATTGTCCGATAACCGGGCTAATCCAAAAGCTAGTTTTGAAAGGTTCTGTGGAGTCGCCACCGATGTTTTTACCGGAAACATCGGAAAAGGAGTTAAAAGGCGTTGGTTTTCGAAAAACCAACTTTGGTCATTAGAACCAGAGTTGGGTAAGGGAGTTAGTTACGTGTAAAGGAAGTGTTAGTTCCTTTACGACACCCCTTTCGGGTTCCCTATGACAGGCCAGCTATTAAAAACATCTAAACCGGTGAAAATTACGCTTTTACCCTTTTATTTTGCGGAATTTAAAATTATGACTACATGGCCCTAATATTTATTGCATAATTTAAAATTAAAGCGGTAAAAGTAGAGAGGGAGAATATAAACCTCCGAAGCAAGCTTTCTATTTAATTCTTTAAAAAATAGGGTGCTTTGTGGCAGCCCTTCACTCTACAGCGTCGGGAAACCTCTCGGAACGCTCAAAAACACTCTAAAGACACTCAGAAGCTCCGGAAATGCGTCGGAGGGATTCTAGAGAGAGAAACTTAAGTGATTTCTAGAGAGAAGGAGGAGAAACTGTGTGGAAATGAGGGAATGGCGCCCCCTATTTATAGGTTTTCGTGCCTGACAGGTCGAGACTGCCATCTCGTCTGACAGGGTCGAGACCGCCGTCTCGTCAATCGGGACCGCCGTCTCGTCTTGCCAAAGTGGCGAGACCACCATCTCGCCCTCGCAGTGGCGAGACCTGCCATCTCTGCAGTCAAGACGCCGCGGTCTCGCCATTCGCAGTGGCGAGACCGCGTCTCGCTGATCGAGACGACGCTGCGCCGCTCTCTGCGTAGGCGAGCGGCGGCCTCGTCCCAAAAGGCGAGAAACCTTATTCTTGTGCAAAAAATCCCTCCTATTCTAGTATGGGGCCTAGTAGTCTCTCCTAGTGGCTTCTTAGGCTTCGTCCATCTTCGAAAAGGAGGTCTTCTGCTCTTATTTGGAGGCGGGGCAAGATTTGGGGTCTACAGGAGCCATTTAGAAGTACGACATTGTATTGATGTTATGCATGTGGAGAAGAATGTATGTGATAGTCTCATTGGCACATTGTTAAACATTCAAGGAAAGTCAAAGGATGGGATCAAAGCACGTCAAGACCTTTGTGAGATGGGAATACGTCCTGAATTACATCCAAGGCCTGAAGGCAATAGAACATATCTACCACCAGCATGTCACACCTTGTCAAAGAAGGAGAAAAGTAGTTTATGTCATTGTCGTCAAAGTATTAAAGTGCCACAAGGATACTCTTCAAATATTAAGAGTCTTGTATCCATGAAAGATCTGAAGTTAGTAGGATTAAAGTCCCATGATTGTCACGTTTTGATGCAACAATTGTTACCCGTGGCTATACGTAACATATTGCCTAAGAATGTTAGACATGCCATTATGCGACTATGTTTTTTCTTCAATTCTATTTGTGCCATGGTTATCGATGAAAAATCACTAGATGAGTTGGAAAATGAGGTTGCGGTTGTGCTATGTCAATTGGAGATGTATTTTCCTCCATCATTCTTTGATATAATGATTCACTTAATATTTCATGTTGTGAGGGGAGATACGAATTTGTGGGCTGGTTTATTTGAGGTGGATGTACCCAATTGAGCGATACATGAAGATCTTCAAAGGGTATTCTAAAAATCCATACGCACCTGAAGCTTCAATTGTTGAGCTGTATATTGCGAAGATGCCATAGAATTTTGTATAGCATTACTTGGCAAGAGTCGTAGCTGTGGGTTTACCTACAAATCGTCATTGATGATAGGCTAAATGGTAAGGGAACTCGTGGTATTAGAATTCAAACAAAAGATCATGTCGAGTTGAGCACCGCCCACTTGTATATTTTGAACAATACGTAAGAGGTTATTCCTTACATAGATGCGCATAAAGCAATGTTAAAGGACCTAAACCCCAAAATGGGTGAAAGGTGGTTGATGAAAGAGCATAACAACAACTTTATCAATTGGTTTCAAAGCATAATATTTTCAAGTGACAATGCCTCTAATACACTGAAATGGCTAGCACATGGTCCTAGTATATAATGTTATAACTTGGCAAGGGTATGACATTAACAAATACTCATTCTATACGAAGGCACAAGATGACAAAAGTACGGTCCAGAATAATGGAGTATCTATTGAGGCAACATCTATGCACTTTTCTAGTGCAAAGGACAAAAACCCCATCATGGCATCAATTAGTTACTTTGGAGTCATTGAGGAGATTTGGGAGGTCGACTATACCAAATTCAAAGTGCCTTTATTTAAATGTAAATGGGTTGATAGCAATACCGGTGTCCAAAGAGACCAAATGGGATTTACTTTGATTGATATAAACAAGATTGGTCATAAGGAAGAACCCTTCATAATGGCATACCAGGGCAAAACAAGTGTTTTATGTCACTGATCCATCAAATGGTAGGTGGTCAGCTTGTCCTCAAAGGAAAAATGATTGATGTCACAAATGAGAATGGAGAAGAATTAGATGATTTTATTAACATTCAAAATTCACCACGCTTGCCTATTGCTATATCCCAATTGGAAGAGGACTTTGTTCATGCTACTCGCAATGACCATGATGAAGGCATATGGGAAAATATTAATACAATCTAAGTTATGTTTCTATTTATTTATTTTTTTAACATGTCATTGAGGAGACTTTGCATGTGTATTGATATAATTCTATGTTTTTTTCATTACAGTGTAAATGGCATGTCCTCCACCATCTCCTCCACCATCTCCACCATCTCCACCACCATCTCTTCAGGCATATGGAAAGACATTTTCCAAGAAGAGGAGTCGACAATCTACACTGCTGAAAGGCTTGACCGTTAGACACATATCCGACGAAGTTATCTCGTGTCTGCTGATCCTAGGACTCGGCAAGGTGTCAGGTCCCTTTAGTACCCAATTTAATAGCTACTTGGGTACACTAGCTAGAGACAAGGTATTTATTCTATTTCAAAGTGAATTTCATTTCAAATATATTGTTCATACTTATGTTGTTTATGTTGTGTAGATATCTATTCTCCATCCTACTTGGGATCATGTGGAGGAAACTATTAAGAACTTGTTATGGCAAGATCTTCTTGTAAGTATGTGTATTTAGTTGTTTATATTGTTTATACATTATTATCAATTGTTTAACTAAAACTTGTTTGCTACTGTAGGAACACTTTGATATAGTCAATTCTGAGGATGTGAGGAGGAAGATAATGACAGCCATAGCAAAAATGTGGAGACAGTTCAAGTCCACATTGACCACTAAATGGGTGTATGCTGAGGACAAAGTTAGGAAGGGATTAACCCCTTGCCAAAGATATGGCATAGATGAGGACACTTGGAAGAAGTTTGTACATAGTAGGACTCGGTTCGTAGTGGGAGGTAATGTTAATTGCTTAATTGATTTGAACATTTTATAATGACTTGTGTATGTAATATTGTGTTCAATTATGTTACAGGAAAGAAGACAAAAAGCAAAAGACATTCAAAGCAAGAATGTCGCCCCCCACCGTCTGTCTCATGGTGGGTACGACCTATTGAGAAGAAGATGATGGAGGAGAAGATTAGACTTCGACAATCGGAGTTAGCCTCTTCTGGTTTAAGCGAAGAGCAGATTCCTCCACCATCTCCTCCAAAACGTCACCGGAAGTGGAAGAGGGCTCGTACAAAGCCTTCTGGTGACATGACATTGGAGAAGCCCGAGAAATTGCTGCTCGGATTGTAAGTAAAAGAAGTTAATTTACTTTGAATTAGTTATATGTAACATGTTCATTAATAAAATTAACTTTATAATGTAGGATGCCTTGGAGGAGCAGTGTAGACAGGGAACTTTCATCCCTTCGGTCGTCAGGATATCTTGACCACTTGCTATTGGACGACCGTAACATCCAGGTCGTGTTCGAGCTGTTGGCCAAGGTGTGGGTGTCCGACGCGATTTTGGACCACCATCACAGGATATCCGCACCTCCACATCCCCGAGCCAAGAAGATATTGCGCCTTGGAGATGGCTCTCACGTAGAAATTGACACCAGCCCATCAAGGCAAAATTGGAGGAAGAGTTGACTCCGCCATCGGCGCACGACTTGAGGAGGCCATCACCGCACTTGTGCAGGAGCAGTTCCTCGTATGACCTCCATGGGTACTTCATTTGCCGATGCTCGTCCTCCATCGGGTGCATTTTCAACCACAAATTGGTACTTGACTTATGTTTCTAAAATCTTAGTCCTTATTGGAATTTACTGTATTTGTAGGTCCAAGAGTTAGCACAAAGGGCAAGCTGTGTTGAAGCCACTATCGAGGTCACACCCGAGGTGGCATCTATTCATCCTGAATCCACAAAGGATGATCGATATGGCTTGTGGGTTGAGGTAGATGAAGGTCTAAGACTAGTGGCCCATGGATCAGCTTCATGAAGGGGCTTCAACCATCCACAATGTGCCTTTGGATCCTAACTTGGTCAAAGTAGTGGTTGAAAAGGTGGTTGACGCTGAGGCTAGTGTCCCTATCCCCATCGAAGAGGTGCAGCAATGGGGCAAGCCCTTCAGCACCTTCATTACTTGGCCCCGACATTTAGTTAGGTCAATCATGGCAAAGGTATGTATATGTATGGTTATAATACATCTAACACATAAATAAATTGATTTATTGTTTATGATTATATTTTATAAAATATGTAGGATGTTCAGATGACCAAAAGACTTGGGTAAAGCTATTGCCACTCCTTCCGCATCTAAGGAGAAGACACCAGCTTGTGGAGACTTCTCCAAATCCAATTTTTGATCTCTTGTCTCTTTCCCCACAATTGTATATCGCAGTCATTCCAAGTTCCATGGGATTGTACATTATTTGGGATGGCTTCTAGCAATATCCCCCTATACATTTCCCACATCGATGCCCTGGAGATTGGGATGGGCAATCAATGTCTAGATATAGTCGTTTTACAATTTTGGACATTGTAAGTTCATATCTTTCATGACTCTTTTCATTTTAGTAAATATATAAGCTATAAGTTCACTTAAATTGGCATATTTTAGGATGATGCACGAAATGATAGTGGAGCAGTGGCATTGGTCATGTGTATGGATTCTTCGAGCCTCAATCCATACAAAAGTCTCGGGAATAAGCGTGATCAAATTCTCGATTACATGCGTAATTGGATCACTGATTCTAAAAGAGATATTTACCTTGGAGCATACCATCATTCGTAAGTTATCCCAAATCCTCTTCCGGTTTTACACAAGTTTTTTTAATAGATTCTAATCATGTGTATATACAAACCATCGGCGACTATTAGTTATTTGTCCAAAGCAGAATCTTGTGTGTTGGTTCTGCTCATTGGGAAGGAAACCTGACATGGAGCTAAAAAATATTGTAAACGAGTAAGTATTTCTTATATTATGTCTAAACATCTTGATTATTCTATTTCTAAGCCCCTTCTTTTCAATATATAGTGCTCTAAAGGTTTGTAGTACATTAGGTGGAAAACACACAAGTAAAAGCACAGACTCCAAATTGGAATTTTATCAAAGTAAGTAGCCTTTATATATATTATACTATCTATTAATTTATGTTCAAATTTAATAGTTATTTTTAACATATTTAGTCATTTTTAGTGTAACAAACAAAATGGAGGATACGAGTGCGGCTACTACGTAATGTATTGGATGTGGCTCATCATTTTTGGTAGCATTCGGGATAGTTGGAATGAGGTAAGTTGACATTTGCTATTATATTCAATTCCTTTATTTTTATTGCTTAGGGTTTACCATTCTATTATTGTGAACTTCTTACGTGCATTTAAAGATATAGAACCTTTGCCTATGGATACTATAGACATGGTTAGAAACAAATGGGCAGAAAAGTTTGTACAAGTAGTTAGGAATAGGATTGATTGATAATTTTTTGTGTATTTTGTACATAATTTGGTTGATTTTGACATATATATCTATCATTTTATATATTAGTGATTAGCTCGAAATAAATATACATTGTCGGATCGAGATTACAGCGGAGTCGTGCTCGTTGGTGGCACTAAAACGACCTACATTTTTAAAAAAAAGGGATATTCTACGTCTGTTATTGCATTAACCGAACATTGACGCTCGGCCGCTTGAGCGATACAGAGGTCGCTTGAGCGCTACAGAACCCGAGAGTCCCTTTGTTTGAAGGCTTCGTCACTCGAAGCGAGTACACCTGTCGCTCGAGCGAGAAAGGACTTTCAACGTCGGTTAGTTCAATAACCGACGTAGAATTTACTAATTTCTACAACTGGACATTTGGTTAATCGACATAAATATACATCACTTTCAACGTCGAAGTATTACGAACCGACGTAGAATCTCTTCGACATTCAACGACGCCTTGAATCAATGACGCCATTGGAACCACGTTGAATGCCTTCCACATCGACGTTGAATGATCATTCCGTAGTAGTGTGCAACTCTATTGAATTGAGATTTTCTTTTAATTGGTTGAGAAAAATATTCAAATTATATATATATATATATATATATATATATATATATATATATTGAAAATAACTATGTCTTATTAAAAACAACTTAAATCCATTCATGATTATAAGGTTGTTAAAAAATTTAATTAATTTAATTATTCAAAATTTTATGTACTATTTAATTTTTTAAGCTGACATGTTTTTGAGTAATAATATGTTTAAAATTATCATTATAATATGTTATGTCTATGACATTATTATTAGTGACAAATCATATATTCATTATATGTTTTTATAAATGAATGAAAATCAATCCATTTTCTATTTCTTCCATATATATATATATATATATATATATATATATATATATATATATATATATATATATATATATATATATATTATATATATATATATATAAAGAAAACAACAGATATTAAAAGAAATAATTAGTTCATTTAATAACAATATAAATAAATGGGTTGAGATTTGAATCCACAAATATAAGGAGAACAACAGGAAGATGTTAAAATTTTTAACTGCACCGCACTTTTTTGCTCACTTGTGTATAAAAATGAATACCTGGTTCCTTGTAAACAGATTGAAAACCCTACTTAATCTACCAATTATTATCCTATGCCAACCAAATAAACTTAAAAAGTGAATTTGATCTTCACGGATTTTAAAATAGTTTTTGAGTTTTAATAAATTAAAAAATTAAAGTAATTTTTTATTTTTATGTTTGCTTTTCTTTTATTTATTTTTTATATTTTAAGACAATTTATTTCTTTCATTTAACCAAGAACATACAAAAAATATATAAATTTTAAAAATAACATATAACATTATCCAAAATGAAGAACAGAAGTAAAAAATTAAAACATAATTTAAATATTTTTAACTTATTATATTTAAAGCTAACTTAAGATTACTATATTTTTTTAAATAATAAATTGATTATTTTTTCAATAAATTTATGTTATTTTAAAACATGACTTAGTCCTTGTTTGTTTAGGTTATTAATTTTTAAGAAGAAATTATTTGGAATGATAAAGATGGTTATTAATTTACAGAGAAATAAGAAATGGAGTAATGGGTCTTACTATTCTATTTTTTTCTCTTCTAAATTCATGAGGTTTGGTTGAAAAACCAATTTGACATAGGAAATTATTCAAAATATCCTTGTAAATTGTGATTATGTTTTTTTAAGAGAAACTTTTATATGTTAAGTCATATAATTCTTGTTGGAAGTATATAATTTTTTTATAAAATTTTTAAATAAATATCAATTTTGAAATTAAATTATTTATGTTAAAATATTTTATTTCAAAAGTATTTTTTTATAAAATATTAAGTATATTTAATAATATATGAAAATCACTTATATAAAAATCAAGCTATATATATATTAAAAGATATTAATGTAAGTATAACTTTTTCTTTTATTTATTATATTAATAAAATTTTATGATCATAAATTATTTATATTTTATTTTATATAAAATTTAGAGAAACATGAATAAATATTATATTTTATGAAATTTTACAAATTCATTCAAAATAGTAAAAAAAATAAAAAATCAAACACAACTTTCTAATTCTTTATCTAATATCCTTTAAAAAATTGTTTTTTAAAGTGAAAAAATATTAATTATATTTTAAAAAATTTATGAAAAAGACCAGTTTAAGTAAGTTAAGAGTAGAAGTGGTATAATGAGAGAAGTTTGAAGTTTTACTATTTAAGCTAAAAAGAATTATAAAAAAAAATTTAAACATTCAAACTTTATTCTCACAAAATTATCATCTTTCTATAACTCTCTTTTCTCTGCCTTCTCTCTAAATTTCTCATTCTCTATCTCATTTTTTTCTAGATCCAAACACACCTTAGTACTCGTGGAGGAGATGAGATCATTTCTATCCGATCAAAATTTTGAATACAGTAAGTTTCTCCTTTCCTAATTTTAGACCATTTTGGCATATTTTGGGCTTAGCACTATAAGAAAATCATTAATTATCGACGGATAGTTACCGACGAATATGTAGCCGTCGAAAAATAAGTGATTACCGACAAAAATTACCAAGTGATTATCGACGGAGATACCCCTCGATAAATTAACAATTAATAACCATTCTTAAATTCATTCTCTGGATCGAATATGCTTCTGATGTTTGACAAGATTTGTACCATCGCTTTTATCAAAGAGATATTTTTTGTATTGTAGATTTTACAGGAAGATTTATACAAACTACACCTATGTACTCTCTCTGTAACTGAATTTTACACAAAGTTACTTACGTTTTGGGAGGAAATCGATAGTTCTCGTCCCTTTGTTAATTGCACACATGTATTATCAAATGTTCTTGTGATGTTTTTTATTATGCTCGACGTTATAAGCAACAAGATTATATCATTCAATTTCTGAAAGGCCTCAATGATTAGTGTGCCTTCGTACGGATCTCAAATTATGTTAATCGATCCTCTTCCCGATATTATCAAAGTTTTTAACATGGTTATCTAGTAATAATGTTAATTACATTTTGTTCTTAGTTCTTCTAAAGTTGTTCTTGATTCACAAGTCCTAGCTGCTACTACTTCTCTGAATTTGTAGTTCAAGAATGATGATGTTTCTAACTCAAATCCTTTCTATAGAGGACAAGATAGAGGTCATTCATTTCCAAAGAGTTGTGGCAGAAATAATTGAGGGAGAAGTTCTCATGGTAATAAATTCTGCACTTATTGTGAACGCACAAATCACATAGTGGATACGTGTTACTTCAAACATGGTTTTCCACCAGGATATAAAAATCGCATGGCCAATAATGCTGCCTCTGGTGCTTTTCCATATGACCCTATTACTACCAACGTCTCCAAACTTCCCGAGATCTCATGGTCAATGCCTAAATTTACTCAAGAGTAGTATCATGACATTCAAACTCTTTTACAACAATCCAAATCTCTTGCGCATATAACAACTTTAATCTTCACTCCTTCGGTTAATTCTTCTGCCACTCTTCCTAAAACTCATTGTGATTTTTCAAGTAAAACATCTCCTCAATGACTTCTAGATACAGGTGTCATTGATCATATCACTTTTTATTTTCACAGTTTTGTCACTCATAAATCTATTTCACCTCTTTTCGTTTCCAATTTTCATGTAAATCTGGTTTCTGTTCAAAAATTTATCCAAACATTGCACTGTCATCCCCTTGTTTAATCTAACTCTTATGTTATTTTGCAGCAAACCTCTTAGAGGATAATTGATTCGGCTAGCTTGCACCAAGGATTGTATGTTCTAAATTTGTCTCACTCTTATCACAATCATCATTCTATTACTGCTCATACCACTACTACCAAACTCAAAGGTGTTTCTCTCTGGCATTCTCTTTGGCATCATAGATTAGGTCATGTCTCTAACTCTATTTTTCGTATTATTTCTCAATAATATCCTTGTATTCCTTACTATGTAAATCCCTCTCCTTGTGACATTTATCATTTTGCTAAACAACACAAATTTCCTTATCATAGTAGTGAAACATAGTCACATAAAATTTTTGACATTATTCATGGAGACATATGTGGACCATATTTTGTACCTTCTAATTTTGGTTACAAATATTTTCTCACTTTAGTTGACGATTACTCATGTTTTATCTAGATTAAATTTATGAAATCCAAATTTGAAACCCGTATGCGTTTAATACATTTCATTTTATTGATTGAAACTCAATTTTATACTAAACTCAAATGTTTTCGAAGTGACAATGGAGTAAAACTTTTATTAACTAATTTTTTTTCATCCGATGGTATTCTTCATCAAAGAACTTGTGTTGAAATACCTCAACAAAATTGTGTTGTTGAATACAAACATCAACATCTTTTAAATGTAACTCGAGCATTGTTTTACCAAGCTCAACTACCTCACATCTTTTGGCCTTATATTGTTCAACAAGTTGTTCATATTATTAATAGACTGCCTATTCTGTTATTGCATTTTAAATATCCTTATATAATTTTATATGATAAACCACCTAGCATGATCCATTTAAAGGGTTTTGGTTGTCTTGCTTATGCCGCTACACTTCAAAATCACGAAACTAAATTTCAGCCACATGCCAACAAAGTTGTTTTCTTGGGATATAGGGAAGGTACTAAAGGGTATGTTCTGTATGATCTCCATACCCATCAAATTTTTCTTTTAAGAAATGTTACTCTTTATGAAACTGTGTTTCCTTTTCATTCCTCCACCACTCCTTTCTCAATTTCTTCTATTTTTCCTCTATTATTCGATATATCCTCTCCTGCAAATACCTTATCCTTGCCTAAGCCTATTTATCACCCTCCTACTATAGACATTTCATCTACTATAAATTCTAAAAAGAACCTTAGTTCTCCTGCCCCGCCTTCTCCACATATTAGACACTCCACTCGATCTCGCAGACCACCCTCTTACCTAACAGATTTTCATTGTCATATCATAGTTGCTTCTAGCAGTTCCACACATCCTCTTAAGGGTACTTGTTTGCATCCCTTATCCTCAGTTCTTGATTGTAGACCCCAAATCTTGCCCGGCCTCATAATAAAGACCAGAAGACCTCATTTTTGAAGATGGATGAAGCCTAAGAAGCCACTAGGAGAGACTATTAGGCCCCATACTAGGATAGGAGGGTTTTTTTGGCGCAAAAATAAGGATTTTCGCCTTTGAAGGTCGAGACCGCCGTCTCGGATTCGAGATCGCCGTCTCGCCTTGTGCAAGTGGCGAGACCGCCGTCTCGTTTGGCGAGACGGCTGTCTCGCCACCTGGGAATGGCGAGATCGTCGTCTTGATTGGCGCGACGACCGTCTCGCCATTCCTACAAAGCGAGACGGCCGTCTCGTTTGGCGAGACGGCCGTCTCGACCTTGTCAGACGAGAGGGCCCGTCTCGACCTGACAGGCGCGAATCCCTATAGATAGGGTCCCCATTCCCCTCATTCCACACGGTTCTCTCACTCTCTCTCTAGTCACATCACTAGATTCTCTCTCTAGAATCCCTCCAGACGCATTTACGGAGCTTCCGAGGTGTCTTTAGAGGTTTTTATAGCGTTTTGAGAGATTCAGGCCGTTGTCAAGAGTGGAGGGGTTGCCAAAAAGCACCCTAATTTCCAAAAGTTAATAGAAAAGCTTGCTTGAGAGGTTTACTCTCTCTCTCTCTCTAACTTTACCGCTTTAATTTTAATTGTGCAATAGAGATTAGGGTCATGTAGTCATAACGTTAAATTTCGCAAAATAAAGGGTAAAAGCGTATTTTCTGGTTTATTTATCCAAAGTAGTAAGCCTATCATAGGGAACCCGAAAGGGGCATCGTAAAGGAACTAACACTTCCTTTACGTGTAACTAACTCCCTTACCCAACTTCGGGTTCTAATGACCAAAGTTGGTTTTTCAAAAACCAACGCCTTTTAAATTCCTTTTCCGATGTTTTACAGGTAAAAACATCGGTGGTGACTCCAAAGAATCCTTCAAAACTAGCTCTTGGATTAGCCCGATTTATCGGACAATCCAGAGAGCACTCTTTCGAAAACCTTGCCCCTAGGTTCAGCTCGCGTTATCGGACAACCTAAAGGCGTTGTAACCACCAATAAAAAAGCGAAAATTGGAAAGTTGGAACCATCGCGTCGCTCCGATCGCCTCGCTTTGACTAGCGCTGACAAATGGCGACTCCATCGGGGAAGCTCTAGAGAGTTGATCCCATTTAGTGATAGGCCAGCTTGAAAGTAAATAAACCAAAAAAATTACGCTTTTACCCTACCTTGTATTATAACATGTTTTATTGCTTGTCTTTAATAACTGTTGTCTATTTATACTTACGCAATTGTTTGAAATACAAATTGTACACAAACCCTTGCACACTACAGTTCCCTCTATACCCGGGGGCAAGTGAGAAAACCATAGGGAGTGGGTGGCAGGTACGGTTTGCTGTAGTGATGGCCTTGTGCCCACCAGTGTGATCGGAAACCACCACTCAAGGTGATAACCTTCCTCTTTTGGCACAAAGACTGACTATGGCCTTAGTGCAAAGCATGGTCGGAAGGCTAGAGAGTGGGGACCCTATAATGGGGGCACCTTGGGGGCCTTAGCCTTGGTGAGAGCAGTTAGAACCTACCTTCGCCAATGCACTTTTCTGCAAGAAAACCCTACCTCGTGATTGAAAACGACTTATCGCCTGTTCGTGGATGATCGAATTGCGTGTGCATACGTTTGTTGCATTTGTCTGTTGCATAGTATAAACAAAACAACAGAAAAAATTACAAAAAACATTTTTTTTCAATAAACGCCCTTATCTCGGACAGTCTGCCTTTTAGCTAGTCTGGTTTCAGGTTCTTTGTAAGCTAAGTAGCCACGTAGTTCCGACAGAAGAGATAAAAGGCTATAAAATAATAAAAATCTAAAATAAACAAAATAATAACAAAATCAAAACGTCTATAAAAATAATTTTGACAAAGTCGTATCATCCATATTACATCATATCATGAGCAAAGAAATACCAAGAGAGAAAATAAGAAATGAGAGTGCATTTAGCATCATTTAAACAGAAACTCTCGTACATAAGCATGTTCATGCTAGTTCAACACTCAACATGCATTAATAAAGTTCCTTCCAGGCATTCTAGAAAGTGGCTGGTCCTCTCCCCATCCGAACTCGCACACAAAAGGCCAGAGCAATGGAAAACTTGGAAGAACAAAACCGAAAGCTCACTGCGGAGGTCAATACCCTCCGCGAGCAAGTGGCCCAATTGATGGAGGTTGTGCGCCAGAGCCAAAACAGGGGTGACGCCCAAACAGAACACGCCTCTCACCACGAAGAGGGGGAAGAAGAAGAATCCTTCTTCGATGGAAAGGATGCTAAGACTGCACGCATCCTTACCCCGGAGGTGTCCAAGCAACAAATCTCCGCCCTAGAGGAAAGACTGAAGGCGGTAGAAGGACATAACTTCGACGTCAAGGAGGTGGCGGACATGTGCCTGGTGAAGAATATCCACTTCCCTCCCAAATTCAAAATCCCGGACTTCCCCAAGTATGTCGGGATGACCTGCCCAAAGAACCATCTTACGATGTATTGTCGTAAGATGGCCGCACACGCCGAGAATGAGAAACTCCTGATCCACTGCTTCCAGGAGAGTCTAGCAGACACAACTCTCAATTGGTACATGCAGCTGGAAAGAGGGCAGGTCCAGAACCGGAAACAACTCGCTGACGCTTTTCTCCGTTGTTACCGATATAACATTGATCTGACCCCTGACAGGTCAGATCTCAGGACTCTGAGCAAAAGGAACGACAAACCTTTTAAAGCGTACGCCAGAGATGGAGGGAAATGGCCACCCAAATAGAACCTCCTTTGACGAATAAGGAGACAGTGGCTATGTTCATAGATTCACTGACTGGAGCGTACTACGACAAGGCAATAGCCAGTACCTCCCACCTTTTTTCAGACATAGTCACTGTGGGTGAAAGAGTAGAGCAGGGACTGAGGAGCGGGAAGATAGCACAGTCTTCCCAAGTTGGTGTCTCCTTCAGAAAACCTGTTGGCAAGAAGAAGGACGAGGCCGTGCACGCGATCAACTTTGCCACTCCTTCTCCTACCCCACAAACAGCTAGGCAGCCTCGTAAGAAAGAGAGGAAGTTCACTCCAATCTCCACTTCCTATGGAAAGTTGCTGCCACAGCTGTTGGAGGCCAAACTCTTAACCTGTGTTCCTCCCAAAAAGCAGATGGAGCCTCCCTACCCCGAGTGGTACAAACCAAACGAGAAATGTGATTACCACTCGGGCTCACTCAGACACTCGACAGAAAACTGCTTGACCCTTAAATATCGAGTCCAAGAGTTAATAGACGCCGGGTGGATAACTTTTGATACCTCTGCTCTTGATGTCGACGCCAAACCCTTATCAAAGCCAGAGTAGCAAAGAGGGAGGATTGGGAGGATCGGCCCTTAGGGTGTTTTCTTTTAAAGCTTTCTCGTGTACTTCCTGCAGTCCCCGCCCGTGGCCACAGGAACCTGGATTAAAAGGGCTTGTACATAAATTTTATTCTCTTTAATACATGAGGCATTCTGTCATATTCATTCTTTTCCCTCTTCCATTTATTATTCTTTCAAAAATAATTGAATAATAAAATCTATGACTAAAATAGAATCTAAAACACATCATGTCTGTAATTGATGAATCTCTGTGGACCCCGGAAACCGAAAGCGAATGGGTCGAGTCCGACAGTGAGCAGGAGACCATCTCTCCGGACATGCAAAGAATGCTAGAAAAAGAAGCGCACATTATACAACCGCATCAAGAAGAAACAGAAATTGTCAACTTAGGAGAAGGGGATGATGAGAAAAAGATAAACATCGGCACTCAAATAGAAAGTAGGGTAAAAAAGGGATTGATACGACTTCTAAAGGAATATATAGATGTATTTGCTTGGTCTTATAATGACATGCCCGGGCTCGATACAAGTATAGTGGAACATAGGTTGCCATTGAAGGAGGGGTTCCGACCTGTAAAGCAAAAGCTTAGAAGAATCAAACCCGACTGGTCCCTAATGATAAAGGAAGAGGTACAAAGACAACTGGACGCCAATTTCCTGATAGTTTCCAAATACCCAGAGTGGTTGGCCAACATAGTACCCGTCATCAAAAAGACCGGGAAGGTCAGGGTATGTGTGGATTATAGGGACCTCAATCGAGCAAGTCCAAAAGATGACTTTCCCTTACCACATATAGACATGCTGGTGGACCATACCGCTACCAATACACTTTACTCTTTCATGGATGGGTACGCGGGATATAACCAGATTAAACTGGCTGTCGAGGACAGGGAAAAAACCCCCGTCATTAAAATTGATGTTACAATTCCTTTAGGTTGTCCGATAACGGGGTTGAACCTAAAGGTGAGGTTTTCGAAAAAAGGATTCTGGAGTCGCCACCAATGTTTTATCCAGAAACATTGGAAAAGGAAAAAGAAGAAGGCGTTGGTTTAGAAAAACCAACTTTGGCCATTATAACCAGAGTTGGGTAAGGGAGTTAGTTATGTGTAGGGAAGGTATTAGCTTCCCTACGATGTCCCTTTCGGGTTCCCTATGATGGACTGTTTATTTTATAAATAAAGAACTCTAAAATTACGCTTTTACCCTTATTTATTCATTTGTGGAATTTAAATTGTTGACTACATGGCCCTAATAGCTAATGCACAGATAGATGTAATAAGAAAGCGGTAAAAGAAGATAGAAAATGTAGGAACATTCGAAGCAATCTTTGTATTAATGTTCTTGGAAAAGAAAGGTGCTTTTTGGCAATCTCCGCGCTCTACAGTGATGATCGCTCTTTCTCACAACACTACAGGACGCTTACTAAAACACTAAGAAACTCCAGAAATGCTTCAGAGGGATCCTAGGAGAATAATTTGGAGAAAGTGCAAGAAGGGAAAGTTGTTATGTGTTGTGAAAAGGATGAGGATGCCCCCTCCCTTTTATAGAAATTTGCGCCTATTAGGTCGGGACCGCCGTCTCGCCTGACAAGGTCGGGACCGTTGTCTCGCCAAATGGGACGGCGGTCTTGCCTTCGGCAAGTGGCGAGACGGCGATCTCGCCAAACGAGATGGCGGTCTCGCCATTGGCGATTGGCGAGATGGCGGTCTTGCCATTGGTAAGTGACGATACGGTCGCCAAATGAGACGGCGGTCTTGGCCCTTTAGGTGGAATTTCTTATTTTTCTGATAGAAAAATCCTTTCTATTCTAATAGGGGGTCTATTGATCAATCCTAGGGACCTTTTAGGCCTTGCCCATCTTCGAACAGAAGTCTTCTGCTCTTTATTTTGAAGTCGGGCAAGATTTGGGTTCTACAACTGCCCCCTTCACCTGACTAGCCGACTGTTAGCTCGTCATGCCAAAAATATCGGCTGGAGGGTGAAGGAGTTAACTCTCTTGCCCGATTGTCCTTCGCATGCTCCCTCTTGCGGTAGCCGACCCTCCAGACGAAAAATATGTGTGTGCCTCCGGGATGCTCCTTCATGCGGTAGCCGACCCCTTTGGACGAAAAAGGGGTGAACCTCCGGGATGCCCCTTCTTGTGGTAGCCGACCCCTTTGGTTGACAAGTGGTAGAACCTCAGGATGCTCCTTCTTGCGGTAGCCGACCCCTTGGTTGATGAGTATGAACTCCCATCCGGTTGCTTGTAGCTTTAGGATGCTCTTCTTACGGTAGTTGACCCCTCAACTGACAAATGGTAGAACCTCAAGATGCTCCTTCTTGCGGTAGCCGACCCCTCGGTTGATGAGTATAAACCCCCATCTGGTTGGTGTAGTCCACTATTGTAGGACTGGATGAGTATGAACCCCTCATCTGGCTGGTAGAGTTTGTAATCCACCATTGTAGGACTGGATGAGTATGAACCCCTCATCTGGCTGGTAGAGTTTGCAGTCTACCATTGTAGGATTGGATGAGTATGATCCCCTCATCTGGCTGGTAGAGTTTGCAGTCCACCTTTGTAGGACTGGATGAGTATGATCCCCTCATCTGGCTGGTGCAGTCCACTCTGTAGGACTGGTTGCGACTTACTGCTCTGGCTCATGCGTATGTGATTTTGCCCGTGTGCAGGTCTTTGTCTTTGGGACCTTCCGTGTCCCGAAGTGGTGGTGGTGGCTTACTGCTCTAGCTCATGCGCAGGTGATTTTGCCTATGTGCAGGTCTTTGTCTTCGGGACCTTCCTTGTCCCAAAGTGGTGGTGGCGGCTTACTGCTCTAGCTCATGCGCCGATTCCATGGGGAGTGTCTGATAGTCTATTTTTGACTTTTTTTGGTAAAGTCTTCCGGTGCGCCAGGGATTCTTTGATTTTTGGTTTTTCCTGATAGTCATCCAGCTTGTTGATTGCTGGGGATTCTTTATTTTTTTATCTTTTCGTAATTGTCGCCGTCGTTAAAAAGAGGCGGTCGGAGCGACGCGATGGTTACGACTTTCCAATTTTCGCGTTTTTATGGGTGATGTTACAACGCTTTTAGGTTGTCCGATAATCGGGCTGAACCTAGAGGCGAGGTTTTCGAAAAGGTGTTCTTGGATTGTCCGATAACCGGGCTAACCCAAGAACTAATTTGAAGGGGTTCTTATGGAGTCGCCACCGATGTTTTTACCGGAAACATCGAAAAAGGGGTAAAAAGGCGTTGGTTTTTGAAAACCAACTTTGGTCATTAAAACCAGAGTTAGGTAAGGGAGTTAGTTACGTGTAAGGGAAGTGTTAGTTCCCTTATGACGCCCCTTTCGGGTTCCATATGATAGGCCAGCTATTTTATAAATAAACTTTTGAAAAGACGTTTTTACCCTTTTATTTGTGGAATTAAAATAATGACTACATGGCCCTAATGTCTATTATACAATTTAATCATCAAAGTAAAGACAGTAAAAGAGAGGGAGAGAGTGAAGAAACCTCTGAGGCAAGCTTTTTTATTAATACTCTTGAAATATAGGGTGCGTTTTGGCAGCCCTTCGCTCTTACAACGCCGAAAACTCTCTCGAAATGCTATAAAAAGCTTTCAAAAACTCTCAGAAACTCCGAAAATGCTTCGGAGGGACTTTAGGAAGAGAATTTGAAGAAAGTCTAGAAGGGAAAATGGAAGAACTATGTGAAATGAGGGGGGGAACGCTCACTATTTATAGGGATTTGCACCTGTCAGGTCGAGACGGCCGTCTCGCCATTCGGGACAGCCGTCTCGATTTGAAAAAGTGGCGAGACCACCATCTCGTTTGGCGAGACGGTCGTCTCGACTTGCAGCAATGGCGAGACGGCGGTCCCGAAAAGCGAGACGGCGGTCTCGACCCCTGAAGGCGAAAATCCTTATTTTTATACAGAAAATCCTTCCTATCCTAACATGGGGCCTAATAGTCTCTCCTAGTAGCTTCTTAGGCTTCGTCCATCTTCGAATAGGAGGTCTTCTGCTCTTATTTTGAGGCCGGGCAAGATTTGGGGTCTACAACTGTCCCCCCTTTACCTGACTAGTCGATTGTTGGCCTGTCGTGCCAAGAAGATCGACTGGAGGGTAAAGGAGTTGACCCTCTTGCCCGATTACCCTTCGAATGCTCCGTCTTACGACGGTTGATCTTCTGGGGAAAAGTGTGTTGTGCACCTCCAGGATACTCCTTCTGACGGTAGCCGATCCCTTCGGTTGACACATGGTAGAACCTCAGGATACTCCTTCTCACGGTAGTCGATCCTTCGGTTGATGGGTATAAACCCCCCATCAGGCTGGTAGTTTCAACCCACTGTGCGTAGGATTGGATGAGTATGAACCCCTCATCAGGATGGTAGTTACAGTCCGCTGTGCATAGGACTAGATGAGTATAAACCCCCCATCAGGCTGGTAGTTGCGATTTACTGATCCGGCTCGCGTGCAAATCAGGTGCATCGCGTGCAGGTTGATAGGTATGAATCCCCTATCAGGCTGGTATAGTCCACTGCATAGGACTGGTGGTGGTGGCGGCTTACTACTCAGGTGGCTCATGCACCGGGTGTTGAGATACTTTCTTTTGTCTTTGTTTTTTGTCTTTTCCCGAAGTGGTCGTGCGGTCTGTCTCTGTGTCGGACTACGGCTGGGTGTTCATCCGGCCTTGTTAGCCGTCGCGGCTTCTTTGATTTTGATCCTTTGGTAGTGGTCATCCAACTTTGCCGGTTGCCTGGGGATTGTTCTCGACATTTTCGGTGATGATCCTGGCTCTTGCTAGTATTCTTAGCGGTAGTTTTTTTGTTCGTCACCCCGCCTTGGTTTTCGAAAATTGTCGGGTCGAGGTGATTGACTTGTTTTTAATCCTCGCCTCTTTCCGCGGTTTTCTTTTTTCTCGCGATTTCGGATTTTGGCTTTTTTTGAGGCGTAAGTATTTTTACTTTTAGTTTCTTTTTGCTACGCTAACTTTTTCGAGAGAAGGACGAGCAAAAAATGGGTAAAATAAAATTTTTATTTATGATAAAAATTTCTGGGTTACTGATAGTTGTTTTTAACCACTATCCCTTGAAGCACTTGTTGGATTTGATGAAGACATATAGAGTTTAGAGAGTTTAGTTTTGAGGGTGTGTAGATAGATAGGTTATAAGGTTTAGAATTTAATCTCTTGATAGATCAATAGATCTTGTGATGGCGCAATCTTGTGATAAGCGCCGTAAATGATGCATCTCTATCGAACTTATTTTACTTTGCATGAAAAACCAACCTTTTAGCATTAAAAGAACAACCGTGGCTGTTTCAATCTCGTTAAAAAGAAATTTCAATCTGTTAAAATCACTTAAAATAGGAATGTTCATATCTCAGTCAAAATTTTAATTGATTGAAATCGGCAGTTAATCAACTGAGGTTAAAATGTTCTTAATGATTTTTTCCCATATTAATGGCTTCGCAAATTTAATATGTTAAAATCAAGTTCAATCTGTTGAAGCGAGAAAGATGCCCATTTTTTCACTTTGGAGTATCTCGAAATTTCAATATGTTGAAATTAGTTTTAATCTGTTGAAGCAGAGATCATTTTTTTCATTCTAAGGTATTACACGAGTTTCAATGCTGTTGGAAATGTCTTTTAATCGATTGAAGCAGTAGCTATCATTTTTTTCTGAACCGGTTCCAATCCATTGAAAACTCGAATTAATTGATTGAATGAAGTTTTAAATAAAATCAACCGATTAAAACGACATTTTAATCGATTGAAAAACATTCACGATCGATCACAACTCAGTTGCCGATCGATCATAACCGATTCTTGATCTCTGTCATATAGATATTCCGATCGATCATCTGCCACTTCTAAATCGGCTTTAATTCAAATTAATCAATTAGTTTCTCTCTTTCATTCTATAAATACAGTTTTGATTTCTCTTTCGAGATATACAATTTGGAAAACAATTGAAAGCAATCTTAGAGTTCTCATATACGTGCCTTTCTCTGTGCATTCATACACTTTTCATATCATAAGGCGTTTAGATCAAGATTGTTGAAAGATCATCAAAGAGAGAAAGTTCTGAGTTAGAATTGCTTCTGGACTTCTATAGTGTTAAAGCTGCAGTCTAGGTTTATTCTTTTCATTTACTTGTATAAAGTGTGATTGTGTAGATTGGGTTTGAATCTGCACTGGTTATAGTAACTGGATTTGGTTACTGGGTGGTTATTCAAGAGTCTATCTTGTGGGTTTGTGAGATAGTTCTTGAGGTAGATTGGTGTATATCTACCGGTTGTAATTTTCACTTGGAATTAGTGGAACTTGGCGCATTTGTCAAGAACTGGATGTAGCTCTGGGAAAGAGTGAACCAAGATAAACTTTTGTGTTGAATTTCTGCTTTCATCTCTTTTATTTCTTGTCTATATTCTTGCTTTGATTAAAACTAAATCTACCTAATAGAAGAATTGAATAAAGATAATTCATTCTTCCAAGAGAAAGTGTGTTTTTAGAAAAGTTTTCTAAAGTTCAATTCACCCCCCTCTTGAACTCAACCATTAATTCTTACAATTGGTACCAGAGCTGGTTCTTGTAAGTTACTCAAGAATTCGGTCCAAGAAAGGTTTAAATGGTCGAGGGAAAGATGAATTTTTCGAAGGAGCCTCCATAAACAGGCCTCCTCTTTTGTCTGGTGTGAATTATTCTTTCTGGAAGGTTAGAATGAAAATCTTTATTGAATCTCTTGATAGAGGTATTTGGGAAACAATTGTTAATGGGCCTTTCAAACCAACTCATACAAGTGGATGGTAAAATTGTTGAAAAAATTTGGGCTGAATTAACTGATGCGTAAAATAGGAAAGTCCAATATGATTATACCTGCTAAGAACATTATTACCTCTGCTTTAAATCTTGATGAGTTTTTCAGTGGTGTCTCAATGTGCCTCGCCAAAGAAATGTGGGAAATTCTAGAGGTCACTCATGAGGGTACATCTCGACGTGAAAAGGGCAAGAAAGCATGAATTAATTAGAGACTATGAATTGTTCAAAATGCAAGCAAGGTGAAACCATTGCAGATGTGCGAAAAAGATTCACGCATATAGTCAATCATCTAATCCGGCTAGGGAAGACTTTTGACAAGGAAGAGTTAAACATCAAAATCTTGAAATGTTTGGACGTAACTTGGCAACCAAAGGTGACGACTATATCGGAATCAAGAGACTTAACCGAAATGACTACTGCATCATTATTTGGTGAAGCTAAGGGAACATGAGTTGGAGATCAATCGGTTTAAGGAACAAGAAAATGCAGTAGAAGAAAAGCAGAAACATTGTTCTCAAGACGATTGAAGAAAATGAGTGAGTCCGAAGAAGATGAATCTCGAGAATCTAACTCGTTAGTTAAGAAATTTGGGAAGTTTCTTAGAAAGAAGAACAGTAACTGGCCAGGTTAAAAGGTACACTCGACAAAAGAAGCCGAATCTACTCAAAATAATTTTACTTGTTATTCTTGTGGTAGCGGGGACACATAAGGAGTGAATGTCCGAAGAAATCGAGGAATCAAAACAAGAAAGAGTTAAAGTACAAAGGGAAAAAGGCCTACATAGCTTGGCAAGACAATGATTCATCCTCCAGTTCTGCATCCGAAGGTGAAGAAGTGAATCTATGCTTAATGGCTGGCTGTGAATCCTCTTCATCGCATGTAAGTTCAACCCCCACAGAAAATGAAATGAATTACAGCACATTACTAAATGCTTTCAATGAAATGCATAATGAAGCTAGAAATTTATTGTAACAGCCCCATACTGGCCAAATGAGGAAATATTGATTCAAGGAACACAAAATGTGGCTGAGGAATCAAAAGATGAGCAAATGATGGAAGGGCAGAAAAAGACAAAGTTAGTTATGCAAGAAGGACACGTGGAAGAATCTCCTTGGATCATGCACCCACGCCAAGGAGATAGAAAGAAGCGTGACAACGTTCGTTTGCAAGGCTACGTGCATGGATGAGCTCACCATAAGTATGACCTCTCGGGAGGAATAAAAAGTGTGTGAATTGTAGTACTGAGTCCCTTCTCTCTCATCTCCCTTCTTTCTAAATTCTCATCCCTTTCGTCTGTACCTCTCTTATCCTTTTTCTTCCAATTCAGTATAACAGAATATTGGCATTAATATCACAAGCACTATCCTGAGTGCCTCTTCATTACTGTTTCATTACTTTCTTACCGTACTAGTTTTTTTCCTGCTACATTTGGTGCTTTCATCGACTCGACCATGGCAGAAAACACACGTATGAAAGATATGCAAAATGAACTCAAGGAATTAAGAGAAATTGTTGCATTCTTAAGGCAAAGAGACACAGATCACTCCTTGCAGAACCAACAAACAAACAAAGCTCTGGAGGATTTAAAGGAGATGCTCAGATTTATGCCCATTAATCAAACTCATCGAGGTCGACCCTCCACGCGGATCAAACCACCCTTTCAAGTAAGAAATGTTAAGATCAATTTTCCTAGATTCGATGGTTCTAAAGTATTATCATGGATATTTAAGGCTGAGCAATTTTTTGAATTTTATGATACACCTGATGATCATAGATTAACTATAGTTGTTGTGCACTTAGACAAAGAGGTAGTGCCTTGGTTTCAGATGATAACTAGAATGCAACCATTTCAGTCATGGAAACATTTCACAAAGGCTTTAGAACTTGAGTTTGGACCCTCTCCATTTGAATGCCCAAGGTCTATTTTGTTTAA
This sequence comes from Sphenostylis stenocarpa, assembly GCA_963425845.1. Taxonomy (NCBI): domain Eukaryota; kingdom Viridiplantae; phylum Streptophyta; class Magnoliopsida; order Fabales; family Fabaceae; genus Sphenostylis; species Sphenostylis stenocarpa. The sequence goes on along the minus strand of OY731402.1, from coordinate 38,723,753 downwards.
ACTTGGACAAACAACCTCAGTTAATGAATACTACATGGAATTTATTTCACTTGCTAATCGTGTTTATGGACTCAGTCCAGATGCCTTGTTAGATTGTTTTATCAGTGGCCTTAAACCAGAAATTAAGAGAGATGTAACTGCCCAAAGTCCCTTATCTCTACTCAAAGCAGTTTCCCTGGCCAAACTTTATGAAGACAAATACACTTATAAGCCAAAACCTACTTACAAACAGCCCACATATCAAAACCCCTCATACACATACCCAAAAATACACAACTATCAGCCACCCCTCTTACTAACCCCCCACCAAAAACCTACTTACCAAGTCACTGCAAATCCACATAACACCTCAAACAACCCTATAAAAAAAATGACACCTGCCAAAATGAAAGTAAGAAGAGAGAAAGGTCTTTGTTATACTTGTGACGACAAGTTCACCCCCCAACACAAATGTCCCAATAGGCATTTTATGATTATGCAAGTGGAGCATGAAATTCCAGAAACTGAGGATACTATACAACCAAATTTGAATTGGTCGCGGACAATGCTTGAGCAGGAACATCACTTGTCTTTCAATGCTTTAAAAGGCAATGAGTGGCTTGGGCACAATCGAGTTCGATGGCGGGATTAAGGGTCATTCTGTGAGAATCCTCCTAGACAGTGGTAGCTCGAGATAACTTTTCGCAACCACGAGTGGCTCGGTTTCTTCGCTTGCCAATACAACTGCCACACAATTTCATGTAATGGTGGGCAATGGTCACTCCATGACGATCGAAGGACTCATTCCCGATTTGGCAATTGAAGTGCAGGGTCATGAACTACACTATCCTGTCTATTTATTACATTGCGGAGAGTCGACTTAATCCTTGGAGCAGACTTGGTTGTTCACATTGGGTCCTCATGTGGCAGATTATAGTGCTTTACGAGTTTAAATTCATGTTGAATGGCAAATTCATAACACAGCAAGGTGACAGACCACCTTTACCTCAAACTGCCCAATTTCACCACATCAGGAGATTTCATCATACTGATGCTATAGCTGAGTGTTTCACTGTCCAATTACAAACTCCTGACAGTGTTAAAGATGAATTCAGTGAATTTCTCAAGGATTTAGATCCTGAATTAGCTCTGCTTCTACATAATTACAGGAAGGTTTTTAACAAACCTACGGGCTTACCTCCTCGGAGATTACAGGATCTTGCTATTCCTCTACTAGAAGGTTCAAACCCTGTCAAAGTTAGACCTTACATGTATGCTCATAGTCAAAAATCTGTAATTGAGCAAATGGTGCAGCAAATGTTAGAGGAAGGCAAAGAAAGGCAACACAGAACAGTACTCAAGAAAGGCAAAGAAATTTCACAAGTTTTGGTTCAATGGGTTGGTCAACAGCCTGAAGAAGCCTCATGGGAAGATAGAACAACCATGGAGCAGTCCTATCCTCACTTCAACCTTGAGGACAAGGTTGTTCTTAATGGGGGAGGTAATGTAACAGCCCCATACTGGCCAAATGAGGAAATATTGATTCAAGGAACACAAAATGTGGCTGAGGAATCAAAAGATGAGCAAATGATGGAAGGGCAGAAAAAGACAAAGTTAGTTATGCAAGAAGGACACGTGGAAGAATCTCCTTGGATCATGCACCCACGCCAAGGAGATAGAAAGAAGCATGACAACGTTCGTTTGCAAGGCTACGTGCGTGGATGAGCTCACCATAAGTATGACCTCTCAGGAGGAATAAAAAGTGTGTAAATTGTAGTACTGAGTCCCTTCTCTCTCATCTCCCTTCTTTCTAAATTCTCATCCCTTTCGTTTGTACCTCTCTTATCCTTTTTCTTCCAATTCAGTATAACAGAATATTGGCATTAATATCACAAGCACTATCCTGAGTGCCTCTTCATTACTGTTTCATTACTTTCTTACCGTACTAGTTTTTTTCCTGCTACATTTATCTCATACAAATAATTGGTTAAAAGGACTAAATAACTGGTTAGAAAATAGGGTTAAAGTTCTGGAAAAAGAGTTATTAGAAAGCAAAACAGATATGGAACATCTTGAAATAATATACAATAATTCATCTGCTGATAATGCTGCTGGTAACAACAGTTGTGAAAAGTGTATCTTTCTACAGAATAAGGTTGAGTACTTGATTAAAACTTTGTCTAAGTTTACTCAAGGTAAAGAAAATTTAGATACACTTCTTAGGTCCCAAAACTGTGTTTTTTATCATACTGGAATTGGGTACAAACCTAAGGTTGGGGTTAAAACTAAAAAGTATTTGAACTTCTTTTCTTTTAGAAAAGCAACATCATCTCCCTTCTCATCCTGTCATTACTGTATGAAAAAAGGGCATACTGTAAAATTCTGTCATGCTAGAAAACATTTTGTGCCACAAGGTAAAATGAGATGGGTTCCAAAATATGTTAAACAGAAAATTTGACTCCCAAGGACCCAAAATATTTAAGGGTACCAAATACTTGATGCTTGATCTTTCAGGAACAGCAGCAAGAGTCACTTTGGTACTTGGACAGCGGATGCTCAAGGCATATGACAGGTGATATTTCCAAATTCCAGAAACTAAGATTGAAGATAGAGTTTTGATTAGACCCATTCTTAAGAAAACCCCATATGAACTTTACAAAGGAAGAAAACTCAACATAAACTATTTCAGGGTTTTTGGATGTACATGTTTCGTTTTAAACAATGGGAAAGAAAATATTGGCAAGTTTGATGAAAAATCTGATAAAGGGATCTTTCTTTGCTATTCTTCTAATAGTCATGCTTATAGAGTCTATAATCTGAGACTAAAATCTGTCGAAGAATCAGTACATGTTGTTTTTAATGAGTCTTCTCGAGTGTTGCAGAATAAAACAACAGGTATTGTAGATGATGACGATTTAACTGATAATTCTTATCAGCTAAAACATCCCAGTGATTTAGATCAGCATATTGTCGAAGAAGGTGATCAGTCAGTTGATCCTACAAAAGCTGATCCACCGGAAAGAATTGCTGAAGAATAGGAAGATGATATCTTGGATGAGCTTCCTAAAGAATGGACTGTCCCAAGAGATCTTTCTCTAGACAATGTCATTGGACAAATCAATAAGGGAGTATCCACTAGGCATTCTCTTAATCAGTTCTGCAATCATATGGCATTCATTTCACAAATTGAACCTAAAACTATTAAGGATGCATTAAATGATGAATATTGGGTTAGTGCCATGCATGATGAGCTTAATCAGTTTGAAAGAAATAATGTGTGGGAATTAGTTCCTAAATCCAAAGATATCAATGTAATTGGTACTAAGTGGGTATTCAAAAATAAATTAGATGAACACGACATTATTACTAGAAATAAAGCTAGGTTGGTAGCCAAAGGATATAATCAACAGGAAGAAATTGATTTTGATGAAACCTTTGCACCAGTAGCTAGACTTGAAGCTATTAGACTATTATTAGCTTATGCATGTATTAGTGGTTTCAGATTACTACAGATGGATGTCAAAAGCGCCTTTCTAAATGGACTCATCAATGAAGAAGTCTATGTTGCTCAGCCTCCTGGTTTTGAAAATCACAAGCATCCCGACCATGTCTACAAGTTGAAAAAGGCTCTTTATGGTTTAAAACAAGCTCCTAGACAATGGTATGAGAGGCTAAGTAATTTCTTAATTGATCAAGGCTACAAGCGAGGTGAAGTTGACAAAACCTTATTCATTAAGAAATCTGGATCCGACATTATTCGAGTGCGGGTTTATGTTGATGATATCATTTTTTGTTCTACTAATAATGTCTTGTGTAATAAGTTTGTTAAGGAAATGCAAAGTGAATTTGAGATGTCTATGATGGGAGAATTGAATTTCTTCCTTGGTCTCCAGGTTAAACAATTAAGGAATGGTATCTTTCTAAATCAATCTAAATATTGTAATGAGTTGTTGAAGAAATTCGACATGCATAATTGCAAAGAATCCTCCACACCCATGTCTACTAACTGTTGTCTAGATTTAGATGAAAAAGGAAAATCAGTTGATCAAACTAAATATAGAGGTTTGATTGGATCTCTTCTATATCAATTGCTAGTAGGCCGACATTATGTTCGGTGTTTGCCTTTGTGCTAGATTTCGAGGCAAATCCCAAGGAATCTCATCTCACCGCATTGCTAAAAGGATTCTCAAGTACCTTAAAGGAACCACTAATGTTGGACTATGGTATCCTGAAGGTGCCTCTCTTAAACTTGTTAGATTTTCTCGATTCGACTTTGTAGGATGTAGATTGGACAGGAAAAGTACCTCCGGTACATGTCATTTATCGGGAAGCAGTCTCATATCATGGCACGACAAAAAACAAGCATGTGTAGCTCTTTCAAGCTGCTTGAAGTGAATACATTGCGGTCGGGAGTTGTTGTGCTCAAAGTATCTACCTTAAACAACAATTGAAAGATTATGGAGTATTTCTCAACACGGTACTCTCCGGTTTGTGATAATACTAGTGCAATTAATCTAACCAAGAATCCTATACAACACTCCAGAACTAAGCATATTGAAATTAGACATCACTTTATTAGAGAACATGTATCTAGGGGTGATTGTGAAATTTTATTCATTGAAACTGAGAAACAATTAGCTAACTTGTTCACCAAACCACTCCTTAGAGATAGACTTAATATGCTTAGAACTAAATTAGGAATTCTGGATATATCTAGTATTGAATAATTGATTCTTTATTATGATACTGTGCTTTTTAACAGGTTGATAACATGTTCAATCGATTAAATTGACTGGAAATTCAGAAATTATGTGTTTTAATCGATTGAAATTGCGAAATAATCTGTTGATTTCCTGATTCTCAATCTCTGTTCATGATGCATTATCAGGTTAATCGATTAAATAAGTTTTTAATCGATTTATTTCACTAACTCTGTTGCTCTGCATGCTTTTCTTTTACAAAACAATCGATGAAATCTTCGATTCAATCGATTTAATTCACTTTTGATACTCTACATGTTTTACTTTTACAAATCAATCGATTAAATCTTCGATTCAATCGATTTATTTTACTTGTGGTGATCTGCATCTACATCTGTAATTGAAAATCAATTGATTTTATGGAAAATCAATTGGTTAATTTCTTCTAGGGTTAGTAGTGGATGCGTTGCCTCTAATCACTTACTGCTAGATTGTGCTAACAACTTCGACTACTCTCTTAAATGCCATAGTTATCCAATAAAAGTTTGAATGGCTGTGATTGGATATCAGATGTGAAAGGTAATTAAGTAGCACAATAACAATTCTCTCTCTCTCTACTTTTACCATCTCTACGCATAAAGCGAGCAATGATGAAATCACTAAAGACAAAATTGACTATTCACAGAAGATGAAGGGTCCAGGTTTTCTCATTTCATTTTAGCATGCAATAGTTGTTCGAAAAGCTCGTACTCTCTCCTTAAAAATATTCTCTCTTCTCTGTTTTTCTGTTCATCTCACAAAAACAACATGTTCAAGCGCACCAAATCCGGGAGGAAGAAGTTCAGCAAAGGAGAATCCTCAACTGTTGTGCAAGAAATATCAGGAGGAGGGCGCATTGAATCCTGGTTCAATGGGAACCAAGAAAAGATGGACTTGTTTATTCACGAAATGAGCATTCAAAACATGACAAGCAGTTTTTACAGCATCTGCCCAAAAGTATTTAGGTAAGGCATTTTCACAAAGCATTGTTCTAGTCAGTTCCACAATGGATCTGTTCTTTCTTTCCACAAAACCATTCTGTTGAGGAGTTCTTGGAGCAGAAAAACTGTGCTTTATGCCATACTTTTCACAGAATAATTCAAACTTTTCATTTACAAATTCTCCACCATTGTCACTTTGAATAGAAGTAATGACATAACCTTTCTCATTATGTAAAACCTTGGCAAGCTTTTTAAAAGATTTGAAAGAATCAGATTTGGCTTTTAGAAAAATAGTCCAAGTAAATCTGGAAAAATCATCAACAATTACCATGATATAGAGATTACCACCTAGGCTTTTATTTCTTGAAGGACCAACCAAATCCATGTGAAGCAGTTCCAAAGGTCTAGAAGTAGAAACAATGTTTTTGTTTGAAAAGGATTTTCTAGTTTGTTTACCTTTTAAACAAGCTTCACAGATTTTGTCTTTCAGAATTTGAAGCTTAGGTAGCCCAGAGACTAAATCTTTAGAAATCAATTTGTCAAGATGATTAAGATGAATATGTGTAAGCCTTCTATGCCATAATCAAGATTCTTCTTCTTTAGTAAGAAGACAACTTTGAGATGGGATAGAATGCTTGATATCTAGCATGTAAATATTATTTAACCTCTTACCTACCAACATTACCGTGTCAGATTTTGGCTCACAGATTAGGAAGATTTCTGGTTTGAAGATAACCTTGCGACCTAGATCACATAATTGACTTATACTGATTAAGTTGTGCTTGAGACCTTCAACAAGAAGAACATTGTGAATAATCACGTTTTCACCATCTCCTATATCTCCAGAACCTAGGATTCTTCCCTTGTTGTTGTCTCCATATATCACGTGTCCTCCATGGAAACAAATTAATATATCCAAGGTTCTGAAATTTTCGTGGTTGGATGCTGAAGGATTCAGAGGTGTTCGGAAACTACTGCAACACCAGAAACTTCAGAAGTTCCTTGAACTCAATGGTAGAATTTATCTTGACCTTATTAAAGTTTTCTTCACTAATCTGTCATTTGAAGGGTCTACACTAAAAACTCAAGTCAAAGGAGTGGAAATAGAAATTACTCCCACTGTCTGGAAAGATGTTGTTGGTCTCAAGGATGAAGGAGTAAAAGTCACTAAAGGGTATACCTCTGATGTGGACGAATTCAACAAAGTCCAGTACTTTCGCTCTTGTTTGAGAAATAAGTGTGACTCTGTGAGTTCCTTCAACACAGGTTAAAATGTTCTTAATGATTTTTTCCATATTAATGGCTTCACAAATTTAATCTGTTAAAATCAAGTTCAATCTGTTGAAACAGAAAGATGTTATTTTTCACTTTGGAGTATCTCGTAATTTCAATCTGCTGAAATTAGTTTTAATCATGTTGAAACGGAGAGATCATTTTTTTCATTCTAAGGTATTACGAGGATTTCAATCTTTTGAAATATCTTTTAATCGATTGAAACAGAGAGCTATCATTTTTTCTAAACTGTTTCAATCCATTGAAAACTCGAATTAATCGATTGAATGAAGTTTTAAATAAAATCAATCGATTAAAACGACATTTTAATCGATTGAAAAATATTCTGATCGATCACAATTCAATTCTGATCGATCACAATTCAATTCTGATCGATCATAACTAATTCGATATGTCATATAGATATTCCGATCGATCATCTCGCTACTCTAAATCAGTTTTAATCAAATTAATCAATCAGTTTCTCTCTTTCATTCTATAAATACAGTTTTGATTTCTCTTTCGAGATATACAATTTGGAAAACAATTGAAAGCAATCTTAGAGTTCTCATATACGTGCCTTTCTCTCGTGCATTCATACACTTTTCATATCATAAGACATTTAGATCAAGATTGTTGAAAGATCATCAAAGAGAGAAAGTTCTGAGTTAGAATTGCTTCTGGACTTCTATAGTGTTAAAGCTGTAGTCCAGGTTTATTCTTTTCATTTACTTGTATAAAGTGTGATTGTGTAGATTGGGTTTGAATCTGCACTGGTTATAGTAACTGGATTTGGTTACTAGGTGGTTATTCAAGAGTCTATCTTGTGGGTTTGTGAGATAGTTCTTGGGGTAGATTGGTGTATATCTACTGGTTGTAATTTTCACTTGGAATTAGTGGAACTTGGCAGATTTGTCAAGAACTGGATGTAGCTCTGGGAAAGAGTGAACCAGTATAAACTTTTGTGTTGAATTTCTGCTTTCATCTCTTTTATTTCTTGTTTATATTCTTGCCTTGATTGAAACTAAATCTACCTAATAGAAGAATTGAATAAAGATAATTCATTCTTCCAAGAGAAAGTGTGTTTTTAGAAAAAGTTTTCTAAAGTTCAATTCACCCCCCCCCCTCTTGAACTCAACCATTAAGTCTTACATCCCTAAGACGGCGGACTTGAGTCTGGAGACGATCCGTAAGAAGGGAATTGTCAGTACATGTGTCTTCAGAATTCTGCCTGGTCTCGGAATTTGTCGAGGTATTCCTGTCGGAACATCGTCAGGTCTTGCCTTATTCCCTCTTGGTACTGGCTTAATGTCTCCATCCTTGTGTCGAAGGCATCTTGCCTTAAGGACATATGCTCTTGTCTTAGGGACATTTGGTCGAATTGCTGGTGCAAGTCGTAGATGTTGCAGTTGATGCCAGCAAAGTCGTCCATGTACTGTTGTTGTTGCTGATGTTGTTGTTGCTGTTATTGTTGCTGGAAATCCGGGGGTGTCGAGAGATCTTGCATTGCTACGATGTCCCGGAGAACCAAAGTTATATCTAGTGAGGGGTGGAGGATCAACCGGGACCCTTAGCGTAGCAGCATCCCCATGCTGACCAGGACAGACCCATTGATAGTCACGGGTTGGAGGCTGGAGGCCAGTTCTTCCCTGCCACTGCACCCCCATTTTTCTGTCAGCGGGGTGATGAGGGTAGCCATGAGGATGGCTCCCACGGGACGGCTCCCGAAGTCCTTGAGGGCCTTCAGGAAGAAATAGTCGAGGTTGCACCGGCGCCTCTGGCTCATGCAATAGAGGACGAAGAGATCCGGGAGGGTTACATTACCCTGACTCTCCTTCCGCCCGTGGACCGTCCCGGCCAATAGTTTGTGGCAAATGCGGAGGGCAGGGGGAAGTGCGGAGCCCTTCAGCAATGTTGGCAGAGTGTGCATCGCTGTCAGCTCCTCCCACATTTCACCGGCGATGAGGGTAGTGGGGCGTGCACAAATGGCCTCCTGGTAATCCTGAGTCAAGACATCCTCAGGTTGGACGAATCCAATGGACACATTGAACTTGCCTAGGGTGGTGGTTCGGTACATCCCATTCATGAAGTACGTCGCTATCTTTGTCGGTGGGAGGCCCGGTACCATGGAGGGAGTCTCGGAGTAGGAGATGGAGGCAAGGAATTCCATCACCGCCTGTGGGTAGACGTGAGTGGGTGGAGACTGGAGGAGGAAGCGCCACCCTATGCTGTTAATGTTGGCGCGGACGTCGTCTTCCCACCCAAACTCGGCGAGGATGCCGAATTCCAGCCTCAGCATGGGGTGCCAAGTGTACCCTCGAACGTGTTCCAGGCGGACCCGGTGTAATGGTGAAAGCTGTGTGGGATCTTGTGGAGTGGGGGCTGTGGAGCTACTGGGTCCAACAGAACCCCTTCTCTTTCTGGATTGGTCTCCTCTATGCATTTTGGTGGTAGGATACTTGAAAGTGAGAGAAAGGAGGATAGGAGTGCAGGAGAGAGTGTTTGAGACCCCCCCTAGGCACCCCTATATATAGAATTTTTGGCCAACCTCAGGACCGTCATCTGGAAGATCGAGACCGTCGTCTCGGATTTGCGGGATTCGGGACCGCCGTCTGGAACCTCGAGACGGTGGTCTCAACTTTGGCTTTAAACGAGACGGTCGTCTCGCCAAGCGAGAAGGCGGTCTCGTTTTTGGTCAAGTCGAGAAGGCGGTCTCGGTAGTCGAGACGACGGTCTCGTTTTGGTGCAAGCCGAGACGGCGGTATGGGCGCGCAAGACGACGGTCTCGTTTTTTAGATGAATTTTTTTTTTTTTGAAGAAAATAGGACCTTGTTCAAAAACATATTATGCATGCAATGTTTTCATGTTTGATGTCCTATAATGCTTATTTCATTAGTTTTTTAGAAGGATTTGACTGACGCGTCTTGTAGAGACGGGTGTCCTCTAATCTTTGTTCCTTCTGCTGTACTTGGTTGTACCATTCCGGACCTCAGGTGACCGAAGAATAATTTTTCTTTTTCTTTGCTTTTTCTTTTGGAGAGCATACTTTGCCATATTGGTGTCCCTTTTTCTTCACTTTAGGGGTTTCAATCCTCTTGTTGACTATACGCCTCCATATTCCCAAACTAATTGTTAGAATAATGTTGTGAGGGTCAAGAGAAAAGAAGTAAAAGGGTAAATTCAATGGCTTGTGTTTTAGACGGTTAATTTTGTTTAGAAAAGATTTTGTAAGAATGGCTGGCTAAGGTTAGGCCTAGGTGTTTAAGCTTTTTGTCTAAGCAAACGTTTCCCTTTCTCTCTTTTCTTCTTTTCTTTTTTTTTTGTATTTGCGCCTTAGCTTATTTCCGTTGCTTTTTATGGCTGGTTGATTTCCCTAGATCGCCCTTTGGGTTTTCGAACTAAGATATTGTGTTTTGGTCTTATCTTTTGTCTAGGTTCCTTTTTTTGTTTTTGTTTAGGGAATCCTAGCGGACCTTATTTTGTAACCCTAATTTTTGCCTAGGCTACCCTTTATTTTTGTTCGGGTGTCCTACCGGGTTGACCCTATTTTTTGCGTAGCCCACTTAGTGGGTTTCCTACCGGGTATTTTGCCCTTTTCTTTTGGCCTTTGGCTTCTATGGGCTTTTCCCCTTTTTTTTGTTATTATATTTTTTTCACAATATTAGCGAAGCATGACTTTCTTTATGGTGAGGTAAAGCCTTATTTTGTGCTTCTAATCGACCAGCTTGATTGTAATGGCAATGGTAAATTTTTATTATTTGAACGCGCTTTTTATTCTTCTTTTTCTTTTTTGTCTAATTAGACGAGGTTATTGTGAGGTCTAGTCATGCAATAGCAAGAAGAGAAACAGATAGTAAGAAGTGTATTCTTTATTAATTAATAAGGGAATATGTGCCCTAAAATGCCCGGGGGTCGGGCTAGCCCCGGGGGATAATCTCTAACAATCATTGGGTTTACATCCCTTAAGTGAAGAAAAAGATCTCCTAATGACTAGGGTAGCTCTTGACGCTTGCATCCCTCCACTTCAGAATATTTGTTTGAGTGTGCGGAGGGGAGACTTCCCTTTTCTTCCTTCTACTCGGCCCTTAGTAGGGTCATATCCTAGGCCACACTTGTAAGGATTATCTTTGAATTCTGGGGGTTCCCTCACGCCTTGGGAATCTGCCCCCAATCCTTGGCCAGGATGGTAACCATGCTTCATCATCATGTGGGCTACCTTTGTGTTTTTGGGAAGTCTCTCTACATTGGCAATTTCGAGCGCTTGAAAAGATGTTTCAAGGGCCTCTTTTGCCGCATCCACATAAGGTTGGGTGGATGGTCCACTGATCAGGATATCGTCTTCTACTTTGACCGTGACTAGTTTGTCATCCACTATAAACTTGACTTTTTGGTGGAGCGTTGAAGGTACTGCCTTAGTGTCATGAATCCAAGGCCTGTCGAGGAGACAACTATATGCAGGAGTGATATCCATTACATGGAAATCGACGTTGAAGATAGTGGGTCCAATTTGTATTGGCAAGTTGACTTCCCCCACTACTTCTCATTTTGATCTGTCGAAGGCTCGAACGATGGTGCTGCTTGGGCGCAGACGGGTTCCTTGGATGGTCAACTTGTCGAGTGTGCACTTGGGCATCACGTTCAAGGATGACCCGTTATCCACAAGAACTTTGGCAATGAGGTACTCCTTGCATTTGATGGAGATGTGCAAGGACTTGTTGTGGTTTGACCCCTCGAGGGGGAGCTCTTCCTCTGTGAAGGTGAGGTGGTCACTTGTCATAATGTGACCGACAATCCTCTCGACCTTCTCTTGGGATATGGTGTGAGGCACATGCGCTTCGCTTAAGACCTTCATCAGGGCATTTCTATGCGGTTCCGAGCTCATCATTAGAGTTAATAGAGTTATCTTAGCAGGTGTATGATTGAGCTGGTCAATAATGAAATACTCGTTTTGCCTTATAAACTGAAGTAATTCCTCGGTCTCCTCCTTGGATTCTTTATTTTCTTTTTCTTCGGTCTTTTTTATTTTTTCCTTTATTCTTGGGGGCATCTTCTTGCAAGTCCTTGGGGGAGTAGACTCTTCCACTTCTAGTCATGCCCCCAATGTCGGCTATATTGGCGATATCCTCCTTTATTGGTGAAGATTCTCCATATCTCCACTGTACAACTTTATTTGATTCGTAGGGGAAAGGACGTGGCATAAATAATCGCACTGGTGTCCTTGGCCCCTCTTCTTTATTGGTTTTGAGGACCAACGGTCGAGGCTTATTATCCCCTTGTGATGGATCAACCGTTGGGGAAAGCTTGATTAAAAGGGGCTTTCTCTCCATTCTTTTGATTCAGAAGACATGTCAGTTATTCCTTCCTTTTTATTATCTTATTTATTAAAAGTGAAGGAGGGGAAATTAAATATGCAAATGAATGATATGCATGCAAGTAGACAATTGTTGAATAAAGAAACATTTCATTTATCCGTAGAAGGTGTACATTCCCCTATTCCATACTACGAAGCAACTTTTGACAGAAGTGGAAAAGCCTAAAGAAACCCACAGGTGGGTCTTGATCTCTATGTAATTCTCTTTCGGCTTCCCGAACGTGACGAGCGAGTGCTTCGCTTTGCTTCTGGACTGCCTGGCTCATATCTTCACTATATTTTTTAGCCTCTTTGATCTTCGCCTCTTGATGGCTACCAAGGCTTGTAGCTCATCGAGCTTTGCAAGTGCTCAGTCTTTTTCTTGTAGTACTTGGCCATACTGAGCTAGCCCATCTCTTTCTTTACAGCGTAGCTCAGTGAGACTTATGTTGAGTCTCTGGTTGGCCTCTCGCTCTTGGCGTATTTCTAACCGAGTCCTTGTGAGATCTTGTAATAAGTCCTTGATTGTTTGGGCCTGTTTTGCTAATTCGGCCTCAAGGCATGCTGATTTGGCGGTTATTTCTTGGAGTTGGCTATCCGAGTTGGTTCTAGCAGCTTTGGATGCTCGGATAGCTTGTTCATTAGAGTTAGCACACTGATCCTTGAGGCGCTCTATTTCATGATCCTTTTTCTTGCAGTGCCTCTCTAGACCGTCTATGGTGAGCATAGATTCTTGTTCTCTTTCTTCCAGGGCCCTCATCTGGGCTCCCATGATTTCTATCCTCTGGGTCAAGGCGTCGACTTGAATTTGAAGCTCTTCACTGTTTGAACATGTGGCGAGTGAGGTGGATGGTTGAGACATCCATCTTCTTCTTCTCCACTCCTCGTAGTCACTGGAGGCAGCTACTCGAGCTTTTCCTAGCTCTCTATCTCCCATAAAGACTGGTCTCTCCCATGCTCTTTTCACGGCTAGTGAGTTAGCAATTGTGCATCGGTCTCTGAAGAAACACAGTCCTCCGAGCTCCCCTCGGGATGTTGTAGTTTGAGTCCTCATGAGTTGTCTCATAGCCACTCTAGGTGAATAGGCTATGCAACCCCTGAGTCCTATTAACGATATGTTCGGATAATCCCCACATCTGATAAGGACTGGACCGGGTCGGAACCAAGGGCAGACCCAGGATAATTGGTTGGCGTCCCATTGTTCCAACTCGTCCTTCCACTCTGAGGTTAGGCGTCGGTGGAGAGGGATTTTGGAGAAGCTCCTCAAAGGGTCGGGGAACATCCCCATGTGACTAGAGGCATAGAAATGTGTGATGCCCCACACAAAAAGTAGTGAAGAGCAACAACAGAGTGTTTTTCCTTGCTTTTGGCGGCAAAATTCCAACGAGAGCAAGGTGTCGGCAAGAATTGCAAGCAAGGGACTCTTCGAGTTCACGTCCCAGGTGAAGAAGGCGTCCATGACGGTTTGGTCCACTGTGTCGATGTGGAAGGGAAATAAGATTGTTCCAAATATAATCAAGGCCAGGGTTTTGTTAAAAGCGACCCATTCTGCCTTTTCAGCCAAAGAGGACAGATGGTCTTCTAACATTGAAACTTCCCAACCCTGAATGTTCCCTTTTTCTATCAGGGTAGTTTGCCGGAATGGCAATCGGATGATGGCAGCGATTTGTGTTGTAGGAGTGTATACCTCGTGGCGAATATGGACCCCGGTTGATTTGGGCCATTTTAGCATAATCTCGTACTCCTCCAAAGTGGGCACCATGTCGAACTGCGGGAATTCGAAGCAGCGCAGACTGGAGTTCCAGAAATGAACTAGAACCCTGATGAAAATTGGATCGACACAGATCTTCAACAGGTCGAGGATCCGTCCATAGGATTTTTCAAAATCAGAGCGGACCTCTGATGGCATTATCGTGCAAAGTCGTTCTAACTTCTCAGTATGGTACCGGGGAATGTCCACTTTCTTCAATTGCCTACTAGTCCCCTCCATTTTCTAAAACCAAAATGCATGCTTTATGAATATGATGCTTATTGTAGGTATGAATGTGAGTGTTTATTTTCCTATTTATCATGTTTTATTTCTACATGATGTATGATGGTATTTGCGTGTTTTATTTTGGAAAAAGAAACTATCTATTTGAATGATTTATGAGTGTAATGTTTATGAACAAGGTCCCGTTTATTTTTATTTGATTTTATTTTAGAGCCTTTTATCTCTTTTGTCGGACTACGTGGCTACTTAGCTTACAAAGAACCTGAAACCAGGCTAGCTAAATCCTGGATGTCTAGGGTCATGGCGAGCGCAGGGTGGAGGAACACCTGGGACCCCTGCCTGGTAAGCATCCCTATGCTGACGAGCATGGACCCGCTGATGTACTCGGGTCGGAGGATGGAGGGAATGTCCTCCCCGCCGGGGCACCCCCACCTCTCGGCTAGCGGGGTGATGAGAGGACCCATGAGGATGGCTCCGACGGGGCGGCTCCTAAAGTCCTTTAGCGCCCTAAAAAAGTAGTCAGGGTTACACTGGCATCCATGTAGCATGTAGTGCAGAACGAAGAGGTTAGGCTGAGTGATCTTCCCCTGACTTTCCTTCCGTGCATGGATCCTCCCTGCCAGCAGCTTGTGGCAGATGCAGAGAGGAGGGTTGAGCGCCGACCCTTTCATCAGGGCCGGTAGAATCTGTGACCCAGTGAGATCCTCCCATATCTCACTGGTTGTGAGGGCAGCCGGCCGCTTACAGATGACTCCCTAATATTCTAGCGTCAGGGTGTCTGTGGGCTGGATGAAGCCTATGGAGACGTTGAACTCGTCCAACGTCATTGTTCGGTAGGTCTCGTTCATGTAGTACGAGACAATCCTCGCCGGGCATGTCGATCATCATGACAGAGGCGAGGAACTCCATCACGGCTTGCTTGTAGATGCGGGTTGGGGGGTCCTGGAGGAGGAAGTCCCACCTAATGCTCTGGATGTATCCCCGCACATCATCTTCCCAACCGAACTTGACCAAGATACCATGGTCTAATCTTAGCATGGGGTGCCAAGAGTAGCCCCTGATGTGTTCCAGCCTGGCCTGGTGCTGTGGCGTGAGCTGGGTAGGATCTGGTGGAGCCTATGGTGCCGACGCACTCGGGCTGGGCCCCAGACCTCTCTTTCGGGGTCTGGAAGATTCTCCTTGTTGCATTTTGGGAAAAGACACTCAAAGATGTATGAGAATGTATGAGAAGATGCAGGAATGGAGTGTTTTAAACTGACCCAAAAGCCCCCTTTATATAGAAAATTTTATTTTTGGTCGGGACCGCCGTCTGGGATTTGGGATGGTGGTCACAAATTTTTGAACTTTGGGACCATCGTCTAGAATGTTGAGACGGCGGTCTCACCAATTGCGATGTGGTGAGACGGCCGTCTCGCCTTTAGCAAATGACAAGACGACGGTCTTGCCAAACGAGAAGGCGGTCTCGCTTTCAGCGAAAGGCGAGACGGTGGTATCGTTAAACGAGACAGCGGTCTCGCCTTTGATGAATTGCAAGATGTCGGTCTCACTTTTCGAAGATTTTTTTTTCAGGAAAATATAGGACCTTGTTCAAAAATATTTATGCATGCAATGTTTTCATGTTTTGTGTCCTATAATGCTACTTTGTTAATTTTTCAGAAGGATTAACCGATGTGTCTTTTGAAGACGGGGTCCTTCTGATGTCGTTTTCTGGCTGTACTTGTTTGTACCATTCCGGACTTAATATAACCAAAGAATAACTATTAGTTGAGGAGCAAACTTGCCATGTCGGTGCGTTTTTTCCTTCCCCTAGAGATTTCAATCCTCTTGTTGATTATATGCCTCCATATTACCCAACTAATTATCAGAATGTTATGATAAGGGTCAAGAGAAGAGAAGTAAGAGGATAATTTATTCAATGGCTTGTGTTTTAGCCGGTTGATTTTTATTTAGAAGGGGTTTTGTAAGAATGGCTGGCCAAGGTTGGTCAGAGTGTTTAAGCTGATGTTTAAACAAACGTCTTGTCCTGAGGATTCGCGTCTTAGCCAATTTCTATCGCTTTCTATGCTTGATTGACTTCCCTAGACAGCCCTTTAGGTTTTCAGACCAGGATATTGTGTTTTGGTCCTAAATTTTGTCTAGGTTCCTTTTTTCTTGTTTTAGGAGTCCTAGCGGACCTTATTTTGTAACCCTAATTTCTGCCTAGGCTACCCTTTATTGTTGTTCGGGTTTCCTAGCGGGTTAACCCTAATTTTTGTGTAGCCCCTGTTAGAAAAGTAGGCTGAGATCAAGAGGGGGGTGAATTGATCTTTGAAAGATTTTCGCAATTAACAGATTATCTATTTCAAAGATTAAGAAATTTGACCAGTTCTTGAATCACACAACAAGCAATCAAAAATAAATGCAGTCACAGACTTAAAGAAGAGAAAGGTTTAGAAAGATATCACCAAGGTTTATACTGGTTCACCCAATCCCAGGGCTACGTCCAGTCTCTAGCCAAATTCCAGCTGGGTTCCACTAGATTGAATGTTTTACAGATTACAACCTTAATCACACACTCAATCTACCACAAGAACCACAATTCCAGTTCTCGCACCTAACCTTTCACCAAGAACCAAATTCCAGTTCTTGACCTACCCTAGACCAAATTCCAGCCATACGAAAACCGAGTGCCCACAATTCGAGGCACCCACAATACAGTAAAAGAAAGTAAAGAAACAAATAGAAGAAACTTAGAACTCTCAAACCAGTTTTATGCAGTTCTGCAATATGTGTTTCTTCTCCAAAAGAATGCAATTTTGCCTCAAGAAAGAACTTTGATGAATTTCACAAAAACTAGCGTGATTCTTTCTTGAAAGTAGCACTTTTGATTGCTTGATTGATTGCCAAAAGATGTATTTCATATGATGTATAAAAAGTTCAAGCAACTCTATTTATATAGAAGATTTTTCAAAACTGCTGGTTTATTTAATCTGTTAAAATAATCTTTTAAGCTATTAAAAGTCTTGTTTTAATCTGTTAAATCTTCTTTTAATCCATTAAAACGTTTCCAGATTTGTTTTAACTGATACGACAACGTTTATATCAATTAAAACTCTTTACAAAAAATCTTCCAATCTGTTTTAATCGATTGTTTCGTCTTTAAATCGATTAAAATACTATAAATCATTCTTATAAACTTTTCCAAGTGATTTTAATCTGATAAAAATCTGTTTTAATCGATTAAAACGCTTAGCACAAATTTTCTTAAGTTGTTTTAATCGATTGAAATGCAGTTTTAATCGATTAAAATAATTTGATCAGTCATAACTTCAATTCTGATCAGATCATATCTGGTTCTGATCGGTCATATGCTCATTTTGATCGGTCAAACGAGTACTCAAGTGGTTTTAATCGATTATTTCGAAGTTGTATCGATTAAAATACTTGCCAGAACACTTCTCTGAACATTTTAAGTGATTTTAATCGGTTATTTGAAGCTATATCAGTTAAAATACTGACAGAAGGTTTTCAAAACTCCCTTTAATGAAAACAATTCGGTTATTTGAAGTTATATTAGTTAAAAACACGTATAAAAGTGTGAAGAACATTTTAGTTGATAAAGCTTATATGCTATTAGTTAAAATAGTTGATTAAGAAAGCTTTTATCAAAATACTTTGTTTTTAACCTGTTAAAACATTTTTTAGAGGCATTTGCAAAATCTTTTAAATGAAGAAACCTCATGCGATAGAAAAGATAAAAATGATTATACCTAAGCAGAACTGCGACACACTAATCCTTCTACTCTTTTATCCAAGTGACCTTTGACTGCCACAAAGTTGCCTTTGACTTCATTCTTGACTTCATCAAATCAACAAGATCTTTGCCAACGTAATTCAATAAGATCTTCATCACTTTCAGTCTCCCCCTATTTGATGAAGACAAACATCACTTTAAAAAATAACTCTGCAGAAGAAGTCACTTGATAAAATAGATTAGTTAATCAAAAATTAATCAGTTTATCCATTTCTCCCCCTAAATTGTTGTTCTCCTAAAGAATTATTTCTCCCCCTAAATTGATCAGAAGTAAACTAAATTGATCAGAAGTAAAGCAATTATTTCTCCCCCTTTTGACTTCATCAAAAATAAGGAACAGAGGAACAACATTATGCATGGTATGTATCAGGTTTTAGATTTTGAAAATAGTAAGAAAAAAAATATGGATACGATACTTTACTCATGTAAAGACCAATCAAAGTTGATTCAAACTTATCTTCATTAACACGTTTGTAATGAATACAATTAACACGTGTAAAGATAAGGGAACCACGCTTTAGTAGCATGTTACAAGAACAGCCATTAACTGAAGCCTTTAATTTTTCTTCCCAGAGTAATAATCGATTAAAAACAGGACAAAATCGATTAAAAAGTTCTTGTTAATGGTTTTAATCGATTAAAATAAAATTTTAATCAATTAAAACAGTGATGAAATTTGAAAGTTTAAAACATAAGTTGATATAATCGATTAAATCGACTTTTAATCGATTAAAACAGTAAACAAAAATGTTGTATAAGTGCTTCTAATCGATTTAAAACTTGTTTGTATCGATTAAAACAACCAGTTTTGAAAACTAAGCAATGTTTGATGCATCTATCATGCCTAATTCAGTGCAAATTTTGTAAAATCGATCACGAGCAAGAGGTTTTGTAAAAATATCTGTTAGTTGTTTTTCAGTTTCTATGAAGAAAATTTCACAATCACCTTTCAAAACATGATCTCTAATGAAATGATGTCTAATTTCTATATGTTTTGTCCTAGAATGTTGAATTGGGTTTTTAGTTAACATAATGGCACTAGTATTATCACATAAGAGAGGAATCTTTACTAAGAATTAAACCATAATCCTCAAGTTTGTTGTTTGATCCAAAGAGATTGAGCACAACAACTTCCAGTGCAATGTACTCCGCTTCAAGCTATAGAAAGGGCAACACATGATTGTTTTTTATCTGTGCCATGAAATTATCCTGCTTCCAAGAAGATGACGAGTGCCAGCTGGTACTTTTCCTGTCAAGTTTACAACCTGCAAAATCTAAGTAGAGTATCCAATTAAATTTAGTTTGGACTCACCAGGATACCATAACCCAACATTTAAAGTTCCTTTGAGATATTTGAGGATTCTTTTTGCAGCAGTAAGATGTGATTCTTTTGGTGCAGATTGAAACCTGGCACACAAACAAACATTGAACATAATGTCAGGTCTACTTGCTGTTAGATATAGCAAAGAACCAATAAGTCCTCTATATTTGGTTTCATCAACATCTTTTCCTTTTTCATCAGAATCAAGATAGCAATTTGTGGACATAGGTTTTGATGCTTCTTTGCAATGTTCCATCTCAAATTTCTTCAAAAGTTCTGTGCAGTATTTAGATTGATGAAGAAAACTTCCTTCTTTAAGTTGTTTAACTTGTAATCCAAGAAAGTAGTTGAGTTCTCCCATCATAGACATCTCAAATTCTCCCTGCATATCTTTGATAAAATCTTTACATAAAGACACATTAGTGGCTCCAAATATGATGTCATCAACATATACTTGAACTAGAATTACCTCATTATTCAATTTTTTCAGGAATAAAGTTTTATCAACCAAACCTCTTTGATAGCCCTTTGAAATGAGAAAATTACTTAACCTTTCATACCATTGTCTTAGGGCTTATTTGAGACCATACAAAGCTTTCTTTAATCTATAAACATATTCTGGATGAATATGATCTTCAAAACCAGGTGGTTGTGTAACAAAAACTTCTTCATTCAAGTAGCCATTTAAGAAAGCACTTTTGACATCCATTTGAAATAACCTGAAACTTTTCATTGAAGCATAAGCAAGTAAAAGTCTAACAACCTCTAATCTAGCAACAGGAGCATAGGTTTCATCAAAATCAATTCCTTCTTGCTGATTATACCCCTTAGCAACTAATTTGGCCTTGTTTCTAGTAATTATACCATTTTCATCCATTTTATTCCTAAAAACCCATTTTGTTCCTACAATATTTGCATTATCTAGTTTTGGAATTAATTCCCATACTTCATTTCTAGTAAATTGATTTAATTCATCATGCATAGCATTAATCCAATTATTATCCTTTAATGCATCAGATATGGTTTTAGGTTCAATTTGAGATACAAATGCCATGTGATTGCAAAATTTATTTAAAGATCTTCTAGTGGAAACTCCACTGATTTATTTCACCAATGATGTTGTCTATTGAAAGATTTCTTGGAGTTTTCCATTCTTTAGGCAAGTTGCTCTTCAGATTCTTCAATATCTTCAACCTCGTTTTTGAGAATCTATTGATTCTGGCAGTTTTAAGCGATACATTTTATCAGTTAAAACATCATCTTCAGCACTATACTCGAAATATTCTGCATACTTGGGTTAGTCTCATCAAATACAACATGAACAGATTCTTCCTACAGTATTTAGCCTTTTGTTAAAGATTCTATAAGCATGGTTATTCAATGAATATCCCAAGAAGATACCTTCATCTGATTTGGAATCAAACTTTCCAAGACTTTCCTTTCCATTGTTTAAAACAAAAACCTTACTTCCAAACACTCTAAAATAGTTTATGTTAGGATTTTTACCTTTGAATAATTCATAGGGAGTTTTCTTAAGAAAAGGTCTGATTAAAACACGGTTTAATACATGGCAAGCGAGTGCTAACGACATCGACCCAAAAATATTTTGGTAATGCTTTCTCATTAAGCATTGTCCTAGCTAACTCTTCAAGAGAACGATTTTTCCTTTCAACTACACCATTCGTTGAGGAGTTCAGGAGCGAGAAAAATTATGCTTAATACCATGTTTATCACAAAATTTATTGAAATTTTCGTTTGAAAATTCTCCCCATGATCACTTTGAATACAAGAGATAAAATAGCCTTTTTCATTTTGAATTTGTTTTGCAAACTTTCTTAAACAAATGGAAAGTATCAGATTTTAATTTTAAAAATAATGTCCAGGTAAATCTTGAGTAATCATCTACTATAACCAATGCATATAGATTTCCTCCTAAACTCATAGTTCTAGAAGGACCAAAGAGATCCATGTGCAAAAGTTCAAGAGGTCTAGATGTTGAAACAATATTTTTACGTGAAAAAGAATTCCTTACTTGTTTCCCCTTTTGACATGCATCACATACTTTGTCTTTCACAAACTTAAGTTTAGGTAAGCCAACAACAAGATCTTTAGAAATCAGTTTATTAAGATGATTCATATGAATATGAGCTAACCTCCTATGCCACAACCAGGAATCATTCTCTTTAGAGATTAAGCAACAATTTTTAGCAGTAATTAGTATCTAGCATGTAAATATTGTTGATCCTCTTACCAAATCGACTGCTATCAGATTGTTAACTTGATTTAAACATTGTGCTATACTTGACTAATTATCTATATCACTATTCCAAGGATTCCTTCCTTTGTTATTATCCCCATAGACAACAGTCCCACCATTCTTTAGTTTTAAGTTGCAAAATTTTGTAATATCACCTGTCATGTGTTTAGAACAACCACTGTCAAGGTACTAGAGATCTTCAGTTTGTTTTTCCTGAAAGAGAAATTAGTATAGTTACGATACAAAATGATACAGAGTTGAAATACACAATTAATTTTGATCTGGAAGTAACATTTTAATCGATTAATTTGATATTCAATCGATTAATCAAGCTCTGGAAAAAATATATCGAATAATAATCGATTTACAGCGAGGAATAATCGATTGAATTTATCCTTTTAATGATTTTAACTGATATAAATCCATTTTAATCGATTAAAACAGACTAAACTAAATTCCAGAGAACATTTTAATCGATTAAATCGTATTTTAATCGATTAAAACTGTACGGACAACTTTTCTGATATTCTCGTAAGAGATTTTAACCGATTAAAATAGTTTTGTATCAATTAAAATGCTCGATCCAAGAATCCGAAAGCAGATTTTGTCGATTTGATACCCGGGGACTTCGGATTTTGTTCTGCAAAACAGATTTGGCATATTTCCGGTACCCTTTTTAATTCATTGGGTCCAATCATGTTATTTGAAATGAATTTTTGGGTATCCACTTCATTATACCTTTAGGAATAGCATATTTTCTAATTCTACAATACTTCCACAGAATGCCCTTTTTCATGCGTAAAAACATCTAATAAATGGAGATGACATAGATTTATTATGTGCAAAATAGTTTTTAAATGCTCTAGTTTTCTTTCCAATAGAAGGTGTAAAACCTATTCCACCACGATCAATAACTAATTTTTGAGAATCAAGTATCATATCAAGACTAGTTTTTCCTTGTGCAAGTTTAGATGCAGTTTTTATTAAGTATGTTACTTTCTCTTGTAACTTCGGGACAGTTTTTGCAATCTTTAACATTACACATGCGATCGGAGTTATTACCTATTTCCAAATTTTCATTCTTGGTTTCTTCATCAACTATTTTCTTTTCAAGAATAGTGATCTTGTTTTCTAATAAACTATTCATGCTTTTTAATCTTTTGTTTTCGAGTTTCTAATCTTTTAAGCTATTTGCATGCATTTCATAAAAAGCATCTTGTAATGAACTATAATTCATAGTGGTTGTTGGTCGAACTTACCTTGGTTATTGGCTGAATCTGAGTTGACCATTAAGCATATCTCTGTTGTTTCTTCATAGGTCATTTCAAGGATCTTCCACATTTGTGCAGCGGTTTGACAATGTGCTATCACTGAAAAAATTGTTTTACGTTAAGTGCAGATATGATGATATTTTTAGCAATACAATCATCTTGGATTAATTTCTTTTCACGATTATTTAAGCTAGACCAATCTTTGTTAAAAATATCGGTTTCTTGTTCAATGATATTCCAAACATTTATACTAACAGATTCAATAAAGATCTTCATCCTAATCTTCCAAAATGGATAATACATTTCCACAAAACGGTGGAGGTCTATCAATACAAGCACCCTCAGAAATATTTATTTCCAGCCATGGATCGAAAGACTTGAATAACTCTCAAGAACCTTGCTCTGATACCAATTGTTAGAAAAGTAGGTGAGATCAAGAGGGGGGTGAATTGATCTTTGAAAGATTTTCGCAATTAACAAATTATCTATTTCAAAGATTAAGAAATCGACCAGTTCTTGAATCACACGAGCAAGCAATCAAAAATAAATGCGATCACAGAGACTTAAAGAAGAGAAAGGTTTAGAAAGATATCACCAAGGTTTATCCTGGTTCACCCCAATCCAGGGCTACGTCCAGTCTCCGGCCAAATTCCAGTTGGGTTCCACTAGATTGAATGTTTTACTGATTACAACCTTAATCACACACTCAATCTACCACAAGAACCACAATTCCAGTTCCCGCACCTAACCTTTCACCAAGAACCAAATTCCAGTTCTTGACCTACCCCTACGACCAAATTCCAGCTACAAAAACCGAGTGCCCACAATTCTAGGCACCCACAATATAGTAAAAGAAAGTAAAGAAACAAGCTGAAGAAACTTAGAACTCTCAAACCGGTTTTATGCGGTTACGCAATATGTGTTTCTTCTCCAAAAAGAATGCAATTTTGCCTCAAGAAAGAACTTTGATGAACTTCACAAAAACTAGCGTGATTCTTTCTTGAAAGTAGCACTTTTGATTGCTTGATTGATTGCCAAAAGATGTATTTCAGATGATGTATAAAAAGTTCAAGCAACTCTATTTATATAGAAGATTTTTCAAAACTGCTGGTTTATTTAATCTGTTAAAATAATCTTTTAAGCTATTAAAAGTCTTGTTTTAATCTGTTAAATCTTCTTTTAATCCATTAAAACGTTTCAAGTATTGTTTTAACTGATACGACAACGTTTATATCAATTAAAACTCTTTACAAAAAATCTTCCAATCTGTTTTAATCGATTGTTTCAGTCTTTCAATCGATTAAAATATCTGCAAATCATTCTTATAAACTTTTCCAAGTGATTTTAAGCTGATAAAAATCTGTTTTAATCGATTAAAGCGCTTAACACAAATTTTCTTAAGTTGTTTTAATCGATTGAAAGCGCGGTTTTAATCGATTAAAATAATTCTGATCGGTCATAACTCAATTATGATCGATCATATCTGAGTTCTAATCGATCATATGCTCATTCGATCGGTCAAAGCGAGTACTCCAAGTGGTTTTAATCGATTATTTCGAAGTTGTATCGATTAAAATACTGTCAGAACACTTCTCTGAACATTTTAAGTGATTTTAATCGGTTATTTCGAAACTATATCAGTTAAAATACTGATAGAAGGTTTTCAAAAATCCTTTTAATGAAAACAATCGGTTATTTCGAAGTTATATTAGTTAAAAACCTGTTATAAAAGTGTGAAGAACATTTTAGTTGATAAAGCTTATATGCTATTAGTTAAAATAGTTGATTAAGAAAGCGTTTATCAAAATACTTTGTTTTTAACTGTTAAAACATTTTTTAGAGGCATTTGCAAAATATTTTAAATGAAGAAACCTCATGCAGCAGAAAAGATAAAAATGATTATACCTAAGCAGAGCTGCAGACACACTAATCCTTCTACTCTTTTATCCAAGTGACCTTTGACTGCCACAAAGTTGCCTTTAACTTCATTCTTGACTTCATCAAATCAACAAGATCTTTGCCAACGTAATTCAATAAGATCTTCATCACTTTCAGCCCCCTTGGTGGGTTTCCTACCAGGTAATTTGCCCTCTCTTTTTGGCCTTCGGCTTCCATGGGCTTCTTTTGATTTATTTTCTTTTTACATAATATTGGCGAAACATGATTTTATTTATGATGAGGTAAAAGCTTATTATGTGTTTCTAGTCAATCAGCTTGATTATTATTGCGATGGTGTGTTTTGATTATTTCAACGCACTTTTTTTGAAAACGTTTGCTTAAACATGGTTATTACGAGGTCTAGTCATGAATAGCAAGAAAAGAAGCAAATGGTAAGAAATATATTCTTATTAATTAATAGGGGAATATGTGCCCAAAAGATGCCTAGGGGTCGGGCTAGCCCCGAGGGATAATCTCTAACAATCATTGGGTTTATATCCCTTAAGAAAGGAAAAAGAACTCCTAATGACTAAGGTTGCTATTGACGCTTGTATCCCTCCGCTTCGGAAAATCTGCTTGAGTGTGCGGAGGGGAGACTTTCCTTTTCTCTTTTCAGCTCGGCCCTTTGCAGGGTCATATTCTAGGCCATGCTTTAAAGGATTGTCTTTGAATTCTGGGGGCTCCTTCATTCCTTGGGAGTCTGCCCCAAGTCCTTGGCCAGGATGGTAACCATGCTTCATCATCATGCGGGCTACCTTCGTATTACCAGGAAGTCTTTCTACATTGGCAATTTCAAACGCTTGAAAAGATGTTTCAAGGGCCTCTTCAGCCGCATCCACATAGGGTTGAGTAGATGGTCCACTAATCAGGATATCATCTTCTGCTTGGACCGTGACCAATTTGTCATCTACTATGAACTTGACTTTCTGGTGGAGCGTTGAAGGTACTGCCTTGGCGTCGTGAATCCAAGGTCTACCAAGGAGACAACTATACGTTAGAGTAATGTCCACCACGTGGAAATCGACGTTGAAGATAGTGGGTCTGACTTGAATTGGCAGATTGATTTCCCCCACTACTTCTTGTTTGGATCCGTCGAAGGCTTGAACGATAGTGCTACTTGGGCGCATGCGGGTTCCTTGAATAGTCAACTTGCCAAGTGTGTACTTGGGCATCACATTCAAGGATGACCCGTTATCCACAAGAACTTTAACGATGAGATATTCCTTGCATTTTATGGAAATATGCAAGGGCTTGTTATGACTCGACCCCTCTGGAGGGAGTTCTTCATCTGTGAAGGTGAGGTGATTGCTAGTTGTGATGTGACCGATGATCCTCTCAACTTTTTCTTAGGATATAGTATGAGGTACGTGCGCTTCGCTCAAGACCTTCATCAGGGTGTTTCTGTGCGATTCCGAACTTATCATTAGAGATAACGAGGTTATCTTTACAGGTGTATGATTGAGTTGGTCAATGATGGAATACTCACTCTGCCTTATGAACTGGAGTAATTTATCAGTCTCCTCCTTGGATTCTTTATTTTCCTTTTCTTTGGTCTGTTTATTTTTCCCTTTATTCTTGGGGGCATCTTCTTATAACTCCTTGGGGGAGTATATTCTTCTGCTTCTGGTCATGCCCCCAATGTCGGCTATGTTGGGGATGTCCTCCTTTATTGGTGAAGATTCCCCGTATCTCCACGGTACAACTTTATTTGATTCATAGGGGAAAGGATGAGGCATAAATAATCGCAAAGGTGTCCTTGCCCCCTCTTCCTTATTGACTTTGATAACTAACAGTCGAGGCTTATTGTCCTCTTGGGGTGAATCGACCGTTGGGGAGAGCTTGATTACGAACGGTTTTCTCTCCATCCTTCTGATTGTGGAAGACATATCAATTAATCCTTCCTTTTTATTATCTTATTTATTAAAAGTGAAGGAGGGGTAATCAAATATACAAATGAATGAAATGCATGCAAGTAGACAATTGTTGAATAAAAGGAAATTTTATTTATTTATAGAAAGTGTGCATTCCCCTACACCATGCTACGAAGCACTTTTTGACAAAAACGGAAAAGTCTAAAGAAACCCACAGGCGGGTTTTGATTTCTATGTAATTCCTCTTCGGCTTCCCGTACATGATGAGCGAGTGCTTCGGTCTGCTGGTGGACCGCCTGGCTCATATCTTCGTTATACTTCTGAGCCTCTTTGATCTTCGCCTCTTGATGGACGACCAATGCTTGTAAATTGTTGAGTCTCTCAAGGGCTCGGTCTCTTTCTCATAGCACTTGGCCATACTGAACTAACCCGTCTCTTTCCTTGCAGTGCAGCTCAGTAAGGCTTCTGTTAAGTCTCTGGGTAGTCTCCCGTCCTTGACATATCTCAGACCGAGTCCTTGCGAGATCTTGTAGCATTCCCTTAATCGTCTGGGCCTGTTTTGCACATTCAGCCTCAAGGTGTGCTGACTTGGCGGTTATTTCTTGAAGTTGATTATCCGAGCTTAATCTGGCGACTTTGGATGCTCGGATAACCTACTCACTGGAGTCAACGCATTGATCCTTGAGGTGCTCTATTTCTTGATCTTTCTTCTTGCACTGCCTTTGTAGACCGTCTATAGTGAGGATAGATTCTTGCTCTTTTTCTTCAAGGGCCCTTATCTGGGCTCCCATGATTTCTATCTTCTGGGTCAAGGCATCGACTTGGCTTTGGAGCTCTCCATTGGCTAAAGGCGCAACAGGTGGGGTGAATGGTTGTGACATCCCTCTGTTTCTCCTCCACTCCTCATAGTCACTGGAGACAGCTACTCGAGCTTTGCCTAGCTCTCTATCTCCCATGAAGACTGGTCTCTCTCATGCTCTTCGTACAGCAAGTGAGTTCGCAACAGTGAATGGGTCTTCGAAGAAACATAGTCCTCTGAGCTCTTCCCGTGATAATGTTGTTTGGGTTCTCATGAGTTGTCTCATAGCCACCTTTGGAGAATAGGCTATGCAACCTCTAAGACCTATCAACAGTACATTCGGATAATCCCCACATCTGATGAGGATTGGGCCAGGTTGGAACCAAGGACATGCCCAGGATAAGCGGTTGGCATCCCATTGTTCCAACTCGACCTTCCACTCCATGGTTAGGCGTCGGTGGAGAGGGATTCTGGAGAAGCTTTTCAAAGGGTCGGGGAACATCCCCATGTGACTAGAGGCGTAGAAATGCGTGATACCCCACACAAATAGTAGTGAAGAGCAGCACCTGAGTGTTCTCCCTTGCTTTTGGTGACAGAATTCAACCTAAAGCAAGGTGTCGGCAAGAAGTGCAGCCAAGGGACTCTTCGAGTTCACGTCCCAGGCAAAGAAGGCGTCCATGACGGCTTGATCCACTGTGTCGAGGTGGAAGGGAAACAACATAGTCCCAAACACGATGAAAGCCAGGGTTTTGTTAAAAGCAAACCAGTCTGCCCTTTCAGCCAAAGAGGACAGATGGTCTTCTAACATTGCGACTTTCCAACCCTGGACATTCCCTTTTGCTATCAGGGTAGTCTGCCGAGATGGCAATCAGATGATGGCAGTGACTTGGGCTGCAGGAGTATATGCCTCATGGCGAATATGGACCTCGGCTGACTTGGGTCATCTTAACATAATCTCATACTCCTCCAAAGTGGGCACCATATCAAACTGCGGAAATTTGAAGCAGTGCAGACTGAAGTTCCAAAAATGGACCAGAATCCTGACAAAATTGGGGTCAACACAGATCTTCAGTAGGTCGAGAATCTTGTCCATAGGATTTTTCAAAGTTGGAGCGGAACTTTGGTGGCATCAATGCGCAGAGCTGTTCTATCTTCTCCACATGGTATCAGAGAATATCCACTTTCTTCAACTATCTATTAGTCCCCTCCATTTTCTAGAAAACAAAAATGCATGCTATGAATATGATGTTAATGCAGGCATGCATGCAAGTGTTTATTTTTCCTAAACATTATCATGTTTTATTTCTACGTGATGCATGATAGTGTTTAGTTTTCTGTATTTTTTTCCAAAAGAATAAACTACCTATATGGATGTTCATGAGTTTAATGCTTATGAACAAGGTCCCTTTTTTTTGGATTTATTCGGTTTATTTGTTTTATTTGTTTGGTTTTTATAACTTTTTATCTCTTCTGTCGGACTGCGTGACTACTTAGCTTACAAAGAACCTGAAACCAGGCTAGCTAAAAGGCAGATTGTCCGAGATAAAAATGGTTTATTCCAAAAGAATAATTTTAGCGTCCCTTATCTCTTCTGTCGGACTGCATGACTACTTAGCTTACAAAGAACCTGAAACCAGGCTAGTTAAAAGGCAGACAGTCCGAGATAAGGGTGTTTATTGTGAAAAGATATCTTGAGGTTTTTCTATTTTTATCTGTTGTATGTTTATGCTATGCAACAATCAAATGCAACAAACAAATGCACACACAATTCACTCATCCACGAACAAGTAGGACGACGTTTTTAATCACGAGATAGGGGTCTCCTACAGAAGAGTGCATATTTAAGGTAGTTCTAATTTTCCTCACCAAGGCCAGGCCCCCAAGGTGCCCCCATTATAGGGTCCTCACTCTCCAGCCTTCCGACCATGCGTGGCACTAAGGCCTTAGCTAGTCTTTGTGCCAAAAGAGGAAGGTTATCACCTTAAGTGGTGGTTTCCGACCATACCAGTGGGCTCATGGCCCTCACTATGGTAAATCATACCTGCTACCCAATCCCTATGGATTTCCCACTTGCCACCGGCTATAGGGGGAACTGTTGTGTGCAAGAGTTTGTGTACAGTTTGTACATAAACAAACAATGTAATATCCTAAATTTTGCAATCAATTATATAAATAAATTTTGTAAGTTATAAATATGTATCGAATATTATGTAGAGTTATTATAAAAATAAAACATGATTTTTATAGTAATTTTGTCTTAAGAAAATTATAAAATAAAATCCAAGGTTAATATTGTGTCAAATAATAATTTAATAATAATTCTTAATAATAAAATTAAATAAATGAATAAATAAATATTAAAAAAAATCACGAAAAGAGAGAAATGGTATTCGAGGATCAGTAGTTTTAGATCAAGTCAATAAAACCTTTGAATTAAGTTCGGTGAAATAAGGCGGTGGAGAATAAAATTAAAGAAAATTTGAGAAGGACTATAAGTCGGTAAGATAAGTGTATAAATAGGAAGAAATTTGAAAACTTACTTACACAAAAACATACAATTCCCGTCACTTACAAATCCAACGAGAGGCACCTGAATTTCGAGAAGAAGAATTCGAGAGAAAGGAGGAAAGGGGAGCATAAGAAATTAAGAGAATAATAAGATTTTGAAGGAGCCGGTATGGGTTAGACGTTTAGTTTTATTCATACGAATGTCACGTAATTGGAGATTACTATTCATCAATTGCAAAGTTTGAAATATTGTTGAAATTCTTTCAATTAAGGATGAATTATATAATAAAATTGTTGTTTTTAACTTAAATTGAACATGTTTATGGTTTAATTTTGATTTGGAACTAATTTGAGTGATTGAAACTGAGAAATTTGAAACCCGGATTTCGAAAATGGCGAACTGGATGAAAATGCGCAAAATTCAGCTCAAGCGAAAAATATATCGCTTGAGCGAGGACACTCGGAAAATTTGGGATTCTCGGGTTCTTTATCGCTCAAGCGAAAATTACATCGCTTGAGCGACTAAGGGTCATGTATCGCTCAAGCGACCCGTGTACTCGCTTGAGCGACGAAAGCTTCAAACAAAGGGGACTCTCGGGTCATGCCTCGCTCAAGCGACCGATGTACTCGCTTGAGCGACGAAGCCTTCAAACAAAGGGGACTCTCGGGTTCCATCTCGCTCAAGCGACGGTGTACTCGCTTGAGCGAGCGAAGGAAGAAGAAAGGACTAGGTGGGAATTTTTGCAAAAGATCAAGGGTAAAATAGTCATTTCACATATTAGGGACATAAATGGAATTTTGAAAAAGGTTAAGGGTATAATCGAGATAAAGTCAAACAAGTATATTACCCCCTCTTTGTTTACTAGGAAAACGACTCAATAAATGTTAGAATTTGAGGATAGTGCCTTCATCAAAGTTATAGATTATTATCTTATCTTTCCAACACAATTGGAATCATCTTAAAATGAGGTCTAGAACTCAAGATATGGACAAAATACTGAACCCTATGAAATAAATTATTAATAAAAATTGTCTTGCTTAAAACAACTATGAATTGTAATTAAAATTTTGAATATATGAAGGAGATGTTTTTAAGTACTTAATTGATGATAGATTGTTTTGTTTCATACGAGACATAAACATAGTGCATGAAATGTTTTCCGGAAGTCACGAAAAAGTTTTTTTAAAGAAAAGTATTTGGAAATTTCTCTTAAGTAGCTACCAAGGACAAGTTGGTAGTAATAATGATGTGCAAACCATAATTTTAAAAATATTTACGTGAGTCAATTTACTATCAAGAGCATCCGGTAGTGGAATATGACTATGAAAATGGCTGGCCAAATGAGACGAGAATGAATTATTAAGAATTGAGCTACCGGAATCTACGATAGTAAATGGGGGAGTAGAATAGGTAAGACAGGACCTCCGGTCCATGGGGATGTACCTCCGGTCTAGGGAGTGTTTGGGCATGGGCAATTCCATAAGTGGCCGGTCTTTATTTGATTCTAGTGTCGTGGTAGCCTGCCGGTGCACCGACACTCGACTACTCGTCTACTTGTTCGCATTTAATGGGACATTGCCGAATCACCGAACAGGGGTGATGTTAAGCTCGGTTCCACTAAACACTCAAATGAGTCTCCATGGAGCACCGAGTCAAAAATAATTTTTTATTTTGAGTCAAAAGCATGATTTTAAAGTTTTACGTTTGGAGTCACATGTGCATATCATAAACATATTGCATGATAAAATTGTAGATTATTCATGATTTGTACGATATTCTCTATTATGATTCCATGATTTATTTATTTGTTTCTCATAATTAATTTTTAAATTAAATTATATATGGTTGTATATTTATTAGAAGGGATGTTTCATTGGTTGATTTTATCGTATAAATGTTTGCTTTATTTGTTGTGGATAAAATTAAATGTCTAACCCCATAAATATTTCAATTCCGAGATGTTGGTGACGTATGATGCAGAAATACATAATTCAAGAGATAGATGTCGGATGCAAAAATCCAGAGCTTAGGTTGAGAATTGTATAATATATAAATATAACTTTATGACTTGTAATATTTTGAAAACTTTGTTATAGAACTTGTTGCTTGATTTAATATAAAAACTTTACTTAAATAAATTGTTCACTTGGTATATTTTCTATTAACCTTCTATGAATATTGAAAATATTACTAACTTAAATAATAAATTAGGATTAATAAATGTAATCGGTAAGGGAGGTTACAAACAACAATTATTAAAGCCAAGCAATTAAAGCATGTTATAAAACAAGGCAGGGTAAAAGCAAAATTTTTAAGTCTTTTATTTATCAAACTAGTCTATCACTAAATGAGATCAACTCTCTAGCTTCCCTAGTGGAGTCGCCATCTGTCGCCGCCGTCAAAAGAGGTGGTCGGAGCGACGCGATAGTTTTGCTTTGACTCGCGTTTTTAAAAGTGATGTTACAACGCCTTTAGGTTGTCCAATTACTGGGCTGGACCTAAAGGCGAGGTTTTTGAAAAAAGGGTTCTAGAGTCGCCACCAATGTTTTATCCGGAAACATTGGAAAAGGAAAAAAAGGTGTTGGTTTAGAAAAACCAACTTTGGCCATTATAACCAGAGTTGGGTAAGGGAGTTAGTTATGTGTAGAGAAGGTATTAGCTTTCCTACGACGCTGATGAATTATTGGCAAGCGTACCAAAATTATCAATCGCAGTATAGTATTTCGATTAAATAAAAGTCGATCCCACGAGGAACGGTTTCAATGGAAATTCTCAGTTTTATGCTTCCTAAGTAGATTAAAACAGAATGGGTTTTGCATAAAGAGTTGAATTGAAATTAAATGACAAAGAACTGTAAATTGTTGAGAAAATATCAATTAAAGGTACTTAGGATTGGCTTCCTTCCTTATCCCTCTTTTGTAATGGCTATGTCAATTAAGAACGTCAATTAACCTAACAATGTTGATGTCACCTACTCAAATCATCCATGTTGATTCCTCACACATGAAATTCATAAGAAAACCTAATAAATGTTGATTCCTCACACAATTAAGAGATTTCCCAGCATTAGGTTTAGGGTGTTAAGCAATTGATACATTCATTCCATTCTTGACAATTAACGTAACAAATATCCTTACCGTGATCTAGGGTTCAAGATATATTTTCCAATCATACCCCAAACATCAAGAATAAATCATTCCAAAGCACAAAGGATAAGAATAACAATATCAAAACATAGATTAATATCTCAAAATATCACCATGATACAAAAGAGTTCAAAGGAAGTGCACCAAATCCTAAAAGAATGAAGTTAGTCACTCATGTTGGCCATTACAATGTGTTGAAACATACAAGGACATGAATGTTGAACTTACATGGACATGAATCTTGTTGATTTTGATGATGATTCAAGAACAATGGACTTAGATAGTTGAAGACTTGTATTCTTGTATAATAACTCTGTTTTGATGATTTTGAGTCTGTAATATTAGAGTCTAAGATAGCCAGCACATAGTCTACTCTTTAGAAGCTTCAAAATTTCATTTTTATAAAAACACCGCTGGTTTAATGTCGATTAACGGGGTTAAATAATCGATTATTACTGAGAGAGAAAAACCATTTTACGTATCGGCTCCTGCGAATAATCGATTACTAAGCTTAAATAATCGATTAATAGAGTACATTAATCAATTAATAGCCCAAATAATCGATTAAGGCGATCGTTATGGGTTCACTGTTAATTTTGGCTCTATAATAATCGATTAACACTTGAGATAATCGATTATTTCAGTCAGATATGGATTTTGAATTTGAAATTAAACCTATTTTCGAAAACCCTAGTCCCAATACACCAAGTTTCGAAAATCCCCAATTCTCAAACCCTAATTCATCTACTTAAGGTTCTCTAAGGCTCTCTGCAAATTGAACAACCTTTTTCAAAGAAAAGTTGAGAGTTGTGATTGTCAGAGAACTGTTTGTTGGAGGAAAAAGGGGCTTTTGGAATTTAGTGTGGGCTAGAAGCGATAAGAATCACTAAGTGGAGTTCTTGGTGGATTGTGTGTTGTGTCGTCTCTAGGGAAAGTTGTTCTTCATCTCTTGTGTGACTCAAGAGAGGTGTTTTTGTTACCTTATCTTTTCATTTGAAATCTGCTTGTATAACTTTGATTATAGTGGTAGCGTTAATCCTTTGTTTTGAGTGATTAGCAACTGGACGTAGGGTCTTTTGATCCGAACCAGTATAAATCTTCTGTGTAAGACTCTATCCTTATTCTATTTACGTTTACATAGCATTTTAATCGGTAAAATTTAGGGAAAATTTTTAAAACCCAATTTTTGTTAAGAAACCAATTCACCCCCCCTCTTGGTTTTTTTCCGTTCACGCAAACATTTCGCTGCGCGATTCTAACACAATGCTCCAAATGTGGAAGAAGTAAAGAATTGATGAAGATTGGATGAAACTCTAGTCGTAGTCGCGCCTCTTCTTCCCCAAAACTGCTTCCTTTTCTCAAAACACATCTTTTCTTTTTATTGGAAAAATTTGGGTTTTTGGGCTTCGCATCTTTCGCTCGAGCGAGAACTTTCGCTCAATCGAAAGTTGCCTATTTTTGCTCAAGCGACAAAATGCTCGCTTGAGCGAATGAACTCCAGAGAAGAATAACTAACATTCACTCAAGCGAATTTTCCTGCACTTGAACGAGTGAACTCCAGAGAAGAATAACTAACATTCACTCAGGCGAGAATCCATCCCGCTCGAACAACTTCTAAGCTGAAAATCTTCTTCCTTCTTCCAATTTTACTCCAATTCTGCTGACAATTATGTTCCTTACTCTTGTATCAAAGTATTCTCGAATTCATCCTATATTGGGAGAAAAATAGATTAGAATTAACATAAGTTAAGTGATTTCATAACAATTCAAAGTATAATTATATCAACTTTTTACCACTTAACAACTCCCCCCAACCTAGAATCTTGTTTGTCCCAAGCAAAGTAATTTTTCCAAAACAAAATCATCGCCTATTATCACTTTCTCTTCCAGAACCACGCCATAAAATTTTTTCAGATGTGATGCTCACAACTCCAAATGAAAAATAGAATACATAAGCATTCAAGTTACAGAAACTAACAAAGAATAATTAGTCCTCAACTATCCTCAGAGAAGCATGATCTCTCAAATAGAGTTATATATAATCATCTCTAATTCTCACAGGTAAGTGTTTATCGCATTCAATCACTTCATTAAGACAATCCAATATTGATAATCATCTTCAAGTAATCAACATTTGTTAAGCAAGACTTAAATCAAAAGGTCTTTTGAGGCTTGTAATGGGGTTGGCCTAAGAAAGAATCATTGGTTTTTTTGGGATATACAAAAATATTTGAGAAATTCAACTCATATGAATGACTCTTGATTAACATTTCCTCAATTCAGGTTTCAAACTTCATGTTTTTGTCCCTAACACAATGATAGTGAGTTAATAATCTCACAAGTTATTATTCCCCCCTTTGAACTTCTTCTTTTTTTTTTCTCATGTTTTTGCATGTAT
The DNA here is from genome assembly GCA_963425845.1 of Sphenostylis stenocarpa. Lineage (NCBI taxonomy): Eukaryota > Viridiplantae > Streptophyta > Magnoliopsida > Fabales > Fabaceae > Sphenostylis > Sphenostylis stenocarpa. The sequence continues at coordinate 38,688,176 of OY731402.1, read as the reverse complement.
CATTTTTGGCTTTGCCATAATTTTTAAGCTTTGCTTTTCCTTTTCCTTTACACCTTTTTTTTTTAAGAATATCACCCCAATAATACCCGTAGGACAACAATAACAATACCCAACAATAGGAAAAATAATAACATTCATACTCATTTCCTTTCTCAAATATAGGAAGATAGATAAATAGTTTTTAGGCTCAGGGGTTCTGTTTAAAAAACAATATTATTTTTGAAAGTGATCCTAGCAAAGATCTCATTGATTTGATGAAGTCAAAGATAAAGTCAAGGGTCAACTCTGCAGCTGTCAAACAAGTCACTCAGAACAAAGAAGCTGAAGACTTAGTGTGTCTTAACAGAAAGCTTAGGTAAAACCACTTTACCTTTTCCACTGCATAAAGCTTCTTCACTCAATTTGCAAAATGCCTCAAAAATAGTTTTAAACAAATCAAACAAAAGCATTTTGACAAAGAACTTTCTTAACAATGTTTTTAACTGATATAGTTTTGAAAGAAACAATTAAAAACACTTAGAATGTTTTAAAAAGTGTTTTTACAGTATTTTAATTGATACAAAAACCTTTTAATCGATTAAAAACCCTTTATGACCGATTGGAATTCGAATATAACAGGTCAGAATGAAATATAATCGATCAGATTTTAAATATGAGCGATCAATTGCTTTTAATCGATTAAAACACGCTTTAATCGATTAAAACCACTTTGGAGTCAGGATGATCTGATCAGAATGAAATTATGACCGATCGAGTTGGTTATGATCGATCATAATTGAATTATGACTGATCAGACTTATTTCAATCGATTAAAGCGTATTTCAATCGATTAAAATAACTTAGAAAATCTTTTCAATCGATTAAAACGAACTTTCAATCGATTAAAATGACTTGAAAATATATGTGCAGTTTTTCAATCGATTGAAAGCGACTTTATATCAGCTAAAATAACTTGGAAAGTTTTATAAGAAGGTTTTTAAACAAAACAATCGATTAATACGTGATTCAATCGATTGTTTTATACTTAGAAAATGTTTGTAAAACGTTTTAACTGATAAAAACATTGGTCGTATCAACTAAAACATTTTGTGTAAAGATCAAGAATGCATTAATGGGTTGAAAGGACTTTTAACAGATTGTAACGGCTATTTCAACTGATTAAAACAAACTTTCAACGATTAATTAATGCAGCAGATTTGAAAATACTCTTTTATAAAACGAAATTGCTTGGAACTTTTAACATATCGGTTTTACACAATTCAAGCAATCAATACAAACAACTATTAGCATTTTTCAAGAAAGATACACAATCTGTTTTTGTGAACTTCTTTTGAAATCTTTCTTGAGGCACTTTGCATCCTTGAAGAAGAAACTTACTGTGGATTGGTGTAATCCGGTTTGAGCTTTCTAAGTCTCTTCTTTGTAAATTCTTTTTCATTACTTTGTATTGTGTTGTACCTGGAATTTGGGTACAAGTTTTTTCTCGAATTTGTTGTAGAAAGTTTCCAAGAACTCGGAATTTGGTTCTTGGTGGTTGAGTACGAGAGCTGGAATTTGGTTCTTGTCGCTTGTGCCGGAATTTGGGCATCGGTTCTTCGCAACTGGAATTTGGTTGTAGAGGTTATCAAGAGCTGGAATTTGGTTCTTGGTGGGAGAGGTTAAGTGCGGGAGCTCGGAATTTGGTTCTTGTGCTGTGTGGTGCCTGGAATTTGGGCACTTGGTTTCTCTCTTGCTGGAATTTGGTTGCGAGAGGTTTCCAAGAGCTGGAATTTGGTTCTTGGTGGAGAGTTAGAATAGGTGTAAGAGTGTGAGTACGCAGAAACATCTATTCTAGTGGAACCCAGCTGGAATTTGGTCGAGACCGGATGTAGCACTGTATTGGGTGAACCAAGTATAAAATTACCGGTGAAATCTTTCCTAACCTTTCTCTCTTTAATTTCGATTCTTCGCGCTTGTATTGTTTAATTGCTTTGTGATTCGTGAATTGATTAGTAAACTTAATTTTCGAATTAGATAATCTTGCTTATTGCGAAAAACTTTCAAAAATCAATTCACCCCCCTCTTGATTTAAAACTACTTTTCTAACAATTGGCATCGGAGCGAGGTGCTTGAAAGTTAATCAAGTTACTTCAATCCATGGCATTTTCCGAGGAGCGTACATTGATAGACCTCCACCATGTGTGTGGAACAGATTATCTATTCGGAAACTAAGAATGAAAATCTTCATTGAATCTAGTTAGTATAAATGCTTGGAATGTTATTGAACAGAGAAACTGATATTGCTAATGTAATTCAAGATGATTGTATTGCCAAAAATATCATCTCTTCTCGCTCTTAACGAAATGATTTTTTTAGGATTGCACATTGTCAAACTAGCTGCACAAATGTGGAAAATCCTTGAAAAGACCTATGAAGAAGCACCGGAGATATGCTTAATGGTCAACTCGTAATCACCAAATACCGAATGGCCATGTCAAGATAGAATGCCTGAGAAATTCCGGCCATGGGTAAGTTCTAGCTCCTCTTCAAATATAGTTAACTATGATGCATTACAAGAAGCATTTAATGAAATGCATGAAGAGGCTAAGAAACTTCAAAAAGAAAATGATAAGCTGAAAGGGCTAAATAAGCTGGCTAGTTAACAAAGTTGATTCTCTGGAAAACAGATTCTTGAAAATGAAACCGATAAAGAATTCTTGAAAGCTGATTCATGCTAACTCTGATTGTAGAATGCAATAAACCATGCAATAACTGTCTCGAATTGCAAAAGAAAATTGAATTCTTATCTCAAACTGTTTCAAAGTTCACTCAGGGGCAAGCTAATCTAGATGTATTACTTGGATCTCAAAAATTAATTTTTGACAAATCTGGAATAGGATTTAAATCTAGATCCGATAAAACAAAAACAAATAGGAATTCATACTACGTAATTAAATGCTTTTACTTGTATGAAAAAAGGGCACTCTGTTAAAAATTGCAGAATCAAAAAGTATGCCATTCCTAAAGGGAGAATGAAATGGGTTCCAAAGATTAATTCTTTTCAAATAACATGATCAGGACCCAATAATTATAAAGGGTACCAAAAAAATACTTAATTGTTTTGCAGGAACAAGTCCGGGAATCCCTTGAAGATCGAGTCACGAAACCAGGTTCTTGTATTTAAATTAATTGTTTTAATTGATATAAACCAATATTAATCGATTGAAATAACTTACCGTACCATTTTAATCGATTGAAATGTCGAAATAATCGATTAAATTGTTCTCGAGAATGTTGGTTTAGTCGTTTTAATCGATTAGAATAAATTTATATCAACTAAAAACACTTAGGATCAAAATTAATCGATTCATTTACGCTTTAATCGATTTAAATACTGGTGATATTTTTTATTACATTCTCGTACCATACAAATCGATTCTTTCATAAAACAATCGATTAATTCACCGTAGATGTTTTCAACCCAAATGTCAAGAATCAAATTAATAGATAATGAGTTGATTAATCAATTAATTAGGTTCTCAAAACATGATTTACTGACGATCTAATTAAAGTTTGATAGAGCCAATTCGATTAAAAGAACCCAGGTCTTTATGATAATCCAGAATCTGCATAATGTGTTTAAATGTCTCTTTGAATTTCAAAAACTTGAAATTCGCTTTCTTCATCAAACCAGGTTCGAACTTATCATTTCTCAACTTATCATCTTTCTTCGTTTTCATATTTTCAAAATCTCCTCTCAATTCTCTCGCGTAAACATGATCAAAATCATGGACTGGTTCGAAGCGATCTGTTTCAAAGCGTATCCATATTCAATTTTCTTTCAATGGCACAAATTTTTAAATTAGAAGCGAAGGCTCGAACAAATCTTTGAATTGGGAACTCGACCAGGTGACATAATGTGGGAAAACTATTACCGTTATTCATGAATGGAAGTGTCTTTTATTTTGACAACAACATAAACATGATTCAAGTCTGTAGATGTTTACATTTCTCTTAATACTTTACATGGAATGCTTTGCATGGTAATACACTCGAAAATCAAAGAAATTATCAAAGAATAGACTGTAACTTTTCTTATAGACACTAGTTACAAAAAGGTCAAATGCATAGGGACTCGAAAACATAGTTTATCAAAGATTTTTTAGTAATAATTGTTTCACGGTAATAAGTTATTGATTACTAGGAAATCCAATAAACACATGTTTTCATTAAATTTCTTGATATTACATTGCAATATATTTGAAATAATTTTGAGCATGCATTGGTTCAAAACTCTTGGTGAAATTCATTGGAACTCGTGCAACCTTGATAGTTTGCTTTAATCATCAATGTCACGAGGTGACACTGTAAGGGAACCAATCTGGAACAAGAATTCAAAAATTGAATAACGTGGAGACAGGGAATGTATGTTTTATGGTCAAGACAGGGGATAAATTTTATATTGTTTTAGAATTCTGGATTGATTGTCATCACCTGTCCTCATTACTAATCATTGCCCACTCTACCGTAATAAGTTTTTTTGTTAATCACTTGTGCATATGATACCATCGAAACAACAAAGTTAAAAATGACTCATTCTTCAAAAGATAATGATGACTGGTTCACTATAAGTGAGAATAACACCCATCATACTACATTAATAAGAATGCAGGCTTATTTGCTTGGATGATGACAACTTGCAAGGTTCAAAATGGGTTGGCTATTATGAAAGAAAATTCTATCTCAAGTACATCATTAACCTGTGATTCATGCAATTTATGGTATCGTGCATTCACGTGTGGATCTGATAGTGAATGTACGTCCGTCAGTACATGATTCTCGCCTCAGATGTGTAATAGTTGATGTTCCTAAAGAAACATTTAATTTCATTGAGTGTCAACCATGGACTCATGTAATGCATCAATAGTAACAATAGAACTGCTAAAAGAGTTCTTTTCGAGAAAAGTTTCGTAGTGCATGCTCGATTACAAGAGTGACAGCTAGCTTGTTGACTCAAATAGTTGATAGAGCAAAATTGGTTCCAAGCAAAAGGAAAGCCTATTATCTTTTGATATTGGTGGGGATCAAATGAATGATCACCAAGCCAGGTGGATAAGCGGTTCAATCAGGGAAATTTGGGATGACTAGTTCCCCTCATCATCTTTATCTTCTGCTTATTTCTATCTTTATATTGTTTGCATGGATCATGATATTAACTGGTGTTATACCAGGAACATTTGCCTTAATCTTTGGTTAAATATGGTTTAGGATCTAATCTAGATCAGAACTAGCGTAAATAGAATTTAAATAGATCCCCGAGAGCTTTAGCTAAATAAGACTTTTATTCTGATGGATTTATTAGCTAAGATTTAATCAATATAGCTGTTAGTATTGTTAAAACATCCTTCTAAATGATCAGCTTTACAAAATATGCATTAAACATTACTTCATTTTCAAAACTGATTGTTTTAATCAATACAACATCTTGTTAATCGATTAAATGAACTTATACAACATGTTTTAATCGATTCAAAATCGAAATAATCGATTATTTTTACTAAAGTTTCATGTTTTCAAAATCTTAAATGTTTTAATCGATTAAACTTTTCTTTCAATCGATTAAAATCATTTACCAAGAACATTTTAACCGATTATGCTTGCTTTTAATCGATTTTTATTCGGGAAGAAAGATTAAAGGCTTTAGTTAATGGTCATGTTTCTGTAAACATGCTACTAAAGCGTGATTCCCTTATCTTTACACGTGTTAATTGTATTCATTACAAACGTGTTAATGGAGATAAGTTTGAATCAACTTTAATTGATTCTTTTCATGAGTGAAATATTGATTCACTTTGTATTTTCAAAAACTTGAGCATATTTTTCGAAACCTTACATTTTATTCTTTTCTCTTCTATTCCCTATTTTTGATGAAGTCAAAAGGGGGAGAAATAGTTGCATCACTTTAAGATAAATTTAAGTGCAACATTTTAGGGGAGAAATAAGTTTTAGGGGGAGAAATAAAACTTTATTACATTCTTATATTTCTCACCTAACCTCATTATCAAGTGACTTATTTTGCGTAGATTGTTTTTTCAAAATGGTGTTTGTCTTCATCAAATAGGGGGAGACCGGAAGTGATCCTAGCAAAGATCTCATTGATTTGATGAAGTCAAAGATAAAGTCAAAGGTCAACTCTGCAATTGGCTCAAACAAGTCACTCTAACAAAGGAGTCGAAGACTTAGTGTGTCTTAACGTAAAGCTTAGGTAAAACCACTTTACCTTTTCCACCGCATAAAGCTTCTTCACTCAATTTGCAAAATGCCTCAAAAATAGTTTTAAACAAATCAAAAAACAAAAGCATTTTGACAAAGAACTTTCTTAACAATGTTATTAACTCGATATAGTTTTGTAAAGAATCAATTTAAAACACTTAGAATGTTTATAAGAAGTGTTTTTACAATATTTTAATCGATACAAACTTCTTTTAATCGATTAAAAACTCTTTATGACCGATTAGAATTCGAATATAATAGGTCGAATGCAATATAATCGATCAGATCTTAAATATGAGCGATCGAATTATTTTAATCGATTAAAACACGTTTCAATCGATTAAAATCACTTTGATGTCGTGATGATCGATCGAATGAGATTATGACTGATCGTAGTTGGTTATGATCTGATCGTAATTGAATTATGACCGATCGCATTTATTTCAATCGATTAAAACGATTTCAATCGATTAAAATAACTTAGAAAATCTTTTCAATCGATCAAAACGAACTTTCAATCGATTAAAATGACTTGAAAATATATGTGCAGATTTTTCAATCGATTGAAACGACTTTATATCGCCTAAAATAACTTGGAAAGTTTTATAAGAAGGTTTTTAAACAAATCAATCGATTAATACGCGATTCAATCGATTGTTTTATACTTAGAAAATGTTTGTAAAACGTTTTAACTGATAAAAACGTGGTCAGATCAACTAAAACATTTTCTCGCTAAAGATCAAGAATGCATTAATGGGTTGAAAGGACTTTTAACAGATTGTAAACTCGCTATTTCAACAGCATTAAAACAAACTTTCAACAGATTAATTAATGCAAAGCAGATTTGAAAATACTCTTTTATAAACAGTAATTGCTTGGAACTTTTAGAATATCAGCATTTTACACAATTCAAGCAATCAATACAAACAACTATTAGCATTTTTCAAGAAAGATACACAACTGCTTTTGTGAACTTCTTTTGAAATCTTTCTTGAGGCACTTTGCATCCTTGAAGAAGAAACTTACCGTGGATTGGTGTAATCCGGTTTGAGCTTTCTAAGTCTCTTCTTTGTAAATTCTTTTTCATTACTTTGTATTGTGTTGTACCTCGAATTTGGGTACAAGTTTTTTTCTCGCAAATTGTTGTAGAAAGTTTCCAAGAACTCGAATTTGGTTCTGTGGTGGTTGAGTACAGAACCGGAATTTGGTTCTTGTACCGCTTGGTGCCTGGAATTTGGGCATCGGTTTCTCTCGCGAATCGAATTTGGTTGTAGAGGTTATCAAGAGCTGGAATTTGGCTCTTGGTGGGAGAGGTTAAGTGCAGGAACTGGAATTTGGTTCTTGTCGTGTGGTGCCTGGAATTTGGGCACCGGTTTCTCTCGCTACCGGAATTTGGTTACAGAGGTTTCCAAGAGCCGGAATTTGGTTCTTGGTGGAGAGTTAGAATAGGTGTAAGAGTGTGAGTCTCGAAAACATCTATTCTAGTGGAACCCACTCGGAATTTGGCCGAGACCGGACGTAGCCCTGTATTGGGTGAACCAAGATAAAATTACCTGGTGAAATCTTTCCTAACCTTTCTCTCTTTAATTTCGCGCCGCACTTAAACTCGTTTGATTGCTTTGTGATTTGTGAATTGATAAGTAATCTTAATTTTCGAATTAGATAATCTGTTTATTGCGAAAAACTTTCAAAAATCAATTCACCCCCCCTCTTGATTTAAAACTACTTTTCTAACAATTGGCATCGGAGCGAGGTGCTTGAAAGTTACTCAAGTTACTTCGATCCATGGCATTTTCTCGAGGGAGCGCACATTGATAGACCTCCACTCGCTGTGTGGAACGAGACTATCTATTCTCGAAACTAAGGATGAAAATCTTCATTGAATCTGTTAGTATAAATGCTTGGAATGTTATTGAACAGGAAACTCGATATTGCTAATGTAATTCAAGATGATTGTATTGCCAAAAATATCATCTCTTCCGCTCTTAACAAAAATGATTTTTTTAGGATTGCACATTGTCAAACCGTCGCACAAATGTGGAAAATCCTTGAAAAGACCTATGAAGAAGCACCGTAGATATGCTTAATGGTCAACTCGTAATCACCAAATACCAAAGGGCTATGTCAAGATAGAATGCCCGTAAAATTCTCGATCAAGTAAGTTCTAGCTCCTCTTCAAATATAGTTAATTATGATGCATTACAAGAATCATTTAATGAAATGCATGAAGAGGCTAAGAAACTTCAAAAAGAAAATAGTAGGTCAAAAGGGCTAAATAACCGGCTAGTAAATAAAGTTGATTCTCCTGGAAAAACAAATTCGTGAAAATGAAACCGATAAAGAATTCTTGAAACCGATTCATGCTAATTCGATTGTGAATGCAATAAACCATGCAATAACTCGCTCCGAATTGCAAAAGAAAATTGAATTTCTTATCTCAAACTATTTCAAAGTTCACACAAGGGCAAGCCAATCTAGATGTATTACTTGATCTCAAAAATTAATTTTTGACAAATCGAATAGGATTTAAATCTAGATCCAAGAAAACAAAAACAAATAGGAATTCATACTCGTAATTAAATGCTTTTACCGTATGAAAAAAGGGCACTCGTTAAAAATTGCGTAATCAAAAAGTATGCCATTCCTAAAGGGAGAATGAAATGGGTTCCAAAGATTAATTCTTTTCAAATAACATGATCAGACCCAATAATTATAAAGGGTACTTAAAAATACTTAATTGTTTTGCAGAACAAGTCTCGGGAATCCCTTGAAGATCGTGAGTCGCTAAAACCAGGTTCTCGTGTATTTAAATTAATTGTTTTAATTGATATAAACCAATATTAATCGATTGAAATAACTTACCGTACTTCATTTTAATCGATCGAAATGTCGAAATAATCGATTAAATCTGTTTCTTTAATGTTGGTTTAGTCGCTTTAATCGATTAGAATAAATTTATATCAACTAAAAACACTTAGGATCAAAATTAATCGATTCATTTACGCTTTAATCGATTTAAATACTGGTGATATTTTTTTATTACATTCTCAGTACCATACAAATCGATTCTTTCATAAAACAATCGATTAATTCACCGTAGATGTTTTCAACCCAAATGTCAAGAATCAAATTAATAGATAATGAGTTGATTAATCAATTAATTAGGTTCAAAACATGATTTACAAGCATTCTAATTAAAGTTTGATAGGCCAATTCGATTAAAAACCTGTGTCTTTATGATAATCCGTGACCGGATAATGTGTTTAAATGTCTCTTTGAATTTCAAAAACTTGAAACCGCTTCTTCATCAAACCAGGTTCCAACTTATCATTTCTCAACTTATCATCTTTCTTCTCGCTTTCATATTTTCAAAATCTCCTCTCAATTCTCTCACGAACATGATCAAAATCATGACTCGGTTCGAGCAAGCACTGCTTCAAACGTATCCATATTCAATTTTCTTTCAATGGCACAAATTTTTAAATTAGAAAGCTGAAGGTCGAACAAATCTTTGAATTGGGAACTCGACTCGACATAATGTGGGAAAACTATTACCGTTATTCATGAATGGAAGTGTCTTTTATTTTGACAACAACATAAACATGATTCAAGTCGTAGATGTTTACATTTCTCTAATACTTTACATGGAATGCCGCATGGTAATACACTCGAAAATCAAAGAAATTATCAAAGAATGGACCGTGAACTTTTCTTATAGACACTAGTTACAAACAGGTCAAACTCGTTAGGACTCGAAAACATAGTTTATCAAAGATTTTTTAGTGATAATTGTTTCTCGTAATAAATTGTTGATTACTAGGAAGTTCAATGAACAAATGTTTACATTAGATTTCTTGATATTACCTAGCAATATTTCGAAATAATCTTGAGCATGCATTGGTTCAAAACTCTTGGTGAAATTCATCGAACTCGTGCAACTCTGAATATTTGCTTTAATCATCAATGTCACGAGGTGACACTATAAGGGAACCAATCCGAATCAAAGAATTCAAAAATTGAATAACGTGGAACAGGGAATGTATGTTTTATGGTCAAGACAGGGATAAATTTTATATTGTTTTAGAATTCTCGGATTGATCGTCATCACTCGTCCTCATTACTAATCATTGCCCACTCTACCGTAATAAGTTTTTTGTTAATCACTTGTGCATATGATACCACCGAAACAACAAAGTTAAAAATGACTCATTCCTCAAAAGATAATGATGACCTGGTTCATTATAAGTGAGAATAACACCCATCATACTACATTAATAAGAATACGCTTATTTGCTTGGATGATGATAACTCATAGGTTCAAAATGGGTTGGCTATTATGAAAGGAAATTCCTATCTCGACGACATCATTAACCTCGTGATTCATGCAATTTATGGTATCGTGCACTCGTGTGGAATCCGATAGTGAATGTACGTCCTACAAGACATGATTCTGCGCTCGATGTGTAATAGTTGATGTTCCTAAAGAAACATTTAATTCCATTGAGTGTCAACCATGGACCGTAATGCACACAATAGTAACGAAGAACTCGCTAAAAGATTTCTTTTCGAGAAAGTTTCGTGTTCACTGTCGATACATGAGTGACAAGCAGCTTGTTGACTCAAATAGTTGATAGAGCAAAATTGGTTCCAAAGAAAAGGAAAGCCTATTATCTTTTGATATTGGTGGGGATCAAATGAATGATCACCAGCTCGGTGGATAAGCGCTCAATCAGTGGAAATTTGGGATGACTAGTTCCCCTCATCATCTTTATCTTCTCGCTTATTTCTATCTTTATATTGTTTGCATGGATCGTGATATTAACTGGTGTTATACCAGGAACATTTGACCTTAATCTTTGGTTAAATATGGTTTAGGATCTAATCTAGATCGATCAGGCGTAAATAGAATTTAAATAGATCCCCGAGAGCTTTAGCTAAATAAGACTTTTATTTCGATGGATCTATTAGCTAAGATTTAATCAATATAGTCAGTTAGTATTGTTAAAACATCCTCTCTAAATGATCGCTTTACAAAATATGCATTAAACATTACTTCATTTTCAAAACTCGATTGTTTTAATCAATACAACATCTTGTTAATCGATTAAATGAACTTATACAACATGTTTTAATCGATTCAAAATCGAAATAATCGATTATTTTTACTAAAGTTTCATGTTTTCAAAATCTTAAATGTTTTAATCGATTAAACTTTTCTTTCAATCGATTAAAATCATTTACCAAGAACATTTTAACCGATTATGCTCGCTTTTAATCGATTTTTATTCTGGGAAGAAAGATTAAAGGCTTTAGTTAATGGTCAAGTTTCGTAAACATGCTACTAAAGCGTGATTCCCTTATCTTTACACGTGTTAATTGTATTCATTACAAACGTAGTTAATGGAGATAAGTTTGAATCAACTTTAATTGATTCTTTTCATGAGTGAAATATTGATTCACTTTGTATTTTCAAAAACTTGAGCATATTTTTTCAAACCTTACATTTTATTCTTTTTCTCTTTCTATTCCCTATTTTTGATGAAGTCAAAAGGGGGAGAAATAGTTGCATCACTTTAAGATAAATTTAAGTGCAACATTTTAGGGGAGAAATAAGTTTTAGGGGAGAAATAAAACTTTATTACATTCTTATATTTCTCACCTAACCTCATTATCAAGTGACTTATTTTGCGAGAGATTGTTTTTTCAAAATGGTGTTTGTCTTCATCAAATAGGGGAGACTCGAAAGTGATCCTAAGCAAAGATCTCATTGATTTGATGAAGTCAAAGATAAAGTCAAGGGTCAACTCTGCAATCGCCAAACAAGTCACTCGAACAAAGGAGCCGAAGACTTAGTGTGTCTTAACGTAAAGCTTAGGTAAAACCACTTTACCTTTTCCATCGCATAAAGCTTCTTCACTCAATTTGCAAAATGCCTCAAAAATAGTTTTAAACAAATCAAACAAAAGCATTTTGACAAAGAACTTTCTTAACAATGTTTTTAACTCGATATAGTTTTGAAAGAAACAATTAAAAACACTTAGAATGTTTTAAAAAGTGTTTTTACGAATATTTTAATTGATACAAAAACCTTTTAATCGATTAAAACCCTTTATGACCGATTAGAATTCGAATATAATAAGTCAAATGAAATATAATCGATCAGATTTAAATATGAGCGATCAGATTGTTTTAATCGATTAAAACACGCTTTAATCGATTAAAACCACTTTGAAATCGGATGACTGATCGAATCGAAATTATGACCGATCGAAGTTGGTTATGATCGATCGTAATTGAATTATGACTGATCAGACTTATTTCAATCGATTAAAACGTATTTCAATCGATTAAAATAACTTAGAAAAATCTTTTTCAATCGATTAAAACTGAACTTTCAATCGATTAAAATGACTTGAAAATATATGTGCAGCTTTTCAATCGATTGAAACGACTTTATATCGCCTAAAATAACTTGGAAAGTTTTATAAGAAGGTTTTTAAACAAAACAATCGATTAATACGTGATTCAATCGATCGCTTTATACTTAGAAAATGTTTGTAAAACGTTTTAACCGATAAAAACGTGGTCAGTATCAACTAAAACATTTTCTCGTTAAAGATCAAGAATGCATTAATGGGTTGAAAGGACTTTTAACAGATTGTAACTGCTATTTCAAATGATTAAAACAAACTTTCAACAGCATTAATTAATGCAATAGATTTGAAAATACTCTTTATAAACAGAATTGCTTGAAACTTTTAACATATCAGCTTTTACACAATTCAAGCAATCAATACAAACAACTATTAGCATTTTTCAAGAAAGATACACAACTGCTTTTGTGAACTTCTTTTGAAATCTTTCTTGAGGCACTTTGCATCCTTGAAGAAGAAACTTACTGTGGATTGGTGTAATCCGTTTGAGCTTTCTAAGTCTCTTCTTTGTAAATTCTTTTTCATTACTTTGTATTGTGTTGTACCTGGAATTTGGGTACAAGTTTTTTCTACTGCAGTGTTGTAGAAAGTTTCAAGAATCGGAATTTGGTTCTTGGTGGTTGAGTACAGAACTGGAATTTGGTTCTTGTATTGCTTGGTGCCTGGAATTTGGGCATCTGGTTTCTCTCGCAACTGGAATTTGGTTGTAGAGGTTATCAAGAGCTGGAATTTGGTTCTTGGTGGGAGAGGTTAAGTGCGAACTGGAATTTGGTTCTTGTATCGTGTGGTGCCCGGAATTTGGGCACTCGGTTTCTCTAGCATCGGAATTTGGTCTGCAGAGGTTTCCAAGAGCCGGAATTTGGTTCTCGTGGAGAGTTAGAATAGGTGTAAGAGTGTGAGTTCGTAAAACATCTATTCTAGTGGAACCCAGCTGGAATTTGGTCGAGTCCGGACGTAGCCCTGGTATTGGGTGAACCAGTATAAAATTACACGTGAAATCTTTCCTAACCTTTCTCTCTTTAATTTCAGTTGTTGCGCTTGTATTGTTTAATTGCTTTGTGATTCGTGAATTGATTAGTAAACTTAATTTTCGAATTAGATAATCTGTTTATTGCGAAAAACTTTCAAAAATCAATTCACCCCCCCTCTTGATTTAAAACTACTTTTCTAACAATTTTTGGCTCAGAAGGGGTTCAAATGGATGTCTTATAATTAATGCAGGGTTGGCTATTTGGCTCTGGGTTATATCTACTACAAAGAAAAAATGCCTTTATCATTTTCAAGTCTTGCCAACATGCAATCACATCAAAAAATCAACCAATATCAGTTATCATCATAAAGTGTTGACACTCAATTTATCTGTTTTTGGTTCTCTACTCACCTGGGTTTTGGCTAGCTTCTCCAATTCAGTTAATTCCTAATTCTCCTCATCAATTCCTTTTCACTATCATACTCATCATTCCAAAATCACTTGTTATTGGAAACAATCAAAATGGTTTTCTTCAGTTCCAAATTTGAATTGGGCAATAAACAATAATTTCATAATTGACTCTAATCCAAATTGTATGAGACTGATAATTTAATCACATCAATTTAAAACATTCACTACATTAAGTGTCAATTCAAATATTCAAAACAAAACAAATTAAAATAATAAAAAAAAACTTAAAAACATCAAATTAAAAAAAAAAACAAAAAACTTAAACTTAAATTAAATTTTGCCTCCCTTTTATTCTTCTTCACTTGCCTGATTCTCCTACTTCTTCTTGTGCCTCCGCCTAAGCTGCAGACTTTCTCACTCCCTCCCGAAAAAGTTGGACTGTCCCTAGGCCATTGAAGTAAAAATCTTGAGGAGAAGTTCACTATGTACCTAGAGCAATTTTGCAAAGAAAGAATCTAAAGAAGAAAAATGAACAAAAAACTTAAACTGCAAAAAAAACAAATTCAAAACATTGGGTTGCCTCCCAGGAGCGCTTGTTTAACACCTTCAGCTCGACACCTATTTATTTTTGGGCTCATGCAGGTGAGTGATCAAGGTGATCTATACGCATTCTGCATCCCTTGATTGTCCTTGTGGGAATGAATTTATTCTTTTCATTGCGAATAACCTTACGACTGTTAGAGATTGGATAAATCATACCTACTTCAGGAGGTTTCAGTACCTCTCTTTAAACAACTTCCTTCATAATCAGATTAAGATTTCTTTGGGGTTGTGCAACAGGCTTGTAATCTTGTTTTTCAGTTGAGATGGGTAATTCCTCCAAAGTATCTATTCTGAGGTAATCTTTCTTGTCTTCCGGTTGTTGTACAGCTTCAAACAGATTAAAATTAACTTCATCATCTCCACTTCTAATTTTCAACTTGCCCATGTCAACATCTATAATTACTTTGGCAGTCTTCATAAATGGCCTTCCCAGGATCAATGGGACTTCCTCATTTTCCTCCATGTCCATAATCACAAAATCAACAGGAAATATGAATTTATCCACTCTAACTAAAACATCTTCTGCTACTCCGTAAGGAATCTTTAGAGATCTGTTAGCTAGCTGCAGTGTCATTCTTGTAGGCTTTACTTCCAAGTCTCCTATTCTTTTAAACATAGACAAAGACATTAGATTTATACTAGCACCCAAATCGAGTAATGTCTTACCTACTTGTAATGTCCCAATTGTGACTAGTATAGTAAAATTGTCAAGATCCTTAGACTTTTGAGGTAATGATTTCTGAATTATAGCGCTACATCCTGCTTCTAGCTCCACTATTTCTACAGTAAATCTCATTTTCTTAGTTAACAACTCTTTCATGAATTTTGCATAAGTCGGCATTTGCTCCATAGCCTCCATAAATGGAATATTAATCTGTAAATGCTTAAAAATATCCATGAATCTTGCAAACTTTCTTTCTTTATCTTTCTTTGAAGGATGATGAGGATATGGTAAATCCTTTAATTGCAAGATTTGACTCTCATCTTTCTCCCTCCTTTTCTCACTCTTTTTATTTTTTTTCTTCTTTTTTAGTATTTTTTTCTTTTTCTACACTCTCACTTTTATTTTTCTCTTTTTCTCCTTCACACTCATCTTTTTCTTGTAGGATTTCCTTCTCTACAGCTAGGTTGTCACCAATCCCTTCTCCTATAACCTTACCACTCCTTGTAGTTATTGAATTACATTACTCCTTGGGGTTGGTTTGTGTGTTATCTGAAAATTGTCCTCCTTGTTACTGCTTAGATAATTGCTTAGCCAGTTGGCCCATCTGGGTTTCTAAATTTCTGAATGAAGCCTCAGTATTTTTCTGATTAGTCATAGTGCTTTGCATGAATTTTTCCAAAGTATCCTCCAATTTACTCATTCTGCTAGGCACTGAAGGATAATGTTGTTGTTGTTGTTATGGAGGTTGTTGATATCACTGTTGTTGAAATGTAGGTTGTCTTGTAGATGAGCTAACACCTTGGTTCCACCCAAAATTCTAATTTTGATTTTGATTCTCTCTCCATCCTTATGCAAAATTATTTTGATAATTATTAGGATTAAGAAAATTACCTTGTCTGCCTTGACTACTACCTTGAGCACCCATATAATTAACTTCTTCTTGTTGAATGTTGCCTTGATAAGAACATTGTTCATTTGAATGATCACCTCCACACAAGTCGCATTTCATGAATTGTTGATCAGGAGAAGCTTGAATAACATGTATTTGTTGAGGTAGCTTTGCTATTTGTTGAGTCAATGCTTCCATCTGTTAGGTCAAAAGTTTATTCTGGGCTAAGATAGCATCTAAGGTGTTAAGTTCAAGTACTCCCTTTCTTTGAACTGGATGTCTATCATGTTGGGCTTGTTGGTCTGTAAAAGCTAGTGCATCAATAATTCTTGTGGCATGATCAATTTCCACATCCAACATGGATCCTCCTACTACAACCTCTAATAGCATCTTTGCATCATGTTGCAAGCCAGTATAGAAAATATTCAACTGAGTAATGTCATCAAATCCATGATTTGGGCATCTTCTCAACAGTGATCTAAATTTCTCCCATGCTTCACAAAAATGTTCATCTGCTCCTTGTCTGAAAGAAGTGATGTCAGATTTTGCTTTGATGTAGATGGGATGGTGGGAAAAATTTGTTCAGAAACTTCTCTTTTACGCTACTCCAATTAGTCAAACTCTTATTAGGATGTGCCTTTAGCCACTCCTTTGCCCTACCTGCCAAAGAAAAAGGAAATAATCTCAAATATGTAGATTCAAGATTTGTTGCTCTAAATCCCATGGTATCAATCAACTCATAAAAAGTAGATAAATGAATATAAGGGTCTTCATGATCTAGTCCAGTGAATTGATGAGCACTAATCAGGCTTAAGAGAGCTGGATTCATCTGCAATGTTTGATCGTCCGGTATGGCAATGCTGGAAAAGTGTCTTGGACCTTGCTGCATAACATAGTTTCTAAGAGTTCTTCTAGGTGGATTTGAATCCGGATTTCGAGTTGGATTTATATTTGGATTTGGATTCAGATTCAGATTTGCTCCTTCTTATGCCATATCTTCTATAATTGGGTTTGGTAAATCAAGTGTGGAAGAAGAATTAGCAGATTCTCTTGTGGCTTATTCTTGAGTTTTCCTTCTTCTTCTACCCTGGTTCCTCTGAGCTGTTTTTTCAATCTCTGGATTAAATTCTAACTACTCTGAAGATACCTATCCTCTTAAACACATAAATCAAAAGAGTAACTCAAGCAAAGATTAACACAAACCAAAAACTAAAACTAAAAAATAAAACAAAAATAGAAATAAAAATAAAATACTCAATAAGCTTAAACAAAGAATTCTCAAAGAACACCGTTCCCCGGCAACGGCACTAGAAATACTTGTTGAATTATTGATAAGCGTACCAAAATTATCAATTGCAGTATAGTATTTCGATTAGATAAAAGTCGATTCCATGAGGAACGGTTTCAATGGAAATTCCTAGTTTTATGCTTACTAAGTAGATTAAAACAAAATGGGTTTTGCATAAAGAGTTAAATTGAAATTAAATGACAAAGAACTGTAAATTGTTGAGAAAATATCAATTAAAGGTACTTAGGATTGACTTCCTTCCTTATCCCTCTTTTGTAATGGCTATGTCAATTAAGAACGTTAATTAACCTAACAATGTTGATGTCACCTACTCAAATCATCCATGTTGATTCCTCACACATGAAATTCATAAGAAAACCTAATAAATGTTTATTCCTCACACAATTAAGAGATTTCCCAGCATTAGGTTTAGGGTGTTAAGCAATTGATAAATTCATTCCATTCTTGACAATTAATGTAACAAATATTCTTACCGTAATCTAGCGTTCAAGATATATTTTCCAATCATACCCCAAACATCAAGAATAAATTATTCCAAAACACAAAGGATAAGAATAACAACATCAAAACATAGATTAATATTTCAAAATATCACCATGATACAAAAGTGTTCAAAGGAAGTGCACCGAATCCTAAGAGAATGAACTTAACCACTCATGTTGGCCATTACAATGCTCCAAATGTGGAAGAAGTGAAGAATTGATGAAGATTGGACAAAACCCTAGCATTAGTCGCACCTCTTCTTCCCCAAAACTGCTTCCTTTTCTCAAAACACATCTTCTCTTTTTATTGAAAAAATTTGGGTTTTTGGGCTTCGCGTCTTTCGCTCGAGCGAGAACTTTCGCTCAAGCGAAAATTGCCTATTTTTGCTCAAGCGACAAAACGCTCGCTTGAGCGAATGAACTCTAGAGGAGAATAACTAATATTCGCTCAAGCGAATTTTCCTGTGCTTGAGCGAGTGAACTCCAGAGAAGAATAACTAACATTCGCTCAAGCGAGAATCCATCCTGCTCGAGCGACTTCCAAGCTGAAAATCTTCTTCCTTCTTCCAATTTTACTCCAATTCTGCTGAAAATTATGCTCCTTACTCTTGTATCAAGGTATTCTCGAATTCATCCTATATTGGGAGAAAAATATATTAGAATTAACATAAGTTAAGTGATTTCATAAAAATTCAAAGTATAATTATATCAACGTTTTACCACTTAACAAACGCCCCTTTCGGGTTCCCTATGATGGACCGTTTATTTTATAAATAAAGAACTCTAAAATTACACTTTTACCCTTATTTATTCATTAGCGGAATTTAAATTGTTGACTACATGGCCCTAACAGCTAATGCACAGATAAATGTAATAAGAAAGAGGTAAAAGAAGATAGAAAATGTAGGAACCTTCGAAGCAAGCTTTGTATTAATGTTCTTGGAAAAGAAAGGTGTTTTTTGGCAACCTCCGCGCTCTACAGTGATAATCGCTCTTTCTCACAACACTACAAGACGCTTACTAAGAACACTAAGAAACTCTGGAAATGCTTCGAAGGGATCCTAGGAGAATAATTAGGAGAAAGTGCAGAAGGGAAAGTTGCTTTGTGTTGTGAAAAGGATGAGGATGCCCCCCCCCCTTTTATAGAAATTCGCGCCTGTTAGGTCAGGACCGCCGTCTCGCTTGACAAGGTCGGGACTGCCATCTCGCCAATGGGACAGTCGTCTCACCTTCGGTAAGTGGCGAGACGGTGGTCTCGCCCTTAGCCGATGGCGAGACGGCGGTCTCGGCCCTTTAAGTGGAATTTCTTATTTTCCCTGTACAAAAATCCTTCCTATTCTAATATGGGACCTATTGATCAATCCTAGGGACCTTTTAAGCCTTGTCCATCTTCGAACGGAAGTCTTCTGCTCTTTATTTTGAGGTCGGGCAAGATTTGGGGTCTATAGTTGTGATATGAAAATTATCAAGGGGTATTTTCATGTGTGTAGTGTTGTATGTATAGAGATTGTTTTGGGACCGAGGAGATATCCTGACTTTACTTATCATTGAAATCACATAGATGAAAGGATCATGTGGTAAAAATTGAAGGAGGTTTCTAATTACTTAGCCTACAGTATGAAAAACAACTGTGTATTGATAAATCATTTATAAATTTACCCTGGTTACATATGAGTGTATATACTGAATTGAGCACCCTTGTGTTATGCACTTGGGGGAGTTCTAGTATGACAGGTGCAAATCTCTGATGTCTATTTCAATATCTAGCCTTCCGGAAGTTGTCTAGTGTATGTGTGACATGAATATGAGCTTGTTTGAATGTGTGATGTGATATATGAAAACTTGAAGTTACATTATGTTTTTATCTCACAATTGAATATTGCATGCTTGAATTGAATAACTAACTTATCGTGTGTATTTTGTATGTGCTTTTAATTATGATGGTTGTGTATTTATACGAGAACAAATTTTAGACGATTTTAATAAGAATAGGTTTGAAGTTAAGAGTAGTATAAATTTATATTTTGTTTACTTTTTAGGTAATAGATATGTATGTATATATTTCTCTATGCAAATGAAATTTATATTTTGAATTACTTTGTGGATCTTAATTAATTTATATATATATATATATATATTTTTTTTCAATTTCAAAATCAACATGATAATAATCAAAATTAAACTTGATCTATCTTATTTTAAAAATAGAAATTAAATTTAATAAAAATTATACAATAACATGTTTATAATTGAATGGTTTCTAGTTAGGTTGCATTATTTAAAAAGTATTCAATACTAAATTACAATTATTTTTTAATATTATTTTAAATTTAAAAATAATTACTTCAGATTTAATCATATAATTTCAATTTATTATATAAAAGCATAAAAAAATAATTACATTACAATCTTTTGAAATAGTTTATATAATTTAATATCTTTTATAAATTATCATAAAAATAAGGTAGATAATTTAGTCCCTTTATTTTTTAAATGTTTCAATGTGGTCCCAAAATTTTTTAAATTTTCAATTTAGACATGAATATTGAAATTGATGTCAATTTTGGACTACCGTTATATTAGATGTCTAGTTGGAGTATTCTGATGTGGTTAGGTGATTGGTTATAGTTACATGACAGATTTGTCACGTCACATTAAAATTACAGAAAGAAAGGAATAGGGTCGTTTACTTTCTTCGCTTGGCTTCTTCTTCGTCTCTGCCTTTTCGTCGACGATGGTCGCTTATCACCACTCCTCTCTCGTCACTGTCATTCCTTCGTCGTCGCAATGGGTAATAGGTAGTCCCTCTCTCATGCTCGACTTCCTCATCGTCGCAGGTCCCCCTTCCCTCGTCATCGGAAACAACTTGCTCTCTCGATGTCATCGTCACAAACCTTAAATGGAATCAACCTCCTCCTCCTCCTTCGTCACAGTCAAACTCACACACAATGGTGATTGGAACCCTAAACCCCCACTGTCGTCACAAATTGAACTCCCACCTCCCCTTTTGTTGCAAATCCTCTCACTTTCCCTCACCTATTTACACAAACTCTCGATTGTTCAAATTCTAAACACATTTGTGGTCCTATTCCTTCTTCCTGTAATTTTAATGTACGTGACACAATCGTCATGTAACTATAACCAATCACCTAACCACATCGAATCGATACTCCAACTAGACATCAAATATAATCTGAATTAAAACATATATAACGGTAATCCAAAATTGACATCAATTTCAATATTCATGTCTAAATTAAAAATTTTTAAAATTTTGGAACCACGTTGAAACATTTTAATAAATAAAAGGACTAAATTACTTATTTAACCTAAAAATAAATTTTAAAATATTAATTTTTATTTTTTATTTTAATAAACTATATATATTTATTTTATTATTTAAATTTTTAATCAATTAAATCCATCTCATCAATTACAATTTTTTATTTACATTTTTAACTATCAATTTAAATAAGTTTACTTTCTTTTATCTGTAGCTTCTTTTTCACTCAAACAAAATCACATTCAATCTTTCAATCTAATCATAATATAATGTGAGAAAGAGGGTAAACTGATTTGAATCCAGGAACTGGTAGATGAAGTCAATAAATAACAGATTTATTTTAAAAAAAAATTATAACTATTAATAAAATTAAATCTTAAGAAAAAAACTTCCAAACTTAGCAGATTTATTAGTGTGTTCTTATGTTTACCTGCATATTTCATTAAATTAATATTTTTGACAGATCAACATTTTAAGTTAGAAGATCTCAAAGGGTAAACTGATTTGAATCCAGGAACTGGTAGATGAAGTCAATAAATAACAGATTTATTTTAAAAAAATTATAACTATTAATAAAATTAAATCTTAAGAAAAAAACTTCCAAACTTAGCATATTTATTAGTGTGTTCTTATGTTTACCTGCATATTTCATTAAATTAATATTTTTGACAGATCAACATTTTAAGTTAGAAGATCTCAATTTTCTTGTTTATAATCTTAATATATTTTAGTTAAAATTTAATATCGTTGTAACAAATTTTAACTTAAGAAATAATAAAAAATGTTTAAATGACTTTATTTATTTTTAAAATATTTATTGTAACAGAGTTTTTGCGGATCAAATAGAGTTATTATATCTTACTCTTAGCGTAAGGAAAGGTCAAGTGGATTAAGAAAAGTAATTGGCGGGAAAACAAAACTGGGGGAAATAAGAACAAAAAACCCCTAACTCTACTTTTCTCATTCATCACTTCCAATGGCGCAGACTCAAGCCCTAACCTTCATTAACGAGATTCAATCTCTCGTCTCCGATAAACTTCAAGTGGTACACTTCTCTCTCTCTTTCACAACTTCATACATATGATTCTCCATTTTTTTTTCTTTTGTTACTTTTATTTTTACGGCATAATTTTTGTTGTTCTCTCCACACTTGAATTTCGGACTTTTTATGTCAAATTCCCCCAAATTCCTTCTTTTATGCCAAATAATTGTTTTCGTGTGGCTTTGTTTTCTCTGTCAGGTTTCGTACAAATGGTTGAGTCGCAATTATATGGTATCGTCCGATGAAGCGAAGAGGTTGGGGTTTGTTGAAAAAAATTGGCGAAAGGCTTTACGCCTGGAATTGATGTTTATTTTGTGTTTTATGTTATGGTTTTATGAATAGTTTCAAATTTGTTATATGTGTAGGGTGCTTCAGGAGTTTGTGCAAAAGAACGAGGGTGAGTTGGAGGTGGTGTATGCTTTGTCTGGTTGGTTAAAGAGCAACGATCGTAGTTACCATGTAAGGCTCGTTACTGGGCCGAAGCTTGCAGGTACTTTGGGTTTTTGTGTGTGGAAATAATGTTAATAAGAAATTGGGTGATCTATTTTATTTGCTGCTACGTTATCTAAATGTATGAGTTTGTGAGAATTGAGAGGGTGAAAAATCAAATTTAATTTTGCTGTTCTGGAATATGGTTTTTATGCTACTGAACCCTTGTCGGAAGGTATATGATAATGATCTTTTGTACTTTATGTTAAAACTCTAATGATATAAACCTAGTGTATCCAGCGGGGGTTGAGTCTAGCAGGAGTTGATCCTGCACAATGTGGTCAACTAAGGTTCAAATCCCGACGTGCAGGGTTTGCTCATGCTCCAAACAAAATTATCTCTTTTAGAAGTAGACTTTAAGCCTCATTCAACCTTACAAAACCTGTTTGTAAGGTGAGATTTGCATCTATTTGTATTATAACTTGGTTATATTTCTTGTTGATATGGAAACTTCAACACATCACGTTGAAAACTGAATATCTTCAGTTTGAGAATAAATATTCGTGGGTGATTTGATAGTAGTAGGATAGCAGGTGGCTAGATAGGCACAACAAACCTTACCTGGACTTTCTTTGATACCACCTTAGAAAGTGAATTTTATGTCTAATTAAACCTTACAAAACAAGGGGAGATTTGCATTCACTTATATATTATAATTTGATTATATCTTTAGTTATGTAGGATTTCTAACAACCTCCAAAACAGATATATGTGGTAATTAAGAAAACTAGTGCATTTTATTCATAGTTGTGTCACTATTTACTTTGTGCTTATTTATTCAATTTAAAAAATCTGTTTGGGCAGTACTGTCTCCTGCCTAACAGAATCAGTATCCAGCTTTCAGTTCTAAACAAACAAAACTTGCAGATGTCCATTTCTCGAGTGAAGTAGCAGTTCTCGTTTAGCATCTCGTTTTACAAAACCTGTATTTATTCTTGTTTTATAATTATCTTGTCTGAAACTTGGGCATGCTCAAATTGGTATGTTTCTGACTCAGATATATTGTATGATCAGTTTGTCTATATTGAAAGACTGACTGCCTAATCAAGAAGCTTTACTTTCCATATGATGTGTGCGTTTCAGTTTTTCTGTAAAATTTACATTTCGAGAAGCATCACTATTGAATAGGTTTTGCAATTGTTTTGCCAATAATTCTTTGATATGAAGTTTCTTATATACAAAAAACAATAGGAGGAACATGAAACTGTCTTACTTTTTATGCAGAAGCACAGAAAGAATTTGATGGGGATTGTTCAGTTCAGGTATATAGTGTGCAAGCTAGCATTCCAAAGGATCCAGCTCTGCTTTGGAATGCTGAATTTATTCAGGCAGAGGAACTCTTCAAGCAGCCCTCCTCAGACGACAATTGTTTGAGGGATAATAGGTAGGATCCGTTGCTGCAGAATATCTATGTAGTTTGGTTGTGTGATGGAAAGTATACATTGTGAAAGTTTTAAATTGTCTGGAGTTAATTATTGATTTCAGTTCATTTAATCTTCTACATATATTTACATGCATTGGGTTGTGAAGATGCATGTCTTTTCAAGTTATTTCTAGGTCAATTGAAGAAATCGTGTATATTCTGTATGCTACATGTGTAAAACATCAAATAGATCTGTTAACGGATCAAAACTATCATCTTTTAATTTAGTTTGGTTGTGTTCATTATTTTTAGAGTTAGTGAATCAGTAAAGGGATAAGGTCTGGTAAATGATATATTTGATGGTTTAAGATTCTAGATTAAATATAAAATAATAATACTAAGGCAAAATTTCGGTTTTCAAGGGCATCATCTTATCATTTGCTGCTATAGCGGGTCAGAATAATTTCTTTTCCTTCTTACCTAAGAAATATAATTTTTTTACTGAAACAGAAATGGCAGAAAAATGGAGGATGAGACACTCTCCTTGGAAGAAATGTCAAACAAGGAAATCTTTATATTTAGTTGGACTACTTAGTATTTGTACACCTGACATGAGACTAAAAACTATTTAGCAAAGGTTTCTGTGAAAAACTTGAGTGGGAGTACTGAGCAAGTTAGCATCCTTGCTTGACATTTAATTGTATATGCATTGTCAAAAAAATTACATTTCAAGAACTACATAAAAATTTGGTCTTGATAAAGAGAGATCGCAAGTCTTTCCATTGATTATTTGGTTGTTCTGGTTGATAGGAAGACTCCCTGCTTTCTCCTTGTTCTTTTCTTCTATAGGTTTTGGATTTTGTTATCTCATCTGTTAGGATATGATATTATGATGCATGGGACGAGGAATAGGATGGAGCATTTTAAAAGTGGGGAAAAGTTTATTTGAAATTTGGGGTAAAGATTTTGCTTCAGATAAACTAGAAGTGGTTGTGCTATTGTTTTAAAATTGGAGAATCTTTGACATTAAAATATGTTGATTTTTATTAGGTAAAAAGTGGTTTGATTTTTCTATCTTCAATTCTTTTGCATTGATGTGCAATAAGTTGGCCTGCAGGCAGGTCCTTTTTTTAGTGTTGTAACACTTCTAAGTTAACTGCGAGCTTTAATTTTCAGAATCTCTTCAATGGTCAAGAATGTAGTCAATGAAAATAGTTATCAATTTTTTTTCCTGTCAGGTTCTTAGTCTTCTCTCTTCATGGGACCTGCATGCATCAGTATAGTAGTCATGAATAAGACGTAATCTTTACATTACTGCATAGAGATTTTTTTTTTGGATTTCCTTGTGGTAATTAGTTTACTTCTCAGGTTCTGTGGGATTTCCAATTCTTTTGTACGAAGGAATGTGGATGCCTCGACAGTATTTTCTGCAGCTCCACAACCAAAATCTGCAGTAGGTGAGGGACCAACAAAGATTAACGCAGTTCAACAATCTCCTAAAAATATAGCACGTGATTCTATTGACAAAGCTGATACCAAACGACAGAATGTGATAAAAGAAGTCAAGAGTGAAAGCAATGGTACAGGAAATACTGTAGTTCTGGATAACATCAATAAGCCTACAGCAGCGAAAGAAAAGGCCCTACCCCTTCCCACAGGCAAAAAGAAAGTACAAGTTGATAAAAGTGGTTCTGCTGCTGGAGGTTCATTAACAAGCTTTTGGGGCCGTGCATCTGCAAAACCGAAGCCTTCCACCACATCAGTAGAAAATAGTAGCACAGTTTCAAATCCAGCTGGTTGGTTCCGTTACAGTTTATTCCATTTGCTTTGTTGTTGATTTTCATTTTTCTCCAGGTGAATGCAAAGTAACCTAACATTGTTTCTCCAATATATTTATCGACTCTTTCAGAATCTACTGAAGATGCCCAAACTGCTTGTGTAGAAGAGTGTGACAGTGGTAATGATGATAATCAAAATGTCTCCTTGAGAAGGTCATCCAATAGGAAAAGAAGAGTTGTCTTTGATTTCTCAGATGAAGATGAAGATGTTGTAAATTTAGCATCACCTGATTTGCCAAATAAACAATTATCTCAAGATTCTAGACAAAATGACAAAAGCACATCGGAGAAAACCACTTTGAATTTTGACTTGCAGGAAGAAAATAAATCAGGGGTTAAGGAAGAGAAACCAACTGACCAAAAGGCTCACCTACCACTGAGAGAAAATTTATCAGCTATCAGCAAGTGCACAAATACTGAAAAATCATCTTCTGAGAAGTTACATATATGTGCTCCTGATGTTCGTGTAAATAAGGATAGTGTAAACAATGCCCCTCCTTGTTCACCTAAAAGGAGAAAAGTGATGAAAACCAGAATTGATGAACGAGGCAGAGAAGGTACTTATATTTGGAAATCCATTTTTTCACTCAGCAGCTTCTTTGTTTCCATACAGTATACAAGCTTATGTATGACTATAACTATAATATAATAGATTACTTTGGAATTTCTTTTTTGAACATAGTTCTCTATAAGCATCAACTTTGCTCTGTACTGGCGTGATCTTAGGGTGATTCTTAAAAAATGTTTGTTGAAATCTCATTGACTATAAAGTTCCTTTATTATATGTTTGTATTTTTATTTTGTTAATGTTCTTTTCATCACTTCAGTAATTGAAGTAGTCTGGGAAGGGGAGGAGACAGTAGTGAAGAAACCTGACAAGGTTACAACAAAGAAAGCTGACAGTCATACAAATGCTGTCAATAGGTTAGTGCTAATCTTCCTTATCCTTCATGCATTTGAAATGAATGACTGGAAACTGCTATACTTCAAGGGCCAAAATGACACCTTCTCCAATGAAGCATAAAGGGGTACCTCATTAAGTTTTCTTTGCGACTTGCTAAGTAATTTTGAACTGCTTCATCGTCTTTTGTCAGAAAAAATCTTGAGTTTATGGTATTGAAATATGTACTTTGCCTTTTCTTTTGGGGTAATGCTAACTATTGCCAGGATTTGTGGGCCGAAACTAGTGTGACCGAGTTACTTGACCTGTTAACCATTTTAAGGTTTATGCTTGTTGGACGTTGATCCTCCATATATTGAGAACAGAAGGTTTTGATTTAAATTTTGGAAACAATTTAAGACACGTTAGTTACTGTTTGCTTTAGGCCTCTGCTTGTTTTGCGAAGTAGTTTTGAAGAACAGGATACAAACTTTTCTTCGGATTTTGGAGTCTCATATTTTGGGAGGTAAAACATAACGGCTGTGTAAACCAGTACTCATTTCCTTGGCCATTTGTAGGTTGTCTAAAACCTGAGTAGAGAAAAAGTAGCTCACTAAAACTATGACTATCCTTTTTGAACAGTGTCCTGTGTTCTGGTCGTAGTTTTAGCTACTTTATTGTCATAATATACTAGTCTCCCAAGTTATTTACAGAACATGAAAAAAGATCCCTGACCGGTTTTACATAATTGTCACCAGCCAATGAGAACGTTTAAGAACAGTAATTGTTAACAAAATGTTCGTATTTTTTGGGTTTGAAACGGTTTTTAAAGATAGACATAACATGTTCCACCCAAAATCCTCTTAAAACAAACAATAAAAAGATACTGATTTGTAAACAGGAGTTAAATGGGCACTGCACATGCACATGATTTGTAATTACTTACCTGGAATTAGTGTACATGCTTAAAATGGTTGTCCGCTCTAGCCAGCAATAGCATTTTTTATATCTGAACTCTGACTCTCCTCTCTTAATCTGGTTTTATTTTTGAAACTTAAATTTCCGCTTTTAAAACATAATATTACTACTTTAATAAGGTTTAGCTTGAGTATCATGACTAACTATATTCATTGCAATTCCAGTGCTCAGGCAACTAAGAAGCCACCAGCCAATTCAAATGCCAAAAATGGAAAAGGAGGAAACAAGAAAGCTGGAAACAAGGATACCAAACAGGGCAATATACTTTCATTTTTCAAGAGAGCTTGAAAACTTGACAGTTACAGGAGACCATTCATCAACATGATGTGAAGATATTGCATCATACGTAGTTCTGGTTTGTAGTCTGGATGCCGGATTGGTTCACTGTAACCTTGATGTGTTATGTTCTCCTCACGTTGTTAGACTGGTACTGTTCTTGCTTGAAAATACGTAGTTAACGTACAGTTCGGACACTATGAATCTGGCTTTGTTTCCTTGAGGTTGTAAACGTAGGTTAATCATACCATCTTTATATGCAACTACTTTTGTTTACAGTAAGGCAGAAAATGTTGTGAATCAGGATATACCTATGTTTTACTTTAAAACATGGTACATATCACAACAAAATTTGGAGATTGGAACGCGAATGAATGTTGACCTTTGTAATTGTCAAATTCGCACAGTTGTCCATATCATAGCTGTCTAATTAAAGCACAATGATGTAACTAGGAAAACCGGATTATGCTTTCGTAATTCATTTAGTCCATTATACAATGTGATAGATTCGATAGGCTACCTTGCATGTCCATCTTCAAATTGATGGATATTTTTAGTCCATTATATTATGAAAATATACAATAATATATTATAATTTAAATAATAAATATTTATAAATTAAGTTTTAAAATTTTACATGTAAATATCACTTATTTCAATTTATCTAATAAAAAATATTAATTTATTAGTAAAGATATAAAAATTTTCATATAGTTATGTGTTCTTTTGAAATATATAAAATTCATGTTTATATAAAAAAAAATTAATAGGTCAATTTATTGACATGATACTGATTAGAATAAGATGTGTAGTTCATTTTAATTATAGTCAATAATCAATCTCATCTTATTTATTGCAAATTAAAAGAGGATATATCTAACTCTAATTTTAATAGGAAATAATACTACAAATAATAGTAAGAATGAAATATATACATAATTTTTAAAGGGTTTTATTTTTCAATAGTCACCTTTTTTAATATGAAATTCAGCCTAATATTATTGTTTTTTAAAAGCAAATTTCAATTTGAACTTTTTTATGCAAATATAAAATAAGGATTAAAAAAATCTAACTATTGTGTTAACATTAAGTTATTTTAATAAAAGAACAATCATGTAAAAGGAGTGACCATTTTCTTGCTAACCTGAACCAACCAACTTGATGGTGATATTTCAGTATTTTGTATAATAAACTTTAAAGTTATAATCTTACAACATTGTAAAAAAAAATATAAATATTATATATATAATTTTTTTTTAAATAAAGATAAACACAAAAAGCTGTATTGTATAAATTATTATATGTTCATCTCGAAAAATTCATTTGTTAAACTATTATTGATCGCACGAATAACTTTGTCCATCTTGCTAGTCCTTAAGTCACTGCATTTCATTATATATATATATATATATATATATATATATATATATATATATATATATATATATATATATATATATATATCAAACGAATTTTTAATTTTTCGATTAAAAATTGTAATCAAATATTCAAACAAGCATAAAATAGAAAAAATAACCTACTGAAAAAGTTGTCCAGGTGTTCTTTCTAAATATGAAATCAGAATGTCTTTGGTTTACCGCAATAAATAACTTCTCTCACTTCTTTTCATTGTGCAATGAGTACCCCGTAACGTAAAATTTCAATGAAACGGGAATAAAATAATACCCAACATATGGATGCTGATTTTACTCTCCAAGTGTACGGAAGGTAAATGAAAGATTAGGCTCAGCTTATGCCAATGGAAACACCTTGTTTTTAGTTTAAAACTATATATATATATATATATATATATATATATATATATGATATGACATGTGATGAGATATTCCCGCATTGGACCTCACTCAACTAGTATTGAAAATACATAAATGGAGTTTGTATTTACCAAAGAAGAAGGATACTGTCATCTGATCTGATACAGAACAAACATTTTTTGTTTAATTGATCGAGGAAACATAGCGGAAAGGAAAAAGAGTTGCTACCCTATGCAAGTTACCAAATCAATGAGATAACCATATACACGATGATTTACAATCTTTTTCCCATGAATCTTTCTATTTGTATTCTGTTATTAACTGTCCCGAATCAGGTTAGTTGGCTCGCTCAAAACGTACTTGGGTAGCTCATACTTTGCTCCTGCAAAACAAGCATTCAAAATGGAAGGATCAGAGCAAGGTAAACATTGATAGAAGTAAATATTGCAAGAGATGAACATGCTATTTTAGCCCCCTTATAACAAACACAATCTGAAGAAGCTAAATTCTGGTTTGATTTCCATGAACAAAGTCTGGTATTTCCAACAATTTTGTTTTCATTATCATGGTATATCTCAAGCTAAGCTGGTTTTAACAGTTTTACTGAATTTCCCCTGTAGATACATACCCTTCAAATGCATGTTTGCTGTTTGTAAATAGAACTTACTGACCCCCCAACAGTTTGCTAATAGGTGTGTTTTCTGAGGTGATAAATGAAGAATGAGACGAGAGATTGTAAAAAAGGACATTTTTTATTGTGATATTACGTGTTTATGTGATAGGGTAGTTGAGGTAAGAAAGGAAATGGTGGGGTTAGAGAACTTTCCACCATAATCTACAATAAAGGTAGGAGTCACATGATTCAACTAGGTATGGACCACAGTAGGATAATTCAGGGGAAAAGTATGGTAGTACTGCAGGCAGCCCACATCACATGTAGTTCATGGCATAAAAGTTTTTTAGATGCTTTTCGACTTAACTTCTGAATTCATAAGTCATATTATAATTTCAAAATTAAATGAAACTTATCAAGTTTTTCAAGACTGATTCAGATTATAGAAATCAAAATATAGTGTATCCTATATAACTTTAATGTTCCTCTCCATTTGTAGATAATGGAATGCCACATGAAATAATTACCTCTTTCATCATAGCATACTGTCAAATCAGAACTTTGGACAATTACCCCAGCACTATCCACAATTGCTTGTGCTAAAGTTAGTTCAGCCTCGGCAGCAGCTCGAAGAGCATCCCAAATCTCTAGTAGCAAGCAGAAAAATATATATGCACTTCAATCAACTTAACTCAAACAATTAAGAATGTAATTAAGGCATAAATGAAAAAGGAGTGATACACAGATAATATGCCTTGTATACAATCTGAACCTTTAGTTATGATAATTATTAACATATCACACTATCATTGATTCTTGGTTTTCAAAAATTAGTTTAACACAACTAAATGCAATCTCTTAGTCTAACTTTTGTTTCTTCTTTTCACTACGAAAGTGACATTTGGCTTCCCAAGGCAAGTAGACCCAAAGGAAACCAATCATTTCTTCTTGCCACCACCAGGCCTAGGGAAGTCAAATCTCACTTTTTTAAGCAAAGCCATTCTGAACAAATGATCTCATACAGAAGAACTTTGATAACTTTTTCTTATTTCCATGGGGAAAAGTTTTTATTTTATTATGGGTTCTTTTTGCAACAATACTCGAAAATCTAGCCCAATTTTAATTAGTATGCTTTCATCACGTGTTTCTTGTCCGCAGATTTCCATATATAAAGCAAGACAGATAAATCCATGCTATATATCACATATAAGCACCAACAACCAAACAGAATTCTTATAAAAGCAAAACATTTTCCATTTCTTCCTTTATGTAAATTGTAACCTTACCATCCCTCTTTCCAAAATAATGTAATAGCAAGACAAGATTGAAACTCCACTCTTTTAGTCTTTACATGGAGAATATAATCATTAACCATGTACTTTGTGAAACCTAAGCCTACAGCTACATAGAGAATCACAGTACAACTTAGAAAAAATTCTGCACTTGAGGCATCATACTAGATGTAAGCATGGACGGATAAAACGTTTTGCTTATGAGTTTCTATAAGAGAACAAGAATACAAATTCAAAGGATGACCATCCAATCTTCTCTCTCTCCCCTTCTCCATAAATTGCCCAGATCATAATGATTCCCAAAGAGAAAAAAAAAAAAAAAATCATCCAGAAAGGAATTATTGGATAGCTTCTCTAACCATCATGAAGTATAGCATATTTATCAACCTACAAAGCTCAATCTCTACTGCCTCAGCCAGCCATCTACTCCCTTCAAGTTAAAGTTTCCTGTCCAACTTTTTCCAGATAAACACTCTTCAATCTCTTTGCTGCAGCCATTGCACCCACATGAGAGCAGACAATAATACAGACTCTTTAATTAGGAGGTCATTCTTGTCTGCTGCCCCTTCGGAAAATTCTTAGGCATACAGCATTTTCAAAAATTTCTTCTTGGTTAAGAAATGAAAACCCATAATTGATCAGCTTTCTATGCAATCTCTAACAAGAATATGAACTAATGGAATATCCAGTTTAGGTTGGTAATACAGGTAGCAAACTTTGGTTATTTATTGTCAATTCATATCATCAATAATTACCAACCCTATTGTACAACATCCTGGCCATAAAGATAGAAGTTTCTTAGATGATGATAGTGTTAGACGAGATCACAAATAACTAATTTTAATCAGGCAGAAAACAAAACAAAAATAAAGAAATTGGCGCAGCAAACTATGGGAAGTGAACTGATTCATTATAAAGCAACCACTTCCACTTAAACTCCTTTTCTTCTAAAGCCAATTTAATCTGCAATAAGGCCTTTAAACATTCCAAATATGGTCATTTATTGAATTATGATAGTACCTTTCCGGCCACCATAGTGAGGAGCTGTGTCCCAAAACTCATCACGTAATTGTGTTAGCTGAGTCTTTGTTATAGGCTGAGGATGCTTCCATGGCTTAGGCTTCCGGATCTTTTTTACTGCACCTGTTATATTGGTGTAAATGGCAACTATATTAAACTTAAACCTGAGCATTGTCATCAGGAATAAGCCGCTAAAAAGATAGTTTAACACTTTGGAGGATGTAAGAAATTAAAAATCTCACCACAAGCATTTGAAATGATGAATAACAAGTATTCAGATTAACAACACAACAACAATACTAAGCTATGAGAAAGGAAGCAAATAGAAGAGAGTAACATGCTGCACCACCTTATTCTACACGTACTTTTTGTAGTTAAAATTTAAACCATCAATTTACAAAGGATTTTTCCCCTTCATGATATTATATCAACACTACAGAACAAATTTGAGGCAAGACTAACAAAGAGTTTAGATCACACAGCCACACATCTACGTCTGGAGAAAGTGTGTAATCCGAGAATAGGCCTTATCAACAGTCAGATACTCAGGCGGCGTTATGAATAAAATCAAGCATAATACTAGAAAATAAAATTCATCAATATACGGTCATAAATTTACTTTGTTTTCTAAAATTCATGAAGCAACAAGCTTATAAACTTGCTTCACTCAAGCACTTTCAAATGTTTACACCAATTTACTGCAGTTCATCCAAAACCTTGATAATCTAAACTAACCCCAACAGCCGTACGGGTCATTCCCAAACCAATTATTCCAAACTCAATTTAATCAGCAAAAACTCAGAGTGTCCTCAATAGAGACTAAATTTTCAAAACTACAAATAAGAGAAGGACACAAAGTGTGCTTGGTTTCATGTTGGCTTATCCAGAATCATGCTGAAAAAACCAAGTATAGTGATTTCCTTACATTTAGAGATTGAGAGTATGTTTTGATGCTCAGAAGAAAGAGAAGATATTCAGAATCGGTTCTGCTTAGAAGTGAGAAACGGACGTATGTCACCTTTGATTTGATGCTAAATCAAACACCCACTGATTCTAGGTCGAGAATTGTTTTTGAGTTAAAGCAACTTAGCTTTTCCGGTGAATCAAAATAATTTATACTGAATTGTACTTCTACCTAGCTTTTAAAACAAAAAACATCCAAACATAAATCACATCACGTCAAAATCAATTTCATTCAAAATCAAATTTGCCAATACTCACCCAAACCCCCACCTAGCAAATCACTTGAACTTAAAAAGCAAATCAAAGAACCATGTAGTGCTAACAAGTTTGGCACACCATTCCTCACTCTTACCCCATAACGCCACTAGCAACCTCCAACAGATTAAAAAACACAACAACCTATAACGAAAAACGCTTGGAAAAACAACATGAAAAAAAAAAAATGGTCCAAACGGTTTCACAGGGTAGGATTTTCATTATTCGATACAAAATGTGGTAAAATATCCAAAACCCAAAAAACAGATTTGTAATTCGTTTGCCCTATGCAACTTATTTCTTGATGTTCTTCCCCTTCAAAATTAGAATTTTCCAGAGTCCCTCAGATATGATCGTTCACAAATATTAGCACCCCAATAAACAACAACCAGAAAGAACGGATTTTGACACCGAGCCAGAATCAAATTCCCAACATTTAACGAATGGGGAATGCAAAAATGAGGTTTTAGGGGAATCAGAGGAAGGGGTGGCTCACCATCAGGCTTGGATTGTGAAGATCCAGCACAACCCATTTGCAAAAGAAGGAGAGAAGGGAAGAGAGAGAGAGAGAGAGAGAGAGAGAGAGAGAGGGAGAGTGGGAGAGAAAGAAAGAAGTGAAAGAATGAGAAGGAGTTTGCTTGTGAGTGAGATGCCAAGTCAATGACGTAGCTTTGTCAAGATAACCACTGCAGTGGGTAACGGTAATGGCTACACTCTACTACCTTTCCACCTAATTCTAAATTACGATTTTAGTCTGTGTAATATATTAATAAATATTTATTTATATAATTAAAATCTATTATTAAATATGTTATACCAATATTTTTTTTAGGATTTTTTAAAATATATTTCTTTAATAAATAATTATTCAAAATCAAATAACTGCTATGCGTTCTTTCAATTGAATTTTTATTTTATAAATAATTAGATAAATTCGTTATTGAAAAAAACAAGTCATATGCTCACAGTTTTTTTTAACATTTATTATGCAATTCTTGTTTAATAGTATCAATTATATATATATATATAAACATAAATTTTTTCAAATATTATTATTATATTAATAAAATATTCGTTATAATTATTTAAATTTATTAAAAAATATATTAAATCCTAAATCTTAATTATTTAATTTTTTAAATATTAAATTATTATTTATTAGAAATAGTCATATTTATTAAAATATTTTAACTATTTATTAAAATAGTAAATATTTAGTTATTTTTAATTAAAGAATATCTATTTTCGATTAAAAAAAAACATTTTCTTGTTTAAAAATTTAATATTTTTCAAAAGATTAAGATATTTGACTTTTTAAATATTTATCGTTTATAAATAATAATATTCACGATTAAAACTCTATTATAAAAATGTCTTATTTTAGTTAAATATTTAATTTAAATAAATAAATATATATACACATATGTATTGAGAAATTATATAAAATTAAATAAATATACACATATATTTAATTTATTTTTAAAAAATAATAAATTATTAATAAATATTAAATTTTATTTTAACGATCATTAGAAATTCTTTCAATTATTTTAAATAATTTTTTAAATTAAAAAAATATTGCTGTTGATTTTCTAGTCATCAATTTCTCGCCATCATTCTTAACTTCTTTATAGAAAAATAATTTGCTACTTCATCGACCTATTTACCGTATAATATACACTGTAAAATTGGCTAATTGTCAATAATACAACGTATAAGTTTTGTAAATGAATATTTATATAAAAAAGTGTCGTAAAATGTCTTATTTTTTAATAAATATTTTCACATAACCCATGCACCACATTATTTACGCAAATAACATTTTTTTTATATGTTGAGAATTAGGTTGGTGAGATAAAATTTCTCAACTAAGTATTAAATATTATATAATATATTTACCATTGTTTCGAGAAATTGGTTAATGTCTTAACAACTTTTTTGTATTTTCAATTTAATAAATGATTATTAATAATTTTAAATAATTAATTTAATTGAAATAATTTATGTTTATGATTAAAATAAAATTGTTATTTTGTCAATAAGGTATTAATTTTTAATAAATAAATCCAAATAAGTTTTGTAATTTAATTGTAACTATATATATATATATATGATTTTACATTTTTAATAAATATATTAAATTAAATAACTAATTAAAAAGTTTTTATTAGTTAATATTTAAATTAAAAATTGAATTAAAATAATATTTTTATAATAAAGTAAATAATTATTTTTAAATAAAGCCTACTTGATTATATTCTTATTTTTATTGTAGAAAAATCGATTTCGCAATCACTCATTTCTCTAACTAATTTTTGAATTTTGTTTAATAACAGATTGGTTGACTATATAAGTATATTTACAATTAATTAAAATTATTTGTTTAAATTTTTATTTAATCAAAATAAAAGCATATTCACAAATATTAAAATTTACATCATAAATAGAAGTTCTTAAATTTTTACCGAAAAGACGATCTTTAAAAAAATATCTTAAATTATGATAAATAATTTATATTATAATTTTTTAATTATTAAATTTTTTAAAAATTAGTAAAATCTAAGTTAAAATTAAAAGAAAAAAAGTTAAATTCAATTTAGGAATGAATGTAAGTACCTAGAATTTTAAAAATACTGTAAAAAAAAGTGAAAAGATAGAGTTTAGTTAAGTTTTAAAGTTATAAGTAGAGAAATTCAATATTTTATTTTTTATTTATTAAAAATTATTATTTCTATAATTTTTTTTTCATATTTTTCTCTAAAATATCTACCTTGAACATATTTTTTATTTTTTTAGATCTGGATCAACTTTAGTGTTCTTGGCAGAGAGTAAAATATTTTCGTTACATGCAAATTTAGAATGTTTGCATGTTAATCCCATAACTTTGACATTAGGAAATAATTAGGTAAAGATAAATCTTTATTATTTTAAGATTTTAGTAGTATATTTAGTTTATTGATTAGGGTTTGTGTTAGCAAGATTATACTCCATGTAAGATTGAAGCTCTTTAGACTTTTTGCTTGGAAGGAAGAAAAATAAAAAAAGGGTAAGAGTGTTATGAAACGTATTGCAGAAAAAAAGAACTCACTCCATACATTCCCATTTGGAGACTCACTATCAAGTCTTCCTTTAACTGTTGTAGATTTTTCTCCTTATTTCATGACACTTCCTAAGTATTGGGGTGAGGTGGTTGCTAGTGGATTTTTTGGACGTAGGTAGTTAGGGTTTTGGGTCCAATCTACATCTATAAATAAAGACCACTTCACAATCTTCCAAAAATACACCTCTTTCGTCTTCTCTTCTCTATCTTTCTTCCTATTTTATTATTATCTTTGATTTATTTACTCTTTTAAGTGTTTCTTGCTAGTTTATGAGATGCTCATAAATCTCAAGAAGCTATTGTTATATCCTGCGGGACTTGCGCAATACACCACGGATAAGTCCTTAAGAGCAGTGATTATACACGACTCAAGAATAAAATTTGTTTGTGTCTCTGTCAGCTTTTACAACAATCTTAAGGACTTATGATTGACAGTATAGATACCAACAACAACTTCACACTGAAAAATACTAGGAATAAAGTTTGTTCGTGTCTCTGTCAGCTTTTACAACAATCTTAAGGACTTATGACTGACAGTATGGATATCAACAACAACTTCACACCGGAAAAGACCAGGAATAAAGTTTGTTCATGTCTCTATCAGCTTTTATAACATTCTTAAGGACTTATGGCTGACAGTATGGATATCAACGACAACTCCACACTGGAAAAGACAAACAATATTTCTGGAACTTAAACTGTCTTTGCAAAACTATTCCCGGGCATTTCGAAAATTGAAGTTTTCACTGGGCAAAACTTCCAACTTTGGCTTCTACTTTTACAACTATCAAACCTGACTCCAGTACTCCTACTAAACAAATTGAAGATTGGGTTCATTCGAACAAGGTATGTCAACACACTTTGCTTAGTGCATTGTCTAATGATTTGTTCGAAGTGTATTGTTCCTATAAGGAAGCTAAAAATATTTGGGATTCATTGATTCTCAAATACATTGTCGAAGATATCGTGAGACAAAGGTTCATTATTGGAAACTACTACCGTTGGGAGATGCTAAAAGACAAGGACATCAAGATCAAGATCAATGAGTACCATAAACTGCTTGAAGATATTAAAGCCAAAAACATAGTCCTACCTAATGAGTTCGTTTCGAAACTTCTAATCGAAAAACTTGTGGAATCCTGGACAAACTACAAACAACAATTGAAGCATAGACATAAATAGATGTCACTAATATATCTTATCACGCACATCATCATCGAAGATACCAACTGAAAGGAGTGCGCTGCTGCAAGGACTAAGGCATTATCAGCTAAGGCAAATATGGTAAAAGACAAACCAACTCCAAAAAGGTACGAGAAAAAACCTGATTATAAGAAGAAAAATAATTTTAAAAATTCTTGTCCCAATGGATCTAACCCCACCTTTAATAAGAAGGGAAATTGCTTTGTCTGTGGAAAGTCAGGTGATTGTCGTCGCCGTCAGAAGAGGCAGTCGGAGCGACGCGATGGTTTTGAATGACTTGCGTTTTTTACAGAAGTGGTTTAACGCCTTTAGGTTGTCCGATAACTAAGCTGGACCTAAAGGTGAGGTTTTCGAAAAGGTTCGAGGGAGTCGTCATCGATGTTTTTTACCATAAACATCGAAAAAGGAAAAAAAAAAGAAGGCATTGGTTTTAGAAAAACCCAACTTTGGCCATTACAACCAGAGTCAGGTAAGGGAGTTAGTTACGTGTGAGGAAGGTGTTAGCACCCCACAACGCCCCTTTCGGGTTCCCTATGATGGACCAGTTTAGAAAATAAATACTTGAAGAAATTATGTTTTTACCCTATTATTTTACCTACTTGCATAATTTTAATGTCTACATGACCCTATTATCTAATGCATACAAAGAAAGCGATAAAGAAAGCAGTAAAAGAGAAGAGATATGAAGAAGAACCTCCGAAGCAAGCTTTTATAAATCTTGAACTTGATGACACTTTTTGGCAGTCCCCGCACTCTACAGAGTCGCTCCTCCCTCAAACAAAAAATAAGAGTACCACCCTACCGAGGGTCGGACGTCTCAAAAGGAGACTTCCTTAACTGATTTCTACCTTAAACGAAAATCGGAAAGCTCACTCGAACTCTGGAATAATGCTCAGAGTCACTTTAACTCTGGAATAATGCTTAGAGTCACTCTAAAGTGCCAAAAGGCTTCCTAGAGAGTGTAGGAGTGGAGAAGTGTGTAAAATTCGAGGAATGGGGCTCCTATTTATAGGGAACCGCACCAGAAAAAAGTGGACGGTCGTCTGGACATAGTGGTGATCGTCCATGGCAAAAAGTGGTCATGGACGGCCGTCCATGTAGGGTGGACAGCCGTCCATGGCCAAAAGTTGTCATGGACGGTCATCCAAGCTAGGTGGACGGTCGTCCATAGCCTTAAAGTTGGCATGGACGGCCGTCTGACTGTCCTAGACGGCCATCTGCTGTCTCGGACAAATTTTTTTATTTTTATTGCTTCTGAAAACCCTTCCTATCTTAAATGGAACCTAGAAAAGCTACTAGGAACTTAATAAAGTCTTGACCATCTTCAAATCGGCGATCTTCTGGCTTTATTGGGAGTTAGCAAGATTTGGGTCTACGGCTGCCTCCTGTCACCCGACCACCGACTCATGGGCTAACGTACCATAAGGTCGATTGGCGGGTGATAGGAGCACGCCCCGTCTCGGTTGTCCTCTTGGATGCTCCTCTTGCGTGGTAGGCCGACCCTCGGGACCATGAGTGTAGTCTGGTGTTGTCTTAAAGATGCTTCCTTACTGTGGAGGCTGATCCTTCAGACGATACGGGTGAAGCTTCAGGATGCTCCTCTGATGTTGTAGCTGACCCTTCGACTGATACGTGTGAAGCTTCAAGATGCTCCTTTGATACGGTAGTTAACCCTTCGGCTGGCGAATAATGTTTTTCCCTCGGGATGCTCCTTTAGTGCGGTAGTTGACCCCTTGGATGGTTGTGATGCCTCAGGATGCTCCTTTGACGCGGTAGCTGACCCTTTGGTTGATGTAAGTGCATGTAGAGTTTTTTACTTCAAGATACTTCCATGCTGCGGAAGCTGACCCTTTAGACGATAGATGTGTGGTTAATGGGTATGAACCCCCATCGGGTTTGAAGTCCTCTTCTAAAAGACTTGGTCGGAGTCCCCTTTTGTAAGACTCGATGAGTATAAACCCCTATCCGGTTTGAAGTCCTCTTCTGAAAGACTTGGTCGGAGTCCCCTTCTGTAAAACTCGATGAGTATAAACCCCCATCCGATTTTGAAGTCCTCTTCTGAAAGACTTGATTTGAACTGATGTAATAGCGGCTTACTGATCTTGTTCATGCGCTGACTCCATGGGGAGTAATTTTTGTTTGAAGAGTTTTTGCTTGACTTTTTGTTGTAGTCATTCGGTATGTCGGGGATTCTTTGCTTTTGGCTTTTTCTTTAGCCATCCAGCTTCTTGACTACTAGGGATTGGATTTTTCCGACTGTCATCCAACTTGTTTGATTGTTGGGGATTCTTGATGAATCCTCTTAGATAAGCATGAATTCATTGGGGATTTATTAATTTTTACGATGCCCCTTGAGTAGGTGGATGCTTCATTTGAATTGAGGACTTTAGTGTTTGCACTATTTTGCCTCTAAATAATGCTGATATTCCACTTGGGGCTTACTGGCTCTTTGACCATCTAGGTCATTGCCTATGCGTAGAAAGCGACTCATCGAGGATGTGAATTTGTAAACTGCCTTTGTAGTAGGCTCACTGGGGATGATGTTTTCTCTTTTTTTATGATCCATCGGGGATTGATTGCCTTCCTGGGGATCTGATTTTGGTTTGCCCCCTGGGGGATGGAGTCTTGGCTCCTTGATTGATATAAGTGCTAGCTGGCTTTTGTGATGCTCTTATTCCATTGAGGGGAATGAAATTTTCGATTCCTTCTTTTTGATACTTTATTCTAAGGTGACCCACTTGGGGATTGATTAGGATTTCAATTTCGCATTTTTCCGCTATTTTATCTATTTTTCTCGTGATTTTGAAATTTGGCTTCTTTGTGGGGATAATGTGTGTGCCTTTTTACTTTTTACTTTCTTTTATGCACACAGGCTTTTTCTTCTTTTT
This sequence comes from Sphenostylis stenocarpa, assembly GCA_963425845.1. Lineage (NCBI taxonomy): Eukaryota > Viridiplantae > Streptophyta > Magnoliopsida > Fabales > Fabaceae > Sphenostylis > Sphenostylis stenocarpa. The sequence continues at coordinate 38,646,904 of OY731402.1, read as the reverse complement.
GGTGGACCCTGGAGGTTGTCTTTTGACTGTTGATGATGATGGACTCTTGAAGCCTTTATTCTCCATTGGGAGATGTGGATGAGACTCTGAATGAGTGTGTTTGATAACTCATGTGGTGGCGATGCTGAACCGTGAGGTGATTTTTTGTTTTGCCTCTAGAGTAGGCAAAGATCTGTTTGGGGATGACTAAGCCTTTCCGTCGAATTTTCTGTTCTAATGATTGTGCCTTCTCTTTATTGGGTAGAAGGATGATGGTTGGAACTTTGGCTTTGGAAGCTCTTGTTCTGCTTGATTATTGACGACTTGCTCCATTTTTTTGAGGGGAGCTTTATTTGGAGACTTGTTTTGAGTGCTTCCTGTTTTCAAATACAAACATGGAGCTAGTCTTCTTATATGCATGAATGCTTTTCGTTTTTTGTTATTTATCTGAGGCGATTTTTATTTTTTTGTTTTTCAATTTTTGACAAAGTCATTTTGTGCGACTATTTGTGTGGATGCCTTAAATGCAATCTATTTTTATTTGATGCATCTAGAAAAGTGACTGGCATTATCCTGCTGGACTTTCATGATTATGCTGATGAGCTCTTCTTTTATTCATTTTCTTTTTATTAAGCCTTATCTTTTGCCTACACCCTTTTGAGGTTTTCAATCTAGCGGACTGCCTTAATTTTTCCTAGGATATCTTAGCGGGTTTTTTCCTTTTTATGAGTGCCTTAACTTTTGCCTAGATCATCCTTTGCGGGTTTTCGATCTAGCAGGTTGCCCTAATTTTTGCCTAAGAATCTACTAGCAGGCATCATTCTTTTTATCTTTATTTTTCTTTTTCTTTTTCAATGCTTCCTTGTTTATGATGCACGAAAAGACCTTGACAAAATGACTTTGCACATATTTATGATTTATCAATGTAGAGGCAATTTCATAAACTAGTCAAGAGAAATAAAATGAATGAGAATTTTATTGATATGTATGAGCAAAGGTTTATTATTTTCACAGAAGGATTACAAATGGAATTTAGAAGAACGACTAGCCCAGGTTGGCTACACTGTATGGGCTTCAACAATCATGTCTTATGATATTTGCCCCCCTAGTTCTCCTAATTTCCTTAATTGAGATGCCCGAGCCCGAAGTGAAGACTATACAAGGCTGCTTACTTCTGGAAGGGTGTGACCTTAGCCACCATTCGGTTTTCGACTAAGGCAACCATTGCTCTTAGGGGATTTTTCTTTCTTCTCTTCTTCCCCTTTTCTTCTTTCTTCCCTTTTTTTTTGGAAAAGTCTCTGAATTCTGCCTAGGACGTATCCTAGCGAGGCGAGTGGACCCTAACTTTTTCCCAAGATACCCTTTACGGCTTTTCATCCTGGCGGGTCATCAGCAATGTCCTTCAAGCATAATACTTCTTCACCGTATCGGAGATGACCGGGTGTCAAAGTTCCTTTTTTATCCATGTCATTGAGGGTAAAAGTTCTTCCTGAGAAAACTCATTTAATCGCAATTTGCCGCCTATTTTCCTATTTTGTCTTTTTGGGCTGGAAGCAATTTGTTTACCATTAAATTTTCCCTCATGGTAAATATGGGGGTTGACCTTGTTTTGTCGTAAGCCCTTTGATCTTCTTTTGGTGGGCTTGCCCTCGACATATGGCATCTAACCATTCTTCTTCGATTAGGTTTGAGTGGTTGCATCGGCTTTGGACCCACTAAGCTTTTGTCAGTTTTGCTTCCATGGTAACTAGTCAAGGATGAAAGAATTAATGGTTGAGTTCAAGAGGGGGGTGAATTGAACTTTAAAACTTTTTCGCAAAACTTACTTTCTTTTGGAAGAATGAGTTATCTTTATTCAATCTTTGCAAAGGTAATTTGGTTTAAACACAGCACAATTAAAGACAGAAAATAAAAGAGATGAAAGAAGAATATTAACACACAAATTTATACTGGTTCACTCTAATCCGAGCTACATCCAGTTCTTGACAAACCAGTCAAGTTCCACTAATACCAAGTGAAAATTACAACCCAGTAGATACTCACCAATCTACCCCAGAGAACTATCTTGCAAAACCCACAAGATAGAATCTTGAAAACCACCCGGTAACCAAATCCGATTCTTTGTACCAAGTGCGAGATCACAATCCAACACGCACAATCACACTTTTACAAAAGAATATGGAAAGAAAAAACACTGGACTTGAAGTTTCTAATTGTCGAGAACAAATTCTAACGACACTTTCTCTCTTTGAATGACCACAATTCCGATCCACGGCACCTTATGATATGAAAAAGATTCTTGAATGCGAGAGAAAGTCACGTATATGAAAGTTTCCAGATTGATTTCACAAGTTTTCTCAAGTAGTGTGTTGTATTGTATATTTCAAAAGATAGATCAAATACTGTATATATAGAGTAAATCATAAAATCAGAACGTTTCATCTGTCAAAAACTGTTTGAGAGTCAAAAGATAAGTTGGTTAAGAGTATAAGCAGGTTTAGAAGAGACTTCGATCGATTAGAGCGAAGTATGATCGATCGAGACCAGAGTTATGATCGATCAGAATAAAACTATGATCGATCAGAATACATTTCAATCGATTAAAATCGTCGATTCAATCGATTGATTTCATTTAAAGCTCCAATTCAATCGATTGATTCGAGTTTTCAATGGATTGAAACAACTTTATGAAAAATGACATGATCTCTGTTTCAATCGATTGAAAATCATTTCAACGAGATTGAAATCCTGCAAACACTTAGTTAAAAAATAGACTCGTTTCACGATTGAAAAATATTTCCATGATTTTCTAAAAACTCTTAGTTGAAAAAGGTCTTTGTTTCAGTTTAATCATTTCAAGATTGAAAATCACGAAACTTTGATATTGAAAATTCATTGAGTTATTTTAACTTGTTGATTAGCGAATCAATCAATTGAATTTTCGATTATGTATGACCATTTATTATGTTAAGTGATTTTAGCAGTTGAAAATCCTTTTCAAGCAGATTGAAAAAAACTTAGTTTATTCTTTTAATACTTAAGCGTAAGTTTTTCATGCGAGAAAAATGATTTTCAATGAGATGCAACATTTTAAGGTGCTTATCACAAAATATAATGGCCTATCGAGATTAAGTGCTTAAACTTAAAAACCTAATCATCTACACACCCATGACCTAAGTTATATCTATGTCTTCATCAAATCCACCAAGTGCTTCAATCTCCCCCTATTTGATGGAGACAAATAACCCTTGCACTGCAAAACAAGAATAACGAGACCGAGAGACATATATTTTGTGGTGTGTGTGTAGTGACGAGTTTTAAGCAAAATACTTCTCCCCCTATTTGATTGCATCAAATAGATTGTTGTGAATTACGAGTCAATGGGGCCACGTGGGATACCCCAAATATAAACCGAGAACATTAAAAAAATGAAAAGAAAGCAGAATAACGAGACATATAGAAAGTCTTCATTCGTCCCAGGGGCCTTGATTGAATTGCGGTTCCACAATCCTGTTGTAAATATCTTCTAGTTGATTATCAATATCTTTGGAACCTTGCAGTAGAAATTTTCATCCAAATAATCTTTGTCAGAGCCCTCGGAAGCGACGGTCATGCTCCATATGCCTCCTTTGGTACGATTGCGGTTCGCTCATTTGATGTAACATTGTTCTTTCGAGCGAGACGGAGGCATGCCACGGTCGAGGCGGTGGATTGTATGGAATCATTTCCATTGGGGTCACTTCTTCCATTGGATCGAGACGGACGTCTCTGCGCGAAGTTCCGGGAATATCGGTGTTGATTCCTTCCTCTTGCTCTTCTTCTTCACTTTCTTCACTTCTCCCGGCATCTTCTTTCGAGATCCATTCACCATCAATTTTAATGAATCCCATTTTGTGAAGCACGAGAATTATTTATTTCATTTGTTGGTCGGACGGTTTCAACAAGTTCTCCTTCTACATTGACACCAAAATGTGTTAAAAACTTAGAAATCGGAATAGCATAAGGATACACGAAATCACTAAGTCTCTTGGCTTTGATCATGTGGTCCTTGATGACGAAGACCAGTTCACACGTATCAGTGGTGAATGCGGTACATCGGTACTAAATCTCCTTCATTTAGCCTTGCATGATTGCTCCCCCTAGGTGTGAGCTACGCCACGACACAATGAAAGCGAGAATCCTTTCTTCCGAGCTTCAGCTTCCCAGTATTGAAAGAGCTACGAGAATCACGAGTATTCTTCATGCATGGCCGAGAAATCTTGGACCTTATTAAATTCCTCCACATACGAAGTGTATCCTTTGGTGACTTTTACACCAACATCCTTTATTCCAACAACCTCCTTCCGAGATGTTGGGTGTAATTTCAATGTCTACACCTTTAACTTGGGTTTTCAAAGTGGAACCTTCAAAGGATAAATTTGTGAAGAAAACTTTAATCAAATCGGGATAAATCCTACCATTTAACTCCAGAAACTTCGAAGCTTTTGGTGTTGCAGTAGCTTTCGAATGCCTCACGAATCCTTCGGCATCAAACCGGGAGAACTTTAACATCTTCGGAATGTTGACTTGCTTCTGCTCAATTCATGGATAAACAAATCCATTTTCTCTTGGTCCCCATTGAACCAAGTTTCAATCCTTCCTTCGACATTCGTTTCTTGCCTTGCGATAGAAGACTCGCCTCTGCTGGACTTCTTCCTACCGAGACTTTGTGCGCTTGAGCATACTTGATTTTTGGGATGAGCGGAGCGAGAGAAGAATCGAGAAAAGAGAAAGTTCAAAGAAGGAAATAATACTACGGGAATAAGAATACACAAACCTTTCGGCTTCAAAGGTTTTTGTCTTTACTTGTTTTTACTGCTTACGCGCGGTGATGATAAAGGTGGAGAGAGAAGAAATTGCTACTTGTACAACTTAATTACCCTCTCGAGTAGATATCCAATCGGAGTCAATCGGCTTTTATTGGATATCTTGGATATTGAAGAGAGTAGTTGAAGTTTATCTTGTTGTAAATGCTTTCAGTCTACTCTGCGAGAAATTGGTTAGAGACAAAGTACATACAACTAGCCCTAAAAAAATAATCAATTGATATTTCGTGAAACCAATTGATTTTGTAATCGTAGATACTTATAAGTGAAATAAACGATTGAATCGAAAATTAAATCGATTGTTTTGTGAAAGAAAATTATTCAGTACCATAAGTGAATTCGATCGATTGAATCGAAGATTTAATCGATTGATTTATAGAAAGAAGGTGTCGCGAGCTACAAGATTAATGAAATAAATCGATTAAAAGTTTATCTAATCGATTGAACTAATAACATATCAATACCGAGTAAGAATCAGGAAATCAGCAGATTATTTAGCAATTTCAATCGATTGAAACAAATAATATCAAGTTATTCATGCAATTATTAATCGATTGAACTTGTTATCAACTGTTAAAAAGCATACAATCAACTTGTAAAGAATCAGTTATGCAATACTAGATATATCTAGAATTCCTAATTCAGTCCTAAGCATATTAAGTCTTATCTCTAGGAAGTGGTTTAGTGAATAAATCGGCTAAGCTGTTTTTGGATTCAACGAATAAAATCTCATGATCACCCCTAGATACGTGTTCTCTAATAAAGTGATGTCTAATTTCAATATGCTTAGTTCTAGAGTGTTGAATAGGATTCTTAGTTAAGTTTATTGCACTAGTATTGTCACAAACCGGAGGTACCTTGTTTAGAGTCACTCCATAATGCATTAGTTGTTGCTTGAGGTAAATGCTTTGAGCACTACGGCTCCAGCTACAATGTATTCAGCTCTGCGGTTGATAGAGCAACACACGCTTGCTTTTTCTTGTGCTCACGATATAAGGCTGCTCCCGAGTAAATGACAAGTACCGAGGTACTTTTTACTGTCCAATCTACATCTGCAAAGTCGAGAATCGAGAAAATCCAACAAGTTTAAGGGATGCACCTTCGGGATACCATAGTCAACATTAAGCTTGTTCCCTTAAGGTACTTGAGAATCCTTTTAGCAGTGATAAGATGTGATTCCTTTGGATTTGCACGAAATCTTGCACAAAGGCACACACTAAACATAATGTCGGGTCTACTAGCAGTTAGATATAGTAGTGAACCAATCAAACCTCTATATTTAGTTTGATCAACGGGTTTTCCTTTTTCATCTAAGTCTAGACGCAGTTAGTAGACATGGGTGTAGAGGATTCCTTGCAATTGTGCATATCAAATTTCTTTAACAATTCATTGCGGTATTTAGATTGGCTAAGAAAAATGCCATTTCTTAATTGTTTAACACTGGAGACCAAGGAAGAAATTCAATTCTCCCATCATAGACATTTCAAATTCACTTTGCATTTCTTTTACAAACTTATTACACATGGCATTATTAGTGGAACCGAAAATGATATCATCCACATACACATGCACGAGAATAATGTCGGTTCAGATTTCTTAATGAATAGAGTTTTATCAACCTCACCTCGCTTGTACCCTTGATCAATTAGGAAGTTACTTAACCTCTCATACCATTGTCTAGGTGCTTGCTTTAAACCATAAAGGGCCTTTTTCAATTTGTAGACATGGTCGGGATGCTTGTGATCTTCAAACCCAGGAGGTTGAGAAACATATACTTCTTCATTGATGAGTCCATTAAGAAAGGCACTCTTTACATCCATCGTAGTAATGCTGAAACCACTTATACGGGCATAAGCTAATAATAATCCGACGGCTTCAAGTCTAGCTACAGGTGCAAAGGTTTCATCAAAATCAATACCCTCTTGTTGGTTATACCCTTTGGCTACCAACCTAGCTTTATTTCTAGTAATAATGCCAGTGTTCATCTAGCTTGTTTTTGAATACCCACTTAGTACCAATTACATTGATATCTTTGATTTTAGGAACTAATTCCCACACTTTATTTCTTTCAAATTGATTAAGCTCATCATGCATGGCACTAACCCGGTATTCATCATTTAATGCTTCTTTAAGCTGTCTTAGGCTCTATTTGTGAAATGAATGCCATATGATTACGAGAATTGGTTAAGAGAATGTCTAGTAGATACTCCCTTATTAATTTGCCCAGATGACATTGTCTAGAGAGAGATCTCTTGGGACAATCCACTCTTTAGGAAGCTCTTCGAGAACATCTTCTTCCTGTTCTTGAGTAATTGTTGGAGAATTAGCTTTTGCGGGGTCCAGCTTGATGGATCATCTTCTTCAACGATATGCTTGATATGTGTTTTCGGCATGTTTCAAGCTGATAAGAATTATCGGTTAAATCTTCTTCATCTGCTGGTACCGTTGTTCTATCACTGCACCACTCGAGGAGACTCATTAAACACAACATGTCTTGATTCTTCAAATCGATTTCAATCTTAAATTGTAAACTCTATATGCATGGCCAGTGAGTTGAGTAACCAAGAAAAATTCCTTTATCGAGATTTTTCATCAAACTTGCCAATATTTTCTTTCCCATTGTTTAAAACAAAACATGTACATCCAAAAACCACTGAAATAGTTTATGTTGGGTTTTCTTCCTTTGTACGAGTTCATATGGGGTTTTCTTAAGCATGGGTCTAATCAAGACTCTATTCAAAACATGACAAGCGGTGTTACTTGCATGCGCCCAAAAGTATTTTGGTAAAGAATTTTCACACAACATTGTTCTAGCAAGTTCCACGATGGATCTGTTCTTTCTTTCCACAACACCATTACTGTTGAGGAGTTCTTGGAAGCGAGAAAAATTGTGTTTTATGCCAAACTTTTCACAAAAAGATTCAAATTTTTCATTTACAAATTCTCCACCATTGTCACTTTGAATAGATGTAATGAAATACCCTTTTTCATTATGTAAAACCTTGGCAAGCTTTTTGAAAGATTTGTAAGAATCGAGATTTGGCTTTAAGAAAAACGAGTCCAGGTAAATGCTGGAGAAATCATCAACAATTACCATGATATAAAGATTACCACCTAGGCTTTTGTTCCTTGAAGGACCAACCAAATCCATGTGAAGGCGAGTTCCAAAGGTTTAGAAGTTGAAACAATGTTTTTGTTTGAAAAAGATTTTCTAGTTTGTTTGCCTTTCAAACACGCTTCACAGATTTTGTCTTTCAAGATTTGAAGCTTAGGCTGACCGAGAAACTAATTCTTTTGAAATCGGTTTGTCAAGATGGTTAAGATGTATATGAGCAAGCCTTCTATGCCACAACCAAGATTCTTCTTCTTTAGTAAGAAGACAACTTTGAGATGATATAGACTGCTTGATATCTAACATGTATATGTTGTTTAACCTCTTACCTACCAACATTACTCGTGTTAGATTACGGCTCACGAGATAAGGCACTTTTACGGTTTGAAAATGACTTTGTGACCAAGATCACATAAGCCGACTTATGCTTATCGGATTGTGCTTGAGACCTTCAACAAGAAGAACATTGTGAATGATTGCTGATTCACCATCACCAATATCTCGAGAACCAAGAATTCTTCCCTTGTTGTTGTCTCCATAAGTCACATGACCTCCATTCTTCAATTTCAGCTTCGGAATTTTGAAATGTCACTGTCATGTGCCTTGAGCATCCGTTGTCTAGGTACCAAAGGGACTCTTGTTGCTGTTCTGAAAGATCAAACATCAAGTATTTGGTACCCTTACGAATTTTGGGTCCTTAGGTGTCAAATTTTACATGTTTAACATGCTTTGGAACCCATCTCTTCCTACCTTACGGCACAAAATATTTTCTAGCATGATGAGAATTTTATAGTATGTCCTTTCTTCATGCGGTAATGACAAGATGAGAAAGGGGATGTTGTTGTTTTTACGTATGAAAAGAAGTTCAAATATTTTTTAGTTTTTACTCCATTCTTAGGTTTGTATCCGATTCCACGTAATGTTCAAACACACGATTTTGAGACCCAAGAAGTGCATCTAAATTCTCTTTACCTTGAGTAAATTTTGTCAAAGTTTTAGTCAAGTAATCAACCTTATCTTGCAAGAACAATACACTTTTCACAATTCTTATTAGCGGCAACATTATCATGAGATGCATAGATTATATCTAGATGTTCTAAATGCTGTTTTGCTTTCTAATAGTTCTTTTTCCAGAACTTTAACTCTATTTTCTAACCGAGTTATTTAAACCTTTCAACCGATTATTTGTATGAGATAAATTTACGGCTTCACTATGCATTTCATTGAAAGCATTTAGTAATGTCTTGTAATTCATTTCATTCTCTGTAGGAGTTGAACTTACATGTGATGAAGAGGATTCACGACCGGCCATCAAACACAGGTTCACCTCTTCACTTTCGGATTCAATTTGGAAGATGAATCATTGTCTTGCCAGGCTATATAGGCCTTTTTCCCTTTGTATCTTGATTCTTTCTTGTTCGATTCTTGGTCTTTTCGGACAATCACTCTTTATGTGACCTGTTTACCACAAGAATAACAAGTAATAGTATTTTGAATAGATTCGAGTCTTTTTATCATTGTACCTTTTTACTTGGCCGGTTACTGTTCTTTCTTCTAAGAAATTTCCCAAATTTCTTAACCAACAAGTCGGGTTCTACGATTCATCTTCTTCGAATCCTTTGTTTTCTTCAATCGTCTTGAGAACAATATTTCTACTTTTCTTTTCTGCATTCTCTTGTTCTTTGAGCTAGATTGATTTCCAACTCATGTTCCCTCAACTTACCAAAAAGTGAAGCGGTAGTCATTTCGATCAAGTCTCTTGATTCGATATATCTGTCACCTTTGGTTGCCATGTTACTGTCCAAACACTTTAAGATTTTGATGTTCAACTCTTCTTTGTCGAAAATCTTTCCTAACCCAGATTAGATGATTAACTATGTGCGTGAACCTTTTACGCACATCGCAGTTGTTTCTCCTTGCTTGCATTTTAAACAACTCATAGTCCACTGATTAACTCATGCTTTCTTGCCCTTTTCACATCGAGATGTTCCTTCATGTGTGACCTCTAAAATTTCCCACATCTCTTTGGCGAGAGCTGCTTGAGACACCATGAAAAACTCATCAAGATTTAAAGCGAGAGGTAATAATATTTTTTGCGATATAATCATATTGGACTCTCCTATTTTACTACATCGAGTTAATTCAGCCCAATCTTTTTCAACTACTTTACCATCTCTGTATGAGTTGGTTTGTAAGGACCATTAACAATTGTTTCCCAAATGCCTCTATCAAGAGATTCAATAAAGATTTTCATTCTAACCTTCGAGAAGAATAATTCACACCGAGAGAAAAAAGTGGAGGCACTGTTTATGGAGGCTCCTTAGAAAAAGTCATCTTTCCCTCGACCATTGGACCGATTTCTTGAGTAACTTACAAGAACCAGCTCTGATACCAATTGAAAGAATTAATGGTTGAGTTCAAGAGGAGGGTGAATTGAACTTTAAAACTTTTTAGCAAAACTTACTTTCTTTTGGAAGAATGAGTTATCTTTATTGAATCTTTGCAAAGGTAATTTGGTTTAAACACAGCACAAGTTAATAGACGAGAAAATAAAAGAGATGAAAGAAGAATATTTAACACACAAATTTATGCTTGGTTCACTCTAATCAGAGCTACATCCAGTTCTTGACAAACCGGTCAAGTTCCACTAATACCAAGTGAAAATTACAACCGAGTAGATACTCACCAATCTACCCCAAGAACTATCTTGCAAAACCCACAAGATAGAATCTTGAAAACCACCCGAGTAACCAAATCCGATTCTTGTACCAAGTCTGAGATTACAATCCAACCTGCACAATCAAACTTTTACAAAAGAATATGGAAAGAAAAAACCTGGACTTGAAGTTTCTAATTGTCGAGAACAAATTCTAACGACACTTTCTCTCTTTGAATGACCACAATTCGATCCATGACACCTTATGATATGAAAAAGATTCTTGAATGCGAGAGAAAGTCACGTATATGAAAGTTTCCGCAGATTGATTTCACAAGTTTTCTCAAGTAGTGTGTTGTATTGTATATTTCAAAAGATAGATCAAATACGTATATATAGAGTAAATCATAGAATCAGAACGTTTCATCTGTCAAAAACTTGTTTTGAGAGAGTCAAAAGATAAGTTGGTTAGAAGTATAAAGCAGGTTTAGAAGAGACTTCGATCGATTAGAAGCAGAAGTATGATCGATCAGACTAGAGTTATGATCGATCAGAATAAAACTATGATCGATCAGAATACATTTCAATCGATTAAAACTGTCGATTCAATCGATTGATTTCATTTAAAGCTCCATTTCAATCGATTGATTTGAGTTTTTAATGGATTGAAACAACTTAATGAAAAATGACGACTCTCTGTTTCAATCGATTGAAAATCATTTCAACAGATTGAAATTCACTGCAAACACTTAGTTAAAAAAATAGTCTCTGTTTCAACAGATTGAAAAATATTTCAACGATTGATTTTCTAACAACTCTTAGATTGAAAAAGGTCTTTGTTTCAGCAGTTTAAAATCATTTAACGATTGAAAATGCGAAACTTGATATTGAAAATTCATTGAGTTATTTTAACTTGTTGATTCGCTGAATCAATCAATTGAATTTTCGATTATGTATGACCATTTATTATGTTAAGTGATTTTAACAGATTGAAAATCCTTTTCAACAGATTGAAAAAACTTAGTTTATTCTTTTAATACTTAAACGTAAGTTTTTCATGCAGAAAAATGATTTTCAATGAGATGCAACATTTTAAGGTGCTTATCACAAAATATAATGGCCTATCAAGAGATTAAGTGCTTAAACTTAAAAACCTAATCATCTACACACCCACAACCTAAGTTATATCTATGTCTTCATCAAATCCACCAAGTGCTTCAAAGGAAGGTATCTCGACCTCTTTTGTGAGTATGGCCTCCATGCCATATGTAAGGGAGAATAGATTAACTCTCTTGGTAGTTCGTACAAACATTAGATATCTTATGAAGGGCAAAGGATAACAATCTTTGTAGGTTTAGACCATGTTCCGGATGATCATCTTAATGATCTTATTGGCAGCCCCTTACTGCATCGTTCAGTTTAGGTCGATAGAGAGAGGGTTTATGGTTTTGTTTTTGAGATCTTGGCATGTCATACGTATGCGTCCACATACTCTCTTGGCAATTGTACCAATCCTTCCCTGACATTATTGTCGATTTGGGTATTTTCCTTCTTATTGTTTCCTTGCCCCCAAATTGATGGCCTCGGTTTCTTCCTAAATGGGCCATATAGATTGAACTTCTTTTTTTTTAACAACCTTTGTATGTCTGGGGAGATGGTCCCCTTCTCACTGTCTGACTCGGTCCATTCACCTTCGACTTTCGGATCCCCAAAGAGTCATCCATCATAGACATGATTGTTTTTATTTGGTTCTGTTTAGGCTTAGATTTTATCATAATTTATTTTGAAATAATAATGAGAGAGAAAAGAATGAAAAAGAATATGAATGTTTATGCAAATGCCTCATTGTATTGATGAAAACAAAATATTTACAAAGCCCTTTTAATCAAAGATCTCGCGGCCATGGGCGGGGACCACGAGAGATGCAGGAAGCTTAAAAATATGAAGAGCCCTAATCAGCTGGCCTTCTCTTATCCCACCCCACCCCACTATTCTGGTTGTGATAGAGGTATGGTATCAACATTAGGAGTGGGAGCGTCGTAGGTAATCCACCCGGCATCCAACAACTTTTGGACCTTATACTTCAAGGTCATACAATTCTCCACGGAATGCCCAGGATCACCTGAGTGATACTCACATTTTTCGTTCGGCTTGTACCAATCAGGGTAGGGTGGATCCATCCTCTTTAGAGGGACACGTACTAGGAGGTTGGCCTCTACCAGCTTTGTCAGCAGACTCCCATAGGATGTTGGAAGGGGAGTAAATTTTCTCTCTTGATTCCTTGATTTCCTAGCTAGTTGTGAAGAGGAAGAAGGAGTAGCAAGGTTGATGACATTCACGCTTTTCTCCTCCCTCTTGCTAAGGAACTTTTTGAACGGGGCATTGGATAAGGAAGGTTGTGCGATCCTCCCACTCTTCACTCCTTGCTCCACTCTCTCGCCGATGGTTACCACATCCGTAAAAAGAGTCGACGTGCTCCCTATCATCTTATCATAATAGAGACCCATTAACGAATTGATGAACAAGGATATGGTTTCTTTATCTGATAGCGGAGGCTCTACTTGGGCGGCCAACTCCCTCCAACGCTGAGCATATGCCTTAAAGGGTTTGTCGTTTTTCTTACTCAAAGCTTGTAGATCTGACCTATCTGGGGCTAGATCGATATTATATTTGTAGCGACGAAGGAAGGCGTCTGCCAACTATTTCCAGTTTTGGACTTGCCCCCCTCTAGTTGCATATACCAGTTCAAGGTTGAATCGGCCAAGCTCTCCTGAAAACAATGGATCAGGAGCTCCTCATTATCGGCATATGGAGCCATCTTACGACAGTACATTGTAAAATGGCTCTTGGAGCAAGTCATTCCCATGTACTTTGAGAAATCTTGAACCTTGAATTTGGGGAGAAATTGGATATTCTTAACGAGGAACATGTCGGCCGCTTCTTTAACATCAAAATTATACCCCTCCATAGCCCTTAACCTCTCTTCGAGGGCAGAAATCTGTTGCTTGGAAACTTCAGGAGTTTGGATGATTACTGCCCTCACTTCGGGTTGAACGTGAGTTCCCTGCTCAGGCTCATGGTCGGAACCCCCTTCTTCCTCATGATGTGAGGCGTGGTGACTGTGATGATTCTCCTTGTGTAATTTTTGCTGACGCATTAACTCCGTTAGTTGCGCCATTTGTTCTTTCATGGAGTTAAGCTCAGCGGTGAGCTTGCGATTTGGCTCTTCTAATTGTTCCATCCTCTTGGCTTTCCGTGCGCGAGTGAGGACAGGAAGAAGACCAGCCACTTTCTAGAGTGCATAATGAATTAGGGTTTTTATAAAAATGAATGATTGGTGTGGGATAAATATTCCTTAAGATAATGGCTTTGGTATCATCCTTAAAGTTTACGCTTTGTAGAGTGCCATACCCACTTTGGTATAATGGTTCCTTCCCCATCATGGATTTGATGAGTATAACAAAGGTCCCCATATACCTTAGCACACTTGTCCCTTCCTTGTGGAAGATTACAAGCGCACTTGGGTCTCTTTCGCCTTTGTCTTAGAGATATCTAATGCCCCCTAGCATGGGTGTGTTTATGCATGCACTAGTACAAAAAGGTGGCAGATGTTCAAAGTGAGATAACTTTTGACTGAGATATCAGATTTGGACACACAACATATCAAAACGAAGAGGAAAAAGTGAAGAACAGGTGACAAATACCCAATGGGGATTTGGCCCAGCAATTTTCCCAAACAATGCTCCTAAGACCCATTTTTTGAGAGATTTATTAAGATGATGTGTATGCATACTTTCCTTATAGATTTATTTTCTCTCCTGTTTTTACCACTTATGAGATGATGCAGGTATGAATGATACAACTTTGTCAAAATTCTTTTTATTGTAAAAGGTATTTATTTTGTATTGCTTTAAATTGTTTTTATTATTTTTAACCCTTTATCTCTTCTGTTAGTCCACATGACTACTTAGCTTACAAAGAACCTAAAACCAGGCTAGCTAAAATGAAGATTGTCCGAGATAAAGTTGTTTATTATGAAAATTTGGTTTTATATCTCCTTATCTCTTCTGTCGGTCCACGTGGCTACTTAGCTTACAAAGAACTTGAAACCAGGCTAGCTAAAATGTAGATTGTCCGAGATAAGGGTGTTTATTATGAAAGAATTTTGAGATTTTGTTTTTATTTTTTTTGTTGTATGGTTATGCTATGCAACAAACAAATGCAACAAACGAATGCACAAACAATTTACTCATTTGCGAACATAGTGACATTTTATTCACACCGGAAAAGACCAGTAATAAAGTTTGTTCGTGTCTCTGTCAACTTTTACAACAATCTTAAGGACTTATGACTGACATTATTGATATCAACAACAACTTCACACCAGAAAAGACAAGCAATAAAGTTTGTTCGTGTCTCTGTCAGCTTTTACAACATTCTTAAGTACTTATGGCTGATAGTATGAATATCAACAACAACTCCACACTGGAAAAGACAAACAATATTTCCGGAACTTAAACTATCTTTGCAAATCCGTTCCCGGATGTTTTGAAAATTGAAGTTTTCATTGGGCAAAACTTCCGACGTTGGCTTCTACTTTTACAACTATCAAACCTAACTCCAGTACTCCTGTTAAACAAATTGAAGATTGGGTTCATTCGAACAAGGTATGTCAACACACTTTGCTTAGTGCATTGTCTAATGATTTGTTCGAAGTGTATTGTTCCTATAAGGAAGCTAAAAATATTTGGGATTCATTGATTCTCAAATACATTGTCGAAGATATCGTGAGACAAAGGTTCATTATTGGAAACTACTACCGTTGGGAGATGCTAAAAGACAAGGACATCAAGATCCAGATCAATGAGTACCATAAACTGCTTGAAGATATTAAAGCCAAAAACATAGTCCTACCTGATGAGTTTGTTTCGAAACTTCTAATCGAAAAACTTGTGGAATCCTGGACAAACTACAAACAACAATTAAAGCATAGACATAAATAGATGTCACTAACAGATCTTATCACGCACATCATCATCGAAGATACCAACCGAAAGGAGTGTGCTACTGCAAGGACTAAGGCATTATCAGCTAAGGAAAATATGGTAAAAGAAAAACCAACTCCAAAAAGGTACGAGAAAAAACCTGATTTTATGAAGAAAAATAATTTTAAAAATTCTCGTCCCAATGGATCTAACTGCACCTTTAATAAGAATGGAAATTGCTTTGTCTGTGGAAAATCAGGTCATTGTTGTCGTCTTTAGAAGAGGCGGTCGGAGCGACGTGATGGTTTTGAATGACTCACATTATTTACAGAAGTGGTTCAACGCCTTTAGGTTGTCCGATAACTGGGCTGGACCTAAAGACGAGGTTTTCGAAAAGGTTCGAGGGAGTCGTCATTGATGTTTTTACCATAAACATTGAAAAAGAAAAAAAGAAGAAGAAGACATTGGTTTTAGAAAAAAAATCAACTTTGGCCATTACAACTATAGTCAGGTAAGGGAGTCAGTTACGTGTGGGGAAGGTGTTAGCACCCCACAACGCCCCTTTTGGGTTCCCTATGATGGACTAGTTTAGAAAATAAATACTTGAAGAAATTATGTTTTTACCTTATTATTTTACCTACTTGCAGAATTTTAATGTCTACATGACCCTATTATCTAATGCATACAAAGAAAGCGATAAAGAAAGCAGTAAAAGAGAAGAGATATGAAGAAGAACCTCCGAAGCGAGCTTTTATAAATCTCGAACTTGTGGACGCTTTTTGGCAGTCCCGCACTCTATAGAGTCACTCCTCCCTCGAACAAAAAATAAGAGTACCACCCTATTGAGGGCTGGACGTCTCAAAAGGAGACTTCCTTAAATGATTTCTACCTTAAACAGAAATTGGAAAGCTCGCTCGAACTTTGGAGAAATGATCAGAGTCACTCTAAAGTGCCAAAAGGATTCCTAGAGAGTGTAGGAGTGGAGAGGTGTGTAAAATTCGAGGAATGAGACTCCTATTGATAGGGAACCGCACCAGGAAAAAGTGGATGGTCTTATAGACATAGTGGACGACTGTCCATGGCAAAAAGTGGCCATAGACGGCCGTCCATGTAGGGTGGACGGTCGTCCAAGGTAGGTGGACGGTCGTCCATAACCTTAAAGTTGGCATGGACGACCATCTACTGTCTCCGACGGATTTTCCGATTTTTATTGCCTCTGAAAACCCTTCCTATCTGTTAGAATCGTGCAGCGGAATGTTCGCGTGATCGAACAAAAACCAAGAGGGGGGTGAATTGTTTTCTTAATAAAAATTAGGTTTTCAAAATTTTCCCCAAATTTTACTGGATTAAAAGCGTGTAAATGTAAATGAGAAAGGAAGAATCTTACACGGAAATTTATGCTTGGTTCGGATCAAAAGACCCTACGTCCGGTTGCTAATCACTCAAACGGAGGATTAACATTGTCACTATAAACAAAGTTATTACAAACAAGTTACAATGGAAGAGATAAAGTAAAGATAACACCTCTCTTGAAATCCTTAAGAGATGAAGAACGACTTTCCCCGGAGACGGCACTGACACACGATCCACTAAGAACTCCACTTAGTGATTCTTATCGCTTCTAGCCCACACCGAGTTCGAAAGCCCCTTTTTCTTGCAACAAACAGTTCTACTGGCACTCACAACACTTAACTTTTGTATGAAAAAGGTTGTTCTTGTTTTACGAGTGCCATAGAAGAGTTTAAGTAGAGAAATTAGGGTTTGGGAATTGGGATTTTCGGAATTAGGGTTCTTGGGAAAAGGGTTTTCGAAAATAGGTTTGATTTGAAGTTAAAAATCAAAATCGACTGAAATAATCGATTAAAAGAAGTATTAATCGATTAAAACAGAGCCAAATATCAACGAACCCAAACCTCTACTGTTTTAATCGATTAAAAGGTGGTTTAATCGATTAAACCTGTGATAATCGATTAAAAGTTGGTTTAATCGATTAAAGCGATGAGTTGTTACAGAAAATGATTTTTCTCCTTGTTTTAATCGATTATTTCCCTATTTAATTGATTAAAGCCGAGACCTGGATGATATATTTGAGCTTTTTGAAGCTTCTAAGGTGCGAGACTATGTGCGGCTATCTTAAACTCTAATATTACGGACTCAATCTAATTGAAACGAGTTATTACAATACAAAACAAGTCTTCAACACTCTAAGTCTTTGTGTTCTTGAATCATCATCAAAATCAACAATCTTCATGTCTATCAAGTGCAACATCAAGTCCTTGAATGTTCAACAATCTCCCCTTTTTGATGATGATCAAAATTATCTTTTAAAGCCTTGTAATAACACTGTTTTATCTGTCATACTAACAAACACATTAAACATGCCGGATAATATTTAAAAACAATCATATTATGGCTTTAAATATTTCTCCCCTATTTTGATTAGAATAAAAAATAACTCTGCAAACATAAGAGCTCCCCCTCAAAATATGCATAAGTTGGAGATAACTCCCCCTCAATCAAAGCATTAAAGAAACATCATATTTTATTGCGAGAAAACAATCATTCATTACAATAACAAGAGAAAATAACAAAAGAAAATAATCAACAAAATTTAAAATTCTGCACTATCATTATCATTAAAGTGTGCATCAAATCTATTTTCTAAACGGCACACTTTATCATCCACATCGAGATATACGGCGAATTATTTCCTCATGCCGTACTCCAGAAAGAGTGAAGAATGATTGCATCCTCCGATTCATGTCGGATAACATGTCTTCCATGGATTGTCGGGTTTCATGATGAGTAGAGGAAGTTCCAACACTTTGGATTTGGTCGGAGGAAACTCAGCAATTGGAGGCATATCTTCATCGGAATCTTCATTAGCATCACCTTGATTAGGAACGTCATCTTTGTGAACATAAATATCATTGACTCGCACCATTTGGAGTTGAATCAATGTGTTGTCCGACATGCGGTTCAAGTTATTTGTTCTAACTGCTTGTTCACCTTCAACATTCACTCCTTTATATTCAAGAATACGAGAGACAAGTAAAGCATATGGAATTTTGAATGTGGGATGACATTTTGCTTTTAACATGGTCATTGTGACAAGAACGCCCCAATCTAACGGTTCATTATTCATTATGGCATGAATAATTCTAAGATCAATTGAAGAACATTGGGCATGATTTGTAGCTCGAGGACATAGGATCCAAAAAATTAGATGGAGAATCATGTGTTCCTCCTTCTTTAAAGGTCCAACATGAAGGAGACGCCCAATCTCCATGGAGGGATTTCGCAGAAAAGAACGGTAAGCTAAGAACCTGTCAAAATCATCTAGCTCACCATAAATGTTAATAGCATCTTCTCTAATTGGAAAGTGAGCGACGTTTTCCCAAATATCATCGTCAAGAATAATTGTAACCCCTTTTACACGAGACATAGCAATTTGATCTCTAAATTTGAATCTAGAGTAGAATACCCTAACAAGGTCAGGATAATACGTACCTTGCATTTAGATGAAGGGAAGAACTCCTTGAATTTCAAGAAGGTTGGGAAAATTGAATCCCCTATTGATGAATTGCTCACCAATAAGAAACTTGGGAGAAATAATAGCCCATTCTTTCCGAGTAGGTCGAGAAATTCTTGTTGCCCATTCGTCATCGGAAATCCATCCTTCTACGGAATTAGGACGGGGTCGAGATGAGGTGCGAGATCTTCTTCTAGTAGGGATCTTAGCACGAGAAGATGAGGCCATTGAAAGATTAGAAGAGTAACAAGAAGATTTAGAAAGCTAAGTGTATTGAGAAGAGGGCAAGGATAGCTAGAATAAGGCAAGATAGCTTGATTTCCAAGAGATAGAAGTGAGTAGAAGTGAATATGAAGGTCCCTATTTATAACCAAGCATCTCCAACGTTCATATAGAAGGGAATAATGGTCAAAATATCCATTAGCAACGGCTAGGAAGCAAACTTGGTCGGATTTAATCGATTAAAATTCAAATTAATCGATTAAATCACTTCGATTTCGTTTAATCGATTATTTTGGGTTGTTAATCGATTATTACTGGTTTTAATCGATTAATGGACAAATTAATCGATTATTCCGAGAGGAATACCCTGTTTTAAGTGTTTTGGATGCAAATAATCGATTATTACTCCAATTAATCGATTATTCCAGAGAAGAATGCCACTGTTTTGAGTGTTTTAACACATGATAACCTATGAACATCCTACAAAATGAATTATAACATTACAACCATCCAAAAACGAGTCAAATTAAGCGAGAATTTAAGCTATTTCTAATATCCCTAAGTCTCTTCTAAGATCATAGAATCTATCCTTGGGTAGAGGCTTAGTAAAAATATCTGCTAATTGGCGTTTGGTATCTACATACTCTATTTTACAGTTTCCTTTGCTTGATATGATCTCTCAAAAAGTGATGTCTTATTTCTATATGTTTAGTCCTGAGAGTGCATTCTTTGGATTCTTAGTAAGATTTATTGCACTCGTATTATCACACATCAATGAGAATGTCATTTAAAAAGATACTATAATCTTCTAGCTGTTGTTTCATCCACGAAATTTGAGCACAACAACTACCCAGTGCAATATATTCGAACTTCGGTGGTAGATAAAGCAACACATGCTCGTTTCTTAGAATGCCAAGATATTAAGGATGAACCTAACAAATGACATGTCCCACTTAGTACTTTTCCTATCAATTTTACATCCACCATAATCGACATCGAGAATATCCTATTAAACTCATACAAGCATCGAGACGGATACCACAAACCAAAACCGATAGTTCCTTTTAAGTATTTTAAAATATGTTTCACTTGCAATTAGATGAGATTCTTTAGGACAAGCTCGAAATCTAGCACACACACAGACAGAATGCATAATATCGAGTCTACTTGCGAGTTAAGTATAACGGTGATCCTATCATACCTCTATACATAGTTTGATTAACTTCCAAACCTGATTCATCCTTGTCTAGATAGCATGAAGTTCCCATGGGTGTGTTAGCTTCCTTTGAGGTGTCCATTCCAAACTTTTTAAGGATCTCTTTGCAGTATTTGGTTTGAGAGATGAAAATGCCATCTTTAAGTTGCTTGATTTGTAGTCCAAGGAAGAATGTCAATTCTCCCATCATAGACATTTCAAACTCTCCCTGCATTATCTTAGCAAATTCTACACATAACGAATTATCGAGTTGATCCAAAAATAATATCATCAACATATACCTGGACCAATAAGATATGTTCTTTAACTTTCTTTATAAATAGTGTAGAATCAATTTTTCCTCTAGAAAAATCATTTGATGTTAGGAAACTACTTAGCCTTTCATACCAAGATCTAGGAGCTTGTTTCAACCCATATAATGCTTTCTTTAATTTAAAAACATGATTAGGAAAACTAAAATCTTCAAAAACTCAGGGGTTGCTCCACATAAACTTCTTCTTTAATAAAACCATTCAAAAATGCACTTTTAACATCCATTTGATATAGTTTAAATTTCATTAAAGATGCATAGGCAAGAAGTAGGCGTATAGCCTCTAACCACGGCAACAGGAGCATAAGTTTCATCATAATCTATACCTTCCTCACGACGATAGCCTTTTGCAACAAGTCACGGCTTTATTCTTTGTTATGTTCCCATCTTCATCAAGTTTATTTCTAAACACCCATTTGGTTCCAATAACTTGATATGATTCTTCCCTTGGGATTAATTCCCGGACTTGATTCCTTTCAAATTGGTTAAGTTCTTCTTGCATGGCTATGCACCATTGGTCATCTTTAAGTGCTTCCTCAACATTCTTGGGTTCAATGCTGAGACACAAAAGCTACGAGACATACAAAAATTAGTCATGTTTCTAGTTCTTACCCCTTTTGAGATATCACCAATGATATTGTCCATTGAGAGTCCTCTAGGTGATTGCCATTCTTTTGCTAATTCAGGCGTTTGAGAAGGCTCATTTTCTTCCAAATATAATTCATCAAGAGCCTCTCTTATATATTCATCATCACCTGCAATTTCTTTATTTGACTCAAGAGGATTTCCCCCAAGGTCTACGAGTCTCATCAAAGGTAACATGTATAGATTCTTCTATATTCAAAGTTCTCCTATTAAACACCCTATAAGCCTTGCTAGTTAATGAATAACCTAAGAAAATGCCCTCATCGGCTTTAAAGTCAAATTTTCCTAAGTTGTCCTTTCCATTATTTAACACAAAGCACTTACATCCAAATATTTTCAAATGAGCAACATTAGGCTTTCTACCATTAAACAATTCATATGGAGTAGATTTAATTATTGACCTAATGAGCATTCTATTTAAAACATAACATGCGAGTATTAACCGCATCAGCCCAAAAATATTTAGGAACATTAGATTCATTTAACATAGTTCTAGCAAGTTCCTCTAATGACCTATTTTTCCTTTCAACTACACCATTTTGTTGGGGAGTCCTAGGAGCAGAAAAGTTATGTAAAATTCCATTTTCTTCACAATAATTTTCAAACTTTTCATTTTGAAACTCACCACCATGGTCACTTCTCAAAACTTTAATTCTTAAGTCTTTCTCATTTTGAATTTGTTTTGCAAATTTTCTAAAGACCTTAAAAGCTTCACTTTTCGTAGTAAGGAAAAATGTCCATGTATACCTAGAGTAATCATCAACAATCACAAGTCCATAATAATTTCCACCAAAGCTTTTTATCCTAGAAGGTCCAAATAAATCTAAATGTAATAATTCTAGGGGTTTTGAAGTGGAAATAACATTCTTTGATTTAAATGATGATTTTACTTGTTTACCCTTTTGGCATGCATCACACAATCTATCTTTTTCAAATTTTAACATAGGCAAACCAATAACTAAGTCTTTTGATATCAATTTATTCAAATGATGCATATTTATATGAGCCGCTCTCTTATGCCATAACCAAGGGTTCTCTTCCTTAGCAACTAAACATGTTATGCTAGACTCATGTAAACAATCCAAATCAATCAAATATATGTTGTTATGCCTAATGCCTTTCAATGCTACATTTTCGGAATCAATCAAGTGTATGGTGCAAAATTTACTTTCAAAAATTACCTTAAAGCCTTTGTCACATAATTGACTTATACTAAGGAGATTATGCTTAAGTCCATCAACAAGTAGCACATCCTTGATCTCCAAAGTGTTTGCACCACCTATGTTTCCAATTCCAAGGATCTTCCCTTTGTTGTTGTCCCCATAAGTTACATATCCTTGTTCCTTAGCCTTGAAACTCACAAATTTAGATTTATCTCCGGTCATATGTTTTGAGCATCAGCTATCAAGATACCACATAGACTTCTTTGATTTGGAAGTTTCCTACAAAACAAGAATATAGTAAACTTAGGTCCCCACAACTTTTGGGTCCTTGGGGTTAGAGACATAACAATCTATTTAACTATAGGAACCCAAATGAATTTGCCTTTAGGTACACATAAATGTTTAATTTTACATCTATTTGACGTGTGACCTTGTCTCATGCAATAAAAACATACTTTTGATGTGGCATTTGAAAATGATGCATTTCTAACTTTTGACATTTTAGTTCCTTTCTCAACCCATACTCTTTTCTTTTTAGTTTTAGACTTTTTCATAGAAACTTGATGATTTTCATTATTTTGAGCAAAAACAGTTTTATCCTTCTTAAGATCACTTATTTCCATTTCGGCTTTATCAAGTAGATGATTTAGGATATCTATGTCATATTCATGCTCTTTACAAGTTTCACATGCTAAATTCTTATCCTCATCTAAACATACAATTTTCGTTTCTAAGGACTCCTTTTCTTCTAAACATGTGATTTTCATTTTTAAGGAGTCTATTTCCTTTTCGGATCTACTTAAATTCTTCTTTACAACTTTATATTCATTCTTCAAGTTCTTAAAAGCACTAAACAATTCATTATAAGCATTTTGCAATTCATCATAGTTATTATCCTCATCACTTAGAAGATGTGTCGAGAATCACTTACCTCAAAATCGGATGATATGTTGTCATTTGCCATTAAGCAAATGTTTGCTTCTATTTCAGAGTCACTTGATTCGAACTTGAGTCACTTGTTGTCCCAAGCAATGTAAGCTTTCTTCTTGAAGTGCTTTTTGCCTTTAACTTCATCGTTCTTCTTATTTGGACATTCGGTCTTTACATGTCTGCTTCACCACAACCATAGCATTTTATATTTACGGAAGAATTTTCCCTTACCTTTCCTTTACCTTTGAAGGGATGTCTTCCTTTTGCTTTCATGAATTTGGTGAACTTCTTTATCATAAGACTCGGCTCTTCTTCTTCATTTTCGAGTCTTCTTCTTCTTCCTTTTTATTTTTACCTTTGGAAATTTCGGTTTTGAAGGCTAGATTCTTCTTTTGATATTGGCCTTCTTCTTCGTTTAACCTTCCAAGCTCTAACTCATGTTCTCTAAGTTTTCCAAAGAGCGTCGCCATAGACATAGTGGCAAGATTTTGTGACTCCGAGATGGCCGTCACCTTAGGTTGCCATTTCCTATCCAAAGATTTCAAAATTTTAACATTTAATTCATCAACGTCAAAGATTTTACCTAGTCGGTTGAGATGGTTCACGATATGAGTGAAACGCTTTTGTACGTCAAAGATCGTTTCGCCTGGTTGCATCCGGAACATCTCGTATTCTTGGATTAGAGAATTTTTGCGTGCTCTTTTAACGTCGTCGGTTCCTTCGTGGGTCACTCTAAGCATTTCCCACATTTCCTGTGCACTTTTACAAAACGAAATTCTATAAAACTCGTCAAGGGTTAGAGCAAATGAAATAATATTTCTAGCCCTAACGTCAAATTGGGCTTTCCTATTTTCTTATGCAGTCCATCTAGAAAAAGGTTTAAGAACGTCAACACCGTTCTCGGTAATTTTAGGAACAAATGGACAGTTTAAAATAGCATCCCAAACGCCTCTATCAACGAGACTCTAAAAATATTTGCATACGTACCTTCCGAGAAAGGATAATTTTGACCCGCAAAAAGTGGGGAGTACGTTGATAGACGCACCTTCGGCAAAAGTTTGATTTTGTCAGGCCATTTTTGAAAATTTGAATGACTATCAAAGCAAGCTCCGATACCACTTGTTAAGAATCGCGCGGCGGAGATGTTCGCGTGGTCGGACAAAAACCAAGAGGGGGGTGAATTGGTTTCTTAATAAAACTTAGGTTTTCAAAATTTTCCCCAAATTTCTACGATTAAAAAGCTGTGTAAATGTAAATAGAGAAAGAGAGAGAGTCTTACACGGGAAATTTATATTGGTTCGGATCAAAAGACCCTACGTCCGATTGCTAATCACTCAAACGAGAGGATTAACAGCTGTCACTTATAAACAAAGTTATTACAAACAAGTTACAATGGAAGAGATAAAGTAAAGATAACACCTCTCTTGAAATCCACAAGAGATGAAGAACAACTTTCCCCGAGAGACAGGCACAACACACAATCCACTAAGAACTCCACTTAGTGATTCTTATCGCTTCTAGCCCACACCAGGTTCGAAAGCCCCTTTTTCTTGCAACAAACGAGTTCTCCGGCACTCCATGACACTTAACTTTTGTATGAAAAAGGTTGTTCTTGTTTTTCGAGTGCCATAGAAGAGTTTAAGTAGAGAAATTAGGGTTTGGGAATTGGGATTTTTTCGGAATTAGGGTTCTTGGGAAAAGGGTTTTCGAAAATAGGTTTGATTTGAAGTTAAAAATCAAAATCGACTGAAATAATCGATTAAAGAAGTATTAATCGATTAAAACGAAGCCAAATAACAACAGAACCCAAACCTCTCTGTTTTAATCGATTAAAAGGTGGTTTAATCGATTAAACCGCCTCGATAGTCGATTAAAAGTTGGTTTAATCGATTAAATCGATGAGTTGTTACGAGAAAATGATTTTCTCATTTGTTTTAATCGATTATTTCCCTATTTAATCGATTAAAGCCGAGTCTGGATGATATATTTGAGCTTTTTGAAGCTTCTAAGGTGTAACTATGTACTGGCTATCTTAAACTCTAATATTACAGACTCAATCTAATTGAAACAGAGTTATTACAATACAAAACAAGTCTTTAACACTCTAAGTCTTTGTGTTCTTGAATCATCATCAAAATCAACAATCTTCATGTCTATCAAGTGCAGCATCAAGTCCTTGAATATTCAACACTATCTTCAATGGAACCTAGAAAAATCTACTAGGGACTTAATAAAGTCTTTACCATATTCGAAATGGGCGATCTCTGGCTTTATTGGGGAGTCGGGCAAGATTTGGGGTCTATAGTCATCATACACCTCAGTGCAGACATAGAATGAGAAACGACAATCCTCCTAAGACAAATTTAGCCAAAAGAGAAGATACAATTATTGTGATCGTTTCCGAAATAAACCTTATGACAAATATGAGTGAATGGATGGTAGACTCTAGTGCTATCAGGCACATCTGTGCAAATAGAAGTGCTTTTACCTCCTACACTAGTATACATAAGTTCTTTTATCTCCTACACTAGTGTGGGAGATGGGTAGACTCTGGTGCTACCAGGCACATATGTGCAAACAGAAGTGTTTTTACCTCCTACACTAGTGTGGGGATGGGTAGACTCTGGTGCTACCAGACACATCTGTACAAAAAGAAGTGTTTTTACTTCCTACACTAGTGTAAGGGATGGAGAAGAATATGTTTATCTCAGTGATTCTAAAGCTCACATCTGGAAAGACTCTGGCCTTGAGTGATGTGCTACATGTGCCATTAATCATAGCTAATCTAATCTCTGTAGCACTATTTAAGGTTAAAGTGTCATTTGAATATGATAAGATTGTTTTGACAAAAAATAATGTGATCAAGGTCTTTTTGTATTTAACATCTTTGAGGTTGTTAATGAATCTTGCTCTTCTGCTTATTGATTCATATAATTTGTGGCATGCTAGACTAGGACATGTGAATTCTTCATATGTTATGAAATTACAACAATTAGGATTAGTTAATATGTTTGATAAACAAAATAAGAAATGTGATATATGTGTAAAATCTAAAATAACCAAAAAAATTTGTCAAACTGAACTTTTAGGATTAATTCATACTGATCTAGTTGATCCTAAAACAAACCACGTCAAGAGGTGGTAAAAATTATTTTGTGATATTTATAGATGACTACTCTAGATACATCACGTATACTACTTAATCAAACATAAGGATGAAGCGTTTGACATGTTCTTAACTTATAAAGCGGAAGTAGAAAATCAATTAAATAGGAAAATTCAAAGGATTAGGTCGAATAGAGGTGGTAAATATATATCATTTAATGATTATTGTGTTAAAGAAGATATTGTTCACGAAGTGACCCCACCATATTCACCGAAGTCTAATGGAGTAGCTGAGAGAAAAAATAGAACTTTAAAAGAAATGATATGCCATGCTTATTAGCTCTAGTGTACCTAATAACCTTTGGGGAGAAGCTCTACTTATAGTGTGTTTTTTACAAAATAGGATACCACATAAGAAAACTGGTAAAACTCCCTACGAGTTATGGAGAGGCTATGAACCTAATCTTAAATATCTAAGAGTGTGAGGTGCCTAGCTAAGGTAATGTTACTCAATCCTAAGAAAAGGAAAATAGGCTGTAAAACTTCTAATTGTATGTTATTAGGCTATGCAGAACATAGTGTTGCCTATAGGTTTCTTATCCTTAAAAGTGATGTAATTGAGCATAATATTATAGTGGAGACAAAAAATATTAAGTTATTTGAGCATATTTTTCCTCTAAAGGTTAGTGAGACACCTAAACAATCTATAGATATTAATAGTGATAACGTATATGAGGATTTGAGGAGAAGTAAAAGATAGAGGAAGGAAACATCCTTTGGAGATGATTTTTACACTTATCTAGTTGAAAATGATCCAATGAGTTTTTTAGAGGCTACTAAGGCTCCGATGCAATACATTGAGATAAGACCATTAAGACTGAAATTGATTCAATTAAGAAAAATAATACTTGAACTTTAGTATATTTGCCTAAAGGAGCAAAATCTATTGGCTGTAAGTGGATCTTTAAAAAAAATTATCATCCTGATGGATCCATAGATAAATATAAGGCAAGATTAGTAGCAAAGAATTTTACTCAAAAATCCAACATTGATTATTTTGACACCTTTGCCCCTGGGACTAGGATTTCCTCTATCCGAGTTTTGTTAGCTCTAGCAGCTATCCATAAGCTGGTTATACACCAAATGGATGTTAAGACAACCTTTTTGAGTGGTGAATTAGAGGAGGAAAATTTATATGACTCAACCTGAAGGGTCTATTGTTCTTGGTCAAGAGAACAAAGTGTGCAAACTTTTAAAATCTTTGTATGGATTAAAACAAGCACCAAAACAATGGCATGAAAAACTTGATAGTGTTCTACTTTGTAATGGCTTTTCAACTAATGATGTTGATGAATGTTTATATGTAGATGACATGCTAATATTTGGTACATGCATTGACATTGTCTCCAGAACTAAGTTGTTTCTGAGATCTAAATTTGAAATGAAAGACATGGGTGAAGCCAATGTGATTTTGGGAGTTAAAGTCATAAGGAAGGGTGATAGTATTTTATTATCCCAAGAACAATACATTAAGAAATTTCTTAGGAAGTTTGGGCGTTATAACGTTAAACTAGTGAATACCCCTTATGACGCTAACTCTAAGTTAAAGAAAAATATAGGAGACTCAATCTCTCAACCTTAGTATGCCCAGGTGTCGTCGTCGTCAAAAGAGGCGGTCGGAGCGATACGATGGTTTTGATATGACTCGCGTTTTTTAAAGAAGGTGTTCAATGCCTTTAGATTGTCCAATAACCGGGCTGAACCTAAAAGCGAGGTTTTCAAAAAAGTTTGATGGAGTTGCCACCAGTGTTTTAACCTTAAACACTAAAAAAGGTAAAAAGACAGTGATTTTAGAAAAAACCAACTTTGGCCATTACAACCAGAGTCGGGTAAGGGAGTTAGTTACGTGTGGGGAAGGTGTTAGCACCCCACAACGTCCCTTTCGGGTTCCCTATGATGGACTAGTTTATAAAATAAAGACTAAAAAAATTACACATTTACCTTTATTTATTTGTTTTACTTGCAAAAATTAAATGTCTACATGATCCTACTATCTAATGCATACAATAATAGTAGTAAATAAAAGCAGTAAAAGGGGAAGTAGATAAGAAACCTCCGAAGCAAGCTTTGAATTAATCTCTTGAAGATTGAGGATGTTTTTTGGCTATCCCCTCACTCTACAACGTTGCTCACTCCTCTATTGATAAAAAGACTCTAACTACAAAGTGTCTAAAAAGAGCACTCGAACTCTGGAAATGCTTCAGAGAGGTTTAAGAAGAGTATAAGAGGGTAAATTCAGGTGGTAAGTTGTTGAAAATGAGGAGGAGGAGACCCCTATTTATAGGAATTCATGCTTGTCAGATCGAGACGGCCGTCTCAACCCTTGTCAGGCGGGACAGTCGTCTCGCCACTTTAGAGTCGAGACGATCGTCTAGCCAATCGGGACGACTATCTTGGGCTTCTGGGAAAAAATTCTCTTATTTTATGTGTACAGGAAGCCATCCTATCCTAATTATGGAGTCTAAAGGCTTTTCCTATCTTCGAATGGAGGTCTTCTGGTTTTATTGTGAAGCCGGACAAGATTTGGGGTCTACACCAAGTAATTGGGAGCTTACTGCATTTAATGAGATTTTCTAGACCTGGCATTGCTTATGCAATAGGTACACTGAGTAGGTACACTCAAGGTCCCAATCAAGAACATTGGAATGCACTTGCAAGACTTATGAGATCCTTAAGAGGTTCAATGGACTATGTAATTGAATATAGTGGATTTACCGTTGTACTAGAAGGATACAATGATGCTAACTAGATTTTTGATTCAGATGAGACAAAATCCACTAGTGGTTATGTATTCACACTCGAAGATGGTACGATTACATAGAAATCAGCCAGACAAACAATTATTGTAAGATCAATAATGGAATATGAATTTATTGCTATCGAAATGACTGGTAGTGAAGCTGAGTGGTTGGAAAACTCCTTAGCAAACATTCCATTAGAAATAAAACTGACCCCATCTATATCAATACACTGTGATTGCCAATCGGTAATAGCTATTGTAACCCCCTTCTAAATTACATTTATTAATCCTAATTTATTATTTAAGTTAGTAAAAAAATTATATAATATTATCATAGGCTAATAGAAAATATACCAAAGTAAACAGATAATTTAGGTAAAGTTCTATATCAAATCATATTACAAGTTCTAGTACAAAGTTTTCAAAATATTATAAGTCATAAAGTTATACTTATAAATTATACAATCATCAACCTAAGCTCTGAATTTTCTTGCATCTGACATTTATTTCTTGAATTATACATTTCTGCATCACACGTCACCAATACATGGGATTAAAATATTTATGGGGTTAGACATTTAATTTTATCCATAACAAATAAATCACTTATGGGAACATAATAGAGAGTATCCTACAAATCATAAATAATCTACAATTAAATCATAGATTTTCCAAAATAATTATTGTTAGTTATGCAATATGTTTATGACATGTCAATGTGACTCATAATGTAAAACTTTAAAATCATGCTTTTGATTCTATACTCCATGGAGATTTTCCCTTTGAGTGTTTAATGAAGATAGAGCTTAACATCACTTTGTCCCGTAATTCGGCAATGCCCCATTAAACGCGAATAAGTAGACAATAGTCAGAGTGTCAGTGCACCGAAAAGGCTACCACGACACAAAATCAAATAAAGACTGGTCATTAGTGGAATTATCAATGCCCAAAACACTCTCTAGACCCAAGGTCCAACTCCTATAGACCAAAGGTTTTGTCTTACTCATTCTACTCATCCTTATTTTACTATCAATAACATTAGTAGCTCAAACATAAATTTCATATTTCTATTACTATCTTTTCCATTGTCACTATTATTTACACTACCAATGTCTTTGATAGAAAATTATATTTAAAAGAAAACTTTTCAACAATTTGTTTTCCTTTTTCCCAAAATTTCTTTGACTCAGGAACTTATATTATGCATCATGTTTATGTACTATGTTTGTATGCATTATATTTATCATTTCAATATCAAATAAAGCAAATTCATGTAACTTCACATACATTTAACAAATATTCTAGTGTCTAATTAATGAATAAATTACAATTTTTTTCTCCGATATGTCTATAAGTTTATTCCTAAATTTGAATTAACCATGTGATTATTTCTAAAATTTCTAATTCTATTATTTTTTATTATTATTTTCCTAATTATCTATTGGTTAATCTTTAATATTTCATCTATGTACTTAATCATTTTCCTACAAGATTCATGACTAAATAATTAATTTAAATATTTTTTGTTATTCCAATTATACCCTTACTTTATTTCTAAGATTCCAATTATATCCTTACTTTATTTCTCATATCCCAATTACGCCCTTGAACATTTTCTATTATTCCTTCCATATCCCTAAATCATTATTAAATTACCATTATATCCTTAATCTTTTTAAAAATTCCATTTATGTCTCTAGGATGTTAAATGACTATTCTACCCTTAGTCTTTTTCAAAAATTCTCATTTTACCCTTTTCTTCAACCTTCGCTTCTAGTAAATCCTCCTCACCATGTCCAACATCCAGATTTCAAATTAAGTATCAAACAATCAAACTAATTTCAAATCTAAATTAAACATGAAACATGTCAAATTTAATTCAAAAACAACAATTTCCCCATATAATTCATCCATAATCCAAGAATTCTAACATATTTTTCAAGCTTTTCAAACATGAAACCATCATCAAAATCAATTATACAATCATTCTAATCTTAAGCGTATGAATAAAATTAAACATCTAACCCATCCAATTACTTCTCCAAGATCTTCTAGCTTTTCTTTCTCTTATCTTCTTACTCTCCTCCTTTCCTCCTTTCTCTTTTATTTTTCTTCTCACAATTTGGTGCCTCTCTCTTTATTCTCCAAGTTGGTCGTGGGCTTTTTTTTTTGTTTGGGTTGGAGGGGTTTTTGTTCAAATGTTGATTTTGCATGATTTGCTTTACGGTTTGCTTCTATTTATATGTCTCTCCATTGACTTAACTCATGGTTGTATTTCTAGTCAAAATTTTGATTCATTTTGTGGCCAAAAATTCGGCCAATTGGAGCAAAATTGTGTTTGACGGTGTTGCTACATAATTGTAGCATTTTCTAGAATTTTATTTACTTTCCTTCCATTTCTTAAAATCTAATTGAGATTTGGAGAAATTAATTTACCATTAAATTCCTTACCTTTAGAATTATAGGATTGGACTCCTTAATCACCTCCTAATTATTTTAATTAATTTTTAATTTAATCAAATAAATTTTCTAAAGTTAAATCCTAGAAATTATTAAGAATTTTCTCTCTAATCTGCATATATTCTTAATCCACTCATAATAACCTATCATTTAGGTTACAGATTACTCAATTTTTCTCAAGTTTCATTTTTTCTTTTACAAGATGGAATTATTAATACATACATGTCTAGGGAAATACTTCCATATATATATATATATATATATATATATATATATATATATATATATATATATCACTAGATTCAACATAATTTTCATTCATAAAAAGTTTACATCATATTTATTACAATAAAATATATAATAATTTCTAGGAAATTAAGCAAATAAATAATTACAAAAATTAGGATGTTACAACTATAGCTAAAAATAAGAACTACTAATGGAAAGAAACGAGACATATACAATTGAGACATAATTTAGTGAAGCAGATGCTAAAGAATGGAACAAATTTCATTGACTATGTGAAGTCAGAAAACAATCTAGCAGATCCTCTGACGAAACCCTTAGCGAGAAATATGATTTTAGAAACATCGAGGAGAATGAGACTTAAGCCACTTGCAAACAAATAGGTGATGGTAACCCAACATTTGTGATTGGAGATCCCATGAATAAGGTTCATATCGGTAAAAACAAGTCACTTGTTAGTTCTGCTAGCACTAAAATTAATGAAAATCAATTATGTTTATTCCTATGGTGTATATGTGAAAGTGTTAGATACTGCATCATTAAGAGGCTAAACTTTGTAATTAAAATTCTATGTGATGTACGAATTTTAGTCTAAACAAAGTTTTTCACGATTTCATATCCCTTACGGGTGGTGTATGATTTGCAGCATACGCTTGATGAAGTCATCTACATGAGTGTTAAGTGGGGCCGCTTGTATGAGATCTTTGCAAGATTTCTAGAGCACTCATGAATATCGGACACGTGCATGGTCTAGTAAGCGCAACACAGTGATAACAACAAGAATTGTGGGGGTATATTGTGATTGTTAAACCGTTGACACACACTAAGTGTTTTGGTTCATATAACTTGCTATACCAACTACACTGTGTGTTAAGTTTTCAGTCTAAGACTGGTTCATATAGCTTATTATACCAGCTCTGATGCATTACATCTTATACGAGACCCAGGATTTTATTCTTTTGTTCTTTTATCTCCTTCTTGTTTTTTCAATATGTGGGGGGATTATTATGAAATTGTATTGCAGAAAAACAAGGAAACCACTCCCACACGTTGTAAAGAATGTTATAGAGAACATTGCAGACTCACTACCAAGTCTTCCTCTAACTACTGCAAATTTTTCTCCTTATTTCATGGCACTTCCTAAGTATTGGAGTGAGGTGGTTGCTGGTGGATTTTTTGGACGTAGGTAGTTAAGGTTTTGTGTCCAATCTACATCTATAAATAGAGACCACTTCACACTCTTCCAAAAACACACCTCTCTCATCTTCTCTTCTATATTTTTCTTCTTGTTCTATTATTATCCTGAGTATTTACTCTTTTAAGAGTTTCTTGCTAGTTTCTGATCCTCAAAAATTTCGAGAAGTTCTTGTTGTATCCTGGGGGACTTGCGCAATACACCATGGATAAGTCCTTAAGAGTAGTGATTATACACGCCTCAGAAATAAAGTTTGTTTATTTCTCTGTCAGCTTTTACATCAAAGAGAAGTTATTATGTTTGATTTTATTATATTACTATAGGTTAAAAAATTTGAATGTATTGTTGATGTGATTTGGTTATCAGTGATAAAGCTTCTTGAGAGGTGAGGGGCAATGACCCTCCAAAATTTTGTAACTTATATTAATATTTATATTTTTTATCCTCAAAATTTAATGATTATTAAATATATATATGCTTGTATATTTCTTACCCTTTCATATTCTTTCATAAACCCACTCAAGTTCAGTTATCAAGATGTGCTACGTTGTTATAAATGTTGAAATTGGCAAAAGTTATATGTTTTATTAAATAATGAGTTTAAGTTTTATAGTGTGTATGTTTGGTATTGAATTATGAAAGTTAATCAACTTGTGATTTTATGATGAGTGGAATTTGATAATCGGTTGATAATGTTCATATATATATATATATATATATATATATAATTGATATTTTAATGCATTCATTGAATTATAATTGTAATCATGGTACCAGCAATGTTGATAATTATATAGTTTAGTTTGCAATTTGATGATTGTTGGAATTATTAATCTATGAGCTATATTTATCTCTGCACTTAAGATTTTGGATCAACTTTAATCCTTTGACTTTAGAAAAAACTCATTGTATTTGTCCTTTATCACTACAAATAAATAAATAAATCATATGAAATGTCCAACAAAATGTCCTTTAGATCCCTTGTCTTATCTTGGTTGGAACCGTTTCAGCTACTTCCAAGGTCTTACCTCCATTTGAAGATCTTCCTAGTCTCAACAATGTCCAGCAAAATATCCTTTGGACCCCTTGTTTCCTTCTCTAGGACTCCTTCCATTACATATGAAAAACTGAATGGAAAAAATTATCTCTCTTGGTCAGCCTTAATTGAAATGTGGTTCCTTGGAGAAGGTGTTCATGATCACCTTGAAAAACATGAGACTTTTGTATCAGTTGATAAAGCTGAGAAATGGAAGCAAAATGACTTTCAGCTTTGTGCCTTACTATGGCAGTCGATAGAACCAAAGTTGTTAATTACCCTTAGAAAATTTAAAACAAACAACTCTTTTTGGAAGAAGGCTCATAATATATTTGCAAATAATATCCAATGTCTCTACAATTCTACCAATCAACTTTCTTCTCTTAAATAGTCAGATCATGACATGATGTCCTTCATGAATGAAGCTCAGTCTATTGTTGAAGAACTAAAGATGTTCCTCGAGGATGATTCATTAGAAGAGACAAAGAAGAAATTGGATAAGTTCTATATGTTAATGATTCTTCATGCCATACATCATGACTTTGAACATGTTAGAGATCAAATTTTAACTAGACAAGAGGTCCCATCCATGGATAACTTGATAACTAGGCTTTTTTGGGTTCCCTTAGTTCAAAACAGGAGCACCCAAGAACCTACGAAATCCTCTATTATGATCTCTACTTGTGGAAGAGGAGGACATAATGCTAAAGGAGGAAGGGGCAGTCAAGGACACCCTCAATGTGCATATTGTAAGAAGATGGATCATGCATGTACAAGAGAACTATTTTGCACTGCATGGTTTTCCCGACAAGACATTCAATATCTCTAAGACTGAAGTTGTTGGTCCCAAGTTCTCTGATGAAGAGTATCAAGAATATCT
This sequence comes from Sphenostylis stenocarpa, assembly GCA_963425845.1. Taxonomy (NCBI): domain Eukaryota; kingdom Viridiplantae; phylum Streptophyta; class Magnoliopsida; order Fabales; family Fabaceae; genus Sphenostylis; species Sphenostylis stenocarpa. Next base: position 38,611,567 of record OY731402.1, on the reverse strand, counting down.
GAGGTTGAAATTCAAGAACTTAGCGCAATCATCAAGTTTCAATCCATCAACAATGTGCATTTTACAATTTGTAGAAAGTCAAAATCCATGGATAATAGACTTAGGTGTTTTTTTTATCACATTTCTAGTAATGCATCCTTGTCAAGTTTTAAAGCTCCTTCCAAAGGAGTGGGTCAAGTTTCCCTTTCACCTTTTTTAAATTCAAAATTTGTTCTATTTGTACCTTCTTGTACTTTTAATCTTATTTCATTAAGTCAATTAACCAAGTCTTTAAACTGTTCAATAGCATTTGATGTCAATTCTTTTATTATACAGGAACGTGGTATGGGGCAACTAATTGGAGAAGGACACGAGTCTAGAGGTTTGTACTATTTTGGAACTGGCACACCTGTGTCCTGTTTTGCATCTCAAAACCCTAAATTATTACATGATTGTTTGGGTCATCCCAACTTGTCAAAATTTTAAAAAAACTTGGTTCATGAACTTAGTAGTTTCCAAATGTTGGAATGTGAGTCATGTCAATTAGAAAAACATGTTAGAACATCTTTTCCAAAAAAAAATATAAATCACCATGTAATTCTATTTTTTCTAATATCCATTATGATATTTGGGGGCTCAACCATGTCTCATTTTTTGTTTTCATATATTTTGTTACTTTAATCAATGAATACTTCAAAGGTACATGGATTTATCTCGTGAAAGAATTGTTGTCTATCTTTACATCCTTCTTGAATGAAATCAAAAATTAATTTGGTCGAGTAATTAAAATCTTAAGAAGTGACAATGCTAAAGAGTGTTTCTCCTCTCACTTCTCTACAATTTTAAATTTGCATGACATTCTACATGTTCTCACACCCCTAAGCAAAATGATATTGTTGAAAGAAAAAATAGACACTTGGTTGAGATTGTTCGTGCCCTATTACTCGTTGTTCATCTATCAGTCTATCATTGGGGTGATGTTGTTCTAAATTCTTGTTTTCTTATTAATAGAATGGCATCCTCTTATCTCAATATTAGATTCTTTATTCCATTATTTTTCCCATAGAACATCTCTTTCATGTCTCTCCTTGTGTGTCCAGTTGTGTATGTTTTGTTCATGATTTATCCCCAGGAATAGATAAACTTTCTCCCAAAGCTATCAAATGTGTCTTCTTAGGCTACTCTCGACTTCAAAAAGGATATCGATGTTACTCTCCTTAAACAAAGAAATACTACATATCTGTCAGTATCACTTTCTTTAAATAGACTCCTTTCTTCCTTTTGTCTATTAAAGATGTTACTTCCATCCTAGAGATTCTACTTATTCCATTAGTTGAGTAAATTGTTCCTAATACCTCAAATCATCCTGGTCTTGTCATACATTCCTTGGACCGACAACACCTCTGCTCCTTACTTACTAATGTCAAAACCAAATGACTCGTGTGATGCTCATGGTGAGGACTTGTGACGTTTTTTTATTATTATTTTTTTGTATAAGAGTAGGAGGTAAAAAAAATATTACATATATGTAAAAGTAATTTACATTACTATATAAGATATACAAAAGAAGAAAGAATTTTATTTTTGATTCCTTCTATTTTTTTTCTACAATTTTACAAGTATCTACATTGACGGTGGAAACAAACTGATTAAGGGGTTTTGGAAAAAGGTAGGAGGCATAAAAAAGGTAACCACTACTCGGCCCATCTAACATAATGGGATTTCCCATATCAGATACAAATGTTATTATTGAAAATCCTGTCCCTCTAAAAGTAACCGAGTTGTCTATAACATTCGTGTTCCAAGTAGTTCCTGGAAAGAAGGCATATGATGCTTGCAGAAAAGGGATTTGGAATATTTGGCGCCTCCATCTACTTAAGTTGGTGTTTAAATAAAACATGCACAAAAGATCACAATAGGGAGTGAGAACATTTATCAATTACAATAATACAATCTTATAATATATAGATATATATGTTTCAACTTCCTCAACACATTCTATTTTATGAAGATTTAAATTAAATTTGTAGTGACTAGTCGGATAAATGAGCTCAATTTTAATCACTCTCACGATGATATTTACTCATTTAAATCCCCAAGGTCCAACCTCCATCTACAATATCATCAAATCTTCACAAATAGATATTATTGTAATTGAATAATATAACTATAAATTAATAAATAGGATCATCGCATTATTAGAGATAAAATAAACATGACTACAAGATACATAACTCGGAGATAATTAAAATAGGACGCGATACTAGGCAAGATCAAATGGAGATAAAATAAAATAAAACAAAACAGGACGGCACCTAACTGGAGATAATTAAAATAGGACCGATTAGCAAAACTAGAGATAAAATAAAATAAACAAATAGGACCGAGTACCTAACCGGAGATAATTAAAATAAGGACCGATGTAATATTGGAGATAAAATAAATAAATAAAGAGGACCAATACATTATTAGAGATAAATAAACAAATAACTAAATAAATAGAATGAGGTTAGGGACACCTCACTCCACAACTATAAGCAAAATAAAATAGATTTAATGATAATATTCTCCTCCCCTACCTTAAGAGTTGTGGATGAGGTACCAAAATTTTTGCAGAGACAATTTTTTTTTTCTCTTTCTCTTCCTCCCTCTCTCTTTCTTTCTCTTTCTCTCTCCTTCTTTCTCTCTCTCCTTCTTTCTCTCTTTCCCTCTTTCTCTCTCTCCTTCTTTCTCTCTCTTCCTTTCTCTCTTCCCTTTCTCTTTCTCCCTACGAGATCCTTCCCCCTACCCTTTTTATAGCAATTTTTTTTCTTTTTATTTATTTAATTACGTAATCATAAATGTAGTAATTACTGATTTTGATAATGTTTATCTTTTACATTAATTGAGATGTTACATTTCTCCCATACTTACGTAAATTTCGTCCTCGAAATTTTTAGCGACTAAAATAGATGAGGGTAACTTTCTTTGATTTTCTTTTCTAATTCCCACGTAGCATCTCCAGTAATTTCATTCCAAACAACCTTTACTAGTGGAATTTGTCTTCCTCTCGCTTGCTTGATCTTCATATCCGTAATCTGACACGCATTGTTTCAAATGTAAGGTTATCCTTTAATTGTACTCGTATCCGGCATTATTACATGAGAAGGGTCGAAATATATTTTCTTAATTGAGACACATGAAACACATTATGAAGATTAGAAAGGAAAGGGGGTAAGGAAATTTGATAAGCAACAAGACCTATTTTTCTAAGAATTTGATAGGGACCAATAAATCGAGGAGTGAGTTTCTTGGCTTTCATTACTCTACCAACTCCAGTTAGTTAGGTGTTACTTTCAAGAATACATGTTCACCTTCTTGGAATTCAAGGGGTCGTCTTCTCTTGTCGGCATAGCTTTTCTCGTCGGCTTTGAGTTGTTCTTAATTTTTCCCTAATCATCTTAATTTTCTCCGTGGTTTGTTGAATCATGTCGAGACCTAAGATTAAATTTTCTCCGAGCCTCAAACCAACATAAAGGTGTCCTACATTTTCTCCCATACAATGCCTCATAGTGGTGTCATACCTATGCTAGAATGGAAACTGTTGTTATAAGTAAATTCAACTAATGATAAGTATCGATCCCAACTACTCAGAATCTTCTAACACACATGCTCTCAACAAATCTTCCAAGGATCTGAATGGTTCTTTCCGATTGTCCATCGGCTTGAGGATGATAAGTCGAGCTAAGATGAAGCTTAGTTCCTAAGGCTTGATGTAGGCTTCCCCAAAATTTAGAAGTAAACCTAGGATCCCGGTCGAAATAATACTAGATGGAACTCCATGTAACCTCACAATTTCTTTTATGTACAATTCGATCGCTTTCTCCAATGAATACCCGATGTTAATGGGTAGAAAATGAGCGGACTTTGTCAACCTATCCACGATAACCCATATGGAATCAAATTTTTGAATTGTTCGTGGTAAACCAACTATAAAGTCCATCGCAATACTATCCCATTTCCACTCAGGTATGTCTAAAGATCAGTAGCATTCCTGCAGGCCTTTGATGTTCTATCTTAGCTTTTTGACAAACTAAGCATGATGTTACATATTGTGCCACTTGCTTCTTCATTTTAGGCCACCAAAATATTTTCTTAAGATCTTGATACATTTTTGTTGTGCCTGGATGTATGCTCAATTTACTCTTATGTGCTTCATCTAAAATTAGTTTTCTAATCTCTACATTATTAGGCACACATATTCTACCACTAAATCTCAAAATTCCTGCTTTATCTATGCCAAATTTTTCTCCATTCTTTTGTCCTATCAACTTCTTTTTCTTTTGAATAAATTCATCAACTACTTGAGCCTCTTGAATTTGTCTTTGTAATCCACTAGTAACTGAGTTAAGTTTAATTTTATTCTATCGGGGTTCATAGTAATTGATAAATTCATGTTTCTGAACTCTTCTAGTGTACTCATCTCATGAATCATAAGGGAAGAGACATGTAATGATTTTCTGCTTAAAGCGTCTACTACTACATTTGCCTTTCCTAGATGGTAATGTAATTCAAAATCATAATCTTTCAAAAATTCCATTCATCTTCTCTGTCTCATATTTAACTCTTTTTGATCAAACAAGTATTTAAGACTTTTATGATCACTAAAAACCTCAAACTTACCACCATACACATAATGTCTCCATATTTTGAGTGCAAAAACGATGGCGGCTAGTTCTAGATCATGAGTTGGATACTTTTTCTCATGTGTTCTTAATTGTCTTGAGGCATATGCAACTACCCTTCTATCTTGCATAAGAACACATCCTAATCCCATTTTGGAAGCATCACAAAATATCACAAAATGTCCAGTTGGGTTAGGCAATGCTAGTACAAGGAGAAGTGGTTAATCTTCTCTTAAGTTCTTGAAAACTATTTTCGCACTTTTCCGGTCCATTCAAAAGCTTGACCTTTCTTGGTGAGTTGGGTTAAAGGCATAGCCATTTTAGAAAATCCTTCAATGAATCTCCTATAATATCCAAACCAAACCCAGGAAACTACGAATCTCGATCACTATTTTTGGTGGATCCCATTGTAGAATTGCTTCTACCTTAGTCGGGTCCTACTCGACACTCCCTCTTTGGAAATCACATGACCTAAAAATTTCACTTCTTTTAACCAAAATTCACACTTAGACAATTTAGCATACAATTGTTTGTCTTTTAAAATTTGAAGAACAACTTGAAGGTGGTCCGCATGATCTTCAAAAGTTTTAGAATAAATAAGAATGTCATCTATAAAAACCACGACAAAATGATCTAAAAATGGACGAAAAATCCTATTCATATAATCCATGAATATTGCAGGAGCATTGGTCACACCAAAAGGCATTACTTGATATTCATAATGACCATACCTAGTTCTAAATGCGGTTTTTTGTACATCTTCTCGCCTTTACTCTAATTTGGTGATATCTTGATCTTAAATCTATTTTAGAAAATACGTAAGCTCCCCTTAATTGATCTAACAAATCATCTATTCTTGGAAGAGGGTATTTATTCTTTATGGTGAATTTATTTAAGCGGCGATAATCTACGCACAACCTAAAGTTGTCATCTTTCTTCTTAACTAATAAAGCAGGGGCTCCCCAAGGTGATACACTTAGGACAAATAAATTGTTTTCCAAGTAATTCTTCTAATTGTTTCTTCAGTTAAGTCAGTTCAGAAGGGGACATCCTATATGGTGCCATAGAAATTGGTCCAGTTCCAGGCATTAAATCTATTGAAAATTCAATCTCTCTGTTGGGTGGTAAACCAAGAATATCATCGGGGAAAAACTTCGAGAAAAATTTTGAACAATCTGCTATTTTTTTTAAATCGACTTCCTCTTTTACTTCCGCGAAGATAGTAACAAATATCCTTGAATTTTGTTCTTTAAAGACTCATTTACTGAGTTGGTAGAGAAACTCAAAAGATTTTCAGAATTTGAAAATATTACTGATTTTTCTGCACAATTTAGAAGGACTTGATTGGAAGATAAACAGTCCATACCCAGGATTACATCTAATTGAGATAAAGGTAGACAAATTAAATTTACAAGGAATTTCCTATTTTTAATGAACAAAGGACAATCTAGACAAATTGTATTGGTGATTACAGACTTACTTGTTGGAGTTGAAACAATCAAACTATTATCTAGAAAAGAAGTCGGCAATTCAAGGTGTTGGACACAATCATTGGAAATAAATGAATGAGTTGCACCTGAGTCATACAGTACATTTAAAGTTTTGCCTTTAATGAAACACATACCTTGGATCAAATCAATATTCTGAGAAGCTTTAGTTCCATTCATGGTATATACTCTTCCTGTTGTCGGAGGTCTTCTTTTTAGTGTAGAAGGATCAAAATTTGGTTTTTGTTACCGACATTCAGAGAATATATGACCAGGTTTTCCACACTTGAAATAGACAGGTCCTTTAAGATGACAATCTTTAGCATAATGATCCTGCCCACACTTAAAACACTTGAGCTAATTATTTATACGGTTATTAAAATTTCCAGCAGAAAATTGATTGGGTTGGGATCTCCAGTAGGGGCGGTTGTAAGGTTTTTCTTCATTTTGTCTCCTTTTATTATGCTGGGGTCCAAAAGATTTTGGTTTACTATTTTGATGATTTTCAAAATCTTCCAAAAATCTGCATTTATGAATAAGCGTAGGAAAATCAGAAATTTCTAGTATTCCTACCGCTTTTCTCAATTCGGGCCTAAGTCCATTCTCAAATTTTATACACTTCATTCTTTCATCAGGGTGATAAAAGAATGCAGAGTATTTTCTCAGCTCTTCAAACTTAGAGGCATATTCTCCTACTGTCATACTTCCTTGCTTTAATTACATAAACTCTATTTCTTTCGTTCTTCTCACATCATTGGGAAAATATTTTTCTAAAAATTTTGTTCTAAACACTTCCCAAGTAATGATTGTTCTTCCTCCTTCTAGTAATCTCCTGGTACTATCCCACCAATATTCAGCCTCTCCTATCAACATAAACACGACATAATTCATAACTTGAAATATTTTTTCCAATTCTTTAATCCATAATTCAGCCTTTTCTAGGTTATATCCTCCAAAAAATTGTGAAGGCTTGTTTCTCCTAAATTCAACTAAACCTTGTGATCCATTGGTTCCTTCAGGTCTTTGGTTCCTTAATAATGCAGTGGCCATGTCTCGGATAGCTTGTACCGCTTCTGTCAACTCGTTGTTTCTTCTATTATTTTCCATATGGAATTATATAAGTTAGGATTCATAAGATATCATGATAGACTCATTTTACAGGTCACACATGAAACGTTGCTCTGATACCATTTCATGTGACGTTTTTTTTTATTTTTTTGTATAAGAGTAGGAGGTCAAAAAAATATTACATATATGTAAAAGTAATTTACATCACTATATAAGATATACAAAAGAAGAAAGAATTTTATTTTTGATTCCTTCTATTTTTTTTCTACAATTTTACAAGTATCTACATTGTCAGTGGAAACAAACTGATTAAGGGGTTTTGGAAAAAGGTAGGAGGCATAAAAAAGGTAATCACTATCGGCCCATCTAACATAATGGGATTTCCCATATCGAGATACAAATGTTATTATTGAAAATCCTATCCCTCTAAAAGTAGCCGAGTTGTCTATAACATTCGTGTTCCAAGTAGTTCCTGGAAAGAAGGCGAGTGATGCTTGCAAAAAGGGATTTGGAATATTTGGCGCCTCCATCTACTTAAGTTGGTGTTTAAATAAAACATGCACAAAAGATCACAATAGGGAGTGAGAACATTTATCAATTACAATAATACAATCTTATAATATATAGATATATATATGTTTCAACTTCCTCAACACATTCTATTTTATGAAGATTTAAATTAAATTTGTAGTGACTGATCGGGATAAATGAGCTCAATTTTAATCACTATCACGATGATATTTACTCATTTAAATCCCCAAGGTCCAACCTCCATCTACAATATCATCAAATCTTCACAAATAGATATTATTGTAATTGAATAATATAACTATAAATTAATAAATAGGATCATTGCATTACTAGAGATAAAATAAACGGGACCAATACATAAGCTGGAGATAATTAAAATAGGACCGATATGCAAGACTTGGAGATAAAATAAAATAAACAAACAGGACCGATACCTAGCTGGAGATAATTAAAATAGGACCGAGTGCAAGGCTTGAAGATAAAATAAAATAAACAAATAGGACCAATACCTAACTGGAGATAATTAAAATAGGACCAGTGCAATACTGGAGATAAAATAAATAAATAAATAAAGAGGACCAGTACATTATTAGAGATAAATAAACAAATAACTAAATAAATAGAATGAGGTTAGGGACACCTCACTCCACAACTATAAGCAAAATAAAATATATTTAATGATAATATTCTCCTCCCTTACCTTAAGAGCTGCGGATGAGGTACCAAAATTTTTGCAGAGACAATTTTTTTTTTCTCTTTCTCTTCCTCCCTCTCTCTTTCTTTCTCTTTCTCTTTCTCTCTCCTTATTTCTCTCTATTCCTTTCTCTCTCCTTCTTTCTCTCTCTTCCTCTCTCTCTCCTTCTTTCTCTCTCTTCCCTTTCTCTTTCTCCCTACGGATCCTTCCCCCTACCCTTTTTATAGCAAATTTTTTTTTCTTTTTATTTATTTAATTACGTAATTATAAATGCAGTAATTATGATTTTGATAATGTTTATCTTTTAAGATAAGATAATGTTTATCTTTTACATTAATTGAGATGTTACAGGACCTCTTCTTCTAGTCCGTCTCCATCGCCTCCTCATACTGCGACTCCTCGACCTAATGATTCAAACCTACCCATTACCATTAGAAAAGGTACTCATTTTAATCATAATCCTCATCTAATTTATAATTTTCTTAGCTTTTACAGGTTGTCTCCTTTTTATTGTTTTTTTTTCTATCATCGATGTCTTTCATTACTATTCCCAAAAATGTGAATAAAGCACTTGATCACCCTGGATAGTGTCAGGCCATGATTATTGAAATGTAGGCTCTTGATCGTAATCACACATTGGACATGGTACCCCTTCCACCTGGAAAGAAAATAGTGGGATGTCGTTGGGTTTATGTTATTAAAGTTGACTCAAATGGTGAAGGCAATCATCTTAAGACACACTTAGTTGCTAAAGGATACACTCAAATTTATGGTCTTGATTATAATGATACTTTTTCTCCACTGGCCAAAATGACTACTTTTTGTTTATTCTTTGCCATGGCAGTTATTCATCATTAGTCACCTCATCAATTGGCTATCAAATGTTCTTTTTTTCATGACAATCTTGAAGAGGAAACCTATATGGAGAAACCTCTTGGATTTTTTGCTCAAGGGAAGTCAGGCTTGGTTTGTAAGCTTCGTCGCTCCCTATATGGTTTTAAGTAATATTCTCGAGCTTGGTTTGGAAAATTTAGTCACATTGTGCAAGCTTTTGGGCTAAATCAAAGTGAAATAGATCATTCAGTCTTTCATTATCATACTTCTCCTAATAAATGTGTTTATGTAATAGTATATGTTGATGTTATAGTTATTACAGGGAGTGATGTTGTTAGAATATCTTAACCAAAGGAACATTTCAAACCAAAGACCTTGGGATTCTTAAATACTTCTTGGGAATTGAAGTAGCTCAATCAAGAGAAGGCATTATGATATCTCAAAGGAACTATGCACTAGATATTTTAAGAGATATAAGTATGATTGATTGTAGATCAGCAGACCATCCTATGGATCCAAATCAAAAACTAATGATAGAACAAGGTGAACGATGATCCAAAAGGATACAAAAGACTAGTTGGAAAACTTATCTATCTTATCATTTCTAGACTTGATTTATCTTGCACAGCTGGTGTTGTTAGCTAGTTCATGTAAATTCCTTGCATTGACCATTGGAATGCCATCATCCATATCTTGAGGTATTTAAAAGACTCTAGGACAAGGTTTGTTATATAAAGATAAAGGAAACACTCAAATATTTGGGCATTGTGATGCTAATTGAGCTAGATCCCCTTTTGACAAATGCTCTACTACTAGATATTATGTTTTCCTTGGAGGAAATAATATTTCCTGAAAAATCAAGAAACAAAATATAGTGGCCCAATTAACTGTTGAAACTGAATATAGGATAATGACATCTCTTACTTAAGAACTAGTATAGGTGAAACAATTTCTTCAAGAGCTCAAATTTTATGAGATTTAGATCATGAAAATGTACTATGATAATCAAGTTGTATTTCACATTATCTTTAATCCAGTATTCTATGAGAGAATGAAATATATTTAGATTGACTGTCATTTCGTTCAGAAAAAATTGGTGACTAAGTGTTAAGTGGTAAAAAGTTGATATAATTATGCCTTGAATTGTTATGAAACCACTTAACTTATGTTAATTCTAATATATTTTTCTCCCAATATAGGATGAATTCGAGAATACCTTGTTACAAAAGGAAGGAGCATAATTGTCAGCATAATTAGAGTAAAATTGAAAGAAAGAAGAGCGCTTAAGCGAATAAATGATGCGAGGCTCGGTCCAAATTCTTTTATAAAAAGATAAGTTGTGTTTTGAGAAAAGCAAGCAGTCTTGGAGGAGAGGAGGCACGACTACTGTTAGGGTTTTGTCCAATCTTCATCAATTGAAGCATTGTAATGGCCAACATGAGTGGCTAACTTCATTCTCTTAGGATTCGATTGCACTTCCTTTGAACTCTTTTGTATCATGGTGATATTTTGATATATTAATCTATGCTTTGATGTTGTTATTCTTATCCTTTATGCTTTGGAATGATTTATTCTTGATTGTTTGAGGTATGATTGGAAAATATATCTTGAACCCTAGATCACGATAAGAATATTTGTTATGTTAATTGCCAGGAATGGAATGAATGTATCAATTGCTTAACACCCTAACCCTAATGCTGGAAAATCTGTTAATTGTGTGAGGAATCAACATTTATTAGGTTTTCTTATGAATTTCATGTGTGAGAAATCAACATGGATGATTTGAGTAGGTGGCATCAACATTGTTAGGTTAATTGACGTTCTTAATTGATTTAGCCATTAAAAAAGAGGGATAAGGAAGGAAGTCAATCCTAAGTACCTTTAATTGATATTTTCTCAACAATTTACAAGTCTTTGTCATTTAATTTCAATTCAACTCTTATTTGCAAAACCTAATCTGTTTTAATCTACTTAGTAAGCATAATTGGGAATTTCCATTGAAAGCTGTTCCTCGTGGGATCGACTTTTATTTAATCGAAATACTATACTTCGTGATTGATAATTTGAGTGACGCTTGCCAATAATTCAACAAGTATTTCCAGCGTCGTTGTCGGAGAACAGTGTTCTTTGAGAATTCTTTGTTTAGCTTATTGAGTATTTTATTTTTATTTTTGTTATTATTATTATTATTATTATCATTATTATCATTATTATTATCATCATCATCGTTATTATTATTATTATTATTATTATTATTATTATTATTTAATTTTTAGTTTGTGCTAATATTTTCTTGAGTTACTCTTTTGATTTATGCGTTTAAGAGGACAGGTATATTTAGAAGAAGGGAAACTCAAGAACAAACTACAAGAGAATCTGCTAATTCTTCTTTCACACTTGATTTACCAAACCCAATTATAGAAGATATGGCGGAAGAAGGTGCAAATCTGAATCCAGATTCAAATACAAATCCAAATCAAAACCCAAATGCAAATCCACCTAGAAGAACTCTTAGAAATTGTGTTATGCAGCAAAGTCCAAGATATTTTTCCAGCATTGTCATTCCGAGATGATCATACATTGCGAGATGAATCCATCTTTCTTAAGCTTGATTAGTGCTCATCAATTCACTGGATTGGATCATGAAGACCCTTATAGTCATTTGTCTACTTTTTATGAGTTGATTGGTATCATGAGATTTAGAGCGACAAATCTTGAATTCGCATATTTGAGATTATTTCCTTTTTCTTTGGCGGTGGAGGCAAAGGAGTGAGTCGCAAGCACATCCTAATCGAGTTTGACTAATTGGAGTAGTGTAGAAGAGAAGTTTCTGAATAGATTTTTCCCACCATCACGTTACATCAAAGCAAAATCTGACATCACTTATTTTAGACAAGGAGCAGATGAACAATTTTGTGAAGCATGGGAGAAATTTAAATCACTGTTGAGAAGTTGCCCAAATCATGGATTTGATGACGTTTCTCAGTTGAATATTTTCTATACTGGCTTGCGACATGATGCAAAGATGTTATTAGAGGCTGCAGCAGGAGGATCTATGTTAGATGTAGAAATTGATCATGCCACCAGAATTATTGATGCACTAGCCTTTACAGACCAACAGGCCCAACATGATAGACATCCAATTCAAAAGAAGGGAGTTCTTGAACTTAATAGCTTAGATGCTATCTTAGCCCAGAATAAACTTATAACACAACAAATTGAAGCATTGAACCAGAAAATAGAGAAATTACCTCAAGAAATACACACAGTACAATCTATTCTTAATCAACAGATGAGTTGTGACGTGTGTGGAGGTGATCATGCAAATGAACAATGTTCTTATCAAGACAACATTCAACAAGAAGAAGTTAATTATATGGGTGCCCAAGGTAGTAGTCAAGGCAGACAAGATAATTTTCCTAATCCTAACAATTATCAGAATAATACTGCATAAGGATGGAGAGGGAATCAGAATCAGAATCGAATTTTGGGTGGAAACAAGGTGTTAGCTCATCTACTAGACAACCTCGCATTTCAACAACGAGTCATATCAAGCAACCGTCATATCAACAACGAGCAACAACATTATCCTTCAATAAGTAAATTGGAGGATATTGTAGAAAAATTCATGCAAGGTACTATGGCTAATCGGAAAATACTCGAGGCTTCATTCGAAATATACAGATCCGGATAGACCAACCGACTAAGCAACTATCCGAGCAACAACAAGAAGGACAATTTTCAGCTATCACACAAACCAATCCAAAGGAGCAGTGTAAGTCAATAACTACAAGGAGTGGTAAGGTTATAGGAGAAGGTATTGGTGACAATCTGGATGTAGAGAAGGAAATCCTAAAAGAAAAAGAAGATGAGTGTGAAAGAGAAAAAGAGAAAAATAAAAGTGAGAGTAAAGAAAAAGAAAAAAATACTCGAAAAAGAAGAGAAAAATAAAAAGAGTGAGAAAAAGAGGGAGAAAGATGATAGTCAAATACCGCAATTAAAGGATTTACCATATCCTCGTCATCCTTCCAAGAAAGATAAAGAAAGACAGTTTGCAAGATTCATGGATATTTTCAAGCATTTACGATTAATATTCCACTTATGGAAGCTATGGAGCAGTATGCCGACTTATGCAAAGTTCATGAAAGAGTTGTTAACTAAGAAAAGGAGATTTACTGCGTAAACAAGTGGAGCTAGAAGCGGGATGTAGCGCTATAATTCAGAAATCTTTACCTCAAAAGTCCAAGGATCCTGGTAGTTTCACTATTCCAAATCACAATTGGGACATTACAAGTAGGTAAGGCATTACTTGGATTTGGGTGCTAGTATAAATCTGATGCCTTTGTCTATGCTTAAAAGAATAGGAGACTTGGAAGTAAAGCCTACAAGAATGACATTATAGCTAAGTCGACGAGATCTCTAAAATTTCCGTATGGTGTGGCGGAAGACGTTTTGGTCGAAGTTGATAAATTTATATTTCCAGTTGATTTTGTTGTGATGGATATGGAGGAAGACACCTGAAGTTCCGCTTATACTGGGAAGACCTTTCATGAAGACAAGCAAAAGTTATTATTGATGTTGATGATGGCAAGTTAAAAGTCGAGTAAAGGATGAGGAAGTTAAGTTTAATGTGTTTGAAGCAATGAAGCATCCTACGGATAATCAACATTGTCTTAAAATAGATGTGGTAGATGATATCTTTCAAGCAAGCAAGAAAGCAACTAGTTAAAGTAAGCCCATTAGAAAAAGCTTTGGCGTGAATTAATGATGAATTTGATGAAGAGGAGGAAAAAGAAATTGAGAATTATGTAAAATTTCTTGATTCGACAAAAGAAGTTACATCGCAAAAGAACAACAATCCGAAATATTGCAGACAAGAACATGAAACTGAGAGTCGAAACTCGGAATTAAAGGTATTACCTCCCATTTAAAATATGTTTTTCTTGGAGATAAATGCAACAAGCTGCTGGTGATCAAGCAATGCCTTAACAAATTCTCGAAGAAGAAAGATTGATCGCAGCTTTGAAAGAGAATGAGAAGGCTATAGGGTGGACGTTATCCGATCTCAAAGGAATCAGTCCTTCTTATTGCATGCATAAGATTCATATGGAGAATGATTTTAAGCTCGTTGCACAACCTCAAAGACGTCTTAATCCAACTATGAAAGAGGTGGTAAAGAAAGAAGTATTAAAACTACTTGATGCAAGTATGATCTATCCTATCTCCGATAAGTGCTTGGGTTAGCCCAGCTCAAGTGGTCCCGAAAAAAGGAGGTATGACTCGTAATTTATAATGATAAAAATGAATTAATACCTACTAGGACTATTACAAGGTTGGAGAATGTGTATAGATTATATAAAATTAAATCGAGCAACTAGAAAATATCATTTTCCTTTACCTTTTATGGATCAAATGTTAGAAAGGTTAGCGGGACTAGTGCTTTTATTGTTTTTTGGATGGTTATTCGGGGTATAATCGGATAACAAGAGATCCGAAGACCAAGAAAAAACTACTTTTACTTGTCCTTTTGGTGTGTTTGCTTACAGGAAAATGCCATTTGGATTGTGCAATGCCCCAACAACTTTTCAAAGATGCATGTCGGCTATCTTCTCGGACTTGGTGGAACAATGCATTGAAGTTTTTATGGATGATTTCTCAGTATTTGGTGCATCATTTGACCAATGTTTGAGGAATTTGAATACTGTATTAAAGTGGTTGTGTTGATACCAATTTAGTTTTAAATTGGGAAAAATGTCATTTTATGGTAATCGAAGGTGTGGTATTAGGCCATAAGATTTCTAGCAAGAGGGATTGAAGTTGACAAAGCAAAAATAGAGATTATTGAGAAGCTTCCACCACCAACAAATGTGAAGGGCATAAGAAGTTTTTTAGGACATGCAGGATTCTATAGAAGATTTATAAAAGACTTTTCAAAGATTGCAAAACCACTAAGCAACTTGCTCAATAAGGATATTTCTTTTAAATTTGATGTGGAATGTTTGCGAGCTTTTGAATTGTTAAAACAAAATTAATTTTAGCCCCTGTGATAATTGCTACCGATTGGAAATTAGAATTTGAACTAATGTGTGATGCAAGTGATTATGCTATAGGAGCAGTTTTAGGCCAAAGGAAATCTAAGAATTTTCATGCTATACACTATGCTAGCAAAGTTCTTAATGCAACCCAAATTAATTATGCAACTACTCGAAAAAGAATTGTTAGCTATAGTTTACGCATTGGAAAAATTTAGAGCATATTTGATTGGTTCATCCGTTACTATATATACTGATCATGCAACAATTAAGTATTTGTTAACTAAGATAGATTCTAAACCAAGACTAATTAGATGGATTTTATTGTTGCAGGAATTTGATTTGGTAATCAAGGACAAAAAGGGTCGTGAAAATTTGGTAGCTGATCATTTGTCCGGATTAATTAATCATCGAAGTAACTAAAAATCAATTAAAAGTGCAGGAGGAATTTCCGTGATGAAAAACCGATGATGGTACAAGAAAGACCTTGGTTTGCTGACATGGCAAATTTCAAAGCTCGCAAAAGTTGTCCCGATAAGAATACACTTGGCATCAAAAGAAGAAATTATTTAAGGATGCCCATTATTTTATATGGGATGATCCATATCTTTTCAAGATAGGAAGTGATAATTTGTTGAGAAGGTGTGTGACAAGCAAGGAAGCTAAGAATATTCTCGTGGCATTGTCATAGTTCTCCTTATGGGGGTCATTTTAATGGAGTTAGAACCGCCGCAAAAGTTCTCCAATCTGGTTTTTTCCGCGCCTTCCTTATTTAAAGACGCGCACAATTTTGCACAACAATGTGTTGATTGTCGGAAAACAGGAGTATTTCAAAAAGAAATGAAATGCCTTTAAATATTATGTTGGAAGTTGAAATATTTGACTCGTTGGGGGATTGACTTTGCAGTGACCTTTTCCATCATCATTTTCTAAAGAGTACATCTTGGTAGCAGTAGATTATGTGTCAAAGTGGGTGGAAGCAAGTAGCTACTGTAAAAGCAGATGCCAAAACTGTGATAAAATTTTTAAAGAAAAATATATTATGTAGATTTGGTACTCCCAGAGTTTTAATCAGTGATGGAGGATCACATTTCTGCAATACTCAACTTCAGAAATGTTTAGAGCATTATGGGGTCAAACATAAAGTTGCGTCACCTTATCATCCACAAACTAATGGCTAAACAGAAGTTTCAAACAGAGAAATCAAAAGGATATTAGAAAATACTGTTTCATCTTCAAGAAAGGATTGGTCAATAAAGTTAGATGATGCACTTTGGGCTTATAGGACTGCATATAAGGTTCCTACTGGGTTATCCCCTTTTCAGCTTGTCTATGGTAAGTCATGTCATCTTCCAGTGGAAATGGAGCATAAAGTATATTGGGCTTTAAAATTTTTAAATTTTGACCCAAAAGTTTCAAGTAGAGCAAAGAAAAATTCAAATGCATGAATTAGAAGAAATGAGACTTAATGCATATGAATCATCCAAGTTATACAAAGAGAAAGTTAAGGCATATCATGACAAGAAGATTCTGAAAAGAGAATTTCATCCAGGCCAATCAGCTTTACTGCTTAATTCAAGGATAAGAATTTTTCCTGGAAACTCGAAATCTAAATGGTCGTGCCCATTTGTAGTAAGATCTCGTGAGGTCGTATGGTGTCCGTAGAATTAGAGGATCCAAGCAACAGGGAAGAACGTGGGACAGTCAATGGGCAGAGAATTAAGGCATATTTGGGGGATGCAGTGAAGGAGCTTCATCACATTATCCACTTAGATGATCCTTAAAACAAAAAGGCGTCGAGCTGAAGACGTTAAACAAGCGCTCCTGGGAGGCAACCCAATGTTTTGAATTGGTTTTTTTTTCTTTTTGCAGTTTAAGTTTTTTTTGTGCATTTTTCTTCCTTAGATTCTTTTTTTACAAGATTGCTCCAGGTACACAAGTGCACTTCTCCTCAAGACTTTGAAATCTTACTTCAATGGCCTGGGACAGATCCAACTTTTTTGGAGGGGTGAGAAAGTATGCAATCGAGGTCGAGGCACAAGATAAGGAGTACATGACAAGTGAAGAAAATGAGGGAGGAAACTTACTTTACTTACTTTACTTTTAATGTTTTTAATTCCTTTGTTTTTAATTTAATATTTTTAATTGCTTTATTTTAAATTTTGAATTCCCTTGTTGTCCCATAATTTGTTTTAGAGCCATATATGAAATTATTGCTTATTGTCTAATTCAAATCTAGAACATGAAAAATAATTTTGATTGTTTACAATAACAAGTGATTTTGGGATATTGAGTATGATAGTGAAAAGGAATTGATGAGGAAAATTAGGAATTAACTGAATTGGAGAAGCTAGCCAAAACCCAGGTGAGCAAAGTACCACAAACAGATAAATTGAGTGTCAACACTTTGTGATGATAACTGATATTGGTTGATTCTTTGATGTGATTACATGTTAGCAAGACTTGAAAATGATAAAGGCATTTGTTCTTTGTAGTAGATATAACCCGTGAACCAAATAGTCAACCATGCATTAATTATAGGACATCCATTTGAACCCTTTCACGAGCCAAAAAAATAATATTGTTTCTTAAACAGAACCCTTAAGCCTAAACACTATTTATCTACCTTCCTATATTTGAGAAAGGAAATGAGTATGAATGTCACTATTTTTCTTATTGTTGGGTATTGCTATTGTTGTCCTACAGGTATTGTTGGGGTGTTATTGTTAAAAAAAAAAGTGTAAAGAAAAAGGAAAAGCAAAGCTTAAAAATTTGCAAAGCCAAAAAAAGGATACATGCAAAAGCAACCAAAAAAAAAAGGTAAAAAGGGGGGTAATAACTTGTGAGATTATTAACTCATTGTCATTGTGTTAGGGACAAAAGCATAAAGTTTGAAACCTGACTTGAGAAATTGTTAATCAATAATCATTCATATGAGTTGAATTTCTCAAATATTTTTGTATATCCCAGAAAAACCAATAATTCTTTCTTAGCCCAGCCCCATTACAAGCCTCAAAAGACCTTTTGATTTAAGTCTTGTTTAACAATTGTTGATTTCTTGAAGATGATTATCAATATTGAATTGTCTAAATGAAGTGATTGAATGAGATAAACACTTACCTGTGAGAATTAGAGATGAGTATATATAACTCTATTTGAGAGATCATGCTTCTCTGAGGATAGTTGAGCACTAATTATTCTTTGTTGGTTTCTATAACTTGAATGCTTATGTGTTCTATTTTCATTTGGAGTTGTGAGCATCACCTCTGAAAATTTTTATGTTGTGGTTCTAGAAGAGAAAAAGATAATAGGTGATGATTTTGTTTTGGAAAAATTACTTTGCTTGGGACAAGCAAGATTCTAGGTTGGGGGGAGTTGTTAAGTGGTAAAAAGTTGATATAATTATGCCTTGAATTGTTATGAAACCACTTAACTTATGTTAATTCTAATATATTTTTCTCCCAATATAGGATGAATTCGAGAATACCTTGATACAAAAGGAAGGAGCATAATTGTCAGCATAATTAGAGTAAAATTGAAAGAAAGAAGAGCGCTTAAGCGAATAAATGATGCGAGGCTCGGCCCAAATTCTCTTATAAAAAGATAAGTTGTGTTTTGAGAAAAGCAAGCAGTCTTGGAGGAGAGGAGGCACGACTATTGTTAGGGTTTTGTCCAATCTTCATCAATTGAAGCATTGTAATGGCCAACATGAGTGGCTAACTTCATTCTCTTAGGATTCGGTGCACTTCCTTTGAACTCTTTTGTATCATGGTGATATTTTGAAATATTAATCTATGCTTTGATGTTGTTGTTAGAATCGCGCAGCGGAATGTTCGCGTGGTCGGACAAAAACCAAGAGGGGGGGTGAATTGGTTTCTTAATAAAAATTAGGTTTTCAAAATTTTCCCCAAATTTTACCGATTAAAAACTGCGTAAATGTAAATAGGGAAGAGTAGAGAAGATTACACAGTAGGTTTATACTGGTTCGGATCAAAAGACCCTACGTCCAGTTGCTAATCACTCAAAAGAGGATTAACGCTGTCACTAAGAACAAATTGTTACAAACAAATTACAAATCAAAGAGATAAAGTAAAGACAACACCTCACTTGAAATCCACAAGAGATGAAGAACAGATTTTCCCCGGAGATCAGGCACAACACACAATCCACTAAGAACTCCACTTAGTGATTCTTATCGCTTCTAGCCCACACCAGGTTCCAAAAGCCCTCTTTCCTTGCAACAAACAGTTCTCTGGCACTCACAGCACTTAACTTTTGTATGGAAAGAGTTGTTCTTATTTTTTCTGAGTGCCAAAGGAGAGTTTAAGTAGGGAAATTAGGGTTTAGAAAGGGGATTTTCGAAACTAGGGTTCTAGGTAATTGGGTTTTCGAAAATAGGGTTAATTTGAAATTTAAAATGAAAAACAGACTCGAAATAATCGATTAATTGGAGTTATAATCGATTAAAACAGAGCCAAATACGTACAGTAACCCAAACCTCTCTCGGATTAATCGATTATTTGGTGAAATAATCGATTATCTCAGACGGAACAGTATAAAATAATCGATTATTTTGTCGTTTAATCGATTAAAACAGTGACTTTGTATAGAAAGTGGTTTTCTCACTGCTTTAATCGATTATTTACCTATATAATCGATTAAAGCCGAGCCTGCATGATAAATTTGAGCATTTTGAAGCTTCTAAGTTACAGACTATGTACCGCTATCTTAGATTCTATAATTACTGTACTCAATCAAACTAAAACAGAGTTATTACAATACGTAAATCATCAATCTTCAATCTTCAATACTCTAAGTCTTTAAGCTCTTGGATCATCATCAAAATCAACATTCTTCATGATCATTATTTGCAACATCAAGTCCTTGAATGTTCAACAATCTCCCCTTTTTGATGATGATCAAAATTATCTTTTAAAGCCCTTGTAATAACCTCGTTTTATCCGTCATACTAACAAACACATTAAACATACCAGATATAAAATTAATATTGAATCATAGGCTTTAAATTTTTCTCCCCTATTTTGATTATAATCAAAAAGAACTCGCAACATCAATCATAAGAGCTCCCCTCAAAATATGCATAAGTTAGAGAAAGCTCCCCTCAATCATAGCATGAAAGAAACATCAAATTTTATTTCACTAATCATTCAACCATTACAACATCAAGACAATAACAAAAGAAAATACATTGATTATCTCTATATCGGACAGCTTTAATCGATTATTTCTAGCAAATAATCGATTATCGAGGCATTTAATCGATTATTTCACGAAATAATCGATTATTCCAGCAGGAGAATACCCTGTTTTGGACGCTTTGAGGAAAAATAATCGATTATTACTTCCAAGAATCGATTATTCCAGAGGCTATATCAAGTTTTTGAGATTTATATGCATAATAACCTATGAACATGCTACACCACGAATTTTAACATAACAATCATCCGTAAACAAGTCAAATTAAGCGTAATTTAAGCTATTTCTAATATCCCTAAGTCTCTTCTAAGATCATAGAATCTATCCTTGGGTAGAGGCTTAGTAAATATATCTGCTAATTGACGTTTAGTGTCTACATACTCTATTTTGCG
This sequence comes from Sphenostylis stenocarpa, assembly GCA_963425845.1. Lineage (NCBI taxonomy): Eukaryota > Viridiplantae > Streptophyta > Magnoliopsida > Fabales > Fabaceae > Sphenostylis > Sphenostylis stenocarpa. Next base: position 38,590,669 of record OY731402.1, on the reverse strand, counting down.
CTTCTTCACTGATATGATCTCTTAAAAAGTGATGTCTAATCTCAATATGTTTAGTCCTAGAGTGCATTACTGGATTCTTAGTTAGATTAATTGCACTCGTATTATCACACATTAAGGGTATGTCATTTAAATATATACTATAATCCTCTAATCGTTGTTTCATCCACAGTAATTTGAGCACAACAACTACCAATTGCAATATATTCAGCCTTCAAGTGGTAGATAAAGCTACACATGCTTGTTTCTTAGAATGCCATGATATTAAGGATGAACCTAACAAATGACATGTCCCACTAGTGCTTTTCCTATCAATTTTACATCCACCATAATCAAGCATCGAATATCCTAATAAACTAATACAAGCATCGACTGGATACCACAAGCCAAATCCAGTAGTTCCTTTTAAGTATTTTAAAATATGTTTTACTCGCAATTAGATGAGATTCTTTAGGACAAGCTTGAAATCTAGCACACACACAGTACGCAATGCATAATATCGGTCTACTTGCAGCTAAGTATAATAGTGATCCTATCATACCTCTATACATAGTTTGATTAACTTCCAAACCCGATTCATCCTTGTCTAGATAGCATGAAGTTCCCATGGGTGTGTTAGCTTCCTTTGAGGTGTCCATACCAAACTTTTTGAGAATCTCCTTGCAGTATTTAGTTTGAGAGATGAAAGTGCCACCTTTAAGTTGCTTGATTTGAAGTCCAAGGAAGAATGTTAATTCTCCCATCATAGACATTTCAAACTCTCCCCGCATAATCTTAGCAAATTCTACACATAACAAACTATCAGCTTGATCCAATAATATCATCAACAAGTAGCACATCCTTGATCTCCAAAGTGTTTGCACCGCAGTTGCTTGATTGATTGCTAAAGGATGTGTGAAAACTTATATTCAATGTGTGTTTAAAAAGTTCAAGCCAAACTCGTTTTTATAGAAGATTTTCAAAACTCATCGGTTTAATTAATCTGTTAAAAGATTCTATTAATCTGTTAAAGTGCAGTTTTAATCGTTAAAACTTCTTTTAATCGATTAAAACGCAGTGTAGAAAAATTTTTAAGTTGTTTTAATCGATTGAAACGAGATTTAATCGATTAAAAGAGTTCTCGATCGGTCATAACTAAATTCTGATCGATCATAACTCGATTCTGATCGGCCATAATTGCATTCTGATCGATCATCCTAACCCTTTAAATGATTTTAATCGATTGAAACATGTTTTAATCGATTGAAAAGAATTCTTGATCGCTTATAATTTGATTCTGATCGATCATCCTGACCCTTTAAGTGATTTTAATCGATTGAAACGTGTTTTTAATCGATTTAAAAGATTCTGACCGCTCATAATAAAAATATGATCTGATCACAATGAGTTCTAAATGGTTTTAATCGATTAAAAACAAGTTGTATCGATTAAAATACTGTAAAACACTTCTTTGAACATTCTAAGTGATTTTATTTGGTTCTTTCAAACTCGCATCAGTTAAAAACATGTTTTAAGAAAGCTTTTGTAAAAATACTTTGTTTTTAGTTGTTTAAAACAATTTTAGAGGCTTTTCGCAAAAATCTTTAAGTGAAGAACCTTCATGCAATAGAAAAGATAAAATGTTTTTACCTAATCATTCTGTTTAAAAACATACTAAATGATCCATTTTCTTTGAATAAATACAAGATACAAATAGTTCATTTAACTATAGGAACCCAAATATATTTACCTTTAGGTACACCAAAATGTTTAATTTTACACTTATTTGAAGTGTGACCTTGTTTCATACAATAGAAGCATGCATTTGGAGTAGCTTTAGAACAAGATACATTATTAACATGACATGCTCTAGTTCCTTTTTCTACCCATATTCTTTTCTTTTTAGATTTACTCTTTTTCAAAGGAACTCTTTGATTTACATTATTTTGAGCAATTACCATTTCATGCTTCTTAAGATCATCAATTTCTTTTTCCGCTTTGTCTAGCAAATGGTTAAGAATATCTATGTCATATTCATGCTCTTTACAATTTGCACAAGCTAAGTCCTTATTCTCATCTAAGCATACAATTTTCGTATTAGCTACCTCCTTTTCTTCTAAACATGCAATTTTCAATTTTAAGGACTCATTTTCCTTTTCTGGATCTTCTTAGATTTTTCTTTACAACTTTAAATTCGTTTTTCATATCCATAAATGCAGTAAATAACTCATTATAAGCATTTTGCAATTCATCATGGTCATTTTCTTCACTAGAGGATGAATCGGAATCACTAACCTCAAAATCCGAAGAAATTTTGTCATTTGCCATTAAGCAATTGTTTGCTTCTATTTCCGAAGTCGCTTGATTCTCGAATTTGAATCACTGTCATCCCAAGCAATATATGCTTTCTTCTTGAATTGCTTTTTGCCCTTGTGTTCATCATTTTTCTCGTTTGGGCATTCGGTCTTTATATGCCCCGCTTCACCACAACCAAAGCATTTTATATTAACGGAAGAATTTTCTTTTACCTTTCCCTTACCTTTGAAAGGATGTCTTCCTTTTGCTTTCATCATCTTGGTGAACTTCTTTATAAAAAGACTCATCTCTTCTTCATCAATTTCGGAGTCTTCTTCTTCTTCTTTCTTATTTTTGCTTTTTGAAATCTCTGGTCTTGAAAGCTAGGTTCTTCTTTTGATATTGACCCTCTTCCTCATTTAGTCTTCCAAGGTCAAGTTCATGCTCTCTAAGCTTTCCAAATAACGCCGCCATAGACATAGTGGCAAGATTTTGTGACTCCGAGATGGCCGTCACCTTAGGTTGCCATTTCCTATCCAAGAGATTTCAAAATTTTAACATTTAATTCATCAACGTCAAATACTTTACCTAGTCCTGATGAGATGGTTCACGATATGAGTGAAACGCTTTCGAACGTCGAAAATCGTTTTGCCGGGTTGCATCCGGAACATCTCGTATTCTTGGATTAAAGAATTTTTACGTGCTCTTTTGACGTCGTCAGCTCCTTCGTGGGTCACCCTTAGCATTTCCCACATTTCCGTGCACTTTACAAACCGAAATTCTATAAAACTCATCAAGGGTTGAGAGCGAGATGAAATAATGTTTCTAGCCCTAACATCAAATTGTGCTTTTCGACTTTCTTCTCAGACTCCATCTAGAAATAGGTTTAAGAACGTCAACACCGTTCTCGATAGTTTTAGGAACAAATGGACCGTTTAAAATTATGTCCCAAACGCCTCTATCAACGCATTCTAAAAATATTTGCATACGTACCTTCCAAAAAGGATAATTTTGACCCGCAAAAAGTGGGGGTTCTGTTGATAGACGCACCTTCGGCAAAAGTTTGATTTTGTCCGCCATTTTCGAAAAGTTTGAATGACTATCAAAGCAAGCTCTGATACCACTTGTTAGAATCGCGCAACGGAATGTTCGCGTGGTCTGGACAAAAACCAAGAGGGGGGATGAATTGGTTTCTTAATAAAAATTAGGTTTTCAAAATTTTCCCCAAATTTTACCGATTAAAAACTGCGTAAATGTAAATAGAGAAGAGTAGAGAAGATTACACAAGAGGTTTATACCTGGTTCGGATCAAAAGACCCTACGTCCAGCTTGCTAATCACTCAAAAGAGGATTAACGCTGTCACTAAGAACAAATTGTTACAAACAGTTTACAAATCAAAGAGATAAAGTAAAGACAACACCTCTCTTGAAATCCACAAGAGATGAAGAACAGCTTTTCCCAGTAGACTGAGCACAACACACAATCCACTAAGAACTCCACTTAGTGATTCTTATCGCTTCTAGCCCACACCAGGTTCCAAAAGCCCCCTTTCCTTGCAACAAACGGCTTCCGGCACTCACAACACTTAACTTTTGTATGGAAAGAGTTGTTCTTATTTTCTCGAGTGCCAAAGGAGAGTTTAAGTAGGGAAATTAGGGTTTAGAAATTGGGGATTTTCGAAACTAGGGTTCTTGGTAATTGGGTTTTCGAAAATAGGGTTAATTTGAAATTTAAAATGAAAAACAGATCTGAAATAATCGATTATTTGGAGTGATAATCGATTAAAACAGAGCCAAATACGACGTAACCCAAACCTCTCCGGATTAATCGATTATTTGGTGAAATAATCGATTATCCAGTACTGAACAATACAAAATAATCGATTATTTTGCCGTTTAATCGATTAAAACAGTGACTTTGTATAGAAAGTGGTTTTCTCACTGTTTTAATCGATTATTTACCTATATAATCGATTAAAGCCGAGCCTGCATGATAAATTTGAGCATTTTGAAGATTCTAAGTTACAGACTATGTACCGGCTATCTTAGATTCTATAATTACAGACTCAATCAAACTAAAACAGAGTTATTACAATACAGAAATCATCAATCTTCAATCTTCAATACTCTAAGTCTTTAAGCTCTTGGATCATCATCAAAATCAACATTCTTCATGATCATTATTTGCAACATCAAGTCCTTGAATGTTCAACAATTGTTATTCTTATCCTTTATGCTTTGGAATGATTTATTCTTGATTGTTTGAGGTATGATTGGAAAATATATCTTGAACCCTAGATCACGATAAGAATATTTGTTACGTTAATTGCCAGGAATGGAATGAATGTATCAATTGCTTAACACCCTAACCCTAATGTCTGGAAAATGCATTAATTGTGTGAGGAATCAACATTTATTAGGTTTTCTTATGAATTTCATGTGTGAGGAATCAACATGGATGATTTGAGTAGGTGGCATCAACATTGTTAGGTTAATTGGCGTTCTTAATTGATTTAGCCATTACAAAAGAGGGATAAGGAAGGAAGTCAATCCTAAGTACCTTTAATTGATATTTTCTCAACAATTTACAAGTCTTTGTCATTTAATTTCAATTCAACTCTTATTTGCAAAACCTAATCTGTTTTAATCTACTTAGTAAGCATAATTGGGAATTTCCATTGAAACTATTCCTCGTGGGATCGACTTTTATTTAATCGAAATACTATACTGTGATTGATAATTTGGTACGCTTGCCAATAATTCAACACTAAGGAAATTTGTATGGAATTTATTGGATTTAATGATCAATTGCAGATGTGTTAATAAAATCATTAAAAGGTCCTTAGATTGAGTTCATCTGTTCCAAATTTAGTACATACAAATTGTATGCTCCAGCTTAAGGGAGAGTGTTGAAATTATTAACCTATGAGTTATATCTATCTTTGCACCTAGGTTTCTAGATCAGATTTAGTCCCTTGACTTTTCATCTACACATTGTATTTTTTATTTATCACTATATATAAATGAATCATATGAGAGGTGTGATTAAGCCCTCTAAAACATTTATTTTTCTTCTTTTTTACTCTTAAGTTATTGTACTTAAAGAATTGGCATAAATCATATTATAGTAAATTGAATGTTAAACAAATTTAGTGTGAAGTATACACTACAAGAAAAAATCATTTTAGCGACTGAAAAAATCGGTCGTTAAATCAATAACAAAGTTAATTATTTTTTAATACTTCTCCCTCTATTTATCTAAAGACTCCCTTACCTCTTTTTATATTATATTATATTTTTTAGAAATGTGACTTATTATTGGATAATAATTGTCATTGTCAAGATTTGAACCCGTGACCTCAAAGTCGGAGATCGAAACTCCAACCACTAAACTACTAGGACTTTTAAATAATAACATACAAACAAATTATATTTATATATTTATATATTCATTATTTATATATTGACTTATTTATATATTTATATATTTATTTATATTTTTATACATGTATATCTTTATACATTTATATATTTAAGAAAAAATTAAAAATTTAAATATTAAATTTTAAAAATAATATTATATTTTTAAGAAACAAATATTAGAAAAAGGTTTAAAAATATATAAATTATATTTTACATGTACAAAATATTAAAGATATATATTTATATATTTACATATTCATATATTTATATCATTTATATCTCTATATATTTATATCTTTATATCTTTATATATTTATATTATTTATATATTTATTTATATCTTTATACATTTATATCTTTATACATTTATATATTTATATATTTAAAAAAATTTAAAATATAAATATGAAATATTAAAAATGATATTATATATTTTAAAAACAAATATTAGAAAAATGTTTAAAAACATGCATAAATTATATTTATATGTCCAAAATAATAAAGATATCCACATTTAAAAAAATACTAAAAATATTAAAAATTATACTTTAAATTGATGAAAATATTTTAAAAAAAGTTATATTTATTAAAGTATTAAAAAATATTTGGTAATATATAAGTTTAAAAAATTATCATTAAAATATTTAAAAATTATTAATTTTATAATTTATACACAATAAAAATAAATTACAAGTATTATAATATAATGGTATATTATTATAATATAATACATTTGTATTCTAATTTTTAATTAAACTAAAATTACATTAATAATGTATAATAATATATGAGGGGATAATATTAATATATTGATATATATGATATATATATATATATTGATATATTGATATATTTAATTATATTAATATAGTTAATATAGTGATATAATAATATATGAGAGGATAATATTTAATATATTGATATATATATATATTGATATATTTGATATATTTATATATTTATTTATATCTTTATATATTTATATCTTTATATCTTCATATATTTAAAATATAAAATTAAATATTAAATTTTAAAAATAATATTATATTTTTAAAAATAAATATTAGAAAAAGATTTAAAAATATATATAAATTATATTTACATGTACAAAATATTAAAGATATATATTTATATCTTTACATATTTATATATTTATATACTTTATATCTTTATATCTTTATATCTTTACATATATTTATATCTTTACATATTTATATCTTTATATCTTTATATATTTATATCTTTATATATATATATATATATATATATATATATATATATATATATTATATATTTATATATTTATATCTTTATATATTTATAAAATCTATAAATACAAATATATTTATATATTTTAATATATATTTAAATATTGATATATTTAATATATTTATATATTTATATATTTATATATTTATATATTTATATATATATATTTATATATTAATATATTTATATATATATATATATATATATATATATATATATCTATTTTCAACTCATTGTTTTTTAACTTCTCACATTCACATTGTTTTAAACTTATCAATTTACTATATTATCATCCTCATTTCCTCCCATATTCTATTTTATCTTTATAATAATTAGTCTTCTTTTATAGAATACTTTATTTTCTATTTTTATTATTTATTTTCTTATAATTTAAAATAATTAATATTATTTTAACATTTATTTTTATGATTTTTACTATAATAAATCAAATTAAATGATTCGATAATATTAATTAATTAAAATCATCACATCAAAAACTTAGATAACTACATTAAAATTATTAATTTTAAAAATATAAAATATATTTAAAAAAACTCAAATTATAGATTGGAAATAAAATAGAATAAATAAATACTCTTTACTTTATATTATATTTAAGTGTGTGCACAAATGTTGATCTTCTTAACTATAAATAAGCAGTAGAAAAATATAAAGATAGTATTTGAAGAAGTGAATTTTGAAGATAAATACTATTTTTATATAAATTTATTCTAGTATATCAATTAATAATAATAATAATAATACATAAAATTTAAAAACTAAACTAAAAAAAGTAAGTTTAAATTTATAAAAAAATACATTACTAAAAGTATCATATTGTTTTAAGATTTTCATCATTTTCAGTTAATTATAAATTAAAATGTGTTTCATAAATAAAATTATAAATTTAAATGTATTTTCACTTTTGATCTATCATAAATAAAAATAAATAGTCTCTTATAAATATTGTTCTATTTTAATCCATCATTAAATTTGTTTTATATACGAATTTGATGACTTATCATATTATTAAAAATTTGGATGAAATAATTATGTATAATACTTTTTTAGTATATTATGTTTTTAAATTTGCTAATAGAGAAAAAGTTTCAGAATTCAAAATGTTAAATACTTTTAAATATTAAAATTGACTTTATAAAAAATTAGGAAAAAAACAATTAATCCAAAAATATAATAATGATAAAAATATTATAAAAAAGAGTTCAAAAATGTATTATAATATTTTCAGTTTTAGTTTAATTATATTTTTAATTCTCAAAGTAGAAAAATATATTGTAATTATTTTAATTTAATAAAATATAATTTAAATTTTTAATACTAAAATTAAAATATTAAATAATAATAAATTTAATTCTTTAAATTTAGTATTTAGAAACTAAAATTATAGTTTCTTTGTTTTAAAAAATTAAAATATATATTTAAAAATAAAAATAAAAACTAGTATTATCTTAAATTTATTAAAAGTATAATTAAATCTCTATTTTCTTATGCAATTTTAGAAATTTTTTAATGAAAATCCAATATATAAAAAAGTTGAAATTTTAAAAGACACAACGTTAACTTATATTAACTAGTTTTTTGAAAAAACTAATAAGAAAAACTTGGCTTTGAAAAAAATTCATAATTTTGAAGTTATTTAAGTGATGAAGTTTTCAAATGTGATCTATAAATTTATTGAGCAAAATTGGAGGTATGTTGAATATAAATTTAAATATATTTTTAATTTATTTAAATATGGTTTATTTTTAGTATTTATAAAATAGATTAATTTTAAATTTTTAACTTTTCTAGCAGTCTATTTTTAATCTTTGTTATTAATTATGTTAAAAATGAAAAATATTAATTAGTATACTTAAACTAAAAAATATTTTAACTAAAGATAAATATATTTTTATAAATAATTTAATTAAATAACATATTTATTATCTAATGTATATTGATATAATTTTTTTTGGTATATCAATTATATGACACACGACCATGGTTAAGTAACTAATAATAATAAAGCAATAAATTTAAAAATTAGATTAAAAATAAAGTATTATAAAATAAAATTGTAATAATTTGATTAAAATTGTAATTTTTTAATTAATTAAGTTAATGAGGAATTAAAATGTGATAATTTGATGTGTTTAATTTTTTTAATATAAATTTTTAAAATATAATTTAATTTCAATTGAAATTTTCAATTGAAAAATAAATTAAATAATATTTGTTATTAAACATTTCTTAAATAATGTATTGAATAGTTAATATCACTCTAGTCTTAATTTATTATAATTTAAATTTTTAATAAATTTGATTTGTTTTTAATAATATTTTTATTTTATTAATTTAAAATTAAAGTTAATCTTCATTTTGTTAATATTGAGACCAAAGTTTATTTTTAAAGTATATTTTAAAAATTAAATTATTTAAAAAAAATAAATTACTTTTAAAAAATATATTGTAAAAAATATACTAAACATAATTAAAGTATATTTATATAAAAAAATTTAAATATAATAAAAAATAATATTCATTAGCGCGTACATCGATTTTCAATTCATTGGTCCACTATTTTAATTTGTAATTCGATCGCTAAATCAATACGCTAAATGATTTTTTTATTTTAGTATGGAATAGCCATCGAGTTATCGATCGAAATTTTGCGATCGCAAACTATTGGTCGCTATTTCGGCCACTAAATAAAAAATGAAACCAAATCATATTTTGGTAGACTAAATCGATTGCTAAATTGCGACTAAATTAACTTAGTCGCTAAATCGGTCGCTAATTGCGACCGAATTAAAGGGTCGCTAAATCGGTTGCTAATTGCGACCGAATTAAATCGGTCGCTAATTGCGACCAAAATTAAATCGGTCGCTAATTGCGACCAATAAAATTCGGTCGCTAAATGTGTTTTTTCTTGTAGTGATACAAGTTATACCAAGTTAGGAATACTAGTCTCAATTGAAGTAACAATATTGTAACATGTATTAAGTTCAATTTTAAGAATTTTAAGAGTTTGAAACATGTTTGATTATGTTATTTTATTATGTTTTGATTAGAATAATTTTATATTTTTCCCCATCTTAAATTTCTCTTAACCTACCTTTTGATGTTAAATAAATGAAACTAAGTTTTCAAACTATTTAAATGTAATAAATTAATGAAAAAGTGGGTTAGGATGAATTTAGATAACTTTTTAGGCAATTTAGTAATCATTTTGTAATATTTTGGTTTTGCATAATTGGCCCAAATGATCACCGGTCGCTCAAGTGAAAAAGTAGGCATGATCCTAAGTCTTACTCTAGAACATTTGAATTCAAGGGACAATTTAGTCATTCAAGCGAAAATAAGTGATATAATTCCAAATAGAATTGATGGAAAAATATTTATAGTTTGGAATCAACCAAGAACATAAAATTAGGAATAAAATAAAAAAACTTGAACAAAGGAAAGCGCCACAAGAATTGATGATGTTTTTATAAGATCGAAGATGCAAAGAAGAATCCTAACAAAGGATATTCTCATTTTGACAAAAATTATTTATTGACTCTTTTTTTAATTCAACAATCATAAATACAAATTTAGGATTTTCATTGGATTTGACTTTGTTTGTAATTAAATAAAGAGAAAATAAAATAAAAAAGAATTATAAGCAAATCTAATTTGCATGGTAAACTAATCAAATATTAAATTCATGATTTTTGTTTAAATTCTAACTCCATTAAAAAGAATTAAATAATGTTATTGAACGTTTGATTATTGGGTCTTCCATAAAAGAGTAACCTTTAATTTTTATTGGCCCTAATCTTTCGTCCATTAGTCTAATTAAGTCTTTAATTAGATCTTGATCTATCTTTATATGGATTATTCTGTTTGCATTAATAAGGTTGATAATTATGTCTCAAAGTATGATAGTTTTCACAAATGATTTCAGTTAAGCATACAAATATTTAGTTCAAGTGAAAATCATTGAGAAAGAAACTGAGTTTTTGAAAAGAATGTTACTTAAGCGATAAAATTCTCAATCAAGAGACACCCTCCTACATACATATGTATGTTAATGTATAAAACTTTATTTTATGTTTGTTCCTTAGTATTTTATGAAATTTTAAGAATAAAAATCAAATTTTAATGTACATATTTTGACGATAAGATTGACAAATGTTATGTGATAAGTATAGTGACGTGTGAATTGTGGGGTTATGTGAAATATTAATTATCTAGAAGGTGATACTATTTGCTGAGATATTCCATTGGTAGTTTCTTAGATTCGCGCTCAATCTCCGCTTTTTAACAATGCTCTCTTATTTTCTTATTTTTTTCTTCAAGTATTCTATTTATACACAAGGGAACTCATCAACTTTTTAACCATATGCTCAGCGCTTATACTGCATGCTCAACACTTGTCTTAGGATTCAGACCTTTCTGTCACGAATTTGTTAAGCGGATTACCCTAATTGTAAACACTTTTTTTAAACCACCTAGCATTTTCTCATTCGTTCAATAGTTCTGGGCGTCCTAGGTATGATTAACACTACTTCAATTCCACTCAACAGATTACAAACCGCTCATCGAATTAAAGGTAGAGACTCCTCCTTACACAACTCTTGATTCATTATAAATGAATTACAAACTACTCAACACTTTGATTATCTTGTATAATATTGTAATCCACTACTATCTAACCTACATTCAATATAACTTGCATCAATTTCTTCATAAATTCTTCATGAGTTATATAATTAAAAATTATTAAAAAAAATACGCATAATTTGTTTCCAACTAGTGCCATAAAAAAATAAAAACATGTCATTTAAGGAATTATCATATATATATATATATATATATATATATATATATATATTATTTTTAGATTTCTCTTCTTATTTTAATAATCATTTTCAATATATTTATATTTAACTCTAAACATAATATTTTTAAATAAAAAATTATCAATTATTAAAAATAATATTACATTATAAGATGAATTATTTATCATAATTTTAAAATATTATAAATTTTAATATTATATTAAAAATACAATCTATATATTTAAAACATATTGTTAGAAATTTTAACTGCATAAAATAAATATTTATTTTTACAACTCACAATCTAAAAATACAAATTTTATTTAGTTGCGATTTTATAACCCAATTCTACAACTTTAATTTCAATTGTATAGTGACAAAATGATAATATGGCATGTTTATATGTTAACATTTCTTAAAATATTTCGAGTTATTTCGATTATTTTATTATTCAGAAGTAATAACTCAAGTTAATATGTTTTATTATTATTTAAATTTATTAAAAATTTAAATGGCTGAAAGAACCAAACACATGTAATTGCGATATAGATTCAATTTGCACCATTAAAATATCCAAAACTAAATTTCCACAATTATAGATTGTTTTAAATTTTTATTTTATATATATTTAAAATAAAAATACAACCAAATTTATTTCTTATTGAAGAGTAGTAGATACATTTTTTTAAATGAAATTTAATATTAGTAACGAGTATTACATTATAGGCATTACGTAAAAATTATCTAATTTTTAATTTTATCAGAATACGTATTTAGTTTATAATTAGATAAATAAATTTCAATATTCAGAAAAAGTTTAATTTTTAGTGTTTTGCCAAATATATTTTTTTTCAATAAGATAATGATTATATTCATCTATAAAATAAAAATTATATAAATATAATATTATTGTATTTTTATTCAATATAAATTTTATCTTTATTTTTTTTTTATCAATCCGTCATTTTTTAAGAATTTTTTCATTATTAGAAAAATATTTTAATAAGGAACGAAATAGTAAGAATGTTTATGTGAAAGTATAGTTGTTAAAAAAAAATTGGTTAGATAGAATGATGCATGAGTAAAAACTTTTCAGACTTCTCACGTTTAGACAAGATCCGCTATCTCTAACAAAGGTACATAATTGGAACATGTTTCCTCGTGTGAAAGGATAAATTTTTATGACCTGTCAGATACAGTTCTTTTTCATATTACAAGTTAAGTCATAAAGATCTTTTTCAACTTTCACCACCTAATATTTTTCTTTATGAGTCTAGTATTAGTGGAGTTAGGATATCTCCTTCAGAATCTCAAATTTAATACATTACCTCGCATCTTAGCATAGTATTTCCTCTTTGGAAACTATTATGTTAACTTTCATTCATTTATCACAAATATAACATATAGATAAGGGTATTTCTCACATTTAACAATATGTTTTTCTATATATATATATATATATATATATATATATATATATATATATTAGCACCCAACACACTTTATTTCATGTTCAATACATGTATTCTAATATCCTAAGTCATGTATGTACATATCATTTCTCACATTACAATAAAAAGTAAATTTTTGAGATTTTATGACTATTAGAAGCTCGGATAAAAAAAATTTGCTTAAGCAAAAATATTTTTGCTCAAGTGAAAATATACCTAAGAATCACATTGTTTACTAAAAAATTTTCACCTAAGCAAAAATATACTAAAGACAAGTCTCACTGGAGTTTTTTCGCTCTTGAGTGAGATATTTTTACTTAAGCGACCAAGTGAAATATCACTAGTGCAGAAAGGTCCTTTTACATCACCTAATTCTCGTTGGATCTAAAAATAACTGACTTAAAAAAAATGCGGTAGCAATTTTGTAAATATAGGGCGAGACTTTTACGTCGAACCCATAAAGGGCCGACGTAAAAGAGGTCATTTACGTCGGACTCATAGAGGGCCGACATAAAAGACCTCACGTCAGCTCTTTATGGGTCCAACGTAAAAGTCATGTTTTATTCTATTCATGCACCACTTCCTCGTCTCGCACAACAAGGGTTTTTGAGAATGACGACGAGAACGACAACGACAATGACGCTTTCCACACCTTCTACTGTATGTTTCGACCATTTTGACTGAGAAAAATATCAACATTGTGTCCCATTTTCTGATTTTGACATTTCTCTCTAATTGGAATCGAGTTTTAAATCATTTTTATGTATACTCAAGGTTAGTGTTCTATGTCTCCTGTTATATGTTCAAATTGAATTTGTGATTGTTTTTTAGGATACCAATCACGTTATTGCAAGAATGTCTCCAATGGATTATTATTGGAATGTCATTATCTGTTTATTCGTTTGAGTGCATTTTTGATTTACACACTGTATTTACATCTCAATCACTTTCTTTTTTGTTTGTATATTAATTTTTTTTTAAATATAAATTTTGAATCTCTAGGAGTGACGAAAATTTATAACATAGGTAGATATGAATCGAAGTTGGATGAATGCACGTCGTATTAGTGAAGAATACGAAAAGAGGGTTGAGGAATATTTAAAATTTGCTAGTGAAAATGGAAAAACTATGAAAGGGACATATTATTGTCCATGTGTTCGTTGTTTGAGTCAAATTCGTCATAAAATTGAGGATATACATGATATCACACAAATTAGAGAACAATGGACAAGGTTTTTCGTTCAACAATTCTAGTACTTAGTTTGTAGGTTATTGTTGGTATTATATTGTGTGTATTATGTAATTTAGGTAGCTTAGTTTGTACTAGCTTTTAGTTTGTAGGTCATTGTTTGTATTATATTATTTTATTATGTAGTTTAGATAGCCTAATTTTTGTACTATCATGGTATATTAATTTAACATTTGTAGTTTGAATTATATCTAATATTGTATTTTTTATTTAGTAGCTAAAGAAACTTGAATATCTGGACTGTCTGGTTATAATATATATTTGTAGGTTTTGGTTGTAAAACAAAATAAACCCAATAATAAAAAAAAGGCAAAATTTGCGTCGGACATGCGCATGTCCGACGTAAATTTCGTCCAATTTTTTAAAATTTTGAAGCATTTTACGTCTGTTCGTGATATATGCAACGTATATTAACGTCGGGTCTCAATAACTGATGTGAATTTACGTTGGTCAAAGGGTCCGACTTAAATTTATACCTCGCGTATTAACGTGGGTCTTATATGAGATGTAAAAAGTCCAAATTAACTAACATAAAAGGCTCATTCTGTACTAGTATATGCAGATGATAAACCTGCATAACTGCATTAAATCACACTTCAAACATCAAACACTATCTTGTAAGCTATTACTCAATTTTCTTTTAAAATATGTCATACCTAGTCCAATTATAGCTATCATATCCTAATATTTTATACACATCATTACTAAGTCAACTCATTCAATCACAATTTAAGATATAACGCAGTAAATCAAATTCCTACAAATCAAACAATGTAATCAAGTCACCTTCATAGTTCAGATTTTCTAACCTAAACTACTATGAAAATCAAAGAACAACTAGCTTCCTTTACCTTTCATTTTCAGTGCTCTTAAATTTGAAAGTTTTAAATCCCCAATTTCTTAGGGAGTTATATCTGAAAATCTCAATTAACAAACAAATAGAACCTACCATAATGTTTCTAAACTAGTTAATATTCATTTTTATCCTACCAAGATCACATGCACGACTCAAAGACCCACATGCAAAATCTAGTCCCAAATTTGTTAAAATACTTTAAAATTGGGAAAAAAAATTTACTTTATTTAAGATTTTGATCAAATGGAAACATTTTTCTCACTAGTTAGGAGTACAATCATATGTTTTGATTTAGAAAAAGATAAAAATTGGGTAATGAAGTTTTATAGAAAAGTTAGAAGATATAGAGTCTAGAGAGATAATAATTCTTTAAAAATGAAGTTTGAAACATACAAATTTTTCTATTTAAACTATTTTTTATCTCAAAATTATAAATTTAAAACTTTAATTGAGACTTTATTTATTTATTTATTAACTAAAGTCTCGTTACTTGCAAAAGAAATAAAATGTTTTCCATCAATGAAATATTATAAAGTATTTATCTTTATAATTAATTTAAAAATTGTATTTGAAATCAATTTTATTAATAACATCATTGATAAGGTGTAGATGCTAAAACAGAGCTGTAATGTTGTCCTTCACATACGTTTGTCATTTATCTACTTTAGAAATTTGATTTTATTATATTATAATTTTTTTCTTAAAAAGGTAAAAGAAATCTCATTAAATTAAAATTAAAATATATAAAAATGATTTTTAATATAAAAAATATTTGTGATATATTATTTGTAGCGTATTTAAATAAAAAGTCTCTTAATCTAAATTTAAAAGATAAGTGTGTAATATATGAAACGTTTCTTTTTTAATAAACAATATTAATATTTAGATTTAAAATTCATTAAAATATTATTAAATTAATTATTATATATAAGGTATTATATTGAAACTTAACCTCGATTATGTTATAACTTAGTAAATCAGTGAATTAAACACACACACACACACACACATATATATATATATATATATATATATATATATATATATATATATATATATTACCATTACTTTTTTATATAAACAATTTTTTATGAACTTATTGATTCTTAATTTGCTATATTTAATGAAAAACATGGGGGTATCAACTTATTGAATATTAATTTTGCTATATTTTTTATAATAATCTTACAACTAAGAAAGTGATGCTACGATACAATACAATGAGAAAAATGGGGTCCCAGATTAATTAATTATTTTAAAAGAGTGCAACTTAAGTTTAAGAAACCGGTTGATAATGTAAAAATGGCATATATATATATTCATTGGCCATTGAGAAAAGATAGGGTTCCATAAGTTTATCAAATAGGTAAGAAGGAATCATCAATGACTCTTTTCTTTTCTTTTTCGCAATAAATTTTTATTTATGTACATAAGACAATTATTAGAATACTAAATTCATATATAATATATATGCTTTTAGCCTTCTTTATTCTTGAATTTAACATTTAGTAACAACTTTACAATTATCTACTTTTAAAATCTGAAAACTAATTAATTCATTTTACAATATAAAAATTAAAACTATTAATTATATTAGAACCATTTTACACAAATTGACCCATACCCTCACAATCATAAGTTTTGTGTATAGATAATTTATTAAAGGGGAAATTTTGATTGAAAGGAAGAGGAATGATAATGAGTTAATAATGAAACATAGGATTAGTGAGAACAGAAGTAGAAAAGTAGAAGGAAAGACAAAGAAACATGTAAAGTGGTTGTTGGATGTCAACGTTCCATGCTGCGTGGCACCATGACATGTGATCTTCTTTTTTTTACTAATAATGTGGCAATTCGTGGACAATATGTGTCACTATTAAAATAAAAACATGCTAACAAGTAATAACGACACTATAATTCTTAACGCAATCTTTTCTATGCTTTTTAAGTATTAGATTAGATGCTTTAAAAGAATATATATATATATATATATATATATATATATATATATATATATATATATATATATATATATAGATGAGATGAGATTGATATGTCAATTTCACTAAATAATAAATGAAAGTTATTTAATAAAGATATAAAGTTATTTAAATTCGATAAAATTAATTCTTAAAAGGTAATGACACAATAAATATTAATTTTTTAAAAATTATACAAATATATCAACACATTTTAAAAGTGAGATTTTATATCAATTAATTTTAATTTTTAAAAATGATTGAGCAAATTATGAAAAAAAAAGTTTACAATTTGTAGATAATTTTTGTTAAGTTAAATTTACACAAAATTGAATCATCAATTCTCCTTAATTTGCTGGGCCAATTTAAAAATATTAATTGATACAAACTGATTTCAACTCCATCTTAAATACGCTTAATAAAATTATATTTATTGGACAAATATATATCATATTAAAACATGTAAATCATGTCAAAATCTTTATTTCTAGCATTCCAGTTAAATTTAATCAAAACACTATAATTCAAAAACAAAAAACTATAATTCATGAAAACCCAAATCAAAATCAACATCCAATTTTATTTTCAACATTGAGTTCAACAACTCAAAATTTCAACACTTCTTTCAAATAATGTAAATCATCAAATTTTATTTCCAATCAAAATTTAGATAATCTACACTATGTTACTAAAGAAAATTAAGTTAGCTTCCCTTACCTTAAAATCTAATTATTCAACTAAAGCTCAAAAAAAGTTCTACACATATATCCAAACTTGTTCATAGAAAAATTAATCAGCAAATCAAGCACACCACTACGAATCTAAATATGTAAAAATTCATCTTTTCTCACATAAGATTATTGAGGATTCAAGTGTGAGTTGAACTTACATTGAATAGAAATGTTAAAGTTTAGTAACTTATGAGTGAGAAAGACTCATAACATAATACTTTAAGATTTTGGGTTGAAGGTGATATCATATTCTCTTAAATGGTTGACTCATGACTCCATGCAAGCCCATAGAAAAAAATTGAGAAATTTTTTTACTATATTTAAAAACTTAAATAAAAAAACTAATAATGGATTTAAAATTTTAAAGAAAAGGTAGAATGAAACTTTGAAATGATAGTTTTATGTATATAAATTAAATTTAAATAGTTAATTTTTTATTTATTAATATAACTATCACAATATTCACTCTTCATTTAGTTAAATTATTTCTACTCTTAGACTAATAAACTCGATATTTATATTTATGAACCTAGAATACTATAAATAGAAATTGTAACATCTCGAAAAAATAATTTATGTAAAATTTTCTTCAAATATAATGTATTAAATAATATTGTAGGTAATTTAAATAATTAAAAAAAACTCATTTATAGATAAATGAAAATATATATATATATATATATATAATTAATGTTAAACTATTATCTAAAAATAATAATAATAAATATATTTATCAAAATATTAATAAAAGAATTATATATATATATATATGAAATTAACAATAATTATTATTATAATATATTATGAAATTATTATTGTTATATACTATTATAATTAAAATGTAGAACACATTTATGATTGTTTAAAATTGGAGAAAATTTAATCTTAGGTCCTGACATGATTCAACAAACTACGAAGAAAATTAAGATAATTCGAAAAAAATTAAGAACAAGTCAAAGTCGACAGAAAAACTATGCTGACAAGAGAAGACGACCCCTTGAATTCCAAGAAGGTGAACATGTATTCTTGAAAGTAACACCGACAACCAGTGGCGGATCTTCTTGAGAGCTGAGGGGGGTCGTGGCCCCCCCAAAGTTTTGTAACTCCCATGTAATTTATGATTTTGGCCCCCCCAAACTTAATGAACATTTAATATATTTACTTGTATATTTACAATTTTATCCTCTCAGCCCCTCCTCAGTTTTGTAACTCTCATATAATTTATGATTTTATCTCTCTAACTTAATGATCATTTAATATATTTAAGTATATATTTACAATTTTATCCTTTTACCCTTTCATCTTCTTTCTTCTTTTTATATTTATTTATTATTTATTAATAATATATTATTTGGCCCCCAAAAATCAATGGTCAAGATCCACTTCGCTGAGCAACTAGAGTTGGCAGAGTAATGAAAGCAAAGAAACTCACTCCTCGATTTGTTGGTCCTTATCAAATTCTTATAAAAATAGGTCATGTTGCTTACCAAATTTTCTTACCCCCTTTCCTTTCTAACCTTCATAATGTGTCTCGGTTAAGAAAATATATTTATGATCCTTCTCATGTAATAACGTCGGATACAATACAATTAAAGATAATCTTACATTGGAAATAATGCATGTACATATTATAGATATAAAGATCAAGCAACCGAGGGGAAGACAAATTTCATTAGTAAAGGTTTTTGGAATGAAAGTATTGAAGATGCTACGTGGGAATTAAAAAAGAGAATCAAAGAAAGTTACCCTCATCTATTTTAGTCACTAAAAATTTTAAGGACGTAATTTTAAGTAAGTATGGGGAAAATGTAACATCTAAAAAATAATTTATGTAAAATTTTATTCAAATATAATGTATTAAATAATATTATAGGTAATTTAAATAATTAAAAAAGACTCATTTATGTAAATGAATAGATAAATGATATATATATATATATATATATATATATATTATTGTTAAACTATTTATAATAATAATAATAATAATAATAATATATTTATCAAAATAATATATATATATATATATATGAAATTAAAAATAATTATTATTATTATAATATATTATGAAATTATTAATAATAATAATTATTATATACTATTATAATTAAAATGTATAAATATAATATAAATTAATAATAATAATAATAATTATTATTATTATATTATATATTATTATTAATATGTAAAAAAAGATAACATTTCTTATCTCTTTGTACAAGAAGAGATAAACTTTAAATTGACCAAGACTTAAAAAAATATTAATTTAATGAAAGGATAAGAAGAAGTATTAATGAAAAAAAAGGTAAAAATGTTCCTATATAAAGGGGTGGGGTGGTGAAAAAAAAGAGGAGAAAGGTAAGAAAGGGAGAGAAGAGAAAAGAGAGAGGAAGAGAAGAAAAAGAGAGAGGGATAGAAGAGAAGGAGAGAGGGAAAGAAGAGGAGAAAAACAACTTGGAAACAAATTTTAGTGTACCATTAGCAACATTAAGGTAGGGGAGGAAAATATTATCATTTTATCTATTTTATTTTAATTATAGTTGTGGAGTGAGGTGTCGCTAACCTCGTTCTATTTATTATATTACTTGTTTATTTATCTCCAACTAGATATTGATTGCTTTATGTTTATTTATTCTTCTCTAGTCTTGCACTGATTTTATTTTAATTATCTCCAGTTAAGTATTAGTCTTGCCTTATGTTTATTTATTCTTCTCCAATCTTGAACTGATTTTATTTTAATTATCTCCAGTTAAGTACTGGTCCTGTCTTATGTTTATTTATTCTTCTCCAGTATTGTACTTGTCCTAATTTAATTATCTCTAGTTAAGTACTGCTTCTACCTTATGTTTATTTATTCTTCTCTAGTCTTGCACTAGTTTTATTTTAATTATCTCCAGTTAAGTACTGGTTCTGCCTTATATTTATTTATTCTTCTCCAGTCTTGCACTAGTTTTATTTTAATCTCCAGTTAAGTACTGGTCATGCCTTATGTTTATTTATTCTTCTTCAGTTTTGCATTGATTTTATTTTAATTATCTCCAGCTAAGTATTGGTCCTGCCTTATCTTTATTTATTCTTCTCTAATCTTGCACTCGTCCTAATTTAATTATCTCCAGTTAAGTACTAATCTTGCCTTATGTTTATTTATTCTTTTCCAGTTTTGTACTAGTTTTATTTTAATTATCTTCAGTTAAGTACTGATCTTGCCTTATGTTTATTTATTCTTCTCCAGTCTTACACTGGTTTTATTTTAATTATCTCTAGTTAAGTACTGGTTCTGCCTTATGTTTATTTATTCTTCTCCAATCTTGCACTGATTTTATTTTAATTATCTATGGTTAAGTACTAGTCTTACCTTATGTTTATTTATTCTTCTCCAATCTTGCACTAGTTTTATTTTAATTATCTCTAGTTAAGTACTGGGCATGCCTTATGTTTATTTATTCTTCTCTAGTCTTGCATTGATTTTATTTTAATTATCTCCAGTTAAGTATTAGTTCTGTTTTACGTTTATCTCCAATCCTGCTTTATGTTTATCTTCAGTCCTGCACTAGTCTTATTTATTTTATCTCTAGTTATGCACTGGTCTTATTTATTAATTTATATTTATATTATTTTATTATTATTTTTATAATAATATTTATTTATGAAGATTTGATGATATTGTAGATGGAAATTAAACCTCGAGGATTGAAATGAGTAGTTATTATTGAGAACGTGGTTAAAATTGGGTTCATTTATCCTAACTAGTCACTACAAATTTAATTTAAATCTTTATAAAATAGAATGTGTTGAGGAAGTTGAAAAACACACACACACACACACATATATATATATATATATATATATATATATATATATATATATATAAGATTTTATTATTCTAAAAGATAATTGTTCTCACTCCTTATTGTGATCTTTTAGTGCATGATATATTTAAATATCAACTTAAGTGGATAGAAACGCTCAAATATCCCAAATCTTTTTTCTGCAAACATCACTCGCTCTTCTTTTTAGAAACTACTTGAATACAAATGTTATTGACAACTCTGTTATTTTTAAAGGGACAAGAGTTATCAATATTAACATTTTTTGCATCCGATATGAGAACTCTTATCATGCTTGATGGACCAATAAGTAGTTATCTTTTGCATGCCTCCTATCATTTACCAAAATCCCTTAATTAGTTTGTTTCTATTGGTAATGTAAATATTTATATAATTGTAGTAAGAATATAAGGAATAAAAAATAAATAAAATTCAATTTTCTTTTTATATATCCCTGTAAAAAAATAGTAATGTCAATTTCTTTTACATATATATAATATTTTTATTTGACCTGCTACTGTTATATTAAAAAAAATGCCACAGAAATACAACCACAAATACATATAAGTTAGAGAAAAAAAATTACCCAAACCTAGAATACAATCAATCGGTAATACTTTAATTTTATTACTTTTTAGATGGTATCTCAAATCTTAAAAATGATGAAAAACCAATTCATAATTCAAAAGAAAAATTAATAAATTTATAACAAAATTGTTTCGGGAAATATATTAACCTCCACTTTTTTTATCTAGAGCTTTTTAAAACTAATGTTGTTCTTTATTAAATTAACCTCCACTTTGAAACTTTTAAAACTTTTAAACTTTAGTTTAAACAATTTCATTTTAACTATTATAGATTATCAGATATGTATGTTGAATATATACAAAAATATATTCAATTATTGTTTATTATAATTTAGCAAAAAAAATTTAGAATTGTTACAAAATATTATAATTTCATAAGAATTAAAAATAATGATTTCAAATTTTAAAAATAAAAAATATAAAAAACCAAAATCAAACTCACTCAAAATATAAAAGTTTTTTTTAATATTATATCAATATTAGACTTATTTTGGAGTATAACTCATTATTATTATTATTATTATTATTATTATTATTATTATTATTATTATTTTTTAATTTTCTTTATTATTAAAATCGAGACAATTAAAAATATTAAAGTAAAATAAAAAGTACTATGATTTTAACTTTAGACATCATCAATAAAATAAAAAATAAATTATTAATTGATTAAAACTTAGAAATCATTTTAAATATAGTTAAAATAACTATAAAAATTCCATAACCATTTGGTTGTGTAAATTGTAATTTAATGCCATATGCTACATATACGGTTTCAATTTTCTTAACATTCAAATGTTGAAATTGATTGAAAATAATAATTTGACTAATTTCAAAATCATTGTAATGTCCACCTAAGTTTTCTACATTACTAAGTTTATTTGTAAATACAAGGAATTTTTTAATTAACTGATATTGTGATTAATATTGAATACTCATTAATTTATATATCCAAGTAATTTCTTTTGCACATCAAGATCTTTCAAAGAGATGTTTATCTTTATCAAATAGGGAGAGACCGAAAGTGATGAAGATCTTATTAGATCATTTGATAAAATGAAGATCTTGTGGATTTGATGAAGTCAAAGGCTGTTTGGGTTTAAGGATAAAGTGATTACTGAGTCATCATCAATATTAATAGGTATTCATTCATATCTCTCTACTGCATGAGATTTTATCATTTGAAAGAATTCAAAAATGCCTCTAAAGATGTTTTAATCTGTTAAAAAACAAAGTAATCGGTTAAATTGCTCTTAAGAAATAGTTTTAAGTGATATGTTTTCAAAATAATCGATTAAAACCATTTAAAACATTTATTGGAGCTGTTTTAATCGATACACCTTTGAAATAATCGATTATTTTCATTAAAGGAGTATTTGAAAACCTTTTGTCGAGTATTTTAACTAATATAAATTCGAAATTATCGATTAAAATAACTTAATATGTTTTAAAAAGTGTTACGCGGTATTTTAATTGATGTAATTTTGAAATAATCGATTAAAATCACTTAAGATGTTTTGAAAAATGTTATGACGAGTATTTTAATTGATATAACTTCGAAATAA
Source organism: Sphenostylis stenocarpa (assembly GCA_963425845.1). NCBI lineage: Eukaryota > Viridiplantae > Streptophyta > Magnoliopsida > Fabales > Fabaceae > Sphenostylis > Sphenostylis stenocarpa. The sequence goes on along the minus strand of OY731402.1, from coordinate 38,566,638 downwards.
TCGATTAAAACCACTTGAAGTATTTTGAAAAGTGTTCGTCAGAAGTTTTAATTGATGTAACATTGAATTAATTGATTAAAACAACTTAAAGGAATTTACATCAAGTGTTTTAATCGATTAAAACTTGTTATCTGTTAAAATCACTTAGGAAATTTTGTGAAAATATTTGGCAGAATATTAATCGATTAAAACGCGAACTAAACGATTAAAACAACTTACAGAATTTTTGTTTAACTGTTTTAATCGATTAAAATATTGTCGCATCAATTAAAATAAATTTGGAAAATGATCAAGCACATTTTAACCGATTAAAAGAAGATTTAATCGATTAATCAAGATTTAATAATCGATTAAAAGAAAGTTTTAACCGATTAATTAAACTAGTTAGTTAGAAATGACTCTATATAAACAGATTTGATTTAACATTTTAAAATACATCTTTTAGCAATCAATCAAGCAATTATAAGAGCAATTTTTAAGAAAGAATCGCGCAAGTTTTGTGGAGTTTTTCAAAGTTCTTTCTTGAGGCAATTTTTTCTTTCTTTTGGTGAAGAAACTCATACTGTAGGAGTTGCATAATCGGGTTTGAGTGTTCTGATTTCTTCTCCTTTATTTTTTGTAAATATTTTCTATATTGTGAGTGTCTGGAATTATTGGGCATGGTTTCTATGACTGGAATTTGGTTGCAAGTTTGAACAAGAACTGAAATTTGGTTCTTGGTGAAGGTTTAGGGGCAAGAACTATAATTTGGTTCTTGGAATAGATGGAGTGTTGTGTGATTCGGAATTGTAATCGGTAAAACATTCAATATAGTGGAACTTAGTTAGAATTTGGCTAAGAACTGAATGTAGTCCTGTGACTTGGGTAAATCAGTATAAATCTTAGTTGTATTTCTCTAAATCTTACTCTCTTTAATTCTGCTGCTCTATATTGAATTGCTTGTTTTTCTTGATTCAAAAAGTGATCAGAATTCAAAATCTTTGAAATAGATAATCTGTATCAAGAAAGTGCGAAATCAATTCATCCCCTCTTAATCTCAGCTTATTTTTCTAACAATTATATATATATATATATATATATATATATATATATATATATTATTTAGAATTTTTGAAATTAATAATTTATGAATCCATTAAAAAAAACAACAACCATAAGTTAAAATTTTAAAATAAATAATACATTAAATATAATGAAAAATCCTAACAAATTTTACCGTATGTCAGAAAATTCTTGTTTTAATATAAAATATCAACGTCTAAGATTATTTTTAATTCTTAACTTGAATTTATGTTTAAGAATTAAAATGAGTTGGTCTATAAATATATTTTTAAAAATAAAATTGTGATAAATTAGATATAAATAATTAAATAATATATTAAATATGATGATAAATTCTAATAATTTATTATAAGTTCGTAAACTTTGACATCAAAATATTCTTATTTTAAAAAATACGTTATATAAATTATATCTCATAATTAAAATAAAATAGATAAAAAATATATTATTTATTATATATTTTAGTCAAATTTTATTTTAATAAATTAGATTAAATTTAAGAATAATTTTAAAATAATATCAATGATTATATAAATATTTATGAAATAAGAATTTATTATAATATAATTTAGTGATTTCTTTTCTTATCTTGTTATAAGTTGAAGCAAAAGTAAGATATGAATTCTCCATTTTATTATAGAAGCTTTCCTTGTTTGTTTTGAATCAAAGAAATAAAAGTTCTCATATTTTGGCAAGATGCTCGTGTTGGTGGATAGTTAGACCTAACCATTAAAAGAGAGAGGAAAGATGATGATGATGGAAACAACAGACAAATGGATTGTGACAAATGCATTTTACTGGCACACAACAACCACAATCTTTATACAACTTTCTCCCAACTATTTTTTATCCTGCACTTTTTAAAAAAATATTTGTGTGAATTTTTTTTATTTTTTTTAATGTCTCACTCTCTGACAATTTTTTTACTTGGTAGAAAGGTTACCTTTTTCTTTGTCACCATTCCATTTTCTCATTGAATTGCTAACACCGAATTGCTTGTTTATATTTTCTGCAAACTTCATATGCTTATTGCTTCATCTTATCACTGCTAAGTAACAGTATTCTACAACCTAGATGTTTAGACCTTTATATAATATTATTTTTCTAAAGTTTATAACATTTGAATAAATTATAACATTTATTGATAATCACATATTTTGAAAATATATTAGTATAATTTAAACATAATGATTCATCTGTTTGCTTTTATATTATTTATAGAGTTATTAAAATAGAAATTTCGATTCAGCTTGACTTCTCCAAGTTAAAAAAAATTATAACTCATTCTAAATTATATTTTAATTTTAATATAATATAATCTTAATATAAAATTAACGAATTAACAAATCAATTTTAACTTTATTAAAAAATTAATTTAAAATATAAAAAATATTTTTTTAAAATTTAAAAATATTAATAAAATTGATATTTTCTAATATAATGATTTATTTATAAATTAATAATATAATAGTTTAAAATAATAATTTATTTTAAAATAAATAAATACTAGAAACTTATTTTATAATAAATAATTTTTTTATTAAAATAATTTATAATATGTATATTAGTAAAATAGTTTTATTTTTATTTAAAAAATTATTATTATTATTTTATAAAATAGACAAGTCCATGTCATATCTAAATTTATTTTAATTTGATTTAATTTAAGTTATAATTTGTTTTTTTCAATCTAATTTATTTCTCATGTCTTTTGTTTATACGATTATAAGATTTCTACTTATTTAAGGGATTGATGTTAGTTTGAATCTATTCATTTGGCTTAATTTAAGCTCATGGATTTTAACAAAACTTTCTCCTCTCATCCGATTGGAAATAAGAAGAAATATAACTGTCATATTTTGTGCTCATAATTTCCAATATTATTTATATTTATTATTACATACTATAATGTTATCACACTACAAATCAATTAATATATTAACATCAATGAATAGAAATAAATATATAATAAATTATTTTATAATATTTTAAATTATAATATTTATAATAATAAATATATAAGTAATGGTAATAATTATTTTAATCATAAAAATTATTATAATTATAATCATAAAAATTATTATTATAATAATAATTATATTAATAATTTAAATAATTATAATATTTTAAATAATAATAATAATTTTTATTAAAAGAATAATTTAGTCATCCTTATTTTTTTATTAAAATATTTTTTAATCATTTAAATCAGTCAACTTATTCATAACATTCCAGACAACTAAAAATTTCACAACTTGTAGAAAATAAGATGTTTGAAACTTGAAATCAATTTTATTCATTAAATATTGTTAAAATTAAATTAGTTTTTACAGATTATTCATAATAATATTTCTATTAATTATTGTAATTTACTCTATAATATATGACGTGTAATTGCATGGATACAAGTAAAAACAATACAACCTAGTATATAACATTTACAACAAAAATCAAGTTTTTTATATATAGAAAATATTATTTTGCTATAATGGCATATAAGTTTTTTTCTGTCATCCCACAGATTTTCGTAATGATCAAAGAGTAATATTTTTCGTAATACTGTGGAGATTAATATTTTTCGCGATATTATGGTTGTCGTTGATTCAATGAATATTTTATACTATGAAAATAAAATACGTATTTACATTATACGAATTGTGGAACGCAAACTTATAATATACCATATAAGTTTAACATTTAATGGTATTACAAAATTTTATTATATAGATGGTGCATTCAAGCTCTTATTTTTGTTATCCTTTTGAGGCTCGCACTTCATATGTTAAGATTGACTCTCATTTGGAATTTCACACGAGACTAAATAACCAAATTGACTGAAGCAAATATCAACATGATGACAAAGCGGGTCGGTCCGGTGGGGTGAGTTAGTGTTTTTATGCACATCAGACTTTAGCTCGCCAGTTAAGTCTTGTCAACCCATCGAGTACATCAGGTGGGACTGGGACTGGACCCACTATGACCATGTAATTAATAAAAAAATAATTTTTTATTGTAATAAAATTAATTATAAAAATAATATATAAAGTTAAAATTTTTAAAGAGAATTAAAAAGTTTGACTCTCCCAAAAAATATTCTACCTGCTGAAACACAACATTCTCTCTTGTTCTCCTTGTTCATCCTAATAATTGATTATTTTTATCGTTATGACTTAAATTAAAAGTGTAAGAATTACTCAACCAAGAATAATGTGAAATTTTATCAAATAAAAAAGATATAGATATTTAAATTTTTTAATATAAAAAATATAAATTTTATAAGTTTTAACGTTTATATATATATATATATATATATATATATATATATATTATGTTATTATTTATTATGATGTAAATTTTATTATTGTTCTAAATTAAAATTTCTTAAAACAATGTATTGATTTATATTATTAAATTTAAATAATATATATATTGAATTATTAACAAACAAATAATAATCTTATTATTAAATTTATTAAAAAAATTATTTTAAAAATAAATTATTTTTTCTAAATTATGGTGGACCAAATCAGCACAACTCTTACTTGGCGGCGCTAGAAGTAATGCTATTACGTCATGACTTATATCAGGCCAACCCTACTGTTTCACGAGCCAAAGGTTGGGACGAGTGCCAAAGCGAGTGCATCCGACTCGTTTTGCCATCCCTAAATATCAAATACACTGTAATTTGATCATCTTCATCGTTCAGAGGGAGCAATCTCCTTCAAACTGAACAACTTGATGCTAATTGTTTTTTAATTTTTCACAAATTGTTCAGCAAATGGGTCAAAATTAATCCTCCCACTCCCATGATTCACTAAGGACAGAGTATTTGCATATAATACAGATCAAGTATAGACAAACTCAAACAGATGTAGGTGCTGATATTCAATATAATGGTCCAATGGAGAAAAAAAATACTAGTGATAATAAATCATGCAAAACTTGTTACTGAGAGTTGAACCGGAAGGTCTCCTCAGATGCATACTTAGTCCTCATGCTGTAATGATCAAACTTTGGACTACTATGATCAACAGCCCTTGTTTCAACAGGTTTAGCCTCAGTTCCAACCGCCCCCATAATAAATTCTCCACTCTTTTCTCGTTGTCTATGTCTTGGCCTTTCTTTCTGACTCTTAGATTTGGTGTATGGAGGAATCTCAGTTGATCCATAGAATTCCGCATAATCAGGTCGTTTTGACGATCTGTGCTTGTTTGACAAAGACGGGTCCTTGAAACTGCTTGATTTTATCTTGGGGGGCTTCATCTCTGAATATTTCTCAGCTGTGGTTGGAGTGTGGACCTGTGGCGCCGGCCGATTATCCATAAGAGGAGCATGGCCATGTGACGCCATTCGACTATCGGCAAGAGGAGCATGGACATGCGCTGGCAGCCGAGTTTCAGTAAGAGGAGTATGCCCTTGAGCATTTTGCCTGTTGATCAATGGAGGCTGCACTTCATCTTCAGGCATCACAAGACGATCTTTCAGTGGTGTTAAGCCTTTCTTGGACTTGCCAGGTCTGAAATGTGAAGGTATGAATTGAATGAATGCACCAGCTAATGCTTCAAGGGAAAGCTTAGAAAGATCAACAATGAGCTGTCCAAAAGACGGCCATCCCGGCTCCTCTTTACTGCTCTCCAAGATTGACATGTGTTTCTCATTGCCTGCTGGCCCTTTAAACTCTCTTTCTGATGGTCGCTGCAGCATTTGTGCAGTGTAGCCATTTAGCAAGGGCGAAATATTTTCTTAGAACGAATAACATCACATAACAATTAAAATATACATACTAAGGCCCAAAGAAAAATAAGATTTTGTAGCAACAGGATGAAATTTAGGGTCTGCTTGATTTGAAAAAATGTTTTCTTTTATTATTTCCTTTTTCACTTTATTATCTATTTAACCAATCATACAAGAAGAAAGACAACATGTTATTTTTTGTCTGCCTTGTTTCCTGCACAAATACTGTAGTATTTTTGTAATTATCTATGAGATCAGGAAATAAAATAAAAAACATTTTTATTCAACCAAACAGGCTCTACATGAAGGACTAAAATCCTCCCTTTTGCACCTTACAAGACATGACATGGTTACAAAAGGCAAAATGTTGGGCAGCATAAGGTAGCTACAACGGGCAAAACATCATAATTATGAAATTTCTGTTTTTACAAGTTCTATTAAGCAAAACGTACTGCTTTTGAGAAGAAAGAGGATCCAAATCCCTGCTGAAGCATACATGTAGCATATCCTACTATAACAGCACCGACAACTGTAAGGATATCTGCAGGAGAACCCACAAAATAGACTAAAATCAGAAGTTAAATGCAGATATGGTGTATCCAAAATGCAATCAGGTTATCAGTTTTAAATATATATATATATATTGCCCCATTACTTCACTTCTATGCTAAATACAGCTAATTCAGATTTTCCAGAAACACCAACACATTAAAGAAGAATCTTCTGATAAACAATAAATGAGAACTGCCAAGAAAACTCAATAGCACTTGTCCAACTGGCATTTTCCATTGTTTGGATGAACTAAGTCCACATGAAGTGACATCATTTCATGCATCTGCCTCACAAGTCTAGTTCACGAGGGTAGGAGATGTTCCCTTAAATTTGAAATGGGATTGTATCTGATAAGGGTACCATTTCGTATCAAGATGCATACAAAGCTACCCTTCCCACTCCCAGCTTAGCTAAATATGCCATGAGATGCAAGCAATGAATCTTAGCTGAAACTGTAGAGCCAATAATGTTCATAGTAATCAACAAAGTGACAAATTATGATGGAGCCAACACATAGTTTTTTCTCTTTTCTTTCATCACAACTCATATTGATGCCTTTATTCTAGATTTACTTTCCTTTTTTTTCCTAGTTCACAGGTGACATTCAAATTCAAAACCATAACTTCAACATCCAAATCACATGATGCAAAGACTAGAAGTTTTGGTTCTTCAGTGATAGAACAACCTGTAATTATAGAAACATTCAAGACAGATTCTTGAATGACTTTATTACTAAGAAAACTGTTTCTGCCAATGTGGTAGATAACAGCAACAAGGTACAGTAGGATCTTTCGAGAGGACCTCACTCTCCCACAACTCCTTTCCCTCTTAGAAAAACTAATTGCCCTCTTCCCAACAAAACCTTGACTATTTATAATAATCAAGTACATTGAAAAACATCTACAAGAGGTTATAGCTATCACATTCTGATATTCCTCCTTTTATACACAATTCCAAACCTATCATTCAGTGAAGCATAAAGCATTCAAAACTTTCATGTCTTATCATTGCATGCTTGGATGGTAAAGGAAAAAGAAGCACAGTATTTGCATCTTCTATCAACACAGATGATTATATTCAGCTATAATACATATCAAACATAAGCCTACACTACTTTTGAGGCAGATAGTGGAGGTACTATTCAACAAAGAGACTCAGGTCGAACCAGAGAGCTCTGACACCAGCTTGAATTTGCAAATGTTATCTTATTCATATTTTTTACATGAATAAGCAGCACAGTGTTATATTTGTATACAAGACCATCCGGATCAGTCTCCAAATTAAAGGGATTAGAATCTCTGGAGGAAAAAATATGCTAGCTGAGGAAACTAGGTTATCTAGTAAACAATAAAAGGATAATTTACAGAATTTGAATAATCAACAAGTAGAAAGAATATAAACCTGTACTCGAAATTGAATTAGACTGATAATCACAATCCTCCTGGTCAAGGGAGATTTGCCGAAGGGCAGCATTTCCTCTATCAATGACCAGCAAGGAACAGGTGGGTCGCACATAAACCACATCAAAATCATTAGAGAACTTAGCATCCTCACTAGGCCCATCTCTGTAGCCTGCGACATTTGATTTTCCTCCAGCAATGGTCGTCACACCTAAAAATAATCACAAAGATCAATAATAAAGTAGTAATATCCTTTTTCACCATTCTCAATGACAATTTTCCCAATAATTAGATCACATAACACCTGGAAGCAGTGTTTGAATGAAGGAACCAAGCATCATGCCATGATTGGATTCTTATGTCAAACAGTTCTAGCAGATTTTAGGAAAAAGTATTCCAGAACTGCATCCTAGCGTACTAGTAACATTTCTATTGAATTTCTATTAATATATTTTATGTTCAAATTCAATTCTAATATTGTCCAACACCAAAACACCATGTTAGTCATAACGACTAGATCTTGAACTCTTGTATGCTGCAACTCGTTATCACATACCAGAATCTCCAATCTTTCTGATGGCAAGATTCTGAGTATCAGCAACATAAACATTCCCTTTATCATCCACGGTTATGCCTTTGGGATGATTGAAACGAGCATCACTTGGTTTTCCATCCACATGACCAGTGTATCCCTGAAATGACCCTGCCACCAGTCTTCCTCTACTATCTGCAGCCAGGTAGCACAAATAGATAACAAAAGGAATAAGGATTCCCCAGATGTAAGCCCAATCAATGAAGATCAATCCATTCAAAATTTCAATTAATGCCAAATTCTGTGTAACATGTCAGATAACTTTAACTTACCAATCCTGTTTAAACCTGGACATTATATCATATAAAGCTTAGCCTTAGATTCCCCCTTTTTACCCTTATTTTTTTAATTTTGACTATAGAACTATCAATTCTCTGTTAACTTGAACCAGCCAAGAGACTACAACTAATATTCTTTTTTTTCTCAAATTTTATCACATTCTTACCCTTCACTAGCATCATACAAAACCAATTTGAAAGAATCATGACAAATATATAGATATTCAGGGATGAATCCCAAAACTGTCATATCCTAACAAATCAAATATGCTTATCAGAGTTATATAAATTTAAGAACAGAAACGGCCATACATTGGGACAACGGCGGAGTTATCCTAACAATGTTGCTATTAATTGCATCAACAGCAAAGAGTTCACCATCTTCCTCAGAGACACGGATCCTGTGAGGGATGACCCCAATCTCGTTCCCTTCCACAACAGTCTCAACGACGTAACCATTTTCAAATTGAAGAACATTCCCATCTGAAAGGATAGAACCAACAAATTTCAGTTATACACACAAAAAGACCTTAACAATGAGCATATTACACAATAAACACGTGACTTTTGAAAGTGCTCAATCTCAGTAAAGAAATAGCAACAACCTGAGTGTGGCGTCTTGGAGGTAGACCTTGTCCATTTGATGATTGAAGACAGATGCTTAATCAAGGGCCCTGATTCATTAACATTGTTTAATTAAAGTAACAAAAAACTAACATTGTTTAATCAAAGTAACGAAAAAGAAAAAATAAAAAAGAAAGAACGACTAAAAAAGCACCCATTTAGGTGTTCAACAAATTTAAGCTAAAAGATCGAAAATTTAGCATACTCATTTAAAATTATGGAAAATTGACGGTGTGAATAAAGTGGGGGAACGAATTTTGTTTACCTGCCGGAGCTGCATGAGGTTGAAAGCGGAGAGAGAAAGTGGGGGCAAGTGCAATGAGAAGGAATAGGAAGAGAATGTGATTTTTCATAGCTATTTTGAGAATGATCTGAGGTGGGTTTAGGAATAGAACGAAAGAGCCGAACTAGGTTGACTCGTTAGTTCGAGAAGAAGAAGAAGAAGAAGAAGAAGGAAAGTAGTAGCAGCAAGGAGTGGATTCTTCTTCTACTACTACCACTGCTTCATCTTGTTCGGGACACACACTCTCTCTCCTACACAGTAAAGTGCTTTCCGTAAATTTACCTTAGGATTTTGCATTTACGCGGAAAGTGAGGTTTTCGAGGAAAGCGTGGAAGGTGTGGTGACGAAAGTGAAATGCTCTTGCCCACCTCACACCTTTCATTTCCTCTTCGCTCTTTTCTCCTTTCGTTCTTATAAAACAAACAAATTGTTTGAATGAAAAAAAAAATGTTGAGAAAGTATAAATAAATAAAAATAATAATAACAATAAAATAGAAATTTAATTTTGTTTAAAAAATAGAGAAAAATTATGCAAAAATAAAAACGTGAGTAGAAATATAGCATTTTTTTCTACTACTGTAAGTGAAAGTATGTACAAATTTAGTATAGTATAATCTATATATTTTAAATGATTTCCTTTTTTCATTAAATTTTCATGTATTAATTCTACTTTCATTCATCATTTTCGAACCTTTCAATCAAAATAACCTTTCTTGTTTGATTTTATTTGTCCATTTTATTGAAGGTAATTTTATTTTTAAAAATTTTTATTTTTAAAAATTTTCAATCCATATTGGTTATAAAGTTCTGAATTTTATGGTCATATGGGAATTTATCGAACCTAAGACTCCACAACTTAATTTGTCAAGGTTTTTTCTTTTGGCCTAAATTTTTATATAAAAAGGTTTTCAATTTAGTTAGAATTGTTGATTTTGTAACCCAAAAACTATAATAGAAAACGGATTTTTTTAGTTAGAATTGTTGATCCCGGGAAGCTTACCCATATTTGATGGAAAAGGGCTATAATGATTGATGCGTAAAAACAGAGGTCATTCTTGGATTTCAAGAAATTGATGAGATCGTGAAAGTGGGTTTCAAAGAACCACCGAAGAATGCGAATGAAAGAGCCAAGAAGACATACAAGGAGATGAAGAAGCTGGATTGTAAGGCTCAAGTATTACTACATCAATGTGTTGCAACCCCTATTTTTCAGAAGATCTCAAAAGTTGTCAGAGCAAAGGAGGTTTGGGAGATTTTGCAAAATGGGTATGGAAATTTTGGGAAAATGAAGAAGGTGAAACTACAATCTTGAGAAGGCGGATGAACTTCTCTCTATGACGTAGAAAGGAGACTCACTACAAGAAATATTAAAATAACGACTGGCCAGAACCGTCGTAGATTGATTGATTGAAATATTACCAATCGGATTTAATAGATTCGTCGATAATAATTTTATTATTTATAGAGGGCTATGATGATTGATGCGTAAAAACAGAGGCCATTCTTGGATTTCAAGAAATTGATGAGATCGTGAAAGTGGGTTTCAAAGAACCACCCAAGAATGTGAATGAAAGAGCCAAGAAGACATACAAGGAGATGAAGAAGCTGGATTGTAAGGCTCAAGTATTACTACATCAATGTGTTGCAACCCCTATTTTTCAGAAGATCTCAAAAGTTGTCAGAGCAAAGGAGGTTTGGGAGATTTTGCAAAATGGGTATGGAAATTTTGGGAAAATGAAGAAGGTGAAACTACAATCCTTGAGAAGGCAGTATGAACTTCTCTCTATGACAGAAAAGGAGACTCACTACAAGAAATATTAAAATTACCGACGGTCAAAATCCGTCAGAAATTCGATTGTCGGTAAATATTACCGACGGATTTAATAGTTCGTCGGTAATAATTTTATTATTTATAGAGGGCTATGATGATTGATGCGTAAAAACAGAGGCCATTCTTGGATTTCAAGAAATTGATGAGATCGTGAAAGTGGGTTTCAAAGAACCACCCAAGAATGTGAATGAAAGAGCCGAGAAGACATACGAGGAGATGAAGAAGCTCGATCTGTAAGGCTCAAGTATTACTCACATCAATGTGTTGCAACCCCTATTTTTCGAGAAGATCTCCAAAAGTTGTCGAGAGCAAAAGGAGGTTTGGGAGATTTTGCAAAATGGGTATGGAAATTTTGGGAAAATGAAGAAGGTGAAACTACAATCCTCGAGAAGGCAAGATATGAACTTTCTCTATGACTAAAAAGGAGACTCACTACAAGAAATATTAAAATTACCGACTCGGTCAAAATCCGCCGTAAATTGACTGACTGGTAAATATTACTTAACGGATTTAATAGTTCGTCTGTAATAATTTTATTATTTATAGAGGGCTATGATGATTGATGCGTAAAAACAGAGGCCATTCTTGGATTTCAAGAAATTGATGAGATCGTGAAAGTGGGTTTCAAAGAACCACCCAAGAATGTGAATGAAAGAGCCAAGAAGACACTACGAGGAAGATGAAGAAGCTGGATCAGAAGGCTCAAGTATTACTACATCAATGTGTCGCAACCCCTATTTTTCAGAAGATCTCAAAAGTTGTCGAAGCAAAGGAGGTTTGGGAGATTTTGCAAAATGGGTATGAAATTCTGGGAAAATGAAGAAGGTGAAACTACAATCCTCGAAGCGAGATGAACTTCTCTATGATTGGCAAAGGAAGACTCACTACGAAATATTAAAATGTACCGAGCGGTCAAAATCGTCGAAGTTGGACATGTGGTGGAATATTATCGACGTTGATTCTAGTTAGTCGGTTTGAATAATTTTATTATTTATAGAGGGCTATGATGATTGATGCGTAAAACAGAGGCCATTCTTGGATTTCAAGAAATTGATGAGATCGCGGAAAGTGGGTTTCAAAGAACCACCCAAGAATGCGAATGAAAAGAGCCAAGAAGACATACAAGAAATAGCAGCTGGATTGCAGGCTCAAGTATGCCTACATCAATGTGTTGCAACCTATTTCTCGTAAGATCTCAAAAGCTGCGGAAAGAAAGGAGGTTTGGGAGAGATTTTGCGAAAATGGGTATGAAATTTCGGGGAAAATGAAGAAGTGAAACTACAATCCTCGGTAAGGCGAGCATGAACTTCTCTCTATATTGAAAAGGGAGACTCACTACAAGAAATATTAAAATTACACGGCCAAAACCGTAGAAGTCGATTGTCGTGTAAATATTACTGAACGTGATTTAATAGTTCGTCGTGTAATAATTTTATTATTTATAGAACCCCTCCCTCTATAATCTTATTATTTATTTCTTCATATTATATTTGTATAACTTTGAATTATTAGGTTCGAGAAATGTTATTGGTAAGATTCGAACCCAGGTATCTTGAGAAATGAGCGTTGATACTCCAACCGATCTAGGCTACTATGAATTTTTCGATAATAATTCTACAAATAAATTATATTTATATACAAATATGTTTATATATTTTTATATATTTATATATATCTATATATATTCTATATATATTTATATATATTTATATATATTTATATATTTATATATATTTATATATATTTATATATTTATATATTTTTATATTTTTATATATTTATATATTTATATATAATTAAATATTTATTTTTAAAATTATTTAATTTAATAAATTATTATAAATTAATCTAATTATGATTAAATTAAATTATTAAATAAAAATATTTTATTTTTTAATTAGGTGAATAATTAAATTATATTATATAATTTTACTAACGCGATATATCCGATCTGCAAATAATTGTTAATTTACGTATGAATTTGTCGACGGATATATCCAGATCGGTATAATTGTTAATTTATCGGACCAGATTTCGCGGACTCACCAATATTTTCGTCACGGTAAATTCATCTATAAATTACCGATGGATTATCGATGGATATATCTCGTTTGTAACTAATTGATATTTTACCGGCGGATATCGTGTCGGAATATCAATTCTAAATATTTTATATCCCGTCGGCAATTTCACGTCGGCGAATGATTATTTTTCGACCGGTTATAACTCCCGCCGGAAGTATCGCCATCGATGACGCGATTTTCTTATGAGGCGATCGTGGCGGAGTGTTTGGCGGACTGAGGGATAGATCACCAATGCGAAAAGTGACGCTGGTAGGTGTAACAGCATAGTGTCGAGGAAGTGGTCGGAGAGCGCGTAGGTAGAGGAAGGTCCAGTGGTAGATTTGGAGGGCGTAATGGTGGTAGGAGTAAGTGGCGAAACAATGAAACAGTGGCCCGGAAAAATCTAAGAATAATGGATATGATGGTAGAGGCTTGGATACCAAAACGAGAGGAAGAGGAAAAGGTGGCAAGAGACCATATGATAAAAGAAGAATTCAAGCAGTTATAATTGCGAAAAATATGGACACTATTCTTATGAATATCAAGTGTGAGGACACGACAAAGATGGGTCAAAAAAGAGAAGAAGCAAATATGGCACGAGAAGAAGGAAATGAGTCCGATTTAGACCAAGTACTATTGATGGCAACAATGTGCGGTGAGAAGGATAAATGTCTTGGTACTTGATACTGTGGTGCTCCAATCACATGACCGTGAAACAAGAATTGGTTGATTAACCTCAATCCATGTGTGAGAAACAATGTTAAATTCGATGATAATAGCTCCATTGTGGCGGTTAAGGAATTGGAAAGAGTGATGATTACAAGGAAGGATGACAAGGTGGCCTACATAAATGATGTTCTATCTACGTCCCAAGCATGAAGAATAACTTACTCGGCTCTATGACAACTTTAGAGAAGGCACTACACCATGAACATGCGGCCCGAGAAATTGATCGAGATTTGCTGACTTACAAACGGAGGCTCGTGATTAAGGCACCACTTTCAAAACAGGACGTTTAAAATGAATCTAAGCACTAATTGAAAATACAGTGTACTAGCAGCTGCTAATGTGGAGGATGAAAGTTGGTCGTGGCACTACAACATCGATCACTCGAATTTTAAAAGTTTAACCGACTCGGTAGCAAGCGAGATGGTAAAAGGGCTACCACAGATCCAACTACCAACCAAAATCTGTGAAGGATGTCTGATTGGAAAACAACCTAGGAAGGCATTTACAGACTTTGCACCAAAGAGAGCTAAACAAGTGCTGAAAGTGGTTCACTCTGATGTATGTGGTGTTGGAAATGTAGGCTGAGATCAAGAGGGGGGGGGGTGAATTGATCTTTGAAAGTTTTTCGCAATTTACAGATTATCTATTTCAAAGATTAAGAGTATTGACCAATTCTTGAATCAAACACAACAAACAATCAAAGTAAAGGCAGTAACAGAATTAAAGAGAGAAAGGTTTAGAAAGATACAACCAAGATTTATACCGGTTCACCCGATCCAGGGCTACGTCCGGCTTCCGGCAAATTCCAGCTGGGTTCCACTAGATCGAACATTTTATAGATTACAACTTCAATCCCACACTCAATCTACCACAAGAACTAAAATTCCAGTCTTTGCACCTAAACCTTTGTTAGAAAAGAAGGATGAGATCAAGAGGGGGGGTGAATTGATCTTTAAAAGATTTTCGCAATTAACAGATTATCTATTTGTAAAAATAAGATTTAGATTTGTTCTTGAATCACAAAGCAATCAATCAACAATAAACGCAACAACAGAATTAAAAGAGGAGAAAGGTTTAGAAAGATATCACCGGTGTTTATCTTGGTTCACCCGATACTAGGGCTACGTCCGGTCTCCAGCCAAATTCCGGTTAGGTTACACTAGATCAAATGTTTTACAGATTACAATCTTACACTTAATCTACCACAAGAACCACAATTGCAGTTCCTCACACCTAACCTTTCACCGAGAACCAAATTCCAGTTCTTGACAACTCTACAACCAAATTCAGCGAGAGAAACCAGTGCCAACAATTCCAGGCACCAAACAATATAGTAAAAGAATGAAAAGAAATGAAAAGAAGAAACTAGAATGCTCGAACCAGTTTTATGCAATTCGCAGGTAAGTTGTTTCTTCTCGAAAGAATGCAATTTTGCCTCAAGAAAGATTTCTTTTGAACTTCACAAAACTATGCGAATCTTTCTTGAAAGAAGTACTTTTGATTGCTTGAATGATTGCAAAAGGATGTGTATCAGATGTATTTAAAATGATCAAGCAACTCTGCTTTTATAGAAGATTTTCAAAGCTGCTTGGTTTAATCAATCTGTTAAAATAATCTTTTAATCTAGTTAAAAGTGTAGTTTTAATCTGTTAAAACTTCTTTTAATCCATTAAAGCGTTCTTGATTCTTTAACATATTTGTTTTAACTGATACGACAAGCGTTTATATCAATTAAAACACTTTACAAAAATCTTCTAATTTGTTTTAATCGATTGTTTTAGTGATTCAATCGATTAAAATCTCGCAAAACTTTCTTGTAAAATTTTCCAAGTGATTTTAATCGATAAAAATAAGTTTTAATCGATTAAAACGCTTGTGTAGAAATTTTCTAAGTTGTTTTAATCGATTGAAACGTGTTTTAATCGATTGAAAAAGCTTCGATCAGTCATAACTCAATTCGATCGATCATATCGATTCACGATCAGTCATAATTGCATTCCGATCGATCATCCTCGAACACTAAGTGGATTTAATCGATTAAAACCAAGTTGTATCGATTAAAATACTGCAAAAACGCTTCTCTTAACATTTTAGGTGATTTTAATCGGTTATTTTGAAACTTATATCAGTTAAAAACTTGTTTAAGAAAACTTTTGTTAAAATACTTTGTTTTTAACTTGCTAAGCGTTTTTAGAGGCATTTTGCAAAATCTTTTAAGTGAAGAAACCTCATGCGGCAGAAAAAGATAAAAATGATTATAACTATAGCATGAACGTGACACACTTAATCCCTCTATTATTTTATCTAAGTATTGTTGACTGCTACAAAGTTGACTTTGACTTTATCTTTGACTTCATCAAATCAATAAGATCTTTGCCAGAGTATTTCAATAAGATCTTCATCACTTTCAGTCTCCCCTATTTGATGAAGACAAACACCACTTTGAATAATAACTCGCAAGAGAAGTCGACTTGATAAAACATATTAGTTAGAAATAAAAAATGAATTATTTTCCTATTTCTCCCCCTAAATTGTTGCTTCCCTAAATAATCCTAAATTTTTTCGATCAACGAGTAAAGCAACTATTCTCCCCCTTTTGACTTCATCAAAAATAGGGATCATAAGAGAAACAATGCAAAGGTATGTAATAAGTTTGAGATTTTGAAAATAGAAAAAAAATGAATACGATATTTTACCCATGTAAAGATCAATCAAAGTTGATTCAAACTTATCTTCATTAACACGTTTGTAATGAATACAATTAACGCGTGTAAAGATAAGGGAATCATGCTTTAGTAGCATGTTACAAGAACAACCATTAACTAAAGCCTTTAATTTTTCTTTCTAGAATAAAAATCGATTAAAAACAGGACAAAATCGATTAAAAAGTTCTTGTTTAATGATTTTAATCGATTGAAATAAAGGTTTAATCGATTAAAACAATGAAGGACTTCGAAAGTATGAAACATAAGTGCATTTAATCGATTAATTCGACATTTAATCGATTAAAACAGTAAAGAAAAATGTTGTATGAATTCTTTTAATCGATTTAAAAGATTTTTTATTGATTAAAACAACCACTTTTGCAAACTAAGTAATGTTTTATGCGAATTTATCATGTCTAATCCAGTGCGAATTGTGTAAAATCGATTATTTCGATAATATCAACTACATTGATTAAGTTTTAACCAATGGAACCATAAAAATCGAGTAGTATCTTATCTAGTCGGATTTAAGCAGAGGTAAGCTCGATTTTAGTTGATACAAACATATGACATAAAGGTTTAAATCGATTGATCTGCTAGTTAATCAATTGTTTTGATGTGAATTTCCTATGTAAAGGTTCTTTTAATCGATTTAATCGATTAAATCTATATTGTATCAACTAAAATTATCTGAGTTTTATGTTTAATTTTATCTAGGCTATCTTACTTCAACTTAAAACCTTAATCATATTAAGCAAAGTAAAAAGATTGTGCACTGGTATAAAACCGAGTAAATATTACGAGACGAGAAAAATAGCAGAAATAAGCCATAAGAAAAAAAGATAGGAAGGGACCCTTTTTATCCACAAATTCAATCATCCCAGTTTCCTTGGTTGAGTAGCATATCTTCCAGCTTGGTGTAGATATCGACGAATCTGGTTTCCTATGGGATGCGAATTGATTGTTTGTTTGCTTGGAAATGTTGATAAGTCATCTGCATATGCTTTCTCTGATTTTCTGCAGATTGCAGCCATTTGAGAAAGCATTGTTCTTTCAAAGCGAGACAGAGGAGTCCCACGGTCGAGCTGCTCCATGTAGGGGATAATCTCCATATTTTCATATGAAGCTTGACCATCTGGTTGACTCGGAACCTCTGCGGCAGTTGGAGAGGAAGGAATTTGGCCTTGTTCATTTCATCTTCATCTTCTCTCCTCACCCTCGAGACATCCCGGCATCAATTTTGGAAATCCATTCATCATCAACTTTTATATATCCCATTTTTCTTAGGGTGGAGTCATCAATTTCATTTGATGCCTTGGGGGTTTCTATGCTCTCCCGGAAAGATCAACTTCAAAATATCTAAAGAAATTATTAATTAACATAGCATATGGCAATTTGAAATCTGTCCAACCTTTTAGCTTTCAACATGTGATCTTTGATCACATACACCCGATTTACCGAACATTGTTGAAAATGCAATACATGAGGGCAAGATCTCCCTCATTAAGAATAGCATGATTACTCCCTCTTGGAGTAAGCATCCATGCCATAATAAAAGCAAGTAATCTATGTTCAAGTGCAAGTTTTTCAGGCATTTAGAATTCTTAGAATCATTTGGATCCTTAAGGCAAGACCAGGAAAAGCCGAATCTTGTTGAACTCGGGAATCTCGAAATATTTCCCCTTGAAACTTTGACACCTCTATCCTTAAGGCCGGCAATTTGCTCCCAAATAGTAGGAGTAATTTCCATATTTACTCCCTTTACCGAGATCTCGATTGTAGACCCATTTACTTGTTAAGTTTGAGTAAAAACCCGAACCAAATCAGGTTGAATGTTCCCGATAAACTCCATGAAAGTTTTCGAGCTTTTGACTTTTTAACTTTCTTCTCGGACTAGTAAATCCTTCTTCGTCCGACCACCTAAATTTGATAAATTTTGGAATAACAATCTTGTTTCTGACTAAACTCGAGAGATGAAGGTGTTCATCTTTCCTATATCTCCATCAAACCAGGCTTCCAGGATGGCCACCAGGATTTGCAGCGGAGGAAGATTCCCTTTTTGCTTCTTTCTTGACTTTGATCTTCTCAGCATCTTGTTGTATAGTTTCGTGAGATGAGTTGTCGAGATCGTGAATACAAGGAAGGAAGGGAGAAGCACTTTGAACCGAGGAAGAGAAGAATGAGAACAATGAGCTACACGAGAGCAAGCTGAAAATTCACGGATGTCAATTTTTGTGAATTGCAGTTTACTTTAGGCAGAACCTGCAAAATCGGCTTTAATTGCATATGTCCCCTTGATCGAGAACATAGGCACATATTCTTGGACGAGTGGGTGTATCAACTAAAGCTGTTCTTGGGAAGATGTTTGACTTGGTCAAACAATATTTAAAAGCATTATGCAGATTTTGATTACCATAAAAACTTGGAGTTTTGACTTTGATTTGCTTACTAATTTTCAATTGGATGTTATAAAACTAATTTTCGAAACAAATTAATCGATTAACCAACTAATTAACCTATTAATTTGATTTTTAATACTAGGTTTGAAAATGCTATAGTGAAATAATCGATTAATTCATAAAGGAATCGATTAGTCTTGCACAAGATGAAATTAATAAAATGATAATCGAGAATTTGAATCGATTAAAAGCGTAAAAGGAATCGATTAATTTTGACATCTTAGTGTTTTTAGTTGATATAAATTCTTTTTAATCGATTAAAACAGCTAAACTCAAATCTCGAGAACATTTTAATCGATTAATTCGCATTTCAATCGATTAAAGCAGTGCGGACAGATTTTACGATATCCTTTGTAAGTTATTTTAATCAATTAATACTTGTTTTATATCAATTAAAACAATCGGTTTATGAAAGCGAGCACGATTTCTTGTTTTGAATACCAAGGGACTCCCAGATTTTGTTCTCCAAAAGCAGATTTAGCATGTTTACGGTACCCTTTATAATTACTTGGGTCCAATCAGGTTATTTGAAATGAATTATTTTTGGGAATCCATTTCATTCTACCTTTAGGAATAACATACTTTTTAATTCTACAGTATTTTATTGAATGACCTCTTTTCATGCAGGTAAAAACATTTAATCACAAAGTATGATTTCCTATTTACATTTGTTTTTCTGAATTTCATCCTAGATTTAAATCCTATTCAGATTTGTCAAAAATTAGTTTTTGTGACCCAAGTAAAACGTCAAGATTAGCTTGACCTTGTGTAAACCTTGAAACGGTTTGTGATAAAAAATCAATTTTCTTTTGTAATTCTGAACAATTATTACAGGGTTTATTACATGCACAATCAGATTATCATAATCAATTTCAAGAAATCACAATCAGTTTCATCTTCAAGAGAGTCTACTTTATTTACTAACCAATTATTCAATCCTTTTAGCCTATCATTTTCTTTTTGCAGTTTCTTAGCCTCTTCATGCATTTCATTAAATGCTTCTTGTAATGAATTATAGTTCACTAAATTTGAAGAAGAATTAGAACTTACCTTGTTGGATTGAAGGTTTTGATTTGCCATTAGACACGGGTTGGCTTCTTCATTATCGAAATTGTTTCGTTGATGAAGTGTCATTGTCATCCCATGCTACATAGGCTCTTCTTTTGACTTTCTCTTCTTTCTTGTCATTATATTTGTTCTTTTCTGGGCACTCCATTCTTACATGGCCCGCTTACCACATCCATAGCATTTAAAGTTAGAAGAATCAGTTTTTTCTCATACCTTTTATGTTTTTCCTTGTCTTGAATCTTTTTCTTGAGAAATTTGTTGAATTTTTCGACAAGTAGTCCAAGATTCTCACTTTCCTCCTCTGATTCTTGATTTCTTTCTTCAACTTTGAGTGCTTAATACTTTTGCTTTTCTTCTCGGAGACTTCTCGTTCATTAAATCTGTTAATTTCCATTTCATGTTCTCCGAGTTTGCCAAACAAAGAGGCTGTTGTCATGACGGACAAATCCTTTGACTTCTGAAATTGCTTGTGACCTTTGGTTGCCATGACACTGTCAAGACATTTCAAGACTTTAATATTTAATTCTTCTTTATCAAAGGTTTTACCTAGGCCCATTAGATGATTAGTGATGTGAGTGAATACGCTCTGCACATCTGCAATGCTTTCACCGGTTTGCATTTTGAACAACTCATATTCTCTTATGAGAGTATGCTTTCAGCTCTCTTTACATCCGATGTCCCTTCATGAGTAACCTCAAGAACATCCCACATCTCCTTGGCAGATTTGCATTGGGAGACCACTGAAAAACTCATCCATGTTAAGTGCAAAAGTAATTATATTTTTAGCAGTGCAATCATTTTGAACTTTTTCTTTTCCTCATCATTTAAACTGGACCATTCTTTTTCTGTAATTAAAGGGCCATTAGCAATTACATCCCAAACATTTCTATCAATAGACTCAATAAAGATCTTCATCCTAATTTTCCAAAAAGGATAATCTGTTCCACAAAGCGAGTGGAGGTCCGGTAATAGAAGCTCCTCGAGAAAATGGTAATGCTGTTTTCGGCCATGGATCGAAGAACTTGAATAACTCTCAAGCACCTCACTCTGATGCCAATTGTTAGAAAAGAAGGCTGAGATCAAGAGGGGGGTGAATTGATCTTTAAAAGATTTTCTGCAATTAACATATTATCTATTTGTAAAAATAAGATTTCGATTTGTTCTTGAATCACAAAGCAATCAATCAACAATAAACGCAGCAACGAGAATTAAAAGAGGAGAAAGGTTTAGAAAGATATCACCTGGGTGTTATATCTTGGGTTCACCCAATACTAGGGCTACGTCCGAGTCTCTAGCCAAATTCCAGTTGGGTTCCACTAGATCAAATGTTTTACAGATTACAATCTTACACTTAATCTACCACAAGAACCACAATTCCAGTTCCTGCACCTAACCTTTCACCAAGAACCAAATTCCAGTTCTTGACAACCTCTACAACCAAATTCCAGCTGCAGAGAAACCAGTGCCCACAATTCGAGGCACCAAACAATACAAAAAGAATGTAAAGAATTGAAAAGAAGAAATTAGAATGCTCAAACCAGTTTTATGCAATTATGCAGTAAGTTGTTTCTTCTCAAAAGAATGCAGTTTTGCCTCAAGAAAGATTTCTTTTGAACTTCACAAAAACTAACGCGAATCTTTCTTGAAAGAAGTACTTTTGATTGCTTGAATGATTGCAAAAGGATGTGTATCAGATGTATTTTAAAATGATCAAGCAACT
The DNA here is from genome assembly GCA_963425845.1 of Sphenostylis stenocarpa. Classification (NCBI taxonomy): domain Eukaryota; kingdom Viridiplantae; phylum Streptophyta; class Magnoliopsida; order Fabales; family Fabaceae; genus Sphenostylis; species Sphenostylis stenocarpa. The sequence goes on along the minus strand of OY731402.1, from coordinate 38,544,538 downwards.
CTGCTTTTATAGAAGATTTTCAAAGCTCTGGTTTAATCAATCCGTTAAAATAATCTTTTAATCTGTTAAAAGTGTAGTTTTAATCTGTTAAAACTTCTTTTAATCCATTAAAACGTTCTTGATTCTTTAATAGATTTGTTTTAAGCGATACGACAACGTTTATATCAATTAAAACTCTTTACAAAAAATCTTCTAATTTGTTTTAATCGATTGTTTTGTGATTCAATCGATTAAAATACTCGCAAAACTTTCTTGTAAAATTTTCCAAGTGATTTTAACTGATAAAAATAAGTTTTAATCGATTAAAACGGCGTGTAGAAATTTTCTAAGTTGTTTTAATCGATTGAAACGATGTTTTAATCGATTGAAAAAGCTCTGATCGGTCATAACTCAATTCTGATCGATCATATCGATTCTGATCGGTCATAATTGCATTCTGATCGATCATCCTGAACACTAAGTGGATTTAGTCGATTAAAACCAAGTTGTATCGATTAAAATACTGCAAAAACGCTTCTCTTAACATTTTAGGTGATTTTAATCGGTTATTTTGAAATTATATCAGTTAAAAACTTGTTTAAGAAAGCTTTTGTTAAAATACTTTGTTTTTAACTACTTAAACGTTTTTAGAGGCATTTTGCAAAATCTTTTAAGTGAAGAAACCTCATGAAGCAGAAAAGATAAAAATGATTATACCTAAGCATGGCTGCGGACACACTAATCCCTCTATTCTTTTATCTAAGTGACTGTTGACCGCCACAAAGTTGACTTTGACTTTATCTTTGACTTCATCAAATCAATAAGATCTTTGCCAGAGTATTTCAATAAGATCTTCATCACTTTCAACCTTCACCAAGAACCAATTTCCAGTTCTTGAACAACCTGCAGCCAAATTCCACCATATGCAAACCGGTGCCCACACTTTCAGGCACCCACAATACAAAAAGAAAAGTAAAGAAACAAAGAGAAGAAACTAGAACACCCAAACCAGGTTTATGTAGTTCTGCAAAATGAGTTTCTTCACCAAAAGAATGTAAGTATTGCCTCAAGAAAGAACTTCTAAGAACTTCACAAAACTAGCGCGATTCTCTCTTGAAAGTAGCACTTATGATTGCTTGATTGATTGCCAAAAGATGTGTTTCAAAAGGTTCAAGCAATTCTGTTTTTATATAGAAGTTTTTCCAATCTACTGGTTTATTTAATCTGTTAAAATAATCTTTTAATCTGTTAAAAGTCTTGTTTTAATCTGTTAAAACTTCTTTTAATCTGTTAAAATGTTCTTGATTATTTTCCAGATTTGTTTTAACTGATACGACAACGTTTATATCAATTAAAACTCTTTATAAAAAATCTTTCAAATTGTTTTAATCGATTATTTCGTTTTTCAATCGATTAAAATACTGCTAAAAATTCTCATAAATTTTCTAAGTGATTTTAACTTATAACAATATGTTTTAATCGATTAAAACACTTTGAAAAAAGTTCACTTAGTTATTTTGATCGATTGAAACACATTTTAATCGATTATAATTCTGCCAAAAGATTTCAGAAAACTTTCTAAGTTATTTTAACTGATAGCATGCTTGTTTTAATCGATTAAAACATTCTGAAAAAAACTCTTAGTTGTTTTAATCGATTATTTCGAGTTTGTATCGATTAAAATACTGATAGAACAACTTTCAAAACACTTCAAGTTGTTTTAATCGATTATATCAATTCTATATCAGTTAAAATACTAGCAGAAGGTTTTAAAAAATCCTTCTAGAATGAATGTATTTATGCATGCACCAGTACAAAAGGGCGGTAGATGTTCAAAGTGACATAACTTTTGACTGAGATGTCCGATTTGGATGCACAACATATCAAAACAAAGAGAAAAATGTGAAGAATCAGGTTACAAATACCCAAAGGGGATTTGGCCTAGTAATTTTCCCAAAAAACGCCTCTAAGACCCATTTTTTAGGGATTTATTAAAATGATGCGTATGCATACTTTTCTTATGCATTTATTTTCTCTCTTGGTTTTTCCACATATGATGTGATATGAATGATACGATTTTGTCAAAATTATTTTTATAAATGTTTTGATTTTGTTATTATTATTATTTTTTTTATCATTTTTAGCCTTTTATCTCTTCTGTCGGACTGCGTGACTACTTAGCTTACAAAGAACCTGAAACCAGGCTAGCTAAAAGGGCAGCTCGTCCGAGATAAAATGGTTTTAGTAGCTGAAAGAATAATATTAGGATCCCTTATCTCTTCTGTCTGATCTGCGTGACTACTTAGCTCTACAAAGAACTCCAAACCAGGCTAGCTAAAAGGAAAACTCGTCCGAGATAAGGGTGTGTATTGTAAAATTTTGTTTTTATCTCGTTGTTTGGTTATGCTATGCAATCAAATGCAACAAACAAATGCACATACAATTCACTCATTCGCAACAAGCTGAGAAGTCGCTTTAATCACGAGGTAGGGTTTTCCTACGTAAAAGTGCATTGGCAAGGGTAGGTTCTAACCGCTCTCACCAAGGCTTAGGCCCCCAAGGTGCCCCCATTATAGGGTCCCCACTCTCCAGCCTTCCGACCATGCTTAGCACTAAGGCCATAGTCGATCTTGTGCCAGAAGAGGAAGGTTATCACCTGAGTGGTGGTTTTCGATCACTACGGTGAGCACTAAGGCCATCACTAGCAGCACTAACCGTACTTGCCAACAACTCCCTATGGATTTCTCACTTGCCCCCGGGTATAGAGGGAACTGTTGTGTGCAAGGGTTTGTGTACAGTTTGTATTTGAAACAATTGCATAAATATAAACAAACAACAGTTATTAAAGCCAAACATTAAAACATGTTATAATACAAGGTAGGGTAAAGGCGTAATTTTTTAAGTCTTTTATTTATCAAACTAGTCCATCACTAAATGGGATCAACTCTCTAGCTTCCCCAGTGGAGTCGCCATCTGTCGCCGCCTTCAAAACGAGGCGGTCGGAGCGACGCGATGGTTCCGACTTTCCAATTTTCGCGTTTTTATTGGTGTGGTTACAATGCCTTTAGGTTGTCCGATAACCAGGCTGAACCTAGGGGCAAAGTTTTCGAAAAGGTGTTCTTGGATTGTCCGATAACCGGGCTAAACCAAGAACTAGTTTTTGAAGGGTTCTTTTGGAGTCGCCACCGATGTCTTTACCGAAAATATCGGAAAAGGAGTTTAAAGGCGTTGGTTTTCGAAAAACCAACTTTGGTCATTAGAACTAGAGTTGGGTAAGGGAGTTAGTTACGTGTAAGGGAAGTGTTAGTTCGCTTATGACGCCCCTTTCGGGTTCCCTATGATAGGCCAGCTATTTTAAATAAACAAACCGATGAAAATACGCTTTTACCCTTTTATTTGCGAAATTTAAAATTATTAGTACATGGCCCTAATATCTATTGCATAATTAAAAATAAAGCGGTAAAGTAGAGAGGGAGAGAGTAGAAACCTCTGAGGCAAGCTTTCTATTAATTCTTTAAAAACCAGGGTGCTTTTTGGCAGCCCTTCACTCTTACAGCCACCGTAATCTCTCGAAACGCTATAAAAACACTACTAAAGCTCTCGCTAAACTCCGGAAATGCTTCGGAGGGGGTTCTAGAAAGAGAATTTGAAGAAATTTCTAGAGAGAGAATGGAAGAACTGTGTGAAATGAGGGGAATGGCGCGACTATTTAGTAGGGATTCGCGCCTGTCAGGTCGAGACGGGCCATCTCGTCTGACAAGGTCGAGACGGCCGTCTCGCATTGCAGGAATGGCGAGACGGCCGTGAGACTCGCCACTTGCGCAAGGCAAGACGGCGGTCTCGAATCCGAGACGGTGGTCTCGACCTTAAAAGGCGAAAATCCTTATTTTGGTGCCAAAAATCCCTCCTATCCTAGTATGAGGCCTAATAGTCTCTCCTAGTGGCTTCTTAGGCTTCATCCATCTTCGAATAGAAGGTCTTCTGGTCTTTATCATGAGGTCGGGCAAGATTCGGGGTCTACATATGGGATAGCAAGTTAATCACATCAATTTAAAACATTCACCACATTAAGTGTCAATTCAAATATTCAAAACAAAACAAATTAAAATAATAATAAAAAAACTTAAAATCATCAAATTAACAAAACAAATAACTTAACACACCAAAAAAACTTAAACTTAAATTAAATTGTTGCCTCCCTTTTATTCTTCTTCACTTGTTGATTCTCCTTCTTCTTCTTGTGCCTCCGCCTCAGCTGCAGACTTTCTTACCTCCTCCCGGAAAAGTTGGACTATCCCTAGGCCATTGAAGTAAGATTTCAAAGTCTTGAGGAGAAGTTCACTGTGTACCTGGAGCAATCTTGCAAAGAAAGAACCTAAGGAAGAAAAATGCACAAAAAACTTAAACTGAAAAAAGAAAAAAAAAAACAAATTCAAAACATCGGGTTGCCTCCTAGGAGCTCTTGTTTAACGTCTTCAGCTTGACGCCTATTTGCTTTAGGGCTCATGCAGGTGAGTGATCAAGGTGATCTATACGCATTCTCCATCCCTTGACTGTTCTTGTGGGAATGAATTTATTCTTTTCATTGCGAATAACCTTACGACTATCAGAGATTGGATAAATCATACCTGCTTCAGGAGGTTTCAGTACCTCTCTTTGAACAACTTCCTTCATAGTCAGATTGAGATGTCTTTGGGGTTGTGCAACAGACTTGTAATCTTGTTTTTCAGTTGAGATGGGTAATTCCTCCAAAGTATCTATTCTGAGGCAATCTTTCTTGTCTTCGATTGTTATACAACTTCAAACAGATTAAAATTAACTTCATCATCTCCACTTCTAATTTTCAACTTGCCCATGTCAACATCTATAATCACTTTTGCAGTATTCATAAATGGCCTTCCCAGGATCAATGGAACTTCCTCATTTTCCTCCATGTCCATAATCACAAAATCAACAGGAAATATGAATTTATCAACTCTGACCAAAACGTCCTCCGCCAACCCATAAGGAAATTTTAGAGATCTGTCAGCTAGATGCAATGTCATTCTTGTAGGCTTTACTTTCAAGTCTCCTATTCTTTTAAGCATAGACGAAGGCATCAGATTTATACTAGCACCTAAATCGAGTAATGCCTTACCTACTTGTAATGTCCCAATTGTGATTGGAATAGTGAAACTACCAGGATCCTTGGACTTTTGAGGTAAAGATTTCTGAATTATAGCGCTGCATCCTGCTTCTAGCTCCACTGTTTTTGTAGTAAATATCCTTTTCTTAGTTAACAACTCTTTCATGAATTTTGCATAAGTTGTCATCTGCTCCGTAGCTTCCATAAATGGAATATTAATATGTAAATGCTTGAAAATATCCATGAATCTTGCAAACTCTTTCTTTATCTTTTTTGGAAGGATGACGAGGATATGGTAAATCCCTTAGTTGCGGTATTTGACTCTCATCTTTCTCCCTCTTTTTCTCACTATTTTTATTTTTTTTCTTTTTCAGTATTTTTTTTCTATACTCTCACTTTTATTTTTCTCTTTTTCTCCTTCACACTCATCTTTCTTCTTTTCATCCTCTTTTTCTTGTAGGATTTCCTTCTCTATAGTCAAGTTCTCACCAATCCCTTCTCCTATAACCTTACCACTCCTTGTAGTGATTGAATTGCATTGCTCCCTGGGGTTGGTTTGTGTGTTAGTTGAAAACTGTCCTCCTTGTTGCTACTCAGATAATTGCTTAGCCAGTTGGCCTATATGGGTCTCTATTTTTCTGAATGAAGCCTCAGTATTTTTTTGATTAGCCATAGTTCTTTACATGAATTTTTCTAAAGTATCCTCCAACTTACTCATTCTGTCAGGCATTGAAGGATATTGCTGTTGATATGGAGGTTGCTGAAATGACTACTGTTGAAATGTAGGTTGTCTTGTAGATGAGCTAACACCTTGGTTCCACCCAAAATTTTGATTCTGATTTTGATTCTCTCTCCATCCTTGTGCAAAATTATTCTGATAATTATTGGGATTAGGAAAATTACCTTTTCTGCTTTGACTACTACCTTGAGCACCCATATAATTAGTTTCTTCTTGTTGAATGTTACCTTGATAAGAGCATTGTTCATTTGAATGATCACCTCCACACAAGTCGCATTTCATGAATTGTTGATAAGGAGAAGCTTGAATAACATGTATTTGTTGAGGTAGCTTTGCTATTTGTTGAGTCAATGCTTCCATCTGTTGGGTCAAAAGTTTATTCTGGGCTAAGATAGCATCTGAGGTGTTAAGTTCAAGTACTCCCTTTCTTTGAACTGGATGTCTATCATGCTGGGCTTGTTGGTCTGTAAAAGCTAGTGCATCAATAATTCTTGTGGCATGATCAATTTTCACATCCAACATGGATCCTCCTGCTGCAGCCTCTAATAGCATCTTTGCATCATGTCACAAGCAAGTATAGAAAATATTCAACTGAGCAATGTCATCAAATCCATGATTTGGGCATCTTCTCAATGGTTATTTAAATTTCTCCCATGCTTCACAAAAATGTTCATCTGCTCCTTGTCTGAAAGAAGTGATGTCGGATTTTGCTTTGATGTAGCGAGATGGTGGGAAAAATATGTTCAGAAAATTCTCTTCTACACTACTCCAATTAGTCAAACTTTGATTAGGATATGCCTTCAACCACTCCTTTGCCTTACCTACCAAAGAAAAAGGAAATAATCTCAAATATGCAGATTCAAGATTTGCTGCTCTAAATCCCATGGTACCAATCAACTCATAAAAAGTAGACAAATGAATATAAGGGTCTTCATGATCCAATCCAGTGAATTGATGAGCATTAATCAGGCTTAAGAAAGCTGGATTCATCTGCAATGTTTGATCGTCCGGTATGGCAATGCTGGAAAAGTGTCTTGGACCTTGCTGCATAACATAGTTTCTGAGAGTTCTTCTAGGTGGATTTGAATCCAGATTTTGAGTGGGATTTATATTTGGATTTGGATTTAGATTCAGATTTGCTCCGTCTTCTGCCATATCTTCTATAATTGGGTCTGGTAAATCAAGTGTGGAAGATGAATTAGCAGATTCTCTTATGACTTGTTCTTGAGTTTCACTTCTTCTTCTACCCCGGTTCCTCCAAGCAATTTTTTCAATCTCTGGATTAAATTCTAACTGCTCTGAAGATACCTGTCCTCTTAAACGCATAAATCAAAAGAGTAACTCAAGCAAAGATTAGCACAAGACAATAATTAAGCAAAATAAAACTGAAAAATAAAACAAAACAGAAATAAAATAAAACACTCAATAAGTTAAACAAAGAATTCTCAAAGAACACCGTTCCCTGGCAGCGGCGCCAGAAATGCTTGTTGAATTATTGGCAAGCGTACCAAAATTAGTATTTCGATTAAATAAAAGTCGATCCCATGAGGAATGGTTTCAATGGAAATTCCTAATTTTATGCTTACTTAGTAGATTAAAATAAAATGGGTTTTGCATAAAGAGTTGAATTGAAATTAAATGACAAAGAACTGTAAATTGTTGAGAAAATATCAATTAAAGGCACTTAGGATTGACTTCCTTCCTTATCCCTCTTTTGTAATGGCTATGTCAATTAAGAATGTCAATTAACCTAACAATGTTGATGCCACCTACTCAAGTCATCCATGTTGATTCCTCACACATGAAATTCATAAGAAAACATAATAAATATTGATTCCTCACACAATTAAGAGATTTTCCAGCATTAGGTTTAGGATGTTAAGCAATTGATACATTCATTCTATTCCTGGTGTAGACCCCAAATCTTGCCCGGCCTCAGAATAAAGTCAGAAAGCTTCCTATTTGAAGACGGCCGAAGCCTAACAAGCCACTAGGAGAGACTATTAGGCCCCCGTACTAAGATCGGAGGGTTTTTTGGCCCGAAAAATAAAGTTTCTCGCCCTGAAGGGACGAGACCGCCGTCTGGAAGGACCAGACCGCCGTCTCGCCTCTCGCCAGGGACGAGACCGCCGTCTCGCTTGGCCAGACGGCGGTCTCGTCACCTGAAATAGGCCGAGACGGCATTCTGGATAATCCATACGGCGGTCTCGACTTCTGCCTAGTCGAGACGACGGTCTGGATTATTCAGACGGCGGTCTCGACTCCCTGTCGTGGTCGAGACGGCGGTCTGGATTGTCCAGACGGCGGTGTCGACCCTGTCAGACGAGACGGCGGTCTCGACCTGTCAGGTGCGAAAAACTATAAATAGGGGCTCCATTCCCCCTTTTTCCACACACCACACACAGCTTCTCCTCATTCTCTCTAGATTTTCTCTCTCTAGAACCCCTCTGAAGCATTTCCGGAGTTTCTGAGTCTCTTTAGGAGTATTTTGAGCATTCTAAATCTTCTTTAGAATCCCTTCGAGGCATTTCCGGAGTTTCAGAGAGTTGTAGAGTGAAGGGTTGCCGCAAAGCACCCATTCTTTAAAAAGGAATATAAAAAGCTTGTTTTGGAGGTGCATACTCTCCCTTTCTATCCTTACTGCTTTTATTTAAATTACGCATAGAAGTTAGGGCCATGTAGTCATAAACTTAAATTCCGCATAATAAAAAGGGTAAAAGCGCAATTTTCTAGTTTAATTATTTATCCAAAATAGCCGGCCTGTCATAGGGAACCCGAAAGGGGCGTCGTAAAGGAACTAACACTTCCTTCACACGTAACTAACTCCCTTACCCAACTCTGGTTCTAATGACCAAAGTTGGTTTTCGAAAACCAACGCCTTTAAAATACCCTTTTCCGATGTTTCTGGTAAAAATATCGGTGGCGACTCCATAGAACCCAAAATAAATAAGTCCTTGGGTTAGCCTCGGTTTATCGGACAACCCGAGGACACTTTTCGAAAACCTCGCCCCTAGGTTAGCCCGGTTATCGGACAACCTAAAGGCGTTGTAACCACCCATAAAAACGCGAAAACAAGAGGGTCGAAAAAACCATCGCGTCGCTCCGACCGCCCCTTTGTTTTTGGGAGGCGGCGACAGATGGCGACTCCACCGGGGAAGCCTAGAGAGTTGATCCCATTTAGTGATGGGTCGGCTCAAGAATAATTAAACCAAGAAAATAGCGCTTTTACCTCGCCTTGTATTATAACATGCTTTATTGTTTGGCTTTCAAATAACATGTTGCTTGTTTATACTTACGCAATTGATTGAAATATAAACCGCACACAAACCCTTGCACACTACAGTTCCCTCTATACCCGGGGCAAGTGAGATAACCATAGGGAGTGGGTGGCAGGTACGGTTCGTCGTAGTTAGGGCCTTGTGCCCACCAGTGTGATCGGAAACCACCATTCAAGGTGATAACCTTCCTCTTTTGGCAACAAGACCGACTACGGCCTTAGTGCTCGAGCATGGTTGGACGGCTGGAGAGTGGGGACCCTATAATGGGGGCACCTTGGGGGCCTTAGCCTGGTGAGAACAGTTAGAACCTACCCTGACCAATGCACTTTTCTGCAGGAAAACCCTACCTCGTGATAAAAACGAAATCTCGCCTGTTCGGGGATGATAAAATTGTGTGTGCATATGATTGTTGCATTTGTATGTTGCATAGCATAAGCAAACAACAGAACAAAAACACAAAAAAAAAAAATATTTTACAAACAAACACCCTTATCTCGGATAGTCTGCCTTTTAGCTAGCCTGGTTTCAGGTTCATTGTAAGCTAAGTAGCCACGCAGTTCCGACAGAAGAGATAAGGGACGCTAAATATTCTTTCACATAAAGCCACACTTTATCTCGGACAGTCTGCCTTTTAGCTAGCCTGGCTTCAGGTTCTTTGTAAGCTAAGTAGCCACGCAGTTCCGACAGAAGAGATAAAAGGCTATAAAAATAAAACATCAAATAAAAATCAAAATATAAAAATACCAAAAAAAAAAAAAAAGACAACTTCTGACAAAGTAAACTCATTCATACTACATCATACCATGAGTAAAGAAAAACCAAGAGAGAAAATAAAAATGAGAGCACATTCAACAAAATCTCTCATGCATAAGCATACTCCATGTTAGTTTAAGCACTCAACATGCATTAATGAAAATTCTTTCAGGCATTCTAGAAAGTGGTCGGTCCTCTACCCGCTCGCACTCGAGCGCAAAAGGCTAAGGCAATGGAGAATTTGGAAGAGCAAAACCACAAGCTCATCGCGGAGGTTAACATCCTCCGCGAGCAGTATGGCCCAACTAATGGAGGTTGTACGCCAGAGGTCGGAATAAGGGCGAAAGCCAAGCTGAACACTCCCTCCACCACGAAGAAGAAGAAGAAGAATACTTCTATGGCGAGAAGGATGCCAAGACTGCACGAATCCTTACCCGGAAGTATCCAAACAACAACTCTCCGCCCGGAGGAGAGGCTGGAAAGCGATCGAAGGGCATAACTTCGACGTCAAGGAAGTGGCCGACATGTGCCTCGTGAAGGACATCCATTTCCCTCCCAAATTTAAAATCCCGGACTTCCCTAAGTACGCGGGATGACCTGCCCAAAGAACCATCTTACGATGTATTGCCGTAAGATGGCCGCCCATGCTCGACAACGAGAAACTCCCGATCCACTTGCTTCCAGGAGAGTTTGGCGGACACCGCTCTCAACCTGGTACATGCGGTTGGAGAGAGAGCGAGGTCCAAAGCTGGAAACAGCTTGGCGACGCTTTCCTTCGTCGTTACCGATACAACATCGATCGACACTGACAGGTCGAGATCTTAGAACTCTGAGCAAGAGGAACGATGAGCCATTTAAAGCGTATGCCCAAAGGTGGAGGAAATGGCGGCCCGAATAGAGCCTCCTTTGACGGACAAGGAGACGGTGTGCTATGTTCATCGACTCACGACGGGAGCGTACTACGACAAGGCAATAGCCAGTACCTCCAACCTTTTCTCGGACATAGTCACTTGTGGGCGAGAGGGTGGAGCAAGGATCGAGGAGCGGGAAGATAGCACAATCTTCCCAAGGCCGGTGCCTCCTTCAGGAAACCCGTCGGCAAGAAGAAGGATGAATCCGTGCACGCAATCAATTTTGCCACTCCTTCCTCTACCCCGCTAACGCCCGGGCAGCCCGCAAGAAAGAAAGGAAGTTCACTCCAATCTCCACTACCTACGGATTGTTGCTACCTCAACTGCTGGAGGCTAAGCTCTCGACCTGCGTCCCTCCCAAGAAACATTTGGAGCCTCCCTACCCCGAATGGTATAAGCCAAACGAAAAATGCGCTTACCATTCGGGCTCACCCGGTCACTCTACAGAGGATTGCTTGACCCTTAAGTATCGGGTTCAAGAATTAATCGACCGCCGGGTGGATTAGTTTCGACGCCTCTGCTTCCAGGCATGGATGACAAACCTGCTGTCAAAACCGGAGTAGCAGAGAAGGAGGACTGGGAGGATCGGCCCTAGGGTCTTTTTCTTTTTAAGCTTTTCTCTATATCTCCTGCGATCCCGCCTGTGGCCGCAGGAATTTTGATTAAAGGGCTTGTACATACATCTTCATCTTCATTAATATACGAGGCATTTTGTCATATTCATTCTTTTCCCTCTTCTATTTATTATTCTTTCAAAAATAAAATGAATAATAAAATCTATGACTAAAACAGAACCTAAAACACATCATGTCTGTGATTGATGAATCTCCGTGGACCCCAGAAACGGAAGGCGAATGGATTGAGTCCGACGGTGAGCAGGAGACCATTTCTCCGGACATGCAAAGAATGCTTTGGAAAGAGAAACGCGCATCATACAACCACATTGGGAAGAAATAGAAAGCTGTTAATTTGGGAAAAGAGGATGAGGAGAAAAAGGTGAACATCGGCACCCAAATGGAAAGTAGCATGAAAAAGGGGTTGATACGGCTTACGAGGGAATATATGGATGTATTTGCTTGGTCGTATCATGACATGCCAGGGCTTGACACGAGTATAGTGGAACACAAATTGCCACTCGAAAGAGGGGTTCCGACCTATAAAACAAAAGCTCGGAAGAATCAAACCCGATTGGTCCTTAATGATAAAGGAGGAGGTGCAAAGGCGGTTGGATGCCAATTTCCTGGTGGTTTCCAAATACCCGGAATGGTTGGCCAACATAGTACCCGTCATCAAAAGGCCCAGGAAGGTCGAGTCTGCGTGGATTACGGGGACCTCAATCGAGCAAGTCCAAAGGATGACTTTCCCCTACCACACATAGACACGCTGGTAGACCATACCGCTACCAACACGTTGTATTCCTTCATGGACGGGTATGCGGGGTACAACCAAATCAAGCTAGCTCGTTGAGGATAGAGAAAAAACCTCCTTCATTACACCATGGGGCACCTTCCGCTATCGAGTAATGCCGTTTGGGCTTGAAAAATGCGGGGGCTACCTACCAAAGGGCTATGGTCACACTATTCCATGACATGATCCACAAAGAAATAGAAGTATATGTGGACGACATGATCGCCAAGTCAGAAATGAAATGGACCACATTCAATATCTCCGAAAACTTTTTGATCGACTTCGGAAGTATCAACTCAAGCTGAACCGGCAAAATGTACTTTCGGAGTACGATCGGGAAAACTCCTAGGGTTCATTGTCAGTGAAAGAGGAATCGAGGTGGACCCGAGCAAAACCAAGGCAATTTTGGAAATGCCTCCACCAAGCACGGAAAAGGAGGTCGAGAGGTTTTTGGGTAGGATAAACTACATTGCCGTTTCATCGCGCGGTTAACGGATAAATGTATACCCATCTTTAAAGCGTTGCGCAAAAATCAGCCAACGGTGTGGAGCGAAGAATGCCAACAAGCGTTCGATAAAATCAAAACATGTTTAACCAATCCACCGAGTGTTGGTACCACCCATTGAAGGGAGACCTCCGATCCTATATCTATCGATCCTCGAAGAGTCCATGGGATGTGTGCTCGGCCGGCATGATGAAACCGGAAAAAAGGAACGGGCCATTTATTATCTCAGTAAGAAATTCTCGGACTACGAAACCCGTTATACACCATTCGAAAAAACTTGTTGCGCATTGGTGTGGGTCACTCAACGTCTCGGACAGGTATATGGCTCGACATACAACATGGTTGGTCTCCAAAATGGATCCAATCAAATACCTCTTCGAGAAGCCCATTTTAAGCCTGGAAGAATAGCTAGGTGGCGAGGTTCTCCTCTCGAGAATTTGACATCATTCACGTCACCCAGAAAAGCTATTAAAGGAAGTCCCCTAGCGGATTATCTAGCCCATGGATCCACGAGACGAATACCAATCCTTACAAGATGACTTTCCTAGATGAGCACATCATGCACATCGAACACGAAGAGACCAAAGAAGAGATGTGGACCATGTTCTTCGATGGGGCTTCAAACATGCTTGGACACGGGGTAGGAGCTATTTTGATATCCCCAGAAAGAAACACATTCCTGTAGCGACCGAGGCTTAATTTCGATTGCACCAACAACATGGCCGAATACGAAGCATGTGCGCTAGGAATCCAAGCGGCTTTAGATCATGGGGTCACTAAACTCAAAATATTCGGTGATTCATCCCTTGTCATCTACCAACTTAAGGGTGAATGGGAAACACGAAACTCCAAATTAATCCCATATCTAGAGTACATCCATGAGTTGGTCTCGAGAATGGAAAGCGTCACTTTCCAGTACATCCCTCGGGAAGACAACCAAATTGCCGACGCCCTCGCCACTCTATCATCCATGTTTGCCCTGGACCAGGGAACATGAGATGCCAATCATTCAAGTCAAACTGCATGATAAACAAGCTTTACGCATGGCGGTAAATGGCGAGCACGATCAAAACCCATGGTACCATGACATCAAGCGGTACCTCATGAAGGGCGAATATCCACGAAGGAATCGGTGACAATGACAAGCGAACCATTCGCAAAGGGCCGTAGGGTTCACGTTGATTGAAGGAACCTCTACAAAAAGAGCCCGATTCCACTCTCTTAAGGTGCGTGGACCAAGAAGAAGCCCAAACATTGATAAAAGAAATCCACAAAGGGACTTTTGGAACCCACGCACCGGGCATGTCATGGCAAAGAAAATCCTCGGGAGCGGGTACTATTGGTCCACGATGGAAGGCGATTGTCACCAATATGCCAAGAAATGTCACAAGTGCCAAGTATACGCCGATAATATTCATGTGCCACCGCACCTCTCAATAACATGGCTACACCATGGCCATTTTCTATGTGGGGCATGGATGTCATCGGACCCATCGAACCCAAAGCGTCCAACGACCATCGCTTCATATTGGTAGCAATCGACTATTTCACCAAGTGGGTTGAGGCGGCATCATATGCGCATGTAACTCAGGAAAGTGGTGACCACCTTCATCAAGAAAAACATTATATGTCGGTGCGACATCCCTCATAAGCTCATTCGCGATAATGGGACCAACCTCGACAATAAGATGATGGAGGAATTATGCCAGAACTTCAAAATCCAGCACCACAATTCCTCTCCGTACCGACCAAAGATGAACGGTGCGATAGAGGCGACCAATAAAAATATCAAGAAAATCATTCGGAAGATGGTGGTTACCTATAAAGATTGGCATGAAATGCTTCCTTTCGCCTTGCATGGTTCTGCAGAACGTCGGTACGGACCTCCACGGAGGCTACCCCGTTTTCCCTCGTATACGGAATGGAGGCCGTACTACCGGTAGAGGTCGAAATACCCTCTCTGCGAGTTGTCATGGAAGCCAAATTAACGGAAGTCTGAATGGGTCCAAAGCCGGTATGATCAATTGAACCTAATCGAAGAAAAACGAGTTGGACGCCATATGTCGGGGGCAAGCTTATCAACGGAAAATCAAGAAGGCCTACGACAAGAAGGTCGATCCAGCACTTTCCTAGAAGGAGATCTAGTAGTGAAGAAGCGCTTCCGGCCCGAGAAAGACAAAATCGGGAAATGGGCGGCCAACTACGAAGGACCCTTTGTGGTCAAGCGAGCCTTCTCGGGAGGAGCCCTTATCCTCACCAATATGGATGGAGAAGAGCTCGATATCCTGTCAACTTCGGATGCGGTGAAAAAATACTACGCCTAAAAGACATTGCTCATGACCGTCGGGATGAAAACTTCATAGAGCGTCCTGGGCAAAAGATAGGGCCTACATACCTCGCTAGGACACGTCCTAGGCAAAAAGTAGAGGTTGCAAAAAAAAAAAAAAAAAAAAATATATATATATATATATATATATATATATATATGAGCAATGATTACCTTAGCCGAAAACCGCAAAGGCGACTAAGGTAATACCTCCACGATAGCAAGCGAGACTTCGCATAGTCTTCACTCCGGACTCGGGCATCTCAGCTGAAGGGACTAGGAAAAACGGGAAACAAAAATCACGGACATGATTGTGGCACCCTCATACGGTTTAGCCAACCTTGGCCGGCCATGCTTACAAATTCTATTGTAAACCCCCATGTAAAAATAAACCATCTGGTTATATCGATAAAATTGTCTTTTTCTCTCTTTACCTACTTGTGTAAATGCCTGCTGTATTAACGAAACATGAGCATGCATAAAACAAGCAATTCGAGAAAGCATAAAGACAAAGACGAACATCACCAACAGGGTCGTCCCAAGTAAAAGTACGGGGTAGCTGCTAGATCGAAAACCGCAAAGGCGGTCTAGGCAAAAGATAAGGCTTTCGTAAAAGGAAAAAGCCCATCAAAATATCTCAGACAAGAATCGAAACAGCTAGATCGAAAACACAAAAGGGCGGTCTAGGCAAAGACGAGGTTAAAACAAAAAGTACAAAAGAATAATCCGAGAGAACAAAAAGAAGGAAAGTACCAGTCACTTTCTAGATGTCCTCAACTAAAACAAATTGCATAAAAAGCATCCACACACAAGTAGTTGCACAAAAATGACTTTGTCAAAAGCAAAACAAACAAATAAAAGATCAAAAAGACATTCATACTTGCATTCTTAAAGAACAATAAAAAAGGGGTATCCGGTACGACTTCGCCGACCTTTTGCCATCCTTTCCAAAAGTCGGCGTAACAAAAAAGACTTAAAAGAGAAAAGGCATACGCTCGAGGAAAAAGCCAAAATCCAAAATCGCGAGAAAAAGAAGAGATAAAACGCGAGAAAAGGCGGGATTAAAACAAACACCTCACCTAACTAAAAATCGACTACCAAGTCGAACGTCAAACAGAAAGAGAGAAGCGGCAAGAACCGGAGCCAACCTGACAAGAGTCGAGAACAACAAGAATCCCCGGCCAATCAAGAGCTGGATGAACAACCACAAAATCCCAGCACGGCCCGGATGAACATTCAGAAGTCCAAGAACAATCTACCAACACGAGAAATCACTCCCCGGGGAGACGGCGCATGAGCTACACGACGGTGAGCGCCACCACCACGACGAGGGGTGCACGCTGATAGGGGGTCATACTACCGGCACAGATGCCTAGCGGCGATGGGACCAATACACCTATCACCACGAGGGTGGGCTATCAGTGCGCATCGAGCCTACACACAGACGCACTACGCCACCCACGATGGGGGGTTCATGCCCATCCGGTCCCACACAGGCCGTACCACCGCGATGGGGGTTCATACCCATCAGGTCCACAGCAGTGGTGTAACTACCGGCTCGATGGGGGTTTATACCCATCAGCTACGAAGGATCGGCTACGTCGGGAGTAGTATCCGGAGGTTCTACCACGTGTCAACCAAAGGGATCGGCTACGTCGGGAAGTAGTATCCGGAGGTGCACAAATACAACATCTCCCCGAGAGGATCATCGCCACGAGACGGGACGTCGAGGAAGGGTGGCCGGGCGAGAGGGTCAACTCCTTTACCTTCTGTCTACACGCTAGGCACAGCACAAGCCAACAGATCGACTAGTCGGGTAAAGGGGCAGCTGTAGACCCCAAATCTTGCCCGACCTCGAAATAAAGTCGAGAAGCTTCCTATTTGAAGACGGTCAGAAGCCTAACAAGCCACTAGGAGAGACTATTAGGCCCCAGGTACTAAGATAGGAGGGTTTTTGGCTGAAAAATAAAGTTTCTCGCTACGAAGGGACGAGACCGCCGTCTGGAAGGACCGGACCGCCGAGTCTCGCCGTCAACGCTCGAGGACGAGAGCTCGTCACGTCTGGACGCGTTGTCTCCGACGGCGGTCTCGACCTGCAAGGTCGAGACGGCGGTGCAGGTTTCCGGACGGCGGTCTCGACCCCTGCCGTGGTCGAGACGGCGGTGCGGATTGTCCGGACGGCGGTCTCGACCACTGTCGAGACGAGACGGCGGTCTCGCCTGCATCGAGCGCGAAAAACTATAAATAGGGGCTCCATTCCCCTCATTTCCACACACCACAGCACGATAGCTCCTCCTTCTCTCTAGATTTTCTCTCTCTAGAACCCCTCACGAAGCATTTCCGGAGTTTCGAGTGTCTCTAGGCAGTAAATTGAGCGTTCTAAATCTTCTTTAGAATCCCTCAGAGGCATTTCGGAGTTTACGAGAGTTGTAGAGTGAAGGGTTGCCAAAAAGCACCCACTCTTTAAAGAGAAATATAAAAAGCTTGCTTTGGAGGTGCATACTCTCCCTTTCTAATTCTTACTGCTTTCATTTAAAATTATGCATAGAAGTTAGGGCCATGTAGTCATAAACTTAAATTCCGCATAATAAAAGAGGTAAAAGCGCAATTTTCCGGTTTAATTATTTATCCAAAGTAGTCGGCCTATCATAGGGAACCGAAAGGGCGTCGTAAAGGAACTAACACTTCCTTTACACGTAACTAACTCCCTTACCCAACTCTGGTTCTAATGACCAAAGTTGGTTTTCGAAAACCAACGCCTTTTTAAAACACCTTTTCAGATGTTTTAGGTAAAAATATCGGTGGCGACTCCACGAACCCATCAAATACCAGTCCTTGGGTTAGCCGGTTATCGGACAACCCGAGGACACTTTCGAAAACCTCGTCCCTAGGTTAGCACGGTTATCGGACAACCTAAAGGCGTTGTAACCACCCATAAAACGCGAAAACAAGAGGGTCGAAAAAAACCATCGCGTCGCTCCGACCAGCCCCTTCGTTTTTTGGGAGCGGCGACACACTGGCAGTTAGCGTAACAAATATTCTTACTGAGTGATCTAGGGTTCAAGATATATTTTCCAATCATACCTCAAACATCAAGAATAAATCATTCCAAAGCACAAAGGATAAGAATAACAACATCAAAACATAGATTAATATCTCAAAATATCACCATAATACAAAGAAGTTTAAAGGAAGTGCACCAAATCCTAAGAGAATGAAGTTAGTCACTCATGTTGGCCATTACAATGCTCCAAATGTGGAAGAAGTGAAGAATTGATAAAGATTGGACGAGGAAACCCTAGCGGTAGTCACACCTCGTCTTCTCCAAAACTATTTTTTTTTCTCAAAACACATCTTCTCTTTTTATTGAAAAAATTTGGGCTTTTGGGCTTCGCGTCTTTCGACTTGAGCGAGAACTTTCGCTCAAGCGAAAGTAACTGTTTTCACTCAAGCGACAAAACACTCGCTCGAGCGAATGAACTCCGAGAGAAGAATAACTAACATTCACTCAAGCGAATTTTCTGCGCTTGAGGAGGCCGACTTCGAGAGAAGAATAGCGATATTCGCTCAAGCCGAATCTTGTCTCACTTGAGCGAGTGAACTCCGAGAGAAGAATAAATAACATTCGCTCGAAGAGAATCCATCTTACTCGGCGACTTCCATGTTGAAAATATTCTTCCTTCTTCAGGTTTTACTCCAATTACATGTTGTCAATTATGCTCCTACTCTTGTATCAAGGTATTCTTGAATTCATCCTATATTGGGAGAAAAATAGATTAGAATTAGCATCGGTTAAGTGGTTTCATAACAATTCAAGGTATAATTATATCAACTTTTTACCACTTAACAAAAACTATGTTATACGGCAAGGTCCAAGACACTTTTCGACATTCACGTCATAGGATGATCAAACATTATAGATGAATCCGACTTTCTTAAGCTAGATTAGTGCTCATCAATTCACTAGATTGGATCATGAAGACCCTTATATTCATTTGTCTATTTTTTATGAGTTGATTGGTACCATGGGATTTTAGAGCAACAAATCTTGAATCTGCATATTTGAGATTTATTTCCTTTTTCTTTGGTAGGTAGGGCAAAGGAGTGGTTGAAGGCACATCCTAATCGAGTTTGACTAATTGGAGTAACATAAAGAGAAGTTTACGAACGAGTTTTTTCCCACCATCCCGCTACATCGAAGCAAAATCCAGACATCACTTCTTTCGAGATGAGACGAGATGAACATTTTTGTGAAGCATGGGAGAAATTTAAATCATTGTTGAGAAGATGCCCAAATCATGGATTTGATGACATTGCTTAGTTGAATATTTTCTATCTTGGCTTGTGACATGATGCAAAGATGCTATTAGAGGCACAGCGGGGAGGATCCATGTTGGATGTAGAAATTGAACATGCCACAAGAATTATTGATGCACTAGCTTTTACGGACCAATAGGCCCAACATGATAGACATCCGAGTTCAAAGAAGGGAGTTCTTGAACTTAACACCTCGAATGCTATATTAGCCCAGAAATAAAATTTTGACTCAACAAATTGAAGCATGGAACCAAAAAATGGAGAAATTACCTCAACAAATGCACACGGTACAATCCATTCCTAATCAGCGAGATGAGTTGTGATGTGTGTGGAGGTGATAATGTAAATGAACAATTCTCTTATCAAAGGCGATATTAGACGAAGAAGCTAACTATATGGGTGATCAAGGTAGTAGTCAAGGCGAGACAAGGTAATTTCCCTAATTCCAACAATTATCAAAATAATATTGCACAAGGATGGAGAGGGAATCAGAATCGGAATCGGGGATCGGGATCAGAATTTTGGGTGGAAGCAAGGTGTTAGCTCATCTACAAGACAACCTACATTTCAACGGTAGATCATATCGGCAACCTCCATATCGACGACAACAATATCCTTCATTGCACGACGGAATGAGTAAATTGGAGGATACTTTAGAAAAATTCATGCAAAGCACTATGGCTAATCGAGAAAAATACTGAGGCTTCATTCAGAAATATAGAGACCCGAGATAAGCCAATTGGCTTAAACAATTATACGAGCGGCGAGGAGGGTAGTTTTCAGCTAAACACACAAACTAATCCAAAGGAGCAATGCAAGGCAATAACTACAAGGAGTGGTAAGGTTATAGGAGAAGGGGTTGGTGACAACCTAACTATAGAGAAGGAAATCCTACAAGAAAAAGAGGATGAAAGAAGAAAGATGAGTGTGAAGGAGAAAAAGAGAAAAATAAAAGTGAGAGTATAGAAAAAGAAAAAAATGCTGAAAAAGAAGAAAAAAATAAAAAGAGTGAGAAAAAGAGGGAGAAAGATGAGAGTCAAATACCGCAACTAAAAGTTTACCATATCCTCGTCATCCTTCCAAGAAAGATAAAGAAAGACAGGTTTGCAAGATTCATGGATATTTTCAAGCATTTACAAATTAATATTCCATTTATGGAAGCTATGGAGCGAATCTTAGAGCTTATGCAAAATTCATGAAAGAGTTGTTAACTAAGAAAAGGAGATTTACTTGAGAAACAGTGGAGCTAGAAGCGGGGATGCGGCACTATAATTCAGAAATAATTACCTCAAAAGTCCAAGGATCTGGCGGTTTCACTATACCGAGTCACAAATGGGACATTACAAGTAGGTAAGGCATTACTTGATTTGGGTGCTAGTATAAATCTAATGCCTTTGTCCATGCTTAAAAGAATAGGAGACTTGAAAGTAAAACCTACAAGAATGACACTACGGCTAGGTGACGAGATCTCTAAAATTTCCTTATGGTGTGGTGGAGGATGTTTTGGTCGAGTTGATAAATTTATGTTTCCAGTTGATTTTGTTGTGATGGATATGGAGGAAGACATGAAGTTCCTCTTATGCTGGGAAGACCTTTCATGAAGACAACAAAAATTATTATTGATGTTGATGATGGCAAGTTAAGTGAGGATGAGGAAGTCAATTTTAATGTGTTTGAAGCAATGAAGCATCCTACGGATAAACAACATTGTCTTAGGATGGATGTGGTAGATGATATCTTTCAAGCGACAAGGAAGCAACTAACTAAAGCAATCCCATTAGAAAAAGCTTTGATAGGTATTAATGATGAATTTGATGAAGAGGAGGAAAAAGAAATTGAGAAATATTTAAAACATCTTGATTCGACACAAGAAGTTATTGCAAAAGAACAACAATTTGAGAAATTGCGGCAAGAGCATGAAAGCTGAAAGTCGAAGTCTGGAATTAAAGGTATTACCTCCCCACTTAAAATATGTTTTTCTTGCGGATGGAGGCAACAAACCAGTGGTGATTAGCAATGCCTTAACAAATTCTGAAGAAGAAAAATTGATCTCAGTCTCGAAAGAGAATGAGAAGACCATAGGGTGGACGTTATCGATCTCAAAGGAATCGAGTCCCTCTTATTGCATGCATAAGATTCACATGGAGAATGATTTCAAGCTCTATTGCACAACCTCAAAGATGTCTTAATCCAACTATGAAAGAGGTGGTAAAGAAAGAAGTATTGAAATTACTTGATGTAGGTATGATCTATCCTATCTCTGATAGTGCTTAGGTTAGCCCAGTTCAGGTGGTCCCGAAAAAAGGAGGTATGACTGTAATTTATAATGATAAAAATGAATTAATACCTACTAGGACTGTCACAGGTTGGAGAATGTGTATAGATTATAGAAAATTGAATCAGGAAACTAGAAAAGATAATTTTCCTTTACCTTTTATGGATCAAATGTTAGAAAGGTTAGCGAGGACAAGCTTTTATTGTTTTACTGGATGGTTATTCAGAGGTACAATCAAATAATAGTAGATCCAAGAAGATCAAGAAAAAATTGCTTTAACTTGTCCTTTTGGTGTGTTTGCTTACGAGGAAAATGCCATTCGAGATTGTGCAATGCCCCAACAACTTTTCAAAGATGCATGCTAGCTATCTTCTCAGATTTGGTGGAACAATGCATAGAAGTTTTCATGGATGATTTCTTAGTATTTGGTGCATCATTTGACCAATGTTTGAGGAATTTAAACACTGTACTTGAAGTGGTGTGTTGATACCAATTTAGTTTTAAATTGGGAAAAATGTCATTTTATGGTAATTGAAGGCGTGATGCTAGGCCATAAGATTTCTACAAGAGGGATTAAAGTTGATAAAGCAAAAATAGAGATTATTGAGAAGCTTCCACCACCAACAAATGTGAAGGGCATAAGAAGTTTTTTAGGACATACTGGATTCTATAGAAGATTTATAAAAGACTTCTCAAAGATTGCAAAGTCACTCAGCAACTTGCTCAATAAGGATATTTCTTTTAATTTTGATGTGGAATGTTTGCGAGGCTTTTGAATTATTAAAACAGAAATTAATTTCAGCCCTTGTGATAATTGCACTCTGATTGGAAATTAGACTTTGAATTAATGTGTGATGCAAGTGATTATGCTATAGGAGCAGTACTAGGCCAAAGAAAATATAAGATTTTTCATGCTATATACATTATACTAGCAAAGTTCTTAATGCAACCCAAATTAATTATGCAACTACTAAAAAAGAATTACTAGCTATAGTTTACGCATTAGAAAAATTTAGAGCATGCTTGATTGGTTCATCTGTTACTGTATATACTGATCATGCAACAATTAAATATTTGTTAACCAAATTATATTCTAAACCCAGGCTAATTAGATGGATTTTATTGTTGCAAGAATTTGATTTGGTGATCAAGGATAAAAAGTGTCGTGAAAATTTGGTAGCTGATCATTTGTCCAGATTAGTCAATATTGAAGTGACTAATAATCAATTAGAAGTGCAGGAGGAATTTCCAGATGAAAAACTGATGATGGTACAAGAAAGACCTTAGTTTGCTGATATGACAAATTTCAAAGGTGCAAAAGTTGTCCCAGAAGAATATACTTGACACCAAAAGAAGAAATTATTTAAGGATGCCCATTATTTTGTATGGGATGATCCTTACCTTTTCAAGATAGGAAATGATAACTTTTTGAGGTGTGTGACAAGTAAGGAAGCCAAAAATATTCTTTGGCATTGCCATAGTTCTCCTTATGGGGGTCATTTTAATGGAGTTAGAGCTAGCTGCAAAAGTTCTCCAACTGCGGTTTTTCTAGCCTTCCTTATTTAAAGATGGGCACAACTTTGCACAACAATGTATTGATTGTCAGAAAATAGGGAGTATCTCAAGAAGAAATGAGATGCCTTTGAATATCATGTTGGAAGTTGAAATATTTGACTATTGAGGAATTGATTTTGTATAGGACCTTTTCCATCATCATTCTCTAAAGAATACATCTTGGTAGCAGTAGATTATGTGTCAAAGTGGGTGGAAGCAGTGACTACTGTAAAAGTTGATGCCAAAACTGTGATAAATTTTTTAAAGAAAAATATATTTTGTAGATTTGGCCCTCCCAGAGTTTTAATCAGTGATGGAGGATCACATTTCTGCAATATTCAACTTCAGAAATGTTTAGAGCATTATGGGGTCAGACATAAAGTTTCATCACCTTATCATCCACAAACTAATGCGCAGGCAGAAGTTTCAAACAGATAAATAAATAAAAAATTAGAAATGACTATTTCATCTTCAAGAGAAGATTGGTCAATAAAGTTAGATGATGCGCTTTGGGCTTATAGGACTGCATATAAAGTTCCTACTGGGTTATCTCCCTTTCGACTTGTCTATGGTAAGTCATGTCATCTTCAGTGGAAATGGAGCATAAAGCATATTGGGCTTTAAAATTTTTAAATTTTGACCCAAAGCTTGACGAGCAAGAAAAATTCGATGCATGAATTAGAAGAAATGAGACTTAATGCATATGAATCATCCAAGTTATACAAGGAGAAAGTTAAGGCATATCATGATAAGAAAATTTGAAAAGAGATTTTCATCCGACCGTCAGTTTTACTGTTTAATTCAAGATTAAGAATTTTCCTGGGAAGCTGAAATCTAAATGGTGAGTCCATTAGTGGTAAGTCCGTTAGGCCTTATGGTGTTGTGGAATTGGAAGATCCACAACAGGAAGAATATGGATGGTTAATGGGTAGAGAATTAAGGCATATTTGGGAGATCGGTGGATAAGCTTCACCTCATTATCTACTTAGATGAACCTTAAAGCAAACAGGCGTCGAGCTGAAGACGTTAAACAAGCGCTCCTGGGAGACAACCCGAGTGTTTTTATCTTTCATTTCTTTTCTTTTTGCGTTTGAGTTGTCAATCATTGGATTGCATTTGAATATCATGTTCCAAGTCAAAATACACTAAGATTTGCTCAAGCGACACAAGCTTCGCTCAAGCGAATGTTAGTTGTTTCTCTTTGTTTTTCTTCGCTCAAACGAAAATAAATTTTTTGTACACACATTCGCTCAAGCGATACAAGATTCACTCAAGCAAATGTTAGTTGTTTCTCTCTGTTTTTGGTCGCTCAAGCGAATAATAGGTACACTGATTTTTGCTTGAGCGAAAGTGCCTAGATCTTGCTTTTTAAAACACGTGGAGTAGGTCAGTTCTTCATTTATCACAAAACCTTATTTCGCACCCACTCTTCCCCAAACTCATCTCTTCTCTAAATTCAAGCCTAAATCTTCACAAATTTCATCCTTCCATTGCATCATTCCACAGTATTCTAGAGTACTTGTGCTTAACATTTCACTGATTGAAATTTTCAAAATTCTGCAATTTGAATCACTACTTCTCATCTCTTTGCATTTTTTAGTTTTGCAGAAAATTTATGCGATTAAGGTGAGAATTCAGTCCTTCTTTCTTATGTTTTCGACTTTGGTCATGAATTTGTGTTTGTGGCTGAATTGATTGGATAGATTGCATTGATATAGGGGTTAGAAATTTAGATGCATGCCAAGTGTTCGATAAAATGCTTCAAAGAGATTTACTTGATTTTTAGGTAATATAAAGTGTGTAATTGCTGATGAATTGCTTAATTATGTAAGTGGGAAAGGATGCATGTTAGAAATTAGGGTCATAGAAGTTTGAAAATAAGGTGCATGCCAAGCTGTTTGATGAAATGTTCAAGTATGAATTATAGTGTATTTTTTGCAATTGAACATATCAATAGTCTCACATGCAAACCTAAGTAGCATTGTATTCATGATGGGATCAAAATATTAGACTAACTATGAGTATCATGATGTTTTGAGATGGGTCCAAGAAAAGAGTCTCAAGGTGCTTCATCATCCGGAGTTCGTTGGTAAAAGGCGAAGGAGCTGAGCCTCACGAGGCATTCAGATTGATAGAAGAAGATTTAGGGATGCTGAGAGGCAGGTGAGGTTTGACATGAATCGGAAGCTGGACCTTCATTCCAGAAAGAAGAGTAGAATTGAATGAAGGGGAGTATCCAGAATTCAATAATGAGTTAACCTGTCGGAATTGGAGGCGGTTGGTGCTCCCAATGCCCAAGTATGATCTAGAGATTGTAAAGGAGTTTTATGCCAATGCACGCCTAGTTGAAGGTGAGCCATTCAGGGCGCGTTCCAAGCGTGAGAGGTAGATGGGTTCAGGTATAATAGGAACGACCATTAATGATCTATTGGGGAATCCACTTTTTCTTGAGGAAGGCCATATTTGTGACTTCCAGGTCATCGAGAATAGCAGACATCTTCTTGAGATGCACTTTAGGGATGATGACATTGCAAGAGCCCTATGCTTGCACTGGGAGGACTTATGAGGCAAACCATCGCTGGGAAGGCTTTAAGGATTTTAAGGGCCAACATGACCACAATCACTCTAGATCTGGACTTCTTTTCTGCTTGGCCAACATTGTTCCCATCAAGCATAGTTCGAATCTGAATATGCCCGGGTGCCATATCATCAAGTGCATTACTGGATGGCATTATGATTGACGTTGCCACCATTATTTCGAAGAAATTTATCAATTTGTGGTTTTGGAAAGCGGGCGACGAGCGGAGCAAGCAAAGGCTCTTGGATTCCCTGCCCTCATCACGGCCCTCTGTGCAGCCCATGGTGTGGAAGTTAACCCAACGAGTGAACATCCGCCACCAATTAATAGAAGATTCATCGAGTGGCAGCTGTGTGAACCCTGCAGGAAGGGAGCCACGACCATCGGCACAACAATCGCACCAGCTGAGAGGAGCCCAGCGACCACCTCCACCACCTCAGCAACTGGATTTTCAGAGAATGATGCAATACATGGAGCATCTGACTTTGCGGCAATCAGCGACCCATACGGGTCAATGTAATATTAATGAAAAATTTTATAACTTATCTTTGCACATTGCTCCAGGTATGCGATGGACGTCACCACAGGAGTTTGACGCCTTAGTTCAATGGCCTGGGGACAATCCATATTTCCTAGGAGGGGGTGAAGGTGCGAGCTGGTGCACAGGGAGCACAAGAGGAAGAGGAGGAATTGGAAGAAGAATCGATGAAGAAGAAGAAAGTGAAGAAGAAGATTAAGAGGGACAAAATTTTAATTTTAAGTTTTTTTTATTTTTTTGGTGTGTTTAAGTGAATTGAGTAATTTGATGTTTTAAATTTGTATTTGAATTGATTTGAAGTTGTTTTGTTTGAATATTTTGAATTGATAATTAATGATGATGAATGATAAATTTTTGTGATTAGATTGTTGTCCCATACAATTTGTTTTAAAGCCATATATGAGATTATTGTTTATTGTCCAATTCAAATCTGGAACTGAAGAAAACCATTTTGATTGTTTCCAATAACAAGTGATTTGGGATGTTGAGTATGATAGTGAAAAGGAATTGATGAGGAGAATTAGGAATTAACTGAATTGGAGAAGCTAGCCAAAACCCAGGTAAGTAGAGTACCACAAACAGTTCAAATTGAGTGTAAACACTTTATGATGATAACTGGTATTGGTTGATTCTTTGATGTGATTACATGTTAGCGAGACTTGAAAATGATAAAGGCATTTTTTTCTTTGTAGTAGATATAACCCAAAGCCAAATAGCCAACCTTGCATTAATTATAGGACATCCATTTGAACCCCTTCTAGAGCCAAAAATAATATTGTTTCTTAAACAGAACCCCTAAGCCTAAACACTATTTATCTACTTCTATATTTGAGAAAGGAAATGAGTATAAATGTTATTATTTTTCCTATTGTTGGGTATCGCTATTGTTGTCCTACGGGTATTATTGGGGTGTTATTCTAAAAAAAAAAAGGTGTAAAGGAAAAGGAAAAGCAAAGCTTAAAAATTATGGCAAAGCCAAAAAGAATACATGCAAAAGCATGAGAAAAGAAAAAAATATAAAAGTAGTTCAAGGGGGGAATAATAACTTGTGAGATTATTAACTCACTATCATTGTGTTAGGGACAAAACCATGAAGTTTGGAACCTGACTTGAGGAAATGTTAATCAAGAATCATTCATATGAGTTGAATTTCTCAAATACTTTTGTATATCCCAGAAAAACCAATGATTCTTTCTTAGCCCAGCCCCATTACAAGCCTTAAAAGACCTTTTGATTTAAGTCTTGCTTAACAAATTTTGATTGCTTGAAGATGATTATCAATAAGTGATTGAATGAGATAATCACTTACCTGTGAGAATTAGAGATGATTATATATAACTCTATTTGAGAGATCATGCTTCTCTGAGGATAGTTGAGGACTAATTATTCTTTGTTGGTTTCTGTAACTTGAATGCTTATGTGTTCTATTTTCATTTGGAGTTGTGAGCATCACCTCTAAAAATTTTTATGTTGTGGTTTTGGAAGAGAAAGAGATAATAGGTGATGGTCTTGTTTTTGAAAATTTACTTTACTTGGGACAAGCAAGATTCTAGGTTGGAGGGAGTTGTTAAGTGGTAAAAAGTTGATATAATTATGCATTGAATTATTATGAAACCACTTAACTTATGTTAATTCTAATATATTTTTCTCCCAATATAGGATGAATTCGAGAATACCTTGATACAAGAGTAAGGAGCATAATTGTCAGCATAGATTGGAGTAAAGCTGGAAGAAGGAAGAATATTTTCGAGCATGGAAGTCGCTCGAGTGGGATGGATTCTCGCTTGAGCGAATATCGATATTCTTCTCTAGGAAGTCGATCGCTCAAGTGACCACAAGATTTGCTTGAGCGAATATCAATTATTCTTCTCTGGAAGTCGAGTCACTCAAGCGCAGAAGATTCGCTTGAGCGAATGTTATTTATTCTTCTCACGGAGTTCACTCGCTCAAGCGAGCGTTTTGTCGCTTGAGCGAAAACGAGTAACTTTCACTTGGCGAGAACTTTGCAGCGAAAGTTCTCGCTCAGCCGAAAGACGCGAAGCCCAAAGGCCCAAAATTTTCCTACAAAAAGAGAAGATGTGTTTTGAGAAAGGAAAGCGAGTTTTGAGAAGAAGAGGCACGAGTACTGCTAGGGTTTCGTCCAATCTTCATCAATTCTTCACTTCTTCCACATTTGGAGCATTGTAATGGCCAACATGAGTGGATAACTTCATTCTCTTAGGATTTGGTGCATTTCCTTTGAACTCTTTTGTATCATGGTGATATTTTGAGGTAATAATTTATGTTTTGATTTTGTTATTCTTATCCTTTGTGATTTGGAATGATTTATTCTTGATGTTTGGGATATGATTGGAAAATATATCTTGAACCTTAGATCACGATAAGAATATTTGTTACGTTAATTGTTAGGAATGAAATGAATGTATCAATTGCTTAACACCCTAAACCTAATGCTGGAAAATCTCTTAATTGTGTGAGGAATCAAAATTTATTAGGTTTTCTTATGAATTTCATGTGTGAGGAATCAACATGGATAATTTGAGTAGGTGGCATCAACATTGTTAGGTTAATTGGCGTTCTTAATTGACATAGCCATTACAAAAGAGGGATAAGGAAGGAAACAAATCCTAAGTGCCTTTAATTGATATTTACTCAACAATTTACAGTAATTTGTCATTTAATTTTAATTCAACTCTTTATGCAAAACTCATTTTGTTTTAATCTACTTAGTAAGCATATAATTGAGAATTTCCATTGAAACCATTCCTCGTGGGATCGAATTTTATTTAATTGAAATACTATACTACGATTGATAATTTTGATGCGCTTGCTCAATAATTCAACATTCCCTATGATGGACCATTTTTATAAAGAAATAATAACTCTAAATTGCACTTTTACCCTTATTTATTCGATTAAAAAAATTAAAATATTGACTACATGGCCCTAAATGATTAATGCACAACAATACTATCTAAAAAGTAGTAAAGTAGAGAAGGGAATATATAGGAACCTTCGAAGCAAGCTTTTATAGTAAGTTCTTTGAAAGAGGGTGTTTTTTGGCAATCCCCACGCTACAATGATGATCGCTCTTCCTCGCAATCCTATAGAACGCTTTCTAAGAACTCTAAGAAACTCTGAAAATGCTTCATAGGGGTCCTAGGAGAGTAATTTGAAGATTTTACAGAAGGGAAAGTGGTAGAATCATGTGAAAAGAGTGAGAAGTCCCTCCACTTATATAGGATGCGCACTATCAGTCGCGCAGTCTACCTGACGAGGTCAGACAGCCATCCTGGCCAACGGGATCGGCGGTCTCGCCTTCGGCAAGTGGTGAGGCGGCTGTCTCGCCATTGTAAGTGGCAAGGCGGCGATCTCGCCAAGCAGGATGGCGATCTTGCCCTTACGCCAATGGCGAGACGGCGGTCTCACTAAATGAAGACGACGGTCTCGCTAAATGAGACGGCGGTCTCTGCTCAAATCGAGACGGGTGTCTCGACCCTTTAGAGTGAAATTTCCTATTTTTCTTATACAAAAGTCCTTCCTATTCTAATATGGGGCCTATTGATCAATCCTATGGACCTTTTAGGCCTTGCCCATCTTCGAATGGAAGTCTTCGCTCTTTATTTTGAGGCGGGACAAGATTTGGGGTCTACAACACTATTTCTCAAAATATAGAAATTAAATTAGTTTGTTAGTAACAATAATAAAACCATACATTATACATTTAGATGCGACCATGTGAGCTTTTGTGGTCTTCCACTTGACCTCACTGCTCATTATGTTATATCTAGAATAAGTACTAATAACATATACACTTAGTTAAAACATATATAAAAATATAATTGTAATATAACTTCTATAAAACAAATCAAATTTTGTTACCAATACTGCTATTTGTTTAAGGTATAATAGTGACTTTTGTGTAATGAACAAAATCATATAATAGTGTTGTCAATAATAGATATGACAAGTAATTGCTATGATGTGACAAATGTCAAGATTAAATTGTTCATTCTCATGAAAAAATCTTATTCTTTTCCATGAAGAACAACTAACCAATGTTCAGAAGTAGGATCTTTGACATAAAACACTTGTGAAACTTGATGTGTCATGATAAATTGTTCATCTTGATAACCTATCTTTCGGAAATCAACCAACGTCAATCCTGATTCATCAATCTTCACACTATTTTTATTGTCAACCCACATACACTTGAAAACGACACTAAAACCATAGTATAACTAACCTCCCAAATCTCCCCAATTATACCATAATATGGCATTGATCCAATTGCAGGCTTTTATTCCTTAGAAGTAGAGAATTGCATGCACTTTACTTCAAGAGTCACACCATTATTTTGAACAATACTTTTATCATCCAGAGACTTTGTAAAGAAAGAACAATTATTAATGTCATATTTGGTACAACATAAGACATCAAATTCAAGTTCATTTGCTAGTCATATTAATGTTTCAGATGTTGTTAGATTTTTCATGATTTCCTCTTTAAACCATGTCATGAATGTCTTGTTATGTTGCCTTAACACCCACTTCTCTAGTTGTCTTGGGTTATTCTCTTTGACAATGGCTTATTAGTAGATAAGTGAGGAATTACCACATCCATATTGTTCAATATATACAAATGTGCACTGAAGAACTTCGTCACATGATTTAGTTACTATATGAATGCCTTGTAAACATTTACTAGTTGATCATCTATTATGCCAAGAGTTTGATGGAAGTCTTATAGGATTTTCCTTTGACATATACTTTCGACCAAATTCAATGGCTTCTTCTGCAATGTATCTCTCGATCATAAAGGCTTACGGACAATAATAATTTTTAACATACCCTTTGAGAATCTTCATATAATGCTCAATTGGATACATCCATCTTAGATAAACTAGACCACACAATCTTATTTCTTTACCTTGAATGTACAAGAAAATGCATCATCATATCAAAAAAGGATAGAAGAAAACAATATCTCAAGCTGGCATATAATAACAACAATCTCCTTTTCCGATACATCCAATTTTTTTGGGTCAATTACTTTATAAAGTTATTACTGCTTACGGTTCACTACTCACGACGATGTTTTTTTGGTACCTTTTTTCACCGGAAAGGACCCGTAAAGTGATAATGATTATCATCTACATATCACAACGTGCGTGGAGGCCATCAAACCACGTCAAATAATCAATTATGACGCAGGTATCGTATTAATTGATCTGCATCAACTTAACGTAAAAACAACTTCAGACAATACAAATCAGCGACACTGAATACGGGGCAACCTCATGTCAACGAAGAACAGAACCCGCAGAACAACAACCCGCAACATCCGCTTTCCTAACCAAATGATTGAACAAATTAACATCGCTCTTGAGCAAAAAGGGTCCGGGAATTTCTCAGCCTGGGTCATTGAAGCCTGCCGTCGGAGACTAACGTCAGAAAAGAGAGCATATACATCAATTAAAAGTGATGAAGAATGAACATCCCGCGTTCTTCCCTCCGAACAGGACGATATTGTAAATTCACTTAATTACGAGGGCATTGCAGTAATTGAGTTGCAGTTTTACCACTTTCCTGACAGTGACAGACTGCGTGTTGGCTCTGTCACAGACTAAATAGTTTGAATGATTAGCAGTTATGGTGATCAGTCAACCACCAGGGAATAATCCTTCATATTATTATCGTGCTTCACCAACGCTGCCTCAATTGCTCTGAATGCTTCCAGAGACACCTTATGTTCTATACATGCAATTACAACATCAGGGTAACTCATAGAAATGGTGCTATTAAGCATATTTTTTACACGAATCAGATCCACGGAGGGATCATCAGCAGATTGTTCTTTATTCATTTTGTCGCTCCATGCGCTTGCTCTTCATCTAGCGGTTAAAATATTACTTCAAATCTTTCTGTATGAAGATTTGAGCACGTTGGCCTTACATACATCTGTCGGTTGTATTTCCCTCCAGAATGCCAGCAGGACCGCACTTTGTTACGCAACCAATACTATTAAGTGAAAACATTCCTAATATTTGACATAAATCATCAACAAAACACAAGGAGGTCAGACCAGATTGAAACGATAAAAACGATAATGCAAACTACGCGCCCTCGTATCACATGGAAGGTTTTACCAATGGCTCAGGTTGCCATTTTTAAAGAAATATTCGATCAAGTGCGAAAAGATTTAGACTGTGAATTGTTTTATTCTGAACTAAAACGTCACAACGTCTCACATTATATTTACTATCTAGCCACAGATAATATTCACATCGTGTTAGAAAACGATAACACCGTGTTAATAAAAGGACTTAAAAAGGTTGTAAATGTTAAATTCTCAAGAAACACGCATCTTATAGAAACGTCCTATGATAGGTTGAAATCAAGAGAAATCACATTTCAGCAATACAGGGAAAATCTTGCTAAAGCAGGAGTTTTCCGATGGGTTACAAATATCCATGAACATAAAAGATATTACTATACCTTTGATAATTCATTACTATTTACTGAGAGCATTCAGAACACTACACAAATCTTTCCACGCTAAATCATAACGTCCGGTTTCTTCCGTGTCAGCACCGGGGCGTTGGCATAATGCAATACGTGTACGCGCTAAACCCTGTGTGCATCGTTTTAATTATTCCCGGACACTCCCGCAGAGAAGTTCCCCGTCAGGGCTGTGGACATAGTTAATCCGGGAATACAATGACGATTCATCGCACCTGACATACATTAATAAATATTAACAATATGAAATTTCAACTCATTGTTTAGGGTTTGTTTAATTTTCTACACATACGATTCTGCGAACTTCAAAAAGCATCGGGAATAACACCATGAAAAAAATGCTACTCGCTACTGCGCTGGCCCTGCTTATTACAGGATGTGCTCAACAGACGTTTACTGTTCAAAACAAACCGGCAGCAGTAGCACCAAAGGAAACCATCACCCATCATTTCTTCGTTTCTGGAATTGGGCAGAAGAAAACTGTCGATGCAGCCAAAATTTGTGGCGGCGCAGAAAATGTTGTTAAAACAGAAACCCAGCAAACATTCGTAAATGGATTGCTCGGTTTTATTACTTTAGGCATTTATACTCCGCTGGAAGCGCGTGTGTATTGCTCACAATAATTGCATGAGTTGCCCATCGATATGGGCAACTCTATCTGCACTGCTCATTAATATACTTCTGGGTTCCTTCCAGTTGTTTTTGCATAGTGATCAGCCTCTCTCTGAGGGTGAAATAATCCCGTTCAGCGGTGTCTGCCAGTCGGGGGAGGCTGCATTATCCACGCCGGAGGCGGTGGTGGCTTCACGCACTGACTGACAGACTGCTTTGATGTGCAACCGACGACGACCAGCGGCAACATCATCACGCAGAGCATCATTTTCAGCTTTAGCATCAGCTAACTCCTTCGTGTATTTTGCATCGAGCGCAGCAACATCACGCTGACGCATCTGCATGTCAGTAATTGCCGCGTTCGCCAGCTTCAGTTCTCTGGCATTTTTGTCGCGCTGGGCTTTGTAGGTAATGGCGTTATCACGGTAATGATTAACAGCCCATGACAGGCAGACGATGATGCAGATAACCAGAGCGGAGATAATCGCGGTGACTCTGCTCATACATCAATCTCTCTGACCGTTCCGCCCGCTTCTTTGAATTTTGCAATCAGGCTGTCAGCCTTATGCTCGAACTGACCATAACCAGCGCCCGGCAGTGAAGCCCAGATATTGCTGCAACGGTCGATTGCCTGACGGATATCACCACGATCAATCATAGGTAAAGCGCCACGCTCCTTAATCTGCTGCAATGCCACAGCGTCCTGACTTTTCGGAGAGAAGTCTTTCAGGCCAAGCTGCTTGCGGTAGGCATCCCACCAACGGGAAAGAAGCTGGTAGCGTCCGGCGCCTGTTGATTTGAGTTTTGGGTTTAGCGTGACAAGTTTGCGAGGGTGATCGGAGTAATCAGTAAATAGCTCTCCGCCTACAATGACGTCATAACCATGATTTCTGGTTTTCTGACGTCCGTTATCAGTTCCCTCCGACCACGCCAGCATATCGAGGAACGCCTTACGTTGATTATTGATTTCTACCATCTTCTACTCCGGCTTTTTTAGCAGCGAAGCGTTTGATAAGCGAACCAATCGAGTCAGTACCGATGTAGCCGATAAACACGCTCGTTATATAAGCGAGATTGCTACTTAGTCCGGCGAAGTCGAGAAGGTCACGAATGAACTAGGCGATAATGGCGCACATCGTTGCGTCGATTACTGTTTTTGTAAACGCACCGCCATTATATCTGCCGCGAAGGTACGCCATTGCAAACGCAAGGATTGCCCCGATGCCTTGTTCCTTTGCCGCGAGAATGGCGGCCAACAGGTCATGTTTTTCTGGCATCTTCATGTCTTACCCCCAATAAGGGGATTTGCTCTATTTAATTAGGAATAAGGTCGATTACTGATAGAACAAATCCAGGCTACTGTGTTTAGTAATCAGATTTGTTCGTGACCGATATGCACGGGCAAAACGGCAGGAGGTTGTTAGCGCAAAAAAAATTCCAAAAAAAAATTCCAAAAAAAAAGCGACTAACAAACACAAT
>OY731402.1:38405648-38509541 GCA_963425845.1 Sphenostylis stenocarpa | reverse complement strand
GGCATCCACACACAAGTAGTCGCACAAAACGACTTTGTCAATGTCAAAAATGAAAGAAATAAAAATTACTTCAGACAAATAAAAACGAAAGCATTCATGCATATAAGGAGACTAGCATTCATGCATATAAGGAGACTAGCTCCATGTTCGTGATTGAAAACAGGATCACCAAGACCGAGTCTCAATAATGCCCTCAAGAAAACGGAGTAAGTCGTCAATCAAGCGACTCAGCAGAATAAAAGCTTCTGAAAATCAAGAGCTCCAGCTACCATCCTTCTACTCAGAAAAGAAGGCACAAGAAAGTAATAAGTCTCCAAACATTGCTCTCCCTCAAGAAAGAAGAGCGAGTTGTCATAAGAAGCTTCCACAAGCCAAAGCTCCAGTCATCACCCAATAAAAGAGGGCGCAATCATCAGATATCATAAAAGCTGACAGAAAGGCTTAGTTATCCCCAAGAGGATCCTTGCCTACTCCAGAGGCAACACAAAAATACTCCTCACGGCTCAACATCACCACCACATGAGTCATCGAGCACACTCACCCAAAGTCTCCTCCACACTCCCCAATGGAGAATAAAGGCTTCAAGAGCCCATCATCATCAATAGTCAAAAGAGTCCAAACCATCAAGGGCTAAACAAAAAAGGAGAGAAAAGAAGAGAAAAGAAAACCCTTCATCTCAAACAAATTGGCCATGACAGAGAAGGCCAAATAAAAATCCCTAAGTGGATCTCCCCAGCAAATCCTACAAAAAGGAGGAATCAGAAATTCCCATCCCCCACTAGAATAAGAGCTTCACAAGTATAACTCGCAATCAAGGAGCCAAGACTCCATTCCTAGAAAAGAAAAATCAGATCCCCAGGAAGTCAACTAATTCCCTGGTGGACCACTAAAGAAAGCAAATTTCATCCCTAGTGGACCCCCAAAAAGAAGGAAAAAGCCAGCGCAATAAAAAGAGACTAAAAAGTAAAAAGGCTTACGCATTATCCTGAAAAAGCCAAATTTCAAATCGCGATAAAAAAAAGGAAAATCGCGGAAAAAGGCGAAATCAAATAAAAATCCTTACTCCCTAAGTGGATCACCTCAGAAAAAGGAAAAATCAACCAAAAAAGAAGGAATCGGAAATTCCATTCCTCCAACAAAAACAAGAGTATCGGCAAAGCCATCTCATACCAACAACATCCAACAAGGAGTCAAAACTCCATTCCCTCAGGGGGGGAAAGTCAAAATTAGATCCCCAGGTAGGCAACCAATTCCCCGGTGGATCAACCAAAAAGAAAGATCATCCCCAGTAAGCCTACTGCAAAGGTAAAACTTCATATTCATCAGAATGTCATTTGCCTATGCATAGGCAGAACCTGGCAAACAAGAGCCAGCATCCCCATAAGGGAATATCAGCCTAGTCAGAGGCAAAACAAAATTCAGCCAAAAGTCTTCACTTCCGATGAAGCATCTGCCTACTCAGAGGCACTACCAGAAACTCAATGGATATCTGCCTACTCAAGAGGCATCACCAAGATCAATAAATCCCCAGAGGATTCCTGCCTCCCCAAGAGGCTCTCATAAAAATCCCCGACAACCAGCAAAGTCGGATGACAAATACCAAGAGATAAAAAACAAAGAATCCCCAGCAATCAACAAACTGGATGAACGCCAACAAAATCCCCGGCACAGACCGGACGACCAAATCTCAGAGAAGACAAACAAAAACAAAGAAAGTACATCTCAAATCCCGGCGCATGATCAGAATCAGTAAGCCGCCACCATCGCCAAAGGATCAGCCACCGCAAGAAGGGGCATCCAGAGGCGCATAACCAGACAGGGGTTCATACTCGTCAGCCAAGGGGTCAGCTACCGCGTCAAAGGAGCATCCCGAGGTTTCACATCGGCGCATGAGCCACCCGAGCAGTAAGCCGCCACCACCACTAGTCCTACGCAGTAGACTGTACCAGCCAGATAGGGGGTTTATACCTATCAATCTGCAGACACAGTGCACCTGAACGGCGCATGAGCCACCTGAGCAGTAAGCCGCCTCCACCACCAGTCCTACGCAGTGGACTGTACCAGCCTGATAGGGGGTTCATACCTATCAACCTGCGCACGCGTTGCGCCTGATCTGCGCTCAAGCCGGATCAGTAAGTCGCACTACCACCCTGATGGGGGGTTCATACCCATCCGGTCCCACACAACGGACCGTACCAGCCTGATGGGGGGTTCATACCCATCCAGTCCCACACAATGGACTGCAACTACCAGCCTGATGGGGGGTTCATACCCATCAACCGAAGGATCGGCTACCGTCAAAAGGAGTATCCTGAGGTTTTACCACGTGTCCACCGAAGGGATTGGCTACCGTCAGAAGGAGTATCCCGGAAGTGCACGAATACACAATTTTCCCCAGAAGATCACCCGCCACATAGACGGAACATCTGAAGGGAAACCGGGCAAGAGGGTCAACTCCTTTACCTTCCTGTCAATCTGTCTGGCACAACAGACCAACAGTTGACTAGTCAGGTAAAGGGGGGTAGCTGTAGACCCCAAATCTTGCCCGGCCTCCAAATAAAGACTAGGAGACCTCCTATTTGAAGATGGACAAAGCCTAACAAGCCATTAGGAGAGACTATTAGGCCCCATACTAGGATAGGAGGGAGTTTTTGTGCAAAAAAATAAGTTTTCTCGCCTTGTTGGGACGAGACCGCCGTCTGGATTTCCCAGACCGCCGTCTCGCCTCATGCAAGTGGCGAGACCGCCGTCTGGCTTGACGAGACGGCGGTCTCGCCACCTACGAAGGGCGAGACGACGGTCTCGCTTCCCCAGACGGTGGTCTCACCGCGTTTGACAGGGCGAGACGGCGGTCTCGACCCTGTCAGATAAGACCGGCGGTCTCGCCACCTGACAGCGCGAAAACCTATAAATAGGGGTCCTCCCCCCCTCATTTCCACACACCTCAAGCATTAGCTCTGCCTTCTCTCTAAAAACTTCTCTCTAGAATCCCTCTGACGCATTTCCGGAGTTTCTGAGTGTCCTTGAGAGCATTTCCCGGCGTCTAGAAGAGTTTCCGACGTCTTGTAGAGTGAAGGGCTGCCAAAAAGCACCCTCTTTTTAAAGAGAAATATAAAACAAAGCTTGCTTCGGAGGTTTAATTTCTCCCTCTCTACTTTTAACGCTTTAATTTTAATTATGCATTAGATTAGGGCCATGTAGTCATCACTTTAAAATTCCGCATAATAAAAAAGGGCAAAAGTATATTTTCCGGTTTATTTATTAACAATAAAAGCTGGCCTATCACAGGGAACCCGAAAGGGGCGTAGTAAAGGAACTAATACTTCCTTTACCACGTAACTAACTCCCTTACCCAACTCTGGTTCTAATGACCAAAGTTGGTTTTCAAAAACCAATGCCTTTTAAAAACCTTTTCCGATGTTTCCGGTAAAAACATCGGTGGCGACTCCATAGAACCCAAAATAAATAAGTCCTTGGGTTAGCCCGGTGTCGCCGCCGTCCATTCCGACGTCCTGGGACATCTCGAACGTTAATGCGAGCGGTCGCGAAAAGATGGTTGAGACTCGCGTTTTTTGTTAAAAATATGTTCATTGCTTCCGAGGTGCTCAACGCTGAACTATCCTCTAATAGAAGCAAGGTTTTCGAAAAGGGTTCTTTTGGAGTCGCCACCAATGTTTTGACCATAAACATTGGAAAAGGAGAAAAAGGCATTGATTTTAGTAAAAACCAAACTTGGCCATTATAACCAGAGTCGGGTAAGGGAGTTAGTTACGTGTGAGGAAGGTATTAGCACCCCACAACGCCCCTTTCGGGTTCCCTATGACGGATTAATTCATTTAAGTGAAGATTACGAGAGATTACGCTATTACCCTATTTTATTCATACAGTATTTAAATATGGCTATCTACATGATTTTATCTACATTGCATACAGAAAACAGTGAATAAAGCAATAAAAAGGAAGAGGATTGAGAAGAACCTCCGAAGCAAGCTTTATATTATAAGTCTTTTATACAGAGGACGCTTTGCGGCAATCCTTCGCTCTACAATGACTCTCCTCTCGATTACAATATCGAATCGACTAAATTTTCTAGAAGAATCGAATGCCGGAATACAAATTCCTTAACTGATTGTTACCTATTAAAGGCAATCAGAGAGATCATTCGAAGGAGGGAGAGAAGAAGACAAGTCTTGGAGTTGTCTGGGGTGTGGAGAATGACAAATGAGGCTCCTATTTATAGATTTCGCTGCCTGGAAACTTGGGACGGTCGTCTGGGTTGGGACGGCCGTCCCAAATGCACATTTTGCACTGGGTCAATCTGGGACGGCCTGTTGTTTTTAGGACGGTCGTCCCAACTGAATTATGGGACTTGGGACGTGCGTCCCAAAGGTGAGACGTGCGTCCCACTTGCGTTTTGGCGTTTGGGACGGCCGTCCCAGTTTGGGACGGCTGTCCCAACCTGTCTTGGACTGCCTTCGCGTTTTGGGACCCCCGGGAAGCTTTCCTTTCCTTTTTCGGACGTCGTTTGATGCCGATGTGTGTCTGTTGAAGCTTTATCTTCATATAGGAAGTCTTCTTGGCCTTCTTTAAGATGTCGGGCGAGCTTTATCTTCGTGTAGGAAGTCTCTTTAGTCTTTATTGTGTGGATGGATGAACTCCGTCTTGTTGCGGGAGGTCTTTCT
Source organism: Sphenostylis stenocarpa (assembly GCA_963425845.1). NCBI lineage: Eukaryota > Viridiplantae > Streptophyta > Magnoliopsida > Fabales > Fabaceae > Sphenostylis > Sphenostylis stenocarpa. The sequence continues at coordinate 38,504,859 of OY731402.1, read as the reverse complement.
TGGTTTTTGATATGCAACCAGGTGAACTTTATTTGTGTGAAGTTTCCCCAGCCTTTATTTTGAGAGGCCGGGCAAAATTAGGGGTCTACAGCTGCCCCCCCTTCACTTGCCTAGCTAATTTGTCGGCTTGCTATGCCGACAAAATTAGTTGGTAGGGGAAGGAGTTAACCCTTTTGCCTGATTATCCTTCGGATGCTGCTTCTTTACTGATCCTCCGGATGATAAATATTTTGATAGGTACCAACCCCTATCTGGTTTGAGCCTTCTTTTATAAGGCTCTGGTGAGTATTTACCCTCACCAGGTATAAGTCTGTATTTTACTAGACTTTAGTGAGTACCTACCCCCACTAGGTATGAACCTTGTTCTGCAAGGTTTTGGTGAGTACCTACCCTCACCCGGTATGAGTTCGCATTTTGCTAAACTCTTGTGGGTACTTACTTCCGAGGTGCCTAACACTGAACTATCCTCTAATAGAAGTAAGATCTATGCAACCCATTTTTGAAATGCTTAGGTGAGTATTTTTACTCCACCTAATGCTTTCTGCTAAGTTTTGATGAGTACCTACCCTCATCCGGTACAAACCTTATTTTTAAGGTTTTGGTGGGTACCTACCCCCACCCGGTGCGAATCTGCATTTTTGCTAGATTCTGATGAGTACTTACCCTCATCCGGTCTGAACCCCGTTCTGCAAGGTTCTGGTGGGTACCTACCCCCACCCGGTCCGAATCTCGTTCTGCAAGATTCTGATGGGTACTTACCCCCACCCGGTCCGAACCCTGTTCTGCAAGGCTCTGATGGGTACCTACCCCCACCTGGTCCGAACCCCGTTCTGCAAGGCTCGATGGGTACCTACCCCCACCCGGTCCGAATCCCGTTCTCGCAAGATTCCGATGGGTACCTACCCCCACCCGGTCCGAACCCCGTTCTGCAAGGCTCGATGGGTACTTACCCCCACCTGGTCCGAATCCCGTTCTGCAAGATTCTGATGGGTACCTACCCCCACTCGGTCCGAACCCCGTTCTGCAAGGCTCTGATGGGTACCTACCCCCACCTGGTCCGAACCCCATTCTGCAAGGCTCTGATGAGTACCTACCCCCACCTGGTCCGAACCCCGTTCTGCAAGGTTCTCAGGATGCACTTTTTTTTTGTAGTTAATCCTGTGATTATCTATTTTTGGAGATTGTTGGCGACTTATTGTTTCTGTTCATGCACCCATTCCGAGGGGAATATTTGTTTTGACTTTTCTGTTAGTCATCCGGTTTTACCGGGGATTCTTTGTTTTTGGCTTTTTCGTTTAGCCATCCGGCTTTGCCGGGGATTTCTGATTTTGGCTTTTCTGTTTAGCCATCCGGCTTTTGCCGGGGATTCTTGATTTTTTGCTTTTCTGTTAGCCATCCGACTTTTGTCGGGGATTCTCGATAGTTGCCTCTTTTCAGGCAGGAATCCTTTGGGGATTTTTGAATTCTCTTCTTGATTGTGCCTCTTGATTAGGCGAAGATTCATTTGGGGATTTTGTTGTGCCTCTTGATTAGGCGAATGCTTCAATAATGGTGAATACTTTGAGGGTTTGGTTTGCCTCTTGCATAGGTTGATTTCCCTTTTCTTGGGGATATTAGTTTTTGCTTTGCTTGTTGCAAGTGAAGGTTTTGTGCTTCACTATGGTTATCCGTCTTTGGGCGTTATGAGCGATTAACTCCCTGTGGATATAATTTTGTAGCTTGCCTTTGTCGTAGGCTCACTGGGGTAGTTTTCTTGTTGATGATCCACTGGGGAATTAATTTCATTCCGGAGATCTGTCTTGAATTCTCCTTCTAGGGATAAATGGAGTTTTTTGACTCCTTATTGGCTGCTGTTGTTTGAGCTGGTTTTGCTTAAGCTCTTATTCCGTTGGGGAATGGGTTTTTTGCTTTTTTCTCGCGATTGTGCTTTTTCGCGATTTTGAAATTTTGATAAAATGTGTGTGCCCTTTTCTTTTGTGCACGCAAGCTTTTCATTATCCGCTGAGGATGAAGAGGTTTTCTTTTTCTTCTCTTTCCTTTTAACGGCCCTGGGGAATTTGTTGGCTTCCTGGGGTATGATGGAGTCCTGGCTCCTGTCTTTATGAAGCTTTTTATTGATCGGGGTGAAGATTTTTCTTCTTTTTCTTTTTGTGGAGATTTTTCTTGACATGCTCTTTTTTAGAGACATTTATTTGGCCTTTTTTCTGTAGTGGCCTCTGTTAGGGGATGAAAAGTTTTTCTTTCTTTTTCTTCTGTTGCCCCTTGGTGATGTGGAGGTTTTGACTCCGTATTTTCTTTAGTGGACTCTTGTGTAGTCCTTATTCTCCTTTGGGGAATGAAGCGGAGACTCTTGCATGAGTTTGCTTGGTGACTCATGTGGCGACGTAGTTGAGTTGTGAGATAATCTTTTTGTCTTGCCTCTGGAGTAAGCAAGTATCCTCTTGGGGATGATCAAGCCTTTCCGTTGGCTTTTTCATGTTGACGGCTTCCTTTTTCTTGGATGGAAGGATGTTGATTGAGGCTTTAAATGATTTATGTTTGATGACTCATGTGGTGATGCTGAGTCATGAAATAATTTTTGTGTTGCCTTTGGAGTAGGCAAGGATCCTCTTGGGGATTATCAAGCCTTTCCGTTGGCTTTTTCTTCGATGTACCTTCTTTTATTGGTGTAGACGGTTAGAGCTAGTTTCCTTGAAGCTCTTTATTCTACTGGAATGGTTTTGGTTTCGCCTTTCGCAATTTTGATTTTTATTTAGAGGCTGGGTTTTGGCGCCTTTTATTTTCACTCACAAACATGGAGACTATCCTCCTTATATGCATGTTTATTATTCTTGTTTGAAGAAAATTATTTTTTCTTTGATTTTGACAAAGTCGTATTATGTAACTACTTTGTGTGTGGATGTCCTAAATGCAATCTAATGTTTATTTATTTTTGATGCATTTAGAAAGTAACTGGCCTTCTCCCGTTGGCTTCTTATGAATATGTTGATGGGCTCATCTTTTACTCATCTTTTAGTTTTAGCCCTATCTTTTGCCTAGACCGCCCTTTACGGGTTTTCGATCTAGCGGACTGCCTCAATTTTTGCCTAGAATATCTTAGGGGGCTTTTGCCTTATCTTTTGCCTAGATCGTTCTTTTTTGGGGTTTGCGATCTAGCAGGCTACCCTAATTTTACCTAAGAATATACTAGCAGGCATTCATTATTTTCTTATTTGTTATGCTTCCCTCTTTTTAGATGCATGTTTGATCTTTGATTAAAAAGTCTTTGCACATATTTATGATCTATCAATAAAAAAGCATTTCCATAATATTTGGTCAAGAGAAAGGAAATGAAAGGGAATTTTATTGATCAAAAGTTTATTTCTTTTACAGAAGGATTTCAAGAGATATTTAGAAGAATGGGTAGTCAGGGTTGGCTGTACTGTATAGGCTTGAACAGTCATGTCTATGATATCTGCCCCCCAGTTCTCCTAATTGCTTTAGTTGAGATGTCTGAGCTCAGAGTGAAGACTATGCAGACTGCTTGCTTCTGGAAGAATGTTACTTTAGCCGCCTTTTCGGTTTTCGACTAAAGTAACCATTGCTCTTACTTTTTTTTTTTTTATTACCTCTTCTTTTTGCCTAGGACGTATCCTAGCGAGGAATATGGACCCTATCTTTTGCCCAGGAATGTCCTTTGCGGATTTTCATTCCTGACGGGTCTTGAGCAATGTCTTCAAGCATAATACTTCTTCACCGCATCAGAATTGATCGGGTGTCGAAGTTCCTCTCCATCCATATTAGTGAGGATTAGTGCCCCTCCTGAGAAAGCTCGTTTGACCACAAAGGGTCCTTCGTAATTTGCCGCCCACTTTCCAATTTTGTCCTTCTGGGCTGGAAGCATTTTCTTTATCACTAGATCCCCTTCTTGATAAGCATGAGGGTGGACCTTTTTATCATAAGCCTTTTTGATCTTCTTTTGATAGGCTTGTCCATGACATATAGCGTTTAGCCGCTTTTCATCGATAAGGTTTAATTGATCATATCGACTTTGAACCCATTCGGCTTCTGTTAATTTTGCTTCCATTATAATTCGCAGGGAAGGTATTTCGACCTCTATTGGCAATACAGCCTCCATTCCATATACAAGGGAGAATGGCGTAGCTCCTGTTGAGGTTCGTACGGACGTTCGATAACCATGAAGAGCAAAAGGCAACATTTCATGCCAATCCCTATAAGTTTTAACCATCTTTTGAACAATCTTCTTGATGTTTTTATTGGCTGCTTCGACCGCGCCATTCATCTTGGCCCGATATGGAGAGGAATTATGATGTTGAATTTTGAAGTCCTGGCATAGTTCCTCCATCATCTTATTATTCAAGTTGGTTCCATTATCAGTAATAAGACGATGTGGGATGCCATATCTACATATGATATTCTTCTAAACAAAGGCGACCACTACCTTTTTAGTCACATGTGCATAAGATGCAGCTTCTACCCACTTAGTGAAGTAGTCAATAGCTACCAAAATGAATCGATGGCTATTGGATGCCTTAGGTTCAATAGGTCCAATAACGTCCATGCCCCATATATCGAACGGCCAAGGGATAGTCATAACATTGAGAGGTGCTGGCGGGACATGTACATTGTCTGCATGTATCTGACACTTGTGACATTTTCTAGTATATTGATGGCAGTCCTTTTCCATAGTGGACCAAAAATATCCTACCCTGAGGATTTTCCTAACCATGATATGCCCTGGTGCATGGGTCCCGAAGGTTCCTTCGTGTATTTCTTTAATCAATGTCTGAGCTTCTTCAAGATTGACGCATCTTAGCAATGTAGCATCAAAGTTCTTTTTATAAAGGGTTTCTCCTATTAACATAAACCCTATGGCCCTTTTCCGAATGATCCTTTTATCATTGTCATTGATTCCCTCGGGGTATTCACCCTTTGTTAAGTATCGTCTTATGTCGTGATACCAAGGGTTTTCATCTTTTCCACTGTTTATCATCATACAAAAGGCTTGCTTATCATGCCTTTTGACCTGGATGATGGGCATCTCATGTTCTTGTCCTAATACAAACATAGATGATAATGTTGCCAGTGCATCTGCGATCTGGTTATCTTCCCGAGGGATGTATTCGAAACTGATGTTTTCCAGTTTTGAAGTCAAATTACGAATGTGTTCCAGATAAGGGATTAATTTGGAATTTCTAGTTTCCCATTCGCCCTTGAGTTGGTAAATAACAAGGGATGAGTCACCGAATACTTTGAGTTTAGTCACCCCATGATCCAGAGCTGCTTGAATACCCAGAGCACAGGCTTCGTATTCCGCCATATTGTTTGTGCAATCAAAGTTTAATCTGGCTGTTACTGGGATATACTTCTTTTCGGGAGATATTAAAATAGCTCTGATCCCATGTCCCATTAAATTTGAAGCTCCATCAAAGAACATAATCCACTCGTTATTCTCAATTTCTTCATGTTGGATGTGCATTATGTGCTCATCTGGAAAATCATCTTGGAGGGATTGATATTCATCGGTTGGCGCATGTGCCAGGTAGTCTGCTAAAGGACTACCTTTGATAGCTTTCTGAGTGACATGAACAATGTCGAATTCTGAGAGGAGTACTTGCCACTTGGCTATCCTTCTGGTCAAAACGGGTTTTTCAAACAGGTATTTGATTGGGTCCATTTTGGAAATCAACCAAGTTGTATGTCTGACCATATATTGTCGAAGGCGTTGAGTTGCCCACACCAATGCACAACATGTTTTTTCGAGTGGTGTATAACGGGTCTCATAGTTTAGAAATTTCTTACTGAGGTAATATATGGCTTGTTCTTTCCTACCCGTATCAGCTTGTTGACCGAGCACACATCCCATGGATTCGTCGAGTACTGAAAGGTAAAGAATCAGGGGCTTTCCTTCCACGGGTGGTACCAATACTGGGGGATTGGTTAGGCATATTTTGATCTTTTCGAAAGCTTGTTGACATTCGTCGTTCCAAACTTTCGGTTGGTTTTTACGCAATAACTTGAAGATAGGCGTACACTTGTCCGTTAATTGCGTGATGAACCGTGCGATGTAGTTTATTCGGCCTAAGAACCCTCTGACTTCTTTTTCTGTTCTTGGTGGGGGCATTTCTATGATTGCCTTTGTTTTATCAGGGTCCACCTCAATTCCTCTTTTACTGACAATAAACCCAAGGAGTTTTCCTGATCGTACTCCAAATGTGCATTTAGCCGGGTTGAGCTTAATCTGGTATTTTCGAAGTCGATTGAATAACTTCTTTAAGTATTAGAGGTGATCTATTTCGTTTTTGGACTTGGTGATCATATCATCCACATATACTTCGATTTCTTTGTGGATCATATCATGAAATAGCGTGACCATAGCCCTTTGGTAAGTAGCCCCTGCATTCTTGAGTCCAAAAGGCATCACTCTATAGCAGAATGTACCCCATGGCGTAATGAAGGAAGTTTTTTCTCTATCTTCGACAGCCAATTTAATCTAGTTATACCCTGCATATCCATCCATGAAAGAATAAAGAGTATTTGTAGCGGTATGATCTACCAGCATATCGATGTGTGGTAAGGGAAAATCATCTTTCGGACTTGCACGGTTTAAATCCCTGTAATCTACGCATACTCTGATTTTTCCATTTTTCTTTACAACTGGCACAATGTTAGCCAACCATTCAGGGTATTTTGATACAATCAGAAAATTGGCATCCAACTATTTTTCTACTTCTTCCTTAATTTTTAAGGACCATTCTGGTTTTACTCTTCTAAGTTTTTGCTTAACGGGCCGAAATCCCTCTTTTAGTGGTAATCGGTGCTCCACTATGCTTTTATCAATCCCAGGCATATCATGATAGGACCATGCAAACACGTCCACATATTCTTTTAGTAGTTGTATCAGCCTCTCCCTGACATCATCGTCAATTTGGGTTCCAATATTTACTTCTTTCTTATTATCTTCTTGTCCCAAATTGATGGCCTCAGTTTTCTCATGATGGGGCTGTATCGATTGGGATTCTTTTTCCAACAGTCTTTGCATGTCCGGGGAAATGGTCCCCTCCTCACTGTCTGACTCAATCCATTCGCCTTCAGCTTTCGGATCTTCTAGAGAGTTTTCAATCACAGACATGACTGTTATGGTTATGCTTTGTTTTAGATTTCTTTATTAAATGTGTAAGAGGGAAAAGAATAACAGAGAATATGAATATTATGAAAAAAAATGCCTCATTGTATTGGTAGAAAGAAAATATTTACAAAGCCCTCATTAACAAAAAATCTCGTGATCATGGGCAGGGATCACGAGGAGTACATCGGAAGCTTTTTGATACATTTTTATATATTTTTTTATTACATTTTTAGAGATGGTAAAAATGATGAGCCCTAGATTGCTGGTCTTCCTTATCCCGTCTTTCATTCGGGCTTTGATAAGGGCTGGTCATCCACTTTTGGAGTTGACGCATCGAAAGTAATCCATCCTGCGTCTATTAAATCTTGGACCTTATGCTTTAAGGTCATACAGTTATCTACAGAATGTCCCGGAGCGTCTGAATGATAATTGCATTTTTTGTTTGGCTTATACCATTCTGGATATGGTGGCTCCATTTTCTTGGGAGGGACGCGCACTAGGAGTTTGGCATCCAACAATTTTAGCAACAGGCTTCCATAAGAAGTGGGTATTGGAGTGAACTTCCTTTCCGGCCTGCGTGACTTGGTCTGCTGTGAGGAGGACGAAGGAGTGGTGAAGTTGATAGCATTTACGTCTCCTTCCTTCTTCTTTCCAAAGTTCTTTTTAAAGTTTTGAGTAGAGGAATTGGAGGAGGTTTGTTGTGCAATTCTTCCACTTTTCAGACCTTACTCTACTCTTTCTCCTATAATGACCACATCCGCAAAGAGTGTTGATGTGTTCCCTATCATTTTGTCATAATAGGGACCAGTCAAAGAATTGATGAACATTGATGTAGTTTCCTTGTCGGACAGAGGAGGTTCCACTTGTGCTGCCAATTCCCTCCATCTTTGAGCATATGCTTTAAAAGATTCGTCGTTTTTCTTGCTTAGTAGTTGTAGATCTGCTCTTTCAGGGGTCAGATCAATATTGTATTTATAGCGACGAAGAAAAGCATCTGCCAGATGTCTCCAGGTTTGGATTTGCCCTCCTTCCAGTTGCATATACCAATTTAGGGCTGATTCAGCTAAGCTTTCCTGAAAGCAGTGGATCAGGAGCTTTTCATTATCCGCATATGCAGCCATCTTACGGCAGTACATTGTAAGATGGCTTTTGGGGCAGGTCATCCCTATGTATTTTGGGAAATCTGGAGTTTTGAACTTATTAGGGAATTGGATATTTTTGACAAGGCACATGTCAGCCGCCTCTTTAACATCAAAATTATGCTCTTCCATGGCTCTCAATCTCTCTTCAAGGGCAGTCAGCTGTTGTTTTGATATTTCTGGAGTATGAATATGCACCGCCCTTGTATCAGTTTGGGCTTGTTCATCATTGGGTCCCTCCTCTTCTTCTTGGTGAGAGGCTTGTCCACTTTGAGGACCCTCCTTATGGATATTCTGCTGGCGCATCATTTCCAGCATTTGAGCCATTTGATCTTTTAGCGTATTAAGCTCAGTAGTGAGCTTTCGGTTTTGTTCCTCCAGCTGTTCCATCTTCTTAATTTTCTGAGCACGAGTGAGGACGGGCGGAAGACCAGCCACTTTCTAAATGATTTTAACAATTTTTATTATAGCTTTTTAAATGATTGGTGTATCCTGGAATGAATGTGTTTATGTATGAGAGATTTTATTATGATGATGTTTATGCATACCTTTCTTAATGCATTTATTTTCTCTCTTAATTTTGCCATTTATTGGATGATGTGGTATGAATGATACGACTTTGCCAAGAATCTTTTTAAAGTAAAAGATATTTTTATGGTTTTAAATTGTATGTTTTTTATGACCCTTTATCTCTTCTGTCGGTCAACGTGGCTACTTAGCTTGCAAAGAACCTGAAACCAGGCTAGCTTAACTGAAGACTGTCCGAGATAAAGGTGGTTATCTTATCACTTTTTGTATTTTTAGGGTTTTTTTCATTTTTTTGTTTGTTGTATGATTACCCTATGCTAATGCATCAATACAAATGCAGCAAACGTATGCACACACAATTCATACATCCACGAGCAGAGCCACGCTTATTTAATCACGAGGTAGGGTTTTCCTGCAGAAACATGCTTGGTTTAGGTGGTTCTAACTGTTCTCACCAAGGCCAAAGGTCCCCAAGGTGCCCCCATTATAGGGACCTCTCAATCTCTCAGTCCTCGGGTCATGCACGGAACTCCGTGGCGACATCCTTAGACCAAAAGAAGAGAGTTATCACCTTGAGTTGGTGGTTTCCGACAACGGTTGTAGCCTCGTGTGCCAACAAGCCGGTCGTATCTGCCACCCACTCCCTATAGGTATTCACTCTTGCCCCCGGGTATAGAGGGACTGTTGTGTGCAAGGGTTTTCGTGTGCAATTTGTATTTCAAACAATTTGCAGAAATAATCATACAGCAGTTATTAAAGCCATACAATAAAAATACAGAAAAGGGTAAAGGCGTAATTTCAAATCTTTGCTTAGTTAGAATTTATCCGTCACTGAATGGGATCAACTCTCTAGCTTCCCCAGCGGAGTCGCCATCTGTCGCCGCCGTCCATTCCGACGTCCTGGGACATCTCGAACGTTAATGCGAGCGGTCGCGAAAAGATGGTTGAGACTCGCGTTTTTTGTTAAAAATATGTTCATTGCTTCCGAGGTGCTCAACGCTGAACTATCCTCTAATAGAAGCAAGGTTTTCGAAAAGGGTTCTTTTGGAGTCGCCACCAATGTTTTGACCATAAACATTGGAAAAGGAGAAAAAGGCATTGATTTTAGTAAAAACCAAACTTGGCCATTATAACCAGAGTCGGGTAAGGGAGTTAGTTACGTGGGAGGAAGGTATTAGCACCCCACAACGCCCCTTTCGGGTTCCCTATGACGGATTAATTCATTTAAGTGAAGATTACGAGAGATTACGCTATTACCCTATTTTATTCATACAGTATTTAAATATGGCTATCTACATGATTTTATCTACATTGCATACAGAAAACAGTGAATAAAGCAATAAAAAGGAAGAGGATTGAGAAGAACCTCCGAAGCAAGCTTTATATTATAAGTCTTTTATACAGAGGACGCTTTGCGGCAATCCTTCGCTCTACAATGACTCTCCTCTCGATTACAATATCGACTCGACTAAATTTTCTAGAAGAATCGAATGCCGGAATACAAATTCCTTAACTGATTGTTACCTATTAAAGGCAATCAGAGAGATCATTCGAAGGAGGGAGAGAAGAAGACAAGTCTTGGAGTTGTCTGGGGTGTGGAGAATGACAAATGAGGCTCCTATTTATAGATTTTGCTGCCTGGAAACTTGGGACGGCCGTCTGGGTTGGGACGGCCGTCCCAAATGCACATTTTGCAATGGGTCAATTTGGGACGGCCTGTTGTGTTTGGGACGGCCGTCCCAACTGAATTATGGGACTTGGGACGTGCGTCCCAAAGGTGAGACGTGCGTCCCACTTGCGTTTTGGCGTTTGGGACGGCTGTCCCAACCTGTCTTGGCCTGCCTTCGCGTTTTGGGACCCCCGGGAAGCTTTCCTTTCCTTTTTCGGACGTCGTTTGATGCCGATGTGTGTCCGTTGAAGCTTTATCTTCATATAGGAAGTCTTCTTGGCCTTCTTTAAGATGCCGGGCGAGCTTTATCTTCGTGTAGGAAGTCTCTTTAGTCTTTATTGTGTGGATGGATGAACTCCATCTTGTTGCGGGAGGTCTTTCTCGGTTTTTGATATGCAGCCGGGTGAACTTTATTTGTGTGAAGTTTCCCCAGCCTTTATTTTGAGAGGCCGGGCAAAATTAGGGGTCTACACCCGGTTATTGGACAACCCAAGGACACCTTTCGAAAACCTCGCCACTAGGTTAGCCCGGTTATCGGACAACCTAAAGGCGTTGTAACCACCTACAAGAAACGCGAAAACAAGAGGGTCGAAAAAACCATCGCGTCGCTCTGACCGCCTTTTTGTCTTTTTTTAAGACGGCGGCGACAATGGATGATAGAGTAGTGAGGGCGTCAGCAAATTGATTGTCCTCCCGAGGAACATACTTGAAGGTGACGCTTTCCAGCCTCGAAACCAAATCGCGTATGTGCTCTAAATATGGGATTAATTTAGAGTTTCGGGTTTCTCATTCACCTTTAAGTTGATAGATAACAAGGGATGAGTCGCTGAAGAATTTGAGCATGGTAACCCCATGATCTAGAGCTGCTTGGATTCCTAGTGCGCATGCTTCGTATTCGGCCATGTTATTAGTACAATCAAAGTTTAACCTGGCCGTTACGAGAATATATTTCTTCTCAGGGGATATCAAAATTGCTCCTATCCCGTGTCCAAGCATGTTTGAGGCTCCATCGAAGAACATGGATCATGCCTCTTCTTTGGTATCTTCGTGTTTAATGTGCATGATATGTTCATCAGGAAAGTTATCCTGTAGGGATTGATACTCATTTGTTGATCCATGGGCTAGATAGTCCGCTAGGGGGCTACCTTTAATAGCTTTCTGGGTGACATGAATAATGTCGAACTCTGAGAGGAGCACTTGCCACCTAGCTTTATTGGGCTTCTCGAAGAGGTACTTTATTGGGTCCATTTTAGAGACCAACCATGTTGTGTGTCGAGCCATGTATTGTCGGAGATGCTGAGTGACCCACACCAATGCGCAACAGGTCTTTTCGAATGGTGTATAATGGGTTTCATAATCTAGGAATTTTTTGCTGAGATAATAAATGACTCGTTCTTTCTTCCCGGTTTCGTCTTGTTGACCGAGCATGCATCCCATGGACTCTTCGAGTATTGACAGATATAGGATCAAAGGTCTTCCTTCAACGGGTGGTACCAATACTGGCGGATTGGTTAAGCATGTTTTTATTTTATCGAACACTTGTTGGCATTCTTCATTCCACACTGTTGGTTGATTTTTGCGCAACAGTTTAAAGATGGGTATACATTTATCGGTCAACTGTGCAATGAAACAGGTAATATAGTTGATTCGGCCTAGAAATCCTCTGACCTCCTTTTCCGTGCTTGGTGGGGGCATTTCCAAAATCGCCTTGGTTTTGTCAGGGTCCACCTCGATTCCTCTTTTGCTGACGATGAACCCCAAGAGTTTTCCTGACCGTACTCCAAAAGTACATTTTGCCGGATTTAGTTTGACTTGATACTTTCGAAGTCGATCGAATAACTTCTTGAGATATTGAATGTGGTCCACCTCATTTCTGGATTTGGCGATCATGTCATCCACGTATACTTCTATTTCTTTGTGGATCATGTCATGGAATAATGTGACCATAGCCCTTTGATAGGTAGCCCCTGCATTCTTGAGTCCGAAAGGCATTACCCGATAGCAAAAGGTCCCCCACGGTGTGATGAAAGAGGTTTTTTCCCTGTCCTTGACGGCCAATTTAATTTGATTGTACCCCGCATACTCGTCCATGAAGGAATAAAGCGCGTTGGTAGCGGTATGGTCTACTAGTGTGTCTATATGTGGTAAGGGAAAGTCATCCTTTGGACTTGCTCGATTGAGGTCCCTATAATCCACGCATACCCTGACCTTACCGTTCTTTTTTATGACAGGCACTATGTTGGCCAACCACTCAGGGTATTTGGACACTACTAAGAAATTGGCGTCTAGTTGTCTTTGTACCTCTTCTTTAATCATTAAGGACCAATCTGGTTTGATTCTTCTGAGTTTTTGTTTCACAGGTCAGAATCCTTCTTTTAATGGCAGTCTATGCTCCACTATACTTGTATCAAGCCCGGGCATGTCATGATAGGACCAAGCGAACACATCCATATATTCCTTTAAGAGCTGCGTCAATCCCTCCCTTACGATACTATCTATTTGGGTGTCGATATTTATCCTTTTCTCATCATCCCCTTCTCCCAAATTGATAGTTTCCTTTTCTTCTTGATGCAGTTGTATAATGTGCACTTCTTTTTCCAACATTCTTTGCATGTCCGGGGAAATGGTCCCCTGCTCACTGTCGGACTCGACCCATTCGCCTTCGGCTTCCGGGGTCCACAGAGATTCATCAATCAAAGACATGATGTGTTTTAGGTTCTGTTTTAGTCATAGATTTTATTATTCAATTATTTTTGAAAGAATAATAAATAAAAGAGGGAAAATAATGAAGGAAATGAATATGACAAGAAAATGCCTCATGTATTAAGGAGAATGAAAGCGTATGTACAAGCCCTTTTAGTCAAAATTCCCGCGGCCACGGGCGGGGACCGTGGGAGATATAAAAGAAAGCTTTAAAAAAGAGCCCTTGGGGCTGATCCTCCCAGTCCTCCCTCTCTGCTATTTTGGATTTGACAGAGGCTTGACGTCCACATCAGAAGCAGAGGCATCAAAGGTTATCCACCCGGTGTCGATTAATTCTTGGACCTGATACTTTAGGGTCAAGCAATTTTCTGTTGAGTGTCCGGGTGAACTCGAGTGGTAATCACATTTCTTGCTTGGTTTATACCACTAGGGATAGGGAGGCTCTATTTGCTTTTTGGGAGGGACGCAGGTCAAGAGCTTGGCCTCCAGCAGCTGAGGCAACAATTTTTCGTAGGAAGTTGAGATGGGAGTGAACTTCCTTTCTTTCTTGTGAGGCTGTCGAGCCGCTTGTGGAGCAGAAGAAGGAGTAGTGAAGTTAATCACGTGCACAACTTCATCCTTCTTCTTGCCGGTAGGTTTTCTGAATGAGACGCCAACATGGGAAGACAGTGCTATCTTCCCACTTCTCAGCCCCTACTCCACTCTTTCCCCTACAGTGACTATGTCCGAAAAAAGATTGGAGGTACTGGCTATTGCTTTATCGTAGTAAGCTCCAGTTAGTGAATCTATGAACATAGCCACCGTCTCCTTATCCATCAAGAGAGGCTCTATTTGGGCGGACATTTCCCTCCACCTTTGGGCGTACGCTTTGAAGGATTCGTCATTAGGGTCCTAAGATCTGACCTGTCAGGGGTCAAATCGATATTGTATCGGTAACGACGAAGAAAAACGTTGGTCAGCTATTTCCAGTTTTGGACCTACCCCCTTTCCAATTGCATATACCAGTTGAGAGTTGTGTCAGCTAAACTCTCCTGGAAGCAGTGGATCAGGAGTTTTTCATTTTCAACGTGCGCAGCCATCTTACGACAATACATCGTAAGATGGTTCTTGGGGCAGGTCAACCCGGTGTACTTGGGGAAGTCCAGGATTTTGAATTTCGGAGGAAAATGGATATTTATCACCAGGCACATGTCCACCACCTCTTTGACGTCAAAATTGTGCCCCTCCACCGCCTTCAGTATCTCCTCTAGGGCGGAGATTTGTTGTTTCGACACTTCCGGGGTGTGGATGTACGCGGTCTGAGCGTTGGACTGGAGGTGTGCCTTCTGATTGAAGAGGAATTCCTCTTCTTCTTCTTCTTGGCGGGAGGCGTTCTCGGCCTGTGCCTCGCCTTTGTTTTGGCCTTGGCGCATGGCCTCCATTAATTGTGCCATCTGCTCCCAGAGGGTGTTGACCTCTGTGGTGAGCTTGTGATTCTATTCTTCTAGATTTTCCATAGCTCTGGTTTTCTGCGCACGGGTCCGGACGGGGAGAGGACCAGCCACTTTCTAGAATGCCCAAAAGAAGTTTATTGATGAATGTTGAGTGTGAGACTAGTATGGATATGTTTATGTATGAGAGATTCTGTTTAGATGATGCTAATGCGCTTTTTTCCTTTTATTTTCTCTCTTGGTTTTCTCCACTCATGGTATGATGTGACATGAATGTTTTGACTTTGTCAAAAATCATTTTATTTATTTTGGATTTATTTGATTTTATTTTGTTTTTTAGAGCCTTTTATCTCTTCTGTCGGACTGCGTGGCTACTTAGCTTACAAAGAACCTAAAACAAGGCTAACTAAAAGGTAGAATGTTCGAGATAAGAGTGTTTATTGTAAAAGATATTTTTGTGGTTTTTCTATTTTTATCTATTGTTTGGTTATGCTATGCAATCAAATCTAACAAACAAATGCACACACAATTCAGTCATTCGCGAACACGTGAGAAGATGATCTAATCACGAGGTAGGGTTGTCCTGCAGAAAAGTGCATTGGCAAGGGTAGGTTCTAGCTGTTCTCACCAAGGCTTAGGCCCCCAAGGTGCCCCCATTATAGGGTCCCCACTCTCCAGCCTTCCGACCATGCTTAGCACTAAGGCCATAATAAGTCTTTGTGCCAAAAGAGGAAGGTTATCACCTTGAGTGGTGGTTTCCGATCATACCGGTGGGCTCATGGCCATCACTACGGCAAACCATACCTGCCACCCACTCCCTATGGATTTCTCACTTGCCCCCGGGAATAGAAGGAACTGTTGTGTGCAAAGGTTTGTGTACAGTTTGTATTTCAAGCAATTGCGTAAAATAAACAAACAACAGTTATTAAATCCAAGCAATTAAAGCATGTTATAATACAAGGTAGGGTAAAAGCGAAATTTCTTAGTTTATTTATTAAATTGGCCCATCACTAAATGGGATCAACTCTCTAGGCTTCCCCAGTGGAGTAGCCATCTGTCGCCGCCATCAAAAAGAGGCGGTCAGAGCGACACGATGGTTCCGACTTTCCCATTTTTCACGTTTTTATGGGTGAGGTTACAACGCCTTTAGGTTGTCCAATAACCGGGCTGAACCTAAGGGCGAGGTTTTTGAAAGGGTTCTTATGGAGTCGTCACCGATGTTTTTACCAGAAACATCGAAAAAGGAGAGAAAAGGTGTTGGTTTTTCGAAAACCAGCTTTGGTCGTTAAAACCAGAGTTGGGTAAGGGAGTTAGTTACATGTAAGGGAGGTATTAGCTCCTTTACGACGCCCCTTTCGGGTTCCCTATGATAGGCCAGTTATTTTATAGATAAACTTTCGAAAAGACGCTTTTACCCTTTTTATTTGCGGAATTAAAATAATGACTACATGGCCCTAATAGCTATTGTGCAATTTAATATGAATAAAAAAGACAGTAAAAGAGAGGGAGAGAGTGAAGAAACCTCTGAAGCAAGCTTTTGATTAATTCTCTTGAAAAATAGGGTGCATTTTGGTAGCCCTTCGCTCTTACAACACTGAAAATCTCTCGAAAACGCTATAAAAGAGCTCTCTTTGACACTCAGAAACTCTGGAAATGCTTCAGAGGGACTCTAGGAGAAGAATTTGGAGAAAGTGTAGAAGGGAAAGTGGAAGAATTGTGTGAAATGAAGGGGGGAGCGCTCACTATATATAAGGATTCGCGCCTGTCAGGTCGAGACGGCGGTCCCGACTAGCAAGGTCGAGACGACGATCTCACCATTCGGGACGGCGGTCTCGACTTGCATCAATGGTGAGACGGCGGTCTCGACTTGTCAAGTGGCGAGATGGCCTTCTCGCCAAACGGGAGGGGGGTCTCACCAATGGCAAGTGGCGAGACGGCCGTCTCGCCAAACGAGACGGCGGTCTCGACTTGCCATTGGTCGAGACTGTCGCCGCCTCCCAAAAAAGGGGCAATCGGAGCGACGCGATGGTTTTTTCGACCCTCTTTGTTTTCGCGTTTTTTATGGGTGGTTACAACGTCCTTAGGTTGTCCGATAACTGGGCTAACCCAGAGACGAGGTTTTCGAAAAGTTTCCTTGGGTTGTCTGATAACCGGGCTAACCCAAGAACGGGTTTTGAAGGGTTCGTGGAGTCGCCACCGATGTTTTTACCAGAAACATCGGAAAAGGTGTTAAAAAGGCGTTGGTTTTCGAAAACCAACTTTGGTCATTAGAACCAGAGTTGGGTAAGCGAGTTAGTTACGTGTAAAGGAAGTGTTAGTTCCTTTACGACGCCCCTTTCGGGTTCCCTATGATAGGCTGGCTACTTTGGATAAATAATTAAACTGGAAAATTGCGCTTTTACCCTTTTATTATGCGGTATTTAAAGATTTATGACTACATGACCCTAATGTCTATTGCGTAATTTTAAATGAAAGCGGTAAAATTAGAAAGAGAGAAAGTGTACCTCCAAAGCAAGCTTTTATATTTCTTTTTAAAGAATGGGTGCTTTTTGGCAACCCTTCACTCTACAACTCTCAGAAACTCCGGAAATGCCTCGGAGGGATTCTAAAGAAGATTTAGAACGCTCAATTTGTACCTAGAGACACTCAGAAACTCCGGAAATGCTTCGGAGGGGTTCTAGAGAGAGAAAATCTAGAGAGAAGGAGGAGCTACTGTGTTTGGTGTGTGGAAATGAGGGGAGGGAGCCCCTATTTATAGGTTTTTGTGCCTGACAGTGGCGAGACCGCCGGTCTCGTCTGACAGGGTCGAGACCGCCGTCTGGACAATCCAGACCGCCGTCTCGACCATGGCAGGGGGTCGAGACCGCCGTCTGGAAAACCCAGACCGCCGTCTCGACCTTTGCAGTGGCGAGACCGCCGTCTGGACAAGCGAGACGGCAGTCTCATCCCTGGCGTGAGGCGAGACGGCGGTCTGGTCCTTCCAGACGGCGGTCTCGTCCCTTCAGGGCGAGAAACTTTATTTTTCGGGCCAGAAAACCCTCCTATCTTAGTACGGGGGCCTAATAGTCTCTCCTAGTGGCTTGTTAGGCTTCGGCCGTCTTCAAATAGGAAGCTTTCTGACTTTATTCTGAGGCCGGGCAAGATTTGGGGTCTACAGCTGCCCCCCCTTTACCAAACTAGTCGGCTGTTGGCTTTGTTGTGCCAGACAGGTAGACAGGAAGGTAAAGGAGTTGACCCTCTCGCCCGGCTACCCTTCGGACGTCCCGTCTTGTGGCGGATGATCCTCTGGGGAGATGTTGTATTGTGCACCTCCAAGATACTACTCCTGACGTAGCCGATCCCTTTGGTTGACACGTGGTAGAACCTCCGGATACTACTCCTGACGTAGCCGATCCTTCGGTTGATGGGTATAAACCCCCCATCAGGGTGGTAGTTACAGTCCGTTGTGTGGGACTGGATGGGTATGAACCCCCCATCAGGCTGGTACGGTCCGTTGTGTGGGACCGGATGGGTATGAGCCCCCCATCAGGGTGGTAGTGGCGGCTTACTGCTCGGGTAGCTCATGCGCCGTTCAGGCGCACCGTGTGTGCAGATTGATAGGTATAAACCCCCTATCTGGCTGGTACAGTCTACTGCGTAGGACTGGTGATGGTGGCGGCTTACTGCTCGGGTGGCTCATGCGCCGGCTCTCTGGGAGTGTTTTCTGTGTTTGGTAGATTGTTTTGGACTTCTTGAATGGTTGTCCGGGCTGTGCCGGGAATTTTGTTGGTTTGTTCATCCAGCTCTATTGGTGGCCGGGGATTCTTTGTTTTTGTTCTTTTGGTGGTAGTCATCCGACTTCTTGCTGGTTGGTCGGGTTCTTCTCTTCTCTTTTTGTGTTCGACTCTTGGTAGTCGATTTTTTATTGGTTGAGGTGATGGCTGAATCCTGCCTTTTTTCTCGCGGTTTTATCTCTTTTTTCCTCGCGCTTTTCAGATTTTGGCTTTTTCTTGAGCGTATGCCTTTTCTCTTTTAAGTTTTTTTGTTACGCTGACTCGTGGAAAGGATGGCAAAAGGTCGGCGAAGTCGTACCGGGATACCCTTTTTTATTGTTCTTAAGAATGCAAGTATGAATGCTTTTTGATCTTTTATTTGTTTGCTTTTGACAAAGTCATTTTTGTGCAACTACTTGTGTGTGTGGATGCTTTTTATGCAATTTGTTTTAAGTGTGGGCAATTTAGAAAGTAACTGGTACTCTCCTCGTGTTTGCACTTTTTGTTTTAACCCTATTTTTTGCCTAGACCGCCCTTTGCGGGTTTTCGATCTAGCGGGTTTTGATTCTTGTAGACCCCAAATCTTGTCCGGCCTCAGAATAAAGTCAGAAAGCTTCCTATTTGAAGACGGTCGAAGCCTAACAAGCCACTAGGAGAGACTATTAGGCTCCCGTACCAAAATAGGAGGGTTTCTTGGCCCGAAAAATAAGGTTTTTCGCCCTGAAGGGACGAGACCGCCGTCTGGCAGGACCAGACCGCCGTCTCGCCTCACGCCAGGGACGAGACCGCCGTCTCGCTTGTCCAGATGGCGGTCTCGCCACTGCAAAATTCGAGACGGCGGTCTGGGTTTTCCAGACGGCGGTCTCGACCCCCTGCTATGGTCGAGACGGCGGTCTGGATTGTCCAGACGGCGGTCTCGACCTTGTTAGACGAGACCGGTGGTCTCGCCACTGTCAGGCGCGAAAACCTATAAATAGGGGCTCTCCCCCCCTCATTTCAACACACCAAGCACAGTAGCTCCTCCTTCTCTCTAGATTTTCTCTCTCTAGAACCCCTCCGAACCATTTCCGGAGTTTCTGAGTGTCTCTAGGCATAAATTGAGCGTTCTAAATCTTCTTTAGAATCCCTCCGAGGCATTTCCAGAGTTTCTGAGAGTTGTAGAGTGAGGGGTTGCCAAAAGCACCCACTCTTTAAAGAGAAATATATAAAAGCTTGCTTTGGAGGTGTACATTCTCTCTCCTAATTTTACCGCTTTCATTTAAATCTATGCAATAGATACTAGGGCCATGTAGTCATAATCTCTAAATACCGCATAATAAAAGGGTAAAAGCGCAATTTTCTAGTTTAATTATTTATCCAAAGTAGCCAGCCCATCATAGGGAACCCGAAAGGGGCGTCGTAAAGGAACTAATACTTCCTTTACACGTAACTAACTCCCTTACCCAACTCTAGTTCTAATGACCAAAGTTGGTTTTCGAAAACCAACGCCTTTAAAATACCCTTTTGCGATGTTTTTGGTAAAAATATCGGTGGCGACTCCATAGAACCCAAAATAAATAAGTCCTTGGGTTAGCCCGGTTATCGGACAACCCAAGGACACTTTTCGAAAACCTCACCCCTAGGTTAGCCTAGTTATCGGACAACCTAAAGGCGTTGTAACCACCCATAAAACGCGAAAACAAGAGGGTCGAAAAAACCATCGCGTCGCTCCGACCGCCCCTTCGTTTTTGGGAGGCGGCGACAGATGGCGACTCCACTGGGGAAGCCTAGAGAGTTGATCCCATTTAGTGATGGGCTGACTTAAGAATAATTAAACCAAGAAAATAGCGCTTTTACCCCGCCTTGTATTATAACATGCTTTATTGTTTGGCTTTCAAATAAGCTGTTGCTTGTTTATACTTACGCAATTGATTGAAATATAAACCGCACACAAACCCTTGCACACTACAGTCTCCTCTATACCCGGGGGCAAGTGAGATAACCATAGGGAGTGGGTGGCGGGTACGGTTCGTCGTAGTTAGGGCCTTGTGCCCACCGAGTGTGATCGGAAACCACCACTCAAGGTGATAACCTTCCTCTTTTGGCAACAAAACCGACTCTGACCTTAGTGCTGAGCATGGTTGGACGGCTGGAGAGTGGGGACCCTATAATGGGGGCACCTTGGGGGCCTTAGCCTGGTGAGAACAGTTAGAACCTACCCTGACCAATGCACTTTTCTGCAAGAAAACCCTACCTCGTGATAAAAACAAATTCTCGCCTGTTCGCGGATGACCGAATTGTGTGCGCATATGTTTGTTGCATTTGTCTGTTGCAAAGCATAAACAAACAACAAAACAAAAATCACAAAAATATTTTCGCAAATAAACCCCCTTATCTCGGACAGTCTGCCTTTTAGCTAGCCTGGTTCCAGGTTCTTTGTAAGCTAAGTAGCCACGCAGTTCCGACAGAAGAGATAAGGGACGCTAACTATTCTTTCACATAAAGCCACATTTTATCTCGGACAGTCTGCCTTTTAGCTAGCCTGGTTTCAGGTTCTTTATAATCTAAGTAGCCACGCAGTCCGACAGAAGAGATAAAAGGCTATAAAAATAAAAAATAAAAAATAAAATAAAATACATAAATAAATCCAATAAACAAAAAGAATTTTGACAAAGTCGTATCATTCATATCGCATCATGTCATAAGTGGAAAAACCAAGAGAAAAATAAATGCATAAGGAAAGGAAAGTATGCATACGCATCATTTTAATAAATCCCTAAAAAGTGGGTCTTAGAAGCATTTTTTGGGAAAATTACTAGGCCAAATCCCTTACGGGTATTTGCATCTTGATTCTTCACCTTTTTCTCTTCGTTTTGATATGTTGTGCGTCCAAATCGGACATCTCAGTCAAAAGTTATGCCACTTTGAACATCTATCACCCTTTTGCACTGGTGCATGCATAAATACATTCATTCTAGGGACCACTAGATATCCCTAAGACAATGGCGAAAGAGGCCCCGAGCACATTTGTGACCTTCGCGACAAGGAAGGAACAAGTGTACTAAGGTGTGATGGTGATTCCCATTATACTTGTCAAGTCTGTGATGGGGAAGGAACCATTACACCGAGGTGGGTACGGTACCCCGCAAAGCATAAGCTTTAAGGAGGATACCTAAGTCATTGTCTTAAGGAATATCCATCTCATAAATCATTTGTTTTAAACAATAAAAATCTTTTTGCATTCTAGAAAGCGACTGGTATTCTTTATGCCCTCATCCGCATACAAAAAAAAAACACAAAATCTCAAACACTATCGTACATCATGTTAGAAAATAAAACATGATAATGTTTAGGAAAAAACAAACACTTGCATACATGCATCCACCAAACTTCATCCTCATAACATGCATCTAACAATAGACAGTCGAAGAAAGTGGACATTCCTCAATACCATGTGAGGAGGATAGGGCATTCGCATGCCATGCATGGGAAGTCAAAAAGAAAATGAATAGAAATATTTACCCGCCTAGGCTTCTCCGCTTTCAAAAAAAATGTACTTCATTGCATTGAGGAATGTACACTGTCTAGATGAAAAAAATAAAATTGTTTGTTTTCATCTCAAACGTCTATTGCATTCATGAATTGCATTCATAAAGTGCATTCATTCTCACTTTAATAATAATAAGATAATAAAAAGAAAGGATTAATTGATGTGCTTTCCATGAATTGGAATAAGATGAAGAGCAAGCCTTTCGTCATCAAGTTCTCTCCAATGGTTGATCCGCCCAAGGAGGATAACAAGCCTCAACCATTGGATATCCAAGTTAATAAGGAAGAGGGGGCAAGGAGGCCGTTGCATTTATGTCTCAAACCAAAAAAGTTGTACCATGGAGATACGCAAAAACATCGTCTATCAATGAGGATATCTCCAGCATAGCCAACATTGGGGGGCAGAATTAGAAGTGAAAGAATCTACACCCCCGAGGAGCTACAAGACAATGCTCCCAAGAATAAAGGAAAAATAATAAGACCGAAGAAAAACATAATCCAAAGAGGAAACTGAGTAGACTTTGGATTTACGACGCTGAGGCAATTCTTTCAAACGCTCCGCCAAAGAGACAAACTCAGGGTATGCGAGAAGCTAGTCACAGTTTGAGCTAGAGACGACATTCAAATCAACAAATTGTCTGCCCTACCTTGAATGGATGCGGCGTAAGATGACCTTTGAAATATCTTTTGCCAATATGAAAAGACTTCCCCAACAATATACAGGTGACCCACATGATGAGGAAATATGGATGTCACCCAAACCAAGGGCTCATTAGAAACTTTCAAGGAATAAGGGAGCCACCAGATTTTAAAGACATTCCTGGCCTAGGGCATGACCCTACAAAGGATCAAGCTACACAGAGAAAAGGGAAGTCTCCCCTCTGCACCTCAAATCAGATTCTCCCGAGTAGAGGGGTTCAAACATCAAAAGCGACCTTAGTCATTAGGTGTTCTCCTTCTGATTCTTAGGGTTTGTAAATCCAATGACTATTAAAGATTACTCCTCAGGGCTAGCCCGACCCCCGAGCATTGTAGGGCACACATTTCCCTATTAATTACAAAGAATATCATTCTTACTATCTGCTTCTCTTCTTGCTATTCATGTCTAAACCTCATTAATAACCATGTTTAAGCAAACGTTTTCAAAAATGCGTCAAATGCGCCATTGACCAAAATAAAAGTCAAATCCATCACCAAGTGATTGACTAGAAACACAAAATAAAGTTTTACCTCGTCATAAGTAAAGTCGTGTTTCGCCAATGTTGTGCAAAAACAAAAATCAAAAGAAGCCCATAAAAGCTAAAGGCCAAAAAGAGAGGGCAAGATACCCGGTAGGAAACCCACCAAAGGGGGCTACGCAAAAGTTAGGGTAAACCCGCTAGGAAACCCGAACAACCATAAAGGGTAGCCTAGGCAAAAACTAGGGTTACAAAATAAAGTCCGCTAGGTTTCCCAAAGTAACAAAAAAAAGAAACCTAGAAAAAAGTTAGAACAAAACAAAACACAACATCCTAGACTGAAAACCCAAAGGGCGAACTAGGGAAGTCAATCAGTCATAGCAAGCGCCATAGAATAAGACGCCACTCCATAAACAAAACGTTGTTTAAACTAGCCTAAACACTCTAACCAACCTTGGCTAGCCGTGCTTACAAAAACCATTTTTTTGTCAAAATAAAACAATTCTAAAACACAAGCCTTTGAATTAAATATCCTCTTGTTTCTCTTCTCTTGACCCTTACTACTACAACAATCTAGTAATTAGTAAGGAAATGTGGAGATAGTAATCAATAGGAGGATTGACATCCCCAAGGAAAGGGAGGGGTGCACTGACATGGCAAGTCGCTCTGAAATCAACACAATCATTCTTCGATCACGACAAAGTCAAGACGACGAAACCGGTACATCATATTCTGTCAACGAAAGCACATAATGTCAGAAGCTCATTAGAAGCTCAAGCACATTGGTTAATCCTTTTGAAAAATTAATTGAAATAGTATTATAGGATGCATGTCGCAAACATTGCATGCATATGATAGGCTCCTATCTCTAAAAAAAGAAGAGAAAGAAAAAATGACAATAAAAAGAATAATGCCTGCTAGGAGATTGTTAGGCAAAAGATAGGGTAGCCCGTTAGATCGAAAATCCGCATAGGGCGGTCTAGGCAAAAGTTAGGGCATTCATAAAAAAGGAAAAAGCCCGCTAAGATATCCTAGGCAAGAATTAACGCAGCCCGCTAGACCGAAAACCCCAAAAGGGCGGTCTAGGCAAAAGATAGGGCTAAACCAAAAAAATGAATAAAAGAGAGGGGCCCTTCATCATAATCATAAAAATTCCAGCAGAAAAATGCCAGTCACTTTTCCATATGCATCAATAAAAAAGAATAGATTGCATTTAGGGCATCCACACACAAGTAGTCACACAAAACGACTTTGTCAATGTCAAAAAAAAAAAATTACTTCAGACAAATAACAAAAAACGAAAAGCATTCATGCATATAAGGAGACTAGCTCCATGTTTGTGATTGAAAACAGGATCACTGAGTCACCAAATAATGCCCTCAAGAAAACGGAGCAAGTCGTCAATCAAGCGACTCAGCAGAATAAGAGCTTCCAAAAATCAAGAGCTCCAGCTACCATCCTTCTACCCAGAAAAAAAAAAGGCACAAGAAAGTAATAAGTCTCCAAACATTGCTCTCCCTCAAGAAAGAAGAGTGAGTTGTCATAAGAAGCTTCCAGAAGCCAAAGCTCCAATCATCACCCAATAAAAGAGGGACATCATAAAAGAAAAGTCGACGGAAAGGCTTAGTCATCCCCAAGAGGATCCCTTCCTACTCCGAAAGCAAAACAAAAATACTCCTCACGGCTCAACATTACCACCACATGAGTCATTGAGCACACTCACCCAAAGTCTCCTCCACACTCCTCAATGGAGAATAAAGGCTTCAAGAGCCCATCATCATCAATAGTCAAAAGAGTCCAAACCATCAAGGGCTCAACAAAAAGAAAGGAGAGAAAAGAAGAGAAAAGAAAACCCTTCATCTCCAGTAGATGACAAAAAGGCCATGACAGAGAAGGCTGAATAAAAAATCCTCAAGGGGATCTCCTAAAAAAAAAAATCTACAAAAAGGAACCAGAAACTCCCATCCGGTGGAATAAGAGCTTCACAAGTATAGCTCGCATCAACATCAATCAAGGAGTCAAGACTCCATTCCTAGAAAAGAAAAATCAGATCCCCAGGAAGTCAACTAATTCCCTGGTGGATCACTAAAGAAATAAAACGTCATCAAAAAGAAAGGAAAAAAAGCCAGCGTAATAAAAAGAGACTAAAAAGTAAAAAGGCTTACGCATTATCCCCATAAAAAAGACAGATTTCAAAATCGCGATAAAAAAAGAGATAAATCGCGGAAAAAGGCGAAATCAAATAAAAATCCTAGAAAAAGAAAGAAACAACAGAAGGAATCAAAAATCCTAATGGAACAAGAGTATCGGCAAAGCCAGTTCATACCAACAACATCCAACAAGGAGTCAAAACTCCATTCTTTCAGGGGGCAAATCAAAGTTAGATCCCCGGGAAGGCAATCAATTCCCCGGTGGATCACCAAAAAGAGAAAAATCATCCCTAGTGAGCCTACTGCAAAGGCAAAACTTCAGATTCATCCTCAGAATGTCATTTGCCTACGCATAGGCAAGACCTGGCAAGCAAGAACCAGCATCCCCATAAGGGAATATCAGCCTAGTCAGAGGCAAAACAAAATGCAGCCAAAAGTCTTCGCTTCCGATGAAGCATCTGCCTACTCAGAGGCATTACTAGAAACTCAATGGAGTATCTGCCTGCTCAGAGGCACCATCCAAATCAACAAATTTTTCAATGGATATCTGCCTACTCAAGAGGCGTCCCCAAGATTAACAAATCCCCAGAGGATTCCTGCCTACCTAAGAGGCACTCACCAAAAATTCTTCGACAACCAACCAAGAGTCGAACACAAACAAAAATCCCCGACAACCAGCAAAGTCGGATGACCACCACCAAAAGATCAAAAACAAAGAATCCCCAGCAATCAACAAGGTTGGATGAACACCAATCCCCGACACAGACCGGACAACCAAATCAAAGACAAGAGAACACATCTCAACACTGGCGCATGAGCTACCCGAGCAGTAAGCCGCCACCACCACCAGTCCTACGCAACGGACTGTACCAGCTTGATAGGGGGTTTATACCTATCAACCAGCACACGAGGAGTGCCTAAACGGCGCATGGGCCACCTGAACAGTAAGCCGCCACTACCACCCTGATGGGGGGCTCATACCCATCCGATCCCACACAACGGACCGTACCACCCTGATGGGGGGCTCATACCCATCCGGTCCCACACAACAGACCGTACCAGCCTAATGGGGGGTTCATACCCATCCAGTCCCACACAACGGACTGTAACTACCAGCCTGATGGGGGGTTTATACCCATCAACCGAAGGATCGACTATGTCAGGAGTAATATCCGGAGGTTCTACCACGTGTCAACCAAAGGGATCGGCTACGTCAGAAGTAGTATCTCAGAGGTGCACAATACTACATCTCCCCAGAGCATCATCCGCCACAAGACGGGACGTCCGAAGGGTAGCCGGGTGAGAGGGTCAACTCCTTTACCTTCCTGTCTACCTGTCTGGCACAACAAAGCCAACAGCTAACCAGTCAGGTAAAGGGGGGGCAGCTGTAGACCCCAAATCTTGCCCCGCCTCAGAATAAAGTCAGAAAGCTTCCTATTTGAAGACGGCTGAAGCCTAACAAGCCACTAGGAGAGACTATTAGGCTCCCGTACCAAAATAGGAGGGTTTCTTGGCCTGAAAAATAAGGTTTTTCGCCCTGAAGGGACGAGACCGCCGTCTGGCAGGACCAGACCACCGTCTCGCTTGTCCAGACGGCGGTCTCGCCACTGCAAAAGTCGAGACGGCGGTCTGGGTTTTCCAGACGGTGGTCTCGACCCCCTGCCATGGTCGAGACGGCGGTCTGGATTGTCCAGACGGCAGTCTCGACCTTGTCAGACGAGACCGGCGGTCTCGCCACTGTCAGGCACGAAAACCTATAAATAGGGGCTCTCGCCCCCTCATTTCAACACACCAAGCACAGTAGCTCCTCCTTCTCTCTAGATTTTCTCTCTCTAGAACCCCTCCGAAGCATTTCCGGAGTTTCTGAGTGTCTCTAGGCATAAATTGAGCGTTCTAAATCTTCTTTAGAATCCCTCCGAGGCATTTCCGGAGTTTCTGAGAGTTGTAGAGTGAGGGGTTGCCAAAAAGCACCCACTCTTTAAAGAGAAATATATAAAAGCTTGCTTTGGAGGTGTACATTCCCTCTCCTTCTAATTTTACCGCTTTCATTTAAATCTATGCAATAGATGCTAGGGCCATGTAGTCATAATCTCTAAATACCGCATAATAAAAGGGTAAAAGCGCAATTTTCTAGTTTAATTATTTATCCAAAGTAGCCAGCCCATCATAGGGAACCCGAAAGGGGCGTCGTAAAGGAACTAATACTTCCTTTACACGTAACTAACTCCCTTACCCAACTCTGGTTCTAATGACCAAAGTTGGTTTTCGAAAACCAACGCCTTTAAAATACCCTTTTCCGATGTTTCTGGTAAAAATATCGGTGGCGACTCCATAGAACCCAAAATAAATAAGTCCTTGGGTTAGCCCGGTTATCGGACAACCCAAGGAAACTTTTCGAAAACCTCACCCCTAGGTTAGCCCAGTTATCGGACAACCTAAAGGCGTTGTAACCACCCATAAAACGCGAAAACAAGAGGGTCGAAAAAACCATCGCGTCGCTCCGACCGCCCCTTCATTTTTGGGAGGCGGCGACAATTCTTGTCTAAAATATTTTGATGGGCTTCTTTCTTCTTTATGAAAGCCTTATCTTTTGCGTAGACCGCCCTTTGCGGGTTTTCGATCTAGCAGGCTACCCTGTACTTTTTACTTGGGACGGCCCTGGTTGGTGATGTTCGTCTTTGTCTTTATGCTTTCTCGAATTGCTTGTTTTATGCATGCTCATGTTTCGTTAATACAGAGGCATTTACACAGGTAGGTAAAGGGAAGAAAAAGACAATTTTATTGATATAACCAGATGGTTTATTTTTACATGGGGGTTTACAATAGAATTTTGTAAGCATGGCTGGCCAAGGTTGGCTAAACTGTATGAGGGTGTCACAATCATGTTTGTGATTTTTGTTTCCCCATTTTTCCTAGTCCCTTCAGTTGAGATGCCCGAGTCCGGAGTGAAGACTATGCGAAGTCTGCTTGCTATTGTGGAGGTATTACCTTAACCGCCTTTGCGGTTTTCGGTTAAGGTAATCATTGCTCTGTATATATATATGTATTATTATATATATATATATATATTTTTTTTGCACCTCTTCTTTTTGCCTAGGACTTGTCCTAGCGAGGTATGTAGGCCCTATCTTTTGCCCGGGATGCTCTTTGCGAGTTTTCATCCTGACGGGTCATGAGCAATGTCTTTTAGGCATAGTATTTTTTCACCGCATCTGAGTTGATGGGATATCGGAGCTCTTCTCCATCCATATTGGTGAGGATAAGGGCTCCTCCTGAGAAGGCTCGCTTGACCACAAAGGGTCCTTCGTAGTTCGCTGCCCATTTCCCGATTTTGTCTTTCTGGGCTGGAAGCAGTTTCTTTACCACTAGATTTCCTTCTAGGAAAGTGCGAGGATTGACCTTTTTGTCGTAGGCCTTCTTGATTTTCCGCTGATAAGCTTGCCCCCGGCATATGGCATCCAACCGTCTTTCTTCGATTAGGTTCAATTGATCATACCGGTTTTGGACCCATTCAGCCCCTGTTAATTTGGCTTCCATGACAACTCGCAGAGAGGGTATCTCGACCTCTACTGGTAGTACGGCCTCCATTCCGTATACGAGGGAAAACGGGGTAGCTCCTGTGGAGGTCCGTACCAACGTTCGGTAACCATGCAAGGCGAAAGGAAGCATTTCATGCCAATCTTTATAGGTGACCACCATTTTCTGAATGATTTTCTTGATATTTTTATTGGCTGCCTCTACTGCGCCGTTCATCTTTGGTCGGTACGGAGAGAAATTGTGGTGCTGGATTTTGAAGTCTTGACATAATTCCTCCATCATCTTATTGTTGAGGTTGGTCCCATTATCAGTAATGAGCTTATGAGGGATGCCATACCGACATATAATGTTTTTCTTGATGAAGGTGGTCACCACTTTCCGGGTCACATGTGCGTATGATGCCGCCTCAACCCACTTGGTGAAATAGTCGATGGCTACCAATATGAAGCGATGACCATTGGACGCCTTGGGTTCGATGGGTCCGATGACATCCATGCCCCACATAGAAAATGGCCATGGCGTAGCCAAGTTATTGAGGGGTGCAGGTGGCACATGAATGTTATCGGCGTAAACTTGGCACTTATGACATTTTTTGGCGTATTGGTGGCAATCGGTTTCCATCGTGGACCAATAGTACCCTGCCCTGAGGATTTTCTTGGTCATGACATGCCCGGGTGCGTGGGTTCCAAAAGTCCCTTTGTGGATTTCTTTTATCAATGTTTGGGCTTCTTCTTGGTCCACGCACCTTAAGAGAGTGGAATCGGGGCTCTTTTTGTAGAGGGTTCCTTCAATCAATGTGAACCCTACGGCCCTTTTGCGAATGGTCCGCTTGTCGTTGTCACTGATTCCTTCGGGGTATTCGCCCTCCATGAGGTACCGCTTGATGTCATAGTACCATGAGTTTTGATCGCGCTCGCCATTTACTGCCATGCAGAAAGCTTGTTTATCATGCAGCTTGACTTGAATGATTGGCATCTCATGTTCTTGGTCCAAGGCAAACATGGATGATAGAGTGGCGAGGGCGTCGGCAATTTGGTTGTCCTCCCTAGGGATATACTGGAAAGTGACGCTTTCCATTCTTGAGACCAACTTGCGGATGTGCTCTAGATATGGGATCAACTTTGAGTTTTGGGTTTCCCATTCACCTTTAAGTTGATAGATGGCAAGGGATGAGTCACCGAATATTTTGAGCTTAGTGACCCCATGATCTAAAGCTGCTCGGATTCTTAGCGCACATGCTTCGTATTCGGCCATATTGTTGGTGCAATCAAAATTAAGCCTGGCCGTTACAGGAATGTGTTTCTTTTCGGGGGATATCAAAATAGCTCCTACCCCGTGTCCCAACATGTTGGAAGCCCCATCGAAGAACATGGTCCACATCTCTTCTTTGGTCTCTTCGTGTTCGATGTGCATGATATGCTCATCGGGAAAGTCATCTTGTAAGGATTGGTATTTGTCTGTGGACCCATGGGCTAAATAATCCGCTAGGGGACTTCCTTTAATAGCTTTCTGGGTGACGTGAATGATATCAAATTCTGAGAGGAGAACCTGCCACCTAGCTATTCTTCCAGTTAAAATGGGCTTCTCGAAGAGGTATTTGATTGGATCCATTTTGGAGACCAACCATGTTGTATGTCGAGCCATATACTGTCTGAGACATTGAGTGACCCACACCAATGCGCAACAAGTTTTTTCGAATGGTGTATAACGGGTTTCGTAATCTGAGAATTTCTTACTGAGGTAGTAAATGGCCCGCTCCTTTTTTCCGGTTTCATCGTGCTGGCCGAACACACATCCCATTGACTCTTCGAGGATTGATAGATACAGGACCAGAGGTCTCCCTTCAACGGGTGGTACCAATACTGGTGGATTGGTTAAACAGGTTTTGATTTTATCAAACGCTTGTTGGCATTCTTCGTTCCACACCGTTGGCTGATTCTTGCGCAACAGCTTAAAGATAGGGATACATTTATCCGTCAACTGTGCGATGAAACGGGCAATGTAGTTTATTCTACCCAGAAAACCTCTGACCTCCTTTTCCGTGCTTGGTAGAGGCATTTCCAAAATTGCCTTGGTTTTGTCGGGGTCCACCTCAATTCCTCTTTCACTGACAATGAACCCTAGGAGTTTTCCTGATCGTACTCCAAAAGTACATTTTGCCGTGTTCAGTTTGAGTTGATACTTCCGAAGCCGATCAAAAAGCTTTCGGAGATATTGAATGTGGTCCATTTCATTTCTGGACTTGGCGATCATGTCGTCCACATATACTTCTATTTCTTTGTGGATCATGTCATGAAATAGCGTGACCATAGCCCTTTGGTAGGTAGCCCCTGCATTCTTCAGCCCAAACGGCATTACCCGGTAGCAGAATGTACCCCATGGTGTAATGAAGGAGGCTTTTTCTCTATCCTCAACGGCCAGTTTGATTTGGTTGTACCCTGCATACCCGTCCATGAAGGAATACAACGTGTTGGTAACGGTATGGTCCACCAGGGTGTCTATATGTGGTAGGGGAAAGTCGTCCTTTGGACTTGCTCGATTGAGGTCCCTGTAATCCACGCAGACCCTGACCTTCCCAGTTTTTTTGATGACGGGTACTATGTTGGCCAACCATTCTGGGTATTTGGAAACTACTAGGAAATTTGCATCCAACTGCCTTTGCACCTCCTCCTTTATCATTAAGGACAAGTCGGGTTTGATTCTTCTGAGCTTTTGTTTTACAGGTCGGAACCCCTCTTTCAGTGGCAATTTGTGTTCCACTATACTCGTGTCAAGCCCAGGCATGTCATGATACGACCAAGCGAATATATCTATATATTCCTTCAGAAGCTGTATTAACCCCTTTTTCGTGCTACTTTCCATTTGGGTGCCGATGTTCACTTTTTTCTCCTCATCCTTTCTTCCCAAATTAACAGTTTCTATTTCTTCCCGATGTGGTTGTATGATGCGCGTTTCTCTTTCCAGCATTCTTTGCATATCCGGAGAAATGGTCTCCTGCTCACTGTCAGACTCAATCCATTCGCCTTCCGTTTCCGGGGTCCGCGGGGATTCATCAATCACAGACATGATGTGTTTTAGGTTCTGTTTTAGTCATAGATTTTATTATTCATTTTATTTTTTTGAAAGATTAATAAATAGAAGAGGGAAAAGAATGAATATGATAAAATGCCTCGTATATTAATGAATATGAGTATGTATGTACAAGCCCTTTTTGATCAAAATTCCTACGGCCACGGGCGGGGACCGCAGGAGACATAGAGAAAAAGCTTAAAAAAGAAAAGACCCTAGGGCTGATCCTCCCAGTCCTCCCTCTCTGCTACTCTGGCTTCGACAGAGGTTTGTCATCCATGCTGGAAGCAGAGGCGTCAAAAGTAATCCACCCGGCGTCGATTAGTTCTTGAACCCGATACTTAAGGGTCAAGCAATTCTCTATAGAGTGACCGGGTGAGCCCGAATGGTAAGCGCATTTTTCGTTTGGCTTATACCATTCGGGGTAGGGAGGCTCCAACTGTTTCTTGGGAGGGGCGCAGGTCAGGAGCTTAGCCTCCAGCAGCTGAGGTAGCAGCAGTCCGTAGGAAGTGGAGTGAACTTCCTCTCTTTCTTGCGGGGCTGCCTGGGCGTTGGCGGGGTAGAGGAAGGAGTGGCAAAATTGATTGCGTGCACAGATTCATCCCTCTTCTTGCCAGCAGGTTTCCTGAAGGAGGCACCAGCTTGGGAAGATTGTGCTATCTTCCCGCTCCTCAGTCCTTGCTCCACCCTCTCGCCCATAGTGACTATGTCTGAGAAAAGGTTGGAGGTACTGGCTATTGCCTTGTCGTAGTACGCTCCTGTCAGTGAGTCGATGAACATAGCCACTATCTCCTTGTCCGTTAAAGGAGGCTCTATCTGGACTGCCATTTCCCTCCACCTTTGGGCATACGCTTTAAATGGCTTGTCGTTCCTCTTGCTCAGAGTTCTAAGATCTGACCTATCAGGTGTCAGATCGATGTTGTATTAACGACGAAGGAAAGCGTCTGCCAACTGTTTCCAGTTTTGGACCTGCCCTCTCTCCAACTGCATGTACCAGTTGAGAGCCGTGTCCGCCAAACTCTCTTGGAAACAATGGATCAGGAGTTTTTCATTGTCAGCATGGGCGGCCATCTTACGGCAATACATCGTAAGATGGTTCTTTGGGCAGGTCATCCCGGCGTACTTAGGGAAGTCCGGGATTTTAAATTTGGGAGGGAAATGGATGTCCTTTACGAGGCACATGTCGCCCACTTCCTCGACGTCAAAGTTATGCCCTTCGACCGCCTTCGACCTCTCCTCCAAGGCGGAGAGTTGTTGTTTGGATACTTCGGGGTAAGGATGCGCGCAGTCTTGGCATCCTTCTCGTTGTAGAAGTATTCTTCTTCTTCTTCTTCGTGGTGGTGGGGGGGGGTGTTCAGCTTGGCTTTCGCCCTTATTCTGACCCTGGCGTACAACCTCCATTAGCTGGGCCATCTGTTCGCGGAGGATGTTAACCTCTGCAGTAAGCTTGCGGTTTTGTTCTTCCAAATTCTCCATTGCCTTAGCCTTTTGCGCTCGGGTGCGGACGGGTAGAGGATGTTGTCCTTTACCTCATTAATGCATGTTGAGTGCCTAACTAACATGGAGTATGCTTATGCATGAGAGATTTTATTTAAATGATGCTGAATGTGCTCTCATTTTTATTTTCTCTCTTGGTTTTTCTTTACTCATGGTATGATGTAGTATGAATGAGTCGACTTTGTCGAAGTTGTTTTATTTATATTTTTTTTATATATTTTGATTTTTATTTGATGTTTTATTTTTATAGCCTTTTATCTCTTCCGTCTGAACCGTGTGGCTACTTAGATTACAAAGAACCCGAAACCAGGCTAGCTAAAAGGCAGATCGTCCGAGATAAAATATGGCTTTATGCGAAAGAATATTTAGCGTCCCTTATCTCTTCTGTCTGAACTGCGTGGCTACTTAGCTTACAAAGAACCCGAAACCAGGCTAGCTAAAAGGCAGATCGTCCGAGATAAGGGTGTTTATTTGTGAAATATTTTTGTGATTTTTGTTCTGTTGTTTGTTTATTCTATGCAACATACAAATGCAACAATCATATGCACACACAATTTGATCATCCGCGAACAGGCGAGATTTCGTTTTTATCACGAGGTAGGGTTTTCCTGCAGAAAAGTGCATTGGTTAGGGTAGGTTCTAACTGTTCTCACCAGGCTAAGGCCCCCAAGGTGCCCCCATTATAGGGTCCCCACTCTCCAGCCGTCCAACCATGCTCAGCACTAAGGCCAGAGTCGGTCTTGTTGCCAAAAGAGGAAGGTTATCACCTTGAGTGGTGGTTTCCGATCACACTGGTGGGCACAAGGCCCTAACTACAGCGAACCGTACCTGCCACCCACTCCCTATGGTTATCTCACTTGCCCCCGGGTATAGAGGGAACTGTAGTGTGCAAGGGTTTGTGTGCAGCTTATATTCCAATCAATTGCGTAAGTATAAACAAGCAACAGCTATTTGAAAGCCAAACAATAAAGCATGTTATAATACAAGGTAGGGTAAAAGCGCTATTTTCTTGGTTTAATTATTTTTAAGCCAGCCCATCACTAAATGGGATCAACTCTCTAGGCTTCCCCAGTGGAGTCGCCATCTGTCGCCGCCTCCCAAAAAAGGGGTGGTCGGAGCGACGCGATGGTTTTTTCGACCCTCTTTGTTTTCGCGTTTTTTATGGGTGGTTACAACATCCTTAGGTTGTCCGATAACCGGGCTAACCCAGAGACGAGGTTTTCGAAAAGTGTCCTTGGGTTGTCCGATAACCGGGCTAACCCAAGAATGAGTTTTGAAGGGTTCGTGGAGTCGCCACCGATGTATTTACCAGAAACATCGGAAAAGGTGTTAAAAAGGCGTTGGTTTTCGAAAACCAACTTTGGTCATTAGAACCAGAGTTGGGTAAGGGAGTTAGTTACGTGTAAAGGAAGTGTTAGTTCCTTTACGACGCCCCTTTCGGGTTCCCTATGATAGGCTGGCTACTTTGGATAAATAATTAAACTGGAAAATTGCGCTTTTACCCTTTTATTATGTGGTATTTAAAGATTTATGACTACATGGCCCTAATGTCTATTGCGTAATTTTAAATGAAAGCGGTAAAATTAGAAAGAGAGAAAGTGTACCTCCAAAGCAAGCTTTTATATTTCTTTTTAAAGAATGGGTGCTTTTTGGCAACCCTTCACTCTACAACTCTCAGAAACTCCGGAAATGCCTCGGAGGGATTCTAAAGAAGATTTAGAACGCTCAATTTGTACCTAGAGACACTCAGAAACTCCGGAAATGCTTCGGAGGGGTTCTAGAGAGAGAAAATCTAGAGAGAAGGAGGAGCTACTGTGCTTGGTGTGTGGAAATGAGGGGAGGGAGCCCCTATTTATAGGTTTTCGCGCCTGACAGTGGCGAGACCGCCGGTCTCGTCTGACAGGGTTGAGACCGCCGTCTGGACAATCCAGACTGCCGTCTCGACCATGGCAGGGGGTCGAGACCGCCGTCTGGAAAACCCAGACCGTCGTCTCGACCTTTGCAGTGGCGAGACCGCCGTCTAGACAAGTGAGACAGCGGTCTCGTCCCTGGCGTGAGGCGAGACGGCGGTCTGGTCCTTCCAGACGGCGGTCTCGTCCCTTCAGGGCAAGAAACTTTATTTTTCGGGCCAGAAAACCCTCCTATCTTAGTACGGGGGCCTAATAGTCTCTCCTAGTGGCTTGTTAGGCTTCAGCCGTCTTCAAATAGGAAGCTTTCTGACTTTATTCTGAGGCCGGGCAAGATTTGGGGTCTATAGAGACAGCGCTCCCGAAAAGCGAGAAGGAGGTCTCGACCCTTGAAGGCGAAAATCCTTATTTTTGTACAGAAAATCCTTCCTACTCTAATATGGGGCCTAATAGTCTCTCCTAGTGGCTTTTTAGGCTTCGTCCATCTTTGAATAGGAGGTCTTCTGCTCTTATTTTGAGGTCGAGCAAGATTTGGGGTCTACAAAGAGATAAAAGAATGAAAAAGAATATGAATGCTTATGCAAATGCCTTATTGTATTGATAAAAAATAAATGTTTACAAAGCCCTTTTAATCAAAGATCTCGTGGCTACGGGCGGGGACGCGAGATATATGCAGGAAGCTTAAAAAACATAATACTACTATGAGGAGCCCTAATCAACTGACCTTCTTTATCCGACCCCATTATGCAAGTACGATAGAGGCTTGATGTCCATATCAAGAGTGGGAGCGTCAAAAGTGATCTACCCTACATCCAACAACTCTTGAACCTTATACTTCAAGGCCAAACTATTTTCCACCGAATGCCCAAGAGCGCCCGAGTGGTAATCACATTTCTCATTTGGCCTATACCAACTCGGGTAGGGTGGATTTATCTTTTTCGGAGGGATGTATGTTAGGAGCCTGTCCTTTATCAACCATGGCAGCATACTCCCATAGGAGGTTTGAATAGGAGTAAATTTCCCTCTTGTTTGCGTGGCTACCGGCTGGTTGCGAAGAGGAAGAAGGAGTAGCAAGATTGACGACGTTCTTGCTTCCCTCCTTCTTATTGGACTTTTTGAATGGTGCTTTGGATGAGGAATGTTGCGCAATCCTTCCACTTTTTCGCTGAAACTTGGGAGGAAACTGAGGACTTTTGTCGAAGCACATGTCAGCCGCCTCCTTGTGTCCCTCTATAGTCCTTAATCTTTCCTCTAGGGCAGCAATTCATTGTTTGGATACCTCATTGTGGAGGTGTTGTTGATGCATTAGCTCCATAAATTGAACAATCTTCTCCTTCATGGAATTAAGCTCATCGGTGAGCTTATGGTTTCTTTCCTCCAATTGCTCCATCCTCTTAGCTTTTGCGCGTAGATGAGGACAGGAAGAAGACCAGCCACTTTCTAGAATGCAATATGAGTTAGGGTTTTTATTTTTATTTTTTGAAATGAAATGAAATGAATGATTAGTGTAGGATAGATATGCCTTAAAACAATGACTTCGGTATCATCCTTCAAGCTTACGCTTCATGGAGTACTATACCACCTTGGTATAATGGTTCCTTCCCCATCATAAATATAACGAAGGCCACCATCATACCTTAGCACACTTGTACCTTCCTTGTCGCGGATTGACAAGTATGACGAAGGTCACAAATACACTTGGGTTTCTTTTACCCTTGTCTTAAGGATATCTAGTGTTCCCTAACATGAATGTGTTTTATGCATGAGAGATTTTATTTAGGATGATGCTTATGCATACTTTCCTTGATGCATTTATTTTCTCTCTTATTTTACCACTCTTGAAATGATGAGTGTATGAATGGTTTTACTTTGTCAAAATCTTTTTGTTGTAAAAATTATTTTTATTGTTTTAAATTGTTTTTATTTTTATTTATTTGATTTTTTATAACCCTTTATCTCTTATGTTGGTCAATGTGACTACTTAGCTTACAAAGAACCCGAAACTAGGCTAGCTAAAATGAAGACTGTCCAAGATAAAGTTTGTTGCTTTTATTTTCTTTTATTGTTTTAAGAATTTTTTTGTTTATATATATATATATATATATATATATATATATATATATTGTCGTTGTCGTCCGTTCCGACGTCTAGGGACATCTCGAACGTTTATGCGAGCGGTCGCGAAAAGATGGTTTAGACTCGCGTTTTATTTTAAAATGTGTGCATTGCTTTCGAGGTGCTCAACAATTGAACTATCCTCTAATAAAAGCAAGGTTTTCGCAAAAAGTGTTCTTATGGAGTCGCCACCAATGTTTTGACCATAAACATTGGAAAAGGATAAAAAGACGTTGATTTTAAGAAAAACCAAACTTGGCCATTATAACCAGAGTTGGGTAAGGGAGTTAGTTACGTGTGGGGAAGGTGTTAGCACCCCACAACGCCCCTTTCGGGTTCCCTATGACAGATTAATTCATTAAGTAAAGATTACGAGAAATTACGCTATTACCCTATTTTATTTATACAATATTTTAAAAATGGCTATCTACATGATTTTATTTTCTATTGCATACATAAAGCAATAAAAGAGAAGAGAAGTGAAAAGAACCTCTGTAGCAAGATTTGTATTGCAAATCTTTAACTGTGAGGATGCGTTTTGGCAATCCCCCGCTCTACAAAGACTCTCCTCCCCGAATACAAGATCGACTCTACTAAAGTTTTAAGAAGAATCGAATGCTGGAATAATATTCCTTAACCGATTGTTACCTTTTTTAGGCAATCAGAGAGTTCATTCGAAAGAGGCAGAGAAGACAAGTGTCTGGAGTGTGAAAAATGCTCAAATGAGCTTCCTATTTATAGTTTTCGCAGCCTGGCAGCTCGGGACGGCCGTCTGGGGTGCAGAAAACAGGGATGGGCGTCTGGGGAGGCTGGGACGGCCGTTTGGGATCTGGGACGGCAGTCCCAAGCAACAAAACTGGCTGAGACGGCCGTCTGGCATGTGGGACGGTCGTCTGGGATGACTGGGATGGCCATCCCGACTTCTGGGACGACCATCTCGACTGTTTTGGCCAGATTTTGTGTTTTGGGA
This sequence comes from Sphenostylis stenocarpa, assembly GCA_963425845.1. Lineage (NCBI taxonomy): Eukaryota > Viridiplantae > Streptophyta > Magnoliopsida > Fabales > Fabaceae > Sphenostylis > Sphenostylis stenocarpa. The sequence continues at coordinate 38,466,558 of OY731402.1, read as the reverse complement.
CTCCTGGGAAGCTTTCCTTTCTTTATTCGGACGTCGATTGATGCCGATAGACGTCCATCAAAGCTTTATCTTCAGATAGGAAGTCTTGGCCTTTTGAGAGACTGGGCAAAATTAGGGGTCTACAGCTACCCCCCTTCACCTGCCTGACTAATTGTTGGCCTAATGTGCCCACAAAGTTAGTTGGTAGGTGAAGGAGTTATCCCTTTTTTCCCGGTTGTCCTTCGGATGCTCCTTTGCTTGAAGTTTTTGTTGATCCTCTGGATGATAAATACTTTTGATAGGTACCAACCCCTATCTGATTTGAACCTTCTTTTATAAGGCTCTGGTGAGTACTTACCCTCACTAGGTATGAGTCTGCATTTTGCTAGACTCTTGTGGGTACCTACCCCCACTAGGTATGAATCTGCTCTTCGCTAGATTCTGATCTGGTACGAAGCATATTCCATAAGGCTCTTGTGGGTACCTACCCCCACCTGGTACGAACTTTGTTCTGCAAGGCTCTGGTGAGTACCTACCCTCACTTGGTATGAGTCCTCATTTTGCTAAACTCTTGTGGGTACTTACCCCCACCTGGTATGAACCCCGTTCTGCAAGGTTCTTTTTGGGTACTTACTTCCGAGGTGCTCAACAACTGAACTATCCTCTAACAAAAGTAATGTTTTTGCGACCTTTTTTGTAAGGCTCTGGTGAGTATCTACCCCACCTGATATGAATCTACATTTTGCTAGATTCTGATGAGTACCTACCCTCATCCGGTACAAACCTTATTTTATAAGGCTCTGGTGGGTACCTACCCCCACTTGGTATGAATCTGCATTTTGCTAGATTCTGATGAGTACCTACCTTCATCCGGTACAAACCTTATTTTATAAGGCTCTGGTGGATACCTACCCCCACCTGGTATGAATCTGCATTTTGCTAGATTTTGATGAGTACCTACCCTCATCCGGTATGAACCCTATTCTATAAGGCTCTTGTGGGTACCTACCCCCACCTGGTACGAACCCTATTCTATAAGGCTCTTGTGGGTACTTACCCCCACCTGGTACGAACCCTATTCTATAAGGCTCTTGTGGGTACTTACCCCCACCTGGTACGAACCCTATTTTATAAGGCTCTTGTGGGTACCTACCCCCACCTGGTACGAACCCTATTCTATAAGGCTCTTGTGGGTACCTACCCCCACCCAGTACGAACCCTTCTATAAGGCTCTTGTGGGTACCTACCCCCACCTGGTACAAACCCTATTCTATAAGGCTCTTGTGGGTACCTACCCCCACCCGGTACGAACCCTATTCTATAAGGCTCTTGTGGGTACCTACCCCCACCCGGTACGAACCCTATTCTATAAGGCTCTTGTGGGTACCTACCCCCACCTGGTACGAACCCTATTCTATAAGGCTCTTGTGGGTACCTACCCCCACCTGGTATGAATCTGCATTTTGCTAGATTCTGATGAGTACCTACCCTCATCTGGTACGAACCCTATTCTATAAGGCTCCTGGGATGCTCTCTTTTTGGCATTCAATCTTATGGTTGATGAGTACAAACCCTCATCCGGTTTTTGGAGATGTGTTGGCGGCTTACTGTCTTTGATCATGCGCCCATTCCATGGGGAGTGATTTGATTTTTCCTTTTTGACTTTTCTGTTTTTGTCATCCAGCTTTGCCGGGGATTTTTTTTTTTGGCTTTTCTTGTTTAGCCATCCAGTCTTGCCGGGGATTCTTTGTTTTTGGCTTTTCTTTTTAGCCATCTGGTTTTGCCGGGGATTATTTGTTTTTGGCTTTTCTTTTTAGCCATCCGATCTTGTCGGGGATTCTTGTTGGTTGCCTTTTATTTTAGGCAGGAATCCCTTGGGGATTTGTGGTTTCGGGCTTTTCTATTGATTGTGCCTCTTGATTAGGCGGATGCTTCAATAGTGGTGAAGGCTTTGCATTCCATTGGGGATATCCATATTGGGCGTTATAGGCAATTAACTCCCTGAAGATATAGATTTGTAGTTTTGCCTTTACTGATAGGCTCACTGGGGATAGTTTTTTCTTTTTGATGATCCATCGAGGATTTGATTGCTTTCCCGGAGATCTATTTTGACTTTCCCCCTAGGGAGGAATGGAGTTTTTGACCCCTTGTTGGATGTTGTTGTTTTGAGCTAGCTTTGCCTATGCTCTTATTCCGCTGGGGAATGGGTTTTTATCTTTTTCTCGCGATTTTATCTCTTTTTTCGCTATTTTGAAAATTTGGCTTTCTTAAATGCGTGCGCCTTTTTAATTTCTTTTATGCACGCAGACTTTTTATTATCTGCTGGGGATGAAAATATTTTCTTCTTCTTCTCTTTTCTTTTTGGCGATCCCCCAAGGAGCTCGATGGCTTCCTGGGGATCCAACTTTGATTTGGTTTTTATGACGGAGTCTTGGCTCCTGGCTTTGTTAAGCTCCTTATTGAACTGAAGGATGAGAATTTTCTCATTTTCCCCGTTTTGTAGATGTAGACCCCTAATTTTGTCCGGTCTCTCAATAAAGGCTAAAGAGACTTCCTACAACAAAGACAAAGCTCACCTGACATCTCAATAAAGGCCAAGAAGACTTGCTATATGAAGATAAAGCTTTAACGGGCATTTATCGGCATCAAACGACGTCCGAATAAAGAAAGGAAAGCTTCCTAGGGGTCCCAGAACACAAAGGCTGGCCAAAACAGGTCGAGACGGTCGTCCCAAGGTCGAGACGGCCGTCCCAACCTTCCCTGGCCAAGTGGGACGGCCGTCCCAACCCAGACGGCCCTCCCAACCCAGAGGGCGTCCCAAATGTGCAGGTAGCGAAAAAACTATAAATAGGAGGCTCATTTGCCACTGTTTCAGACACCAGACAACTCCCAGTACTTGTCTATTCTCTTCCCTCTTCAAATGAACTCTCTGATTGTCTTGATAAGGTAACAATCAGTTAAGGAATCATATTCCAGCATTCGATTCTTCTGTAAAAAGTTAGTCGAGTCAATTTTGTATTCGGAGAGGAGAGTCTTTGTAGAGTGAGGGATTGCCAAAACGCGTCCTTAAGATTAAAGATTCCCAATACAAAGCTTGCTACAGAGGTTCTGTTCAATTCCCTTCTCTTTTACTGCTTTATTTATTGCTTTAAGTATACAATATGAAATAAAGTCATGTAGATAGCCATTTTTAAGATTATGCAATAAAATAGGGTAATCGCGTAATTTCTCGTAATCTTTACTTAAATGAATTAATCCGTCATAGGGAACCTGAAAGGGGCGTTGTGGGGTGCTAACACTTTCCCCACACATAACTAACTCCCTTACCTAACTCTGGTTATAATGGGCAAGTTTGGTTTTTATTAAAATCAACGCCTTTTTATCCTTTTCCAATGTTTATGGTCAAAACATTGGTGGCGACTCCAAAAGAACCCTTTTTTCGAAAACCTTGCTTTTATTAGAGGATAGTTCAGTTGTTGAGCACCTCAAAAGCAATGAACATATTTTAAACAAAAAACGCGAGTCTAAACCATCTTTTCGCGACCGCTCGCATAAACGTTCGAGATGTCCTTGGACGTCGGAACGGACGGTGGCGACAGATGGCGACTCCGCTGGGGAAGCTAGAGAGTTGATCCCATTTAGTGACGGATAAATTCAAACTAAGTAAAGATTTGAAATTACGCCTTTACCCTCTTCCGTATGTTTTATTGTATGGCTTTAATAATTGCTGTATGATTATTTTCTGCAAATTTTCTGAAATATAAACTGCACACAAAAACCCTTGCACACAACAGTCTCTCTATACCCGGGGGCAAGAGTGAATACCTATAGGGAGTGGGTGGCAGATACGACCGGCTTGTTGGCACACGGGGCTACAACCGTTGTCGGAAACCACCAACTCAAGGTGATAACTCTCTTCTTTTGGTCTAAGGATGTCGACACGGAGTTCCGTGCATGACCCGAGGACTGAGAGATTGAGAGGTCCCTATAATGGGGGCACCTTGGGAACCTTTGGCCTTGGTGAGAACAGTTTAGAACCACCTAAACCAAGCACGTTTCTGCAGGAAAACCCTACCTCATGATTAAATAAGCGTGGCTCTGCTCGTGGATGAATGAATTGTGTGTGCATTCGTTTGCTGCATTTGAATTGATACATTAGCATAGGGTAATCATACAACAAATAAAATAGTGAAAAATCCTAAAAATCATAAAAGTGATAAGATAAACCAACTTTATCTTGGACAGTCTTCAGTTAAGCTAGCCTGGTTTCAGGTTCTTTGTAAGCTAAGTAGCCACGTTGACCGACAAAAGAGATAAAGGGTCATAAAAAATATAAAAACGAATGAAAGTCATAGAAATTCCTTTTTATAATAAAAAGATTTTCGACAAAGTCGTATCATTCATACCACATCATCCAATAAGTGGTAAAACTAAGAGAGAAAATAAATGCACTAAGAAAAGTATGCATAAACATCATCATAATAAATCTATCATACATAAACACATTCATTCTAGGATTTATTAGATATCCTTAGACAATAGCGAAAGAGACCCAAGTGCGTTTATCAGCTTCCTAGAAGAGATAAGTGCGCTAAGGTATGTTGGCAACCTTTGAAAAAAGGAAGTTAACACATTAAGGTGGGTATGGTATCCTTAAAACATAGGCTTTTGAGAAGATACCATAACTATTGTCTAAAGCATATCTATTTCAGACTAATCATTTGAAATAAAAAGCTATAATAAAAACCGTTAAAATCATTTAGAAAGTGGTTGGTCTTCCGCCCGTCATCACTCGTGCTAAGAAAGCTAAAAAGATGGAACCGCTAGAGGAGCAAAACCGAAAGCTCACCTCTGAGCTCAATACACTGAAAGAGCAAATGGCTCAGATGTTAGAAATGATGCGCCAACAGAACCTCCATAAAGAGGGTCCTCAAAGTGGACAAGCCTCTCACCAAGAAGAAGAAGAGGAACCTCGATGGATGATACAACAGAGCGAGTACATATTCATGCTCCGGAAGTATCAAAGCAACAAATTATCGCTCTTGAAGAGAGGTCGAGAGCCATGGAGGGGCATAACTTTGATGTAAAAGAGGCGGTCGATATGTGCCTCGTTGAAAACATCCAATTCCCTAACAAATTCAAAACTCCGGACTTCCCAAAATATATGGGACTAACTTCCCCCAAAAGTCATCTTACGATGTACTGCCGTAAGATGGCTGCATATGCTGACAATGAAAAACTCCTGATCCATTGCTTTTAGGAGAGCTTAGCTGAATCAGCCCTAAACTGGTATATGCAACTGCAAGGAGGGCAAGTCCAAACATGGAGACATCTGGCAGATGCTTTTCTTCGTCGCTATAAATACAATATTGATCTGACCCCTGAAAGAGCAGATCTACAATTGCTAAGCAAGAAAAACGATGAATCCTATAAGGCATACGCCCAGAGATGGAGGGAATTGGCAGCACAAGTAGAACCTCCTCTGTCCGACAAAGAAACCACATCCATGTTCATCAATTCTCTAACTGGTCCCTATTATGACAAAATGATAGGGAACACGTCAACACTCTTCGCGGATGTAGTAATTATAGGAGAAAGAGTAGAGCAAGGTCTGAAAAGCGGAAGAATTACACAACATACTTCCTCTAATTCCTCTACTCCAAATATTAAAAAGAGCTTCGGAAAGAAGAATGAAGGAATTGTGAATGCAATTAACATTGCCACTCCTTCTTCCTCCTCGCAGCAAATCAAGCCATGCAGACAAGAGAGGAAATTCACTCCAATCCCAACATCCTATGGAAGTCTGCTTTTAAAATTGTTGGACGCCAAGCTCCTCGTGCGTGTCCCTCCCATGAAAATGGAACCACCATATCCAGGATGGTACAAGTCTAATGAAAACTGTAATTACCATTCAGGCGCTCCGGGACACTCCGTTGAAAACTGTGTGGCCTTAAAGCACAAGGTCCAGAATCTAATAGATGCAGGGTGGATTACTTTTGATGCATCTACTCCAAAAGTTGATGACCAGCCTCTTTCCAAACCCGAAGAATTACACAACATACTTCCTCTAATTCCTCTACTCCAAATATTTAAAAGAGCTTCGGAAAGAAGAAGGAAGGAATTGTGAATGCAATTAACATTGCCACTCCTTCTTCCTCCTCGCAGCAAATCAAGACACGCAGACAAGAGAGGAAATTCACTCCAATCCCAACATCCTATGGAAGTCTGCTTTTAAAATTGTTGGACGCCAAGCTCCTCGTGCGTGTCCCTCCCATGAAAATGAAACCACCATATCCAGAATGGTACAAGTCTAATGAAAACTGTGATTACCATTCAGGCGCTCCGGGACACTCCGTTGAAAACTGTGTGGCCTTAAAGCACAAGGTCCAGAATCTAATAGATGCAGGGTGGATTACTTTTGATGCATCTACTCCAAAAGTTGATGACCATCCTCTTTCCAAACCCGCTCGCGAGTCTAAACTATCTTTTCGCGACCACTCGCATAAACGTTCGAGATGTCCTTGGACGTCGGAACGGACGACGGCGACAGTAGATTTTTCTGAAATGCTCTACTTAGAGATATTTATTTGGCATTTTTCGTGGCCTCTATTGGGGAATGAAAGGTTTTTCTTTTCTTTCTTTTTGTTGAACCCCTGGGGATATGGAGATTTTTGACTTCATATCTTCTTTGGTTGATCTTTGTGTAGTCCTTATTCTCCTTTGGGGAATGTGGCAGATATGTTAGATGTGTATGCTTGATGACTCATGTGATGATGAAGCTGAGTCGTGAGGTAATCTTTTGCCTCTGGAGTAGGCAAGGATCCGCTTGGAGATGATCAAGCCTTTCCGTTGGCTTTTTCATGTTGATGACTTCCTTTTTCTTTGATGGAAGGATGATGGTTGGAGCTTCGAATGACTATGTTTGACGACTCATGTGGTGATGCTGAGTCGTGGAGTAAGTTTTGTATTGCCTTTGGAGTAGGCAAGAATCCACTTGGGGATGATCGAGCCTTTCCGTTGGCCTTTTTTTTGGTGTACCTTCGTTTATTGGGGTAGAAGGTTAGAGCTAGTTTCCTTGAAGCTCTTTATTCTGCTGAAATGGTTTTGATTTCACCTTTTTCATTCGCGATTTTGATTTTTCTCGCGAGTTATTTGAAATCTGGTTTTTTGATATATCACGTGTGCCTTTTTATTTTATAATAATTTTTTGTGCACGTGAGCTTTTGGAATGTAAACAGAAATAACAATTTTTTATTTATTACTTCCCTTTTTTTTTGGGTGATACATTCAAGCATTTTTAGACTAATAGAAAATATCTAAAAACATCCTAATCCTCTGCTTCTAGGCTGGAGTGGGAGGATGGTGCTGGCGAAGGGATCCGGCGGAGCATGCGGCGCTGGAACCTTGCCTGAGTCTGGACCATATTTTCTATTTGGCGGTCCGTCCTTTCCTGCCTCATGGTCAGTTGACTGAACTGCTGTCGCATGAACTGGAACTACCCTTCCATGTAGGCGTGCTCATCATCCATACGTCGGTATAAGCCGGTGAAGTCTGGATCGTATGATTGCTGCTGGGACTCCGAAGTCGCAGGGATATCCTGTGGTGTGTCGAAATCACGCATATCTAGTGAAATCGAGATTATGGGGTTTAAAATAAACCCTGATCCTTGTCGACTAAGGATGTTCATGTGGACCAGTGTTCCCCCATTAATCGGTTCTGGTTGGAGGCTAGCTGGAATGTCCTCTCCGTTAGTACATCCCCAATATTCAGCTAAAGGGGTGAGAAAGGGAGCGACCATCATAGCTCCTGTTGAGCCACGAGTGCCATAATCCTTTAAGGCTTTCAGGAAGGCATACCCTGGGTTGCATCGATGCCCCTGATGCATACAATAGACAATGAAAAGATCAGCCAGCGTTACCTTTCCTTGGCTCTCCTTCCGGCTATGTATGGTATTGGCTAGCAATTTGTGGCATATGCGGAGCGGAGGAGAAAAAGTTGCACCCTTCAAATGTGATGGCAGGGTATGTGCTCTGGTGATTTCTTTCCACATGCTGGTGGTAGTGAGAGCAGCAGGTTTCTCATAGTATGTCGACTTATATTCTGGCGTTCTTGTATCTACTCACTGGCAGAAACCCATTATGACGTTAAAGTCATCTAGAAAAGTGGTCTGGTATGCCCCATCCATCCAATAGGAAATAGCTTGAGTAGGTGGCACTCTGGGAGTCATGGACGGCATCTCCACCAGATTGACGGAGGCAAGGAATTCCAGCGTGGAAGTACGGTGGATTCGAGCAGGTGGCTCACGGAGCAGAAAATCCCATCCTATGTTTTGGATGAACCGTCTAACATCTTGATCCCAGCCGAATGTAGTTAGGATTTCAAAATCCAAACGTAGCATGGGATGCCAGGAATATTGTTGGATATTTGCCAATCTCTGTTGATGTGGTTCTGCCAGCAAGGTGTTGGTGATAGGAGTTCCTCTAGCGGAGGTCCTGGTGCGTTTTCTCCTAGATGAAGCCTCTCCACGCTCCATTTTGTGCCTTACTCACTTAAGAATGCTAAAAGTGTGTAGAAAGGGAGTAGAAGCAAGATAGAATGCTTGGAATGGGGTACAAATGCAAGGATCTGCGCCTAACATTTATAGGAGGAGCCAGGAGGGTCGGGACGGACGTCTAGGTTGGGACGGTCGTCTCACTTGAATTTTTACTCTTGGGATAGCCGTCTGGGGAGTGGGACGGCCGTCTCACTCAAAATTTGGCCCTGAGACGGGCGTCCCACTTGAAATTGGCTGTTTGGGATGGCCGTCTCGACCCTTGGGATAGTTGTCTCAAGCTTTTCAAGTTGGTTTTCATGTTTTTTTATGAGAAGGAAGATAGGACTCCATTCATTGATGTTTTAATGCATGTAATGTTTCATGATATGCGTCCTATGATCTATTTCAGTTAATATTTCGAAAGTTTTAACTGATGTGCTTTGACTTCGGGTGCATTCTTGGTGCAGTACCTTTCTGTCATCATGTTTCTTGATCAACAAGCTTAGCTGTACCGATTTTCCGTCTTGGACTTTTCTTGCTATAGCCGAAGAGCAATCTTTTGTTCGTGGGGCAACTACCATATCAATGCCCCCTTTCCTTTCCTTAGGGATTTCAACCTTCCGATTGATCACTATGTTTCCACATTCCCCTTTATCACTTGAATGCTTTATAGTGAAATGGTCAAGAGAAAAGAAAGAAAAGGATTTATAAGAAAGGCTTGTGTTTTAGAGGGATATATTTTTATAATAGAGGTTTCTGTAAGAATGGCTATTCAAGGTTGGTCGGTGTTTGGGCTATTTTAGACAAACATTTTGTTCTTATAACGTGGCGTCTTTGTTTACTGCTTTATGGCGCCTTTTTGTGATTGATTAACTTTCCTAGCCCGCCTTTTCAGGTTTTTAGTCTAGGATGTTGTGCTATGTCTTAACTTTTGTCTAGGTTTCCTTTTTGTATTATTTTTAGGAATACCTAGCAGACTTTTCGTAACCCTAACTTTTGCCCAGGCTACCCTTTATTATTGTTCGGGCCTCCTGCCGAGTTTACCCTAACTTTTGTGTAGCCCCCTTTGTGGGTTTCCTGTCGGGTATTTTGCCTTTTTATTTTCTTGTCTTGGCCTTTGGCCTTGACGAGCTCTTCCTTTTTTATATATATATATATATTTTTTTTGCACAACATTGTCGAAACTTGGTTCTATTGAGATAGATTTTATTCGTGTTTCTAGTTAATCAATCATATTTGACTTTGCTTTGTGATGCTTTGATTGTTCTGACGCATTTGGAACAAAACGTCTATCTAAACCTTGTTTATTTAAAATGGGGTATAGATATATTTAGTAAGAAAAGAAGCAGATAGTAAGAATAGCATTCTTTTGTAATTTTGGGGAAATGTGTGCCCTAGAGATGCTCGGGGGCCGGGCATACCCCGAGGAGTGATCTCTAATAGTCACTAGGTTTACATCCCTTAGAATTGGAAGAAGGACACCTAATGACTCACGCTACCCTTTGCGCTAATACCCCTCCTTTTCGGAATATCGTCTTTGAGGGGTAAGACTTCCTTGTTTTCCGTATGGTTTGATCTTTTGTAGGGTCGTACCCTAAACCATACTTTAAAGGATTATCTTTGAAATCTGGTGGCTCTTTTATTCGTTGAGCATTCTTTCCGAGCCCCTGTCCTGGGCGATATCCATATCTTTTCATCATATGGGCCACCTTTGTATTACTAGGAAGTCTTTCTATGTTGGCAATTTTGAGTGCTTGAAAAGATGTTTCAAGAGCCTCTTCAGCCACATCCACATATGGTTGGACAGACGGTTTGCTAATTAAAAAGTCTTCTTCAGCTTGAACTGTGATGAGTTTATCATTTGTCACGAACTTGACTTTTTGGTAGAGTGTTGAAGGTACTGCCTTAGCGCTATGAATCCAAGGTCTACCAAGGAGACAACTATATGCTGGCGTGATATCCATCACGTGGAAGTCTATCTTAAAAATAGTAGGGCAAATTTGGACTGGTAGACTAATCTCTCCTACTACTTCACGTCTTGATCCATCAAAGGCTCAAACAATTGTATTACTCGGGCGCATGTGGGTTCCTTGCACTGTTATCTTTTCAAGTGTGCATTTAGGCATAACGTTTAAGGATGACCCATTATCCACAAGAACTTTGGAAATGAGATATTCGTTGCATTTAACAGAAATATGCAAGGGCTTGTTGTGATTTGACCCTTCTAAAGGGAGTTCTTCATTTGTGAAGGTAAGATGATCATTGGATGTAATGTTACCAATGATTCCTTCAAACTTGTCTTGGGATATTGCATGCGGAACGAATGATTCATTCAAAAACTTTAACAGTGCGTTTCGATGTGGCTCCGAACTCATTATAAGTGATAACAAAGTTATCTTTGCAGGAGTGCGATTGAGTTGATCAATGATGGAGTACTCACTTTGTCTTCTGTACTGGAGTAACTCATCTGTCTCCTCCTTGGATTCTTTTTCCTCTTCGGCCTTATTTTTTGTCTTATCTTTAGGAATATTATCTTGTAATTCTTTGGGGGAGTATATTCTTCCTCTTCTAGTCATGCCCCCAATACCAGCTATGTTGGAGATATCTTGATTAACTAGTGATTCTTCTGAGTATCTCCAAGGTACAGCTTTATTTGATGAATAAGGGAAAGGATGAGGCCTGAATAAACGTAAAGGCGTTATTGCCTCTTCCCTTTTATCGATTGGAATGACCAACGGTGCTTGTTTGTTATCATCTTTGGGTCTATCGACCGTTGTAGAGATTTTGATGACGAAAGGCTTCTTTTCCATTTATTTTGATTTGTGGAAAGCACATCTATTAATCCTTTCTTTTTATTATCTTTATTATTAAAATGAGGAGGGATGTATGAATGTATGCAACTTATGAATGCAATAGACAGTTTAAGGATAATCCTTTTTTATTTTATCTAGAAAGTGTTTATCCTTCTATACAATGCTTTAAAGCAAGTGTTGACAAAAACGGAGAAGCTTGAAGAATCCTATAGGTAAATTACGCTTTCTTCGTAATTCATCTTCAGCTATTCTCACATGATTTATAAGCGCCTTAGCTTGCTCATGTACCGCTTGGCTCATATCTTCACTATATCGACGAGCCTCTTTTATCTTTTCTTCCTGATGAACGATCAAGGCTTGCTATTGGTCAGACCTCTCTATTACTTGGTCTCTTTCACGAAGTAATTGACCAAATTGAGCTAATCCATCTCTTTCTTTATCATGTAGCTCATCTAGGCTTTCTCTGTATCTTTCAGCGGTTTCCCACCACTTTTGTGCTTCTGACCGAGTTTCTGCTAGGTCATCTTATATTAACTTGATCGTTTTTTCCTGTTCTGCAAGCGCACTCTCAAGATGTGTTATTTCGTCATTCATGTCCCGGAATAGACTATCTTGTTCAAGCTTCGGAATTTTCAATGCTTGTTTAGTCTCTTCTTGGTAATCAACACAATCATTCTTAAGGCGCTCTATTTCATGGTCCTTCTTTTTACACTACCTTTTTAAACCATCTATTATAAGGGTTGATTCTTGCTCTTTTTCTTCGAAAGCCCTTAACTGAGCCTCCATTACTTATACCCTTTTGTTTAAGGCATTGACCTGCAATTGTAGCTCTTCATTGACTAATGTTGTAGTGAATGTAGCAGATGGTTGGGGTATCCTTCTACTTTTCCTCCATTCCTCATATTCATGGGATGTAGATACCTGAACCTTTCTGAGTTCTTTATCTCCTATATAGACTGGTCTTTCCCATGCTTTTCGGACAACAGATACTTCTTCAAAGCTATGGGAATAATGGCATAGACTCAGCCCTCTGAGCTCTTCTTGAGTTGGCACTGTTTGGGTTCTCATGAGTTGTCTCATAGCTATCTTGGGAGAGTAAGCTATGCAACCCCTGAGGCCTAGTAATGGTATGCTCAGGTAATCTCCACATTGTATAAGAATATAACCAGGTCGGAACCAAGGGCAAACCCATGATACATGCTCTATTTTCCAATTTTCCAACTCGGTTTTCCATTCTAAAGCTTGGTGATGTTGAAGAGGGATTTTTGCAAAACTTCTTAAAGGATCAGGGAATATGCCCATGTAGCTTGAAGTGTAGAAATGAGTAATGCCCCATACATATAGTAATGAAGTACAACATCTAAGTGTTTTCCCCTGTTTCTGTCGACAAAAATCTACTAAAATCAGGGTATCGGCAAGAATTGCAAGTATAGGACTCTTAGAGTATACATCCCAGGCAAAGAATGCATCTATTGCAGCATGATCCACAACGTTCACATGAAATGGGAATAATATGATTCCGAACATTGCCAATGCTAGAGTTTTGTTGAAGGTTGACCAATCTTTCTTTTCAGCCAAAGAGATTAAGTGGTCTTCTATTATTGACATTTTCCAACCTCGGATGTTCCCTTTTCCCTCTAGGATGGATTGATGAGGAGGCAATCGTATAATAGTAGCAACCTTATTCACAGCAACATATACTCCTGAGCAGATATAGACCCCGAATGACTGAGGCCATCTAACCATGAGTTCATTTTCTTCTAAGGTTGGTACTAAATCGAACTGCGAAAACTCAAAGCAGTGGAGGTTGGGATTCCAGAAGTGGACCAATGCTCTAACAAAGATAGGATCGATGCTGATTTTCAGGAGGTCAAGAATCCTTCCATAAGATTTCTCAAAATTAGCACTGACCTCTGGCGGCATATATGTACACAACTGCCTTAACTTCTCTACACGGCATAGAAGGATTTACACTTTCTTTAACTGTCTATTACTGGATCCCTCCATTATCTGCATGATATGAGGATGAGTCTTTGTAAATGCATGCATGCAAGTGTTTGTTTTTTCTAAGTATTATCATGTTTTATTCCTAGTATGATACATGATAGTGCTTGGTTTTTTCTTAAAAAGGAAACTATCTATTGAATGTTTATGAATTTTGATGAAGAGAGTCCTATTTTCTTCTCTTTTTATTTTTATGAAAAAAATATTGTATGAATCATAATACTTTTGTCAAAAATCTTTTTATTGTAAGAGGTATTTTATTGTTTTAATTGTTTTTTACATTTTTTATGACCCTTTATCTCTTCTGTCGGTCAACATGGCTACTTAGGTTACAAAGAACCTGAAACCAGGCTAGCTTAACTGAAGACTATCCGAGATAAAGTTGGTTTATTCTTATCACTTTTATGGTTTTTTGGATTTTTACTATTTTTTGTCTGTTGTATGATTACCCTATGCTAATGCATCAATACAAATGCAGCAAACGAATGCACACATAATTCACTCATCCACGAGCAGAGCCACGCTATTTTTGAGGTGGGGTTTTCCTACAGAAATGTGCTTGGTTTAGGTGGTTCTAAACTGTTCTCACCAAGGCCAAAGGTCCCCAAGGTTCCCCCATTATAGGGACCTCTCAATCTTTCAGTCCTCGGGTCATGCACGGAACTCCGTTGTCGCCGCCGTCTAAAAAGAGGCGGTCGGAGCGACGCGATAGTTTTTTTGACCCTCTTGCTTTCGCGTTTTTTATGGGTGGTTACAACGTCCTTAGGTTATCCGATAACCGGGCTAACCTAGAGACGAGGTTTTCGAAGAGTGTTCTTGGGTTGTCCGATAACCGGGCTAACCCAAGAACGGGTTTTGAAGGGTTCATGGAGTCGCCACCGATGTTTTTACCGGAAACATCGGAAAAGGTGTTAAAAAGGCGTTGGTTTTCGAAAACCAACTTTGGTCATTAGAACCAGAGTTGGGTAAGGAGTTAGTTACGTGTAAAGGAAGTATTAGTTCCTTTACGACGCCCCTTTCGGGTTCCCTATGATGGGCTGGCTACTTTGGATAAATAATTAAACTGGAAAATTGCGCTTTTACCCTTTTATTATGCGGTATTTAAAGATTATGACTACATGGCCCTAGCGTCTATTGCATAATTTTAAATGAAAGCAGTAAAATTAGAAAGAGAGAGGGTGCACCTCCAAAGCAAGCTTTATATATATTTCTCTTAAAAGAGTGGGTGCTTTTTGGAAACCCTTCACTCTACAACTCTCAGAAACTCAGGAAATGCCTCAGAGGGATTCTAAAGAAGATTTAGAACGCTCAATTTATGCCTAGAGACACTCAGAAACTCCGGAAATGCTTCGGAGGGGTTCTCGAGAGAGAAAAACTAGAGAGAAGGAGGAGCTACTGTGCTTGGTGTGTGGAAATGAGGGGAGGGAGCCCCTATTTATAGGTTTTCGCGCCTGACAGTGGCGAGACCGCCGGTCTCGTCTGACAGGGTCGAGACCGCCGTCTGGACAATCCAGACCGCCGTCTCGACCATGGCAGGGGGTCGAGACCGTCGTCTCGACCTTTGCAGTGGCGAGACCGCCGTCTGGACAAGTGAGACGGCGGTCTCGTCCCTGGCGTGAGGCGAGACGGCGGTCTGGTCCTTCCAGACGGCGGTCTGGTCCTTCCAGACGGCGGTCTGGTCCTTCCAGACGGCGGTCTCGTCCCTTCAGGGCGAGAAACTTTATTTTTCGGGCCAAAAAACCTTCCTATCTTAGTACGGGGGCCTAATAGTCTCTCCTAGTGGCTTGTTAGGCTTCAGCCGTCTTCAAACAAGAAGCTTTCTGACTTTATTCTGAGGCCGAACAAGATTTGGGGTCTATAGTTGCCCCCCCTTTACCTGACTAGTCGGCTGTTGGCTTTGTTGTGCCAGACAGGTAGACAGGAAGGTAAAGGAGTTGACCCTCTTGCCCGGTTACCCTTCGGACGTCCCGGCTGGTGGCGGATGATCCTCTGGGGAGATGTTGGTATTGTGCACCTCCGAGATACTACTTCTGGCGTAGCCGATCCCTTTGGTTGACACGTGGTAGAACCTCCGGATACTACTCCTGACGTAGCCGATCCTTCGGTTGATGGGTATAAACCCCCCATCAGGCTGGTAGTTACAGTCCGTTGTGTGGGACTGGATGGGTATGAACCCCCCATCAGGCTGGTACGGTCCGTTGTGTGGGACCGGATGGGTATGAGCCCCCCATCAGGGTGGTAGTGGCGGCTTACTGCTCGGGTAGCTCATGCGCCGTTCAGGCACTCCTTGTGTGCTGGTTGATAGGTATAAACCCCCTATCTGGCTAGTACAGTCTACTGCGTAGGACTGGTGGTGGTGGCGACTTACTGCTCGGGTGGCTCATGCGCCATGCGTTGAGATGTGTTCTCTTTGTTTTTGTTGGTCTTTTTCTGAGAATGATCGTCCGGTCTGTGCCAGGGATTTCGTTGGTGTTCATCCAGCTTGTTGGTTGCTAGGGATTCTTTGATTTTTATCTTTTGGTAGTGGTCATCCGACTTTGCTGGTTGTCGGGGATTTTTGATGAGTGCCTCTTAGGTAGGTAGGAATCCTCTGGGGATTTATTGATCTTGGTGACGCCTCTTGAGTAGGCGGTTATCCATTTGAAAATTTGTTGATTTTGATGGTGCCTCTGAGCAGGCAGATACTCCATCGAGTTTCTAGTAATGCCTCTGAGTAGGCAGATGCTTCATCGGAAGTGAAGACTTTTGGCTGCATTTGTTTTGCCTCTTACTAGGCTGATATTCCCTTATGGGGATGCTAGCTCTTGTTTGGCAGGTCTTGCCTATGCATATGACATTCTGAGAATGAACTTGAAGTTTTGCCTTTGCAATAGGCTCACTGGGGATGATCTTTCTTTTTGATTGATCCACCGGGGAATTGGTTTCCTTCCCGGGGATCTAATTTTGATCTGCCCCCTGAGGGAGAAATGGAGTTTTGACTTCTTGTTGGATGTTGTTGTTTTGAGCTGGCTTTGCCTATGCTCTTATTTCGCTGGGGATGATCACGCCTTTCCGTTGGCTTTTTCTGGTGTACCTTCGTTTATTGGTGTAGAAGGTTAGAGCTATTTTCCTTGAAGCTCTTTATTCTGCTGCAATGGTTTTGATTTCGCCTTTTTTTCGCGATTTATCTCTTTTTTATCGCAATTTTGAAATTTGGCTTTTTTATGGGGATAATGCGTAAGCCTTTTTACTTTTTAGTCTCTTTTTATTATGCTGGCTTTTTCCCTTCTCTTTTTTTTTGGGGAGGTCCACTAGGGATGACATTTTATTTCTTTAGTGATCCACCAGGGAATTAGTTGACTTCCTGGGGATCCGATTTTTTCTTTTCTAGGAATGGAGTCTTGGCTCCTTGATTGATGTTGATGCGAGCTATAATTGTGAAGCTCTTATTCCATTGGTGGATGGGAATTTCTGATTCCTTTTTGTAGAATTTTTTTGGAGATCCACTTGAGGATTTTTATTTGGCCCTCTCTATCATGGCCTTTTTGGACATCCGCTGGGGATGCAAGGGTTTTCTTTTCTCTTCTTTTCTCTTCTTTCTTTTTGTTGAGCCCTTGATGGATTGGACTCTTTTGACTATTGATGATGATGGGCTCTTGAAGCCTTTATTCTTCATTGGGGAGTGTGGAGGAGACTTTTGGGTGAGTGTGCTCGATGACTCATGTGGTGGTAATGTTGAGCCGTGAGGAGTGTTTTTGTTTTGCCTTCGGAGTAGGCAGGGATCCTCTTGGGGATGACTAAGCCTTTCCGTTGGCTTTTTCTTGATGATGTCTAATGATTGTGCCCTCTTTTATTGGGTGATGATTGGAGCTTTGGCTTCTGGAAGCTTCTTATGACAACTTGGTCTTCTTTCTTGAGGGAGAGCAATGTTTGGAGACTTATTACTTTCTTATGTCTTCTTTTCTGGGTAGAAGGATGGTAGCGGGAGCTCTTGATTTTCAGAAGCTCTTATTCTGCTGAGTCGCTTGATTGATGACTTGCTCCGTTTTCTTGAGGGCATTATTTGGAGACTCAGTCTCAGTGATCCTGTTTTCAATCACAAACATGGAGCTAGTCTCCTTATATGCATGAATGCTTTTCGTTTTTTGTCTGAAGTAGTTTTTATTTCTTTCATTTTTGATATTGACAAAGTCGTTTTGTGCGACTACTTGTGTGTGGATGCCCTAAATGCAATCTATCTTTTGCCTAGACCGCCCTTTTGGGGTTTTTGGTCTAGCGGGCTGCCTTAATTTTTGCCTAGGATATCTTAGCGGGCTTTTTCCTTTTTTATGAATGCCCTAACTTTTGCCTAGACCGCCCTTTGCGGGTTTTCGATCTAGCGGGCTACCCTATCTTTTGCCTAAGAATCTGCTAGCAGACATTATTCTTTTTATTGTCATTTTTTCTTTCTGTTCTCTTTTTTGAGAGATAGGAGCCTATCATATGCATGCAATGTTTGCGATATGCATCTTATAATACTATTTCAATTAATTTTTCAAAAGCATTAACCAATGTGCTTTTACTTCTGATGAGCTTCTGACGTTATGTGCTTTTGTCGATAGGGATAGGCTGTACCAATTTTGCCATCTCGATTTTTTCATGACCGAAGAATGATTGTGTTAATTGTAGAGCGACTTGCCATGTCAGTGCGCCCCTCCCTTTCCTTGGGGATGTCAATCCTCCTATTGATTACTATCTCCACATTTCCCTACTACTTACTAGAATGTCGTAGTGGTAAGGGTCAAGAGAAAAGAAGGAAGAGGATATTTAATTCAAAGGCTTGTGTTTTAGAATTGTTTTATTTTGACAAAAATGGTTTTTGTAAGCACGGCTAGCCAAGGTTGGTTAGAGTGTTTAGGCTAGTTGAGACAAACGTTTTGTTTATGGAGTGACGTCTTATTCTATGGCGCTTGCTATGACTGATTGACTTCCCTAGTTCGCCCTTTGGGTTTTCAGTCTAGGATGTTGTGTTTTGTTTTGTCCTAACTTCGGTCTAGGTTTCTTTTTTTGTTGCTTTGGGAAACCTAGTGGACTTTATTTTGTAACCCTAATTTTTGCCTAGGCTACCCTTTATGGTTGTTCGGGTGTCCTAGCGGGTTTACCCTAACTTTTGCGTAGCCCCCTTGGTGGGTTTCCTACCGGGTATCTTGCCTTTTCTTTTTGGCCTTTAGCTTTTATGGGCTTCTTTTGATTTTTGTTTTTGCACAACATTGGCGAAACACGAGTTTACTTATGACGAGGTAAAACTTTATTTTGTGCTTCTAGTCAATCAGTGGTGATGGATTTGACTTTTATTTTGGTCAATGGCGCAATTTGATTACTTTGACGCACTTTTGAAAACATTTGCTTAAATATGGTTATTAATGAGGTTTAGACATTAATAGCAAGAAGAGAAGCAGATAGTAAGAATGACATTCTTTGTAATTAATAGGGAAATATGTGCCCTACAATGCTCGGGGGTCGGGCTAGCCCCGAGGAGTAATCTCTAATAGTCATTGGATTTACAAACCCTAAGAATCAGAAGGAGAACACCTAATGACTAAAGTCGCTTTTGACGCTTGAACCCCTCTATATGGGAAAATCTGATTCAAGGTGCGGAGGGGAGACTTCCCTTTTCTCTGTGCAGCTTGTTCCTTTGTAGGATTATGCTTCAAAGGATCTGGTGGCTCCCTTATTCCTTGAAAGGTCCTAATGAGCCCTTGGTTTGGGTGGCATCCATATTTCCTTATCATGTGGGTCGCCGTCATATTGTTGGGGAAATCTTTTCATATTGGCAAAAGATATTTTCGCCGCATCCATTCAAGGTAGGGCAGATGACTTACTGATCCGAATGTCGTTTCTAGCTCAAACTGTGACTAGCTTGTCGCCTACCCTGAGTTTGTCTCTTTGGTGAAGCGTTGAGAGAATTGCCTTAGCGTCGTGAGTCCAAAGTCTCTTCAATTTCCTCTTTGGGTTATGTTTCCTTCGGTCTTATTATTTTTTCCTTTATTCTTAGGAGCATTTGTCTTATAGGTCCTGGGGGTGTAGATTCTTTCACTTCTAATTTTGCCCCCGAATGTTGGCTATGCTAGAGATATCTTCATTGATGGAAGATGTTTTTGCGTATCTCCATGGTACTACTTTTTTTATGTGGGAGGCATGAACAAAGGTGATGACATCCTTGCCCCCTTTTCCTTATTTACTCAGATGACCAACGGTTGAGGTTTATTATCCTTCTTAGGTGGATCAACCGTTGGAGATAACTTGACGACAAAAAGGTCTGTTGTTCATCCTACTTCGATTCGTGGAAAGCACATCGACTAATCCTTTCTTTTTATTATCTTATTATTATTAAAGTGAGAATGAATGCAATTTATGAATGCAATTCATGAATGCAATAGACGGTTGAGATGATGAAAACAAACAATTTTATTTATTTCATCTAGACAGTGTACATTCCTCAATGCAATGTTTCGAAGTACACATTTTTTTTATTTTTAAAAAAGGTGGAGAAGCCTAAATGAACCCATAAGCGGGTTTAAAATTTCTATGCATTTTCTTTTTGACTTCCCGTGCATGGCATGCGAATGCCCTAATCCTCTTTTCATGGTATTGAGGAATGTCCACTTCTTCGATTGTCTATTATTAGATGCATGTTATGAGGATGAAGTTTGGTGGATGCATGTATGCAAGTGTTTGTTTTTTCTAAACATTATCATGTTTTATTTTCTAACATGATGTATGATAGTGTTTGGGATTTTTGTGTTTTTTTGTATGCGGATGAGGGCATGAAGAATACCAGCCGCTTTCTAGAATGCAAAAAGATTTTTATTGAATGATTTATGATATAGATATTCCTTAAGACAATGACTTAGGTATCCTCCTTAAAGCTTACGCTTTGTGGGATATCATACCCACCTTGGTGTAATGGTTCCTTCCCATCACAGATTTGACAAGTATAATGGCAATCACCATCACACCTTAGTACACTTGTCCCTTCCTTGTCGCGAAGGTCAAAAGTGTGCTCGGGGCCTCTTTCGCCATTGTCTTAGGGATATCTAGTGCTCCCTAGAATGAAGGTATTTATGCATGCACCAGTACAAAAGGGCAGTAGATGTTCAAAGTGCGATAACTTTTGACTGGGATGTCCGATTTAGATGCACAATATATCAAATCGAAGAGAAAAGGGTGAAGAACAAGGTTGCAAATCCCCAAAGGGGATTTGGCCTGGTAATTTTTCCAAAAAATGCTTCTAAGACCCACTTTTCAGGGGTTTATTGAAATGATGTGTATGCAGACTCTCCTTATGCATTTATTTTCTCTCTTGGTTTTTCCACATATGATGTGATATGAATGATACGACTTTGTCAAAATTCTTTTTGTTTATTGGATTTATTTATGTATTTTATTTTATTTTTTATTTTTTCTTTTTATAGCCTTTTATCTCTTCTGTCGGACTGCGTGGCTACTTAGCTTACAAAGAACCTGAAACCAGGCTAGCTAAAAGGCAGACTGTCCGAGATAAAAATATGGCTTTATGCGAAAGGGTTATTTAGCGTCCCTTATCTCTTCTGTCGGAACTGCGTGACTACTTAGCTTACAAAGAACCTGGAACCAGGCTAGCTAAAAGGCAGACTGTCCGAGATAAGGGTGTTTATTTGGAAAAATATTTTTTTGGTTTTTGTTTTGTTGTTTGTTTATGCTATGCAACAGACAAATGCAACAAACATATGCACACACAATTCGGTCATCCACGAACAGGCGAGAATTCGTTTTTATCACGAGGTAGGGTTTTCCTGCAGAAAAGTGCATTGGTCAGGGTAGGTTTTAACTGTTCTCACCAGGCTAAGGCCCCCAAGGTGCCCCCATTATAGGGTCCCCACTCTCCAGCCGTCCAACCATGCTCAGCACTAAGGCCAGAGTCGGTCTTGTTGCTAAAAGAGGAAGGTTATCACCTTGAGTGGTGGTTTCCGATCACACCTGGTGGGCACAAGGCCCTAACTACAGCTGAACCGTACACTGCCACCCACTCCCTATGGTTATCTCACTTGCCCCGGGTATAGAGGGAACTGTAGTGTGCAAGGGTTTGTGTGCAGTTTATATTTCAATCAATTGCGTAAGTATAAACAAGCAACAGTTATTTGAAAGCCAAACAATAAAGCATGTTATAATACAAGGCAGGGTAAAAGCACTATTTTCTTGGTTTAATTATTTTTAAGCTAGCCCATCACTAAATGGGATCAACTCTCTAGGCTTCCCCAGTGAAGTCGCCATCTGTCGTCGCCGTCTAAAAAGAGGCGGTCGGAGCGACGCAATAGTTTTTCAACATCTAGTTGATAAAGAGGCCATTGTTGAAGAGCGGCCATGGCGATAAATAAACGAACAGAAGTCATCTTTGCCACAAGAGAAAAGGTATCTCCATAATCCAACCCAAAAATTTGAGTATAACCTTTGGCCACAAGACGAGCTTTGAGGCGATCAATAGTACCATCAGGTCCAACTTTAATAGCAAACACCCACCTGCAACCAACAACAGATTTCCCAGACGGTAACGAGACCAATTCCCAAGTTCCACTATTATGAAGAGCACTTAGTTCATCTAACATGGCCTAACGCCAACCAGGATGGGCTAAAGCTTCACGGACAGTTTTTGGAATGGTCATAGAAGAAAGAGAAGAAAGACATGTATAAAAAGGTAATGACAGTCGATGATAACTCAAACCAATATAATGAGGAGAGGGATTACGTGTAGAACAGATACCTTTTCGGAGGGCAATGGGAAGGTCAGACTCAGGTGTCACATCCGGAGGAGATAGAGTAGTTGACACTTGAGTAGAGTCACATGGTGGTGGTTGTGATTGGTTTCAGCAACTATAAACCTGAAGAGGCAGTGAAGAGGAAGCCGACTGCGGAGTAGAATCTAATGGTGAAGAAGACACAGTTAGAGGGTCACAAACAACAGGAACATTAAATGTGCTAGGAGTGTTGACAAGATTGGATGGAGACAGAGGTGAAGATTGACTTTTAAAATAAAAAGAGAACTCATCAAAGGTGACATCTGCAGACACAAAATAACGGTTAAGAGAAGGAGAAAAACATTTGTATCCTTTTTGTGATCTTGTAAACCCTAAGAAAACACATTTATGTGATCTAGGAGAAAGCTTGTCAAGACTAGAACTAAAATTATGAACAAAACATGTAGACCTGAAAACTTTTAGAGGTAAGGGATGAAGTGGTTCATGAGGGAATAAAATGGAATGAGGTATTTTATTATCTAGAACCGAAGATGGCATGCGATTAACAAGATAACATGCAGTAAGAAGAGCATCACCCCAAAAATGCTGAGGAACCTCTCCATGAATTAAAAGAGTGCGAGTTGTTTCAATAAGATGTCTATTTTTACGTTCAGCTACACCATTTTGTTGAGGTGTATAAGCACAACAAGTTTGATACAAAATACCATGAGAAGCCATGAATTGTTTAAAAGAATGAGAAAGATATTCACGACCATTATCACTGCGCAAAACTCTAATAGAAACACTGAACTGAGTTTGAAATTCATTGAAAAAAGTTTGAAAGATATGAAAATATTCAGAACGATTTTTCATCAAAAATAACCAAGTGCATCTGGAATAATCATCAATGAAAGTAACAAAGTATTGAAAACCTAAAGTAGAATTAACGCGGCTAGGTCCCCAAATGTCAGAGTGAACCACGACAAAAGGGGACGAAGCACCACGTGTGACACTACGAGGAAAGGAAGTACGACTATGCTTGCCTAATTGACACGACTCACATGCCAAACTAGACAATTTAGATAAGGCAGGGACAAGTTGCTATAACTTGGCAAGACTTGGATGACCTAACTGAGCATGGAGAAGAGAGGGAGACTCTATAACTGCACCAACATGTGTAAAGGGACGAAGATGATAAAGACCATGAGACTCACATCCCGTTCCAATCACCTGTTTCGAACTCCGGTCCCGTAAACACACATGAATTGTTGGTAAAAGAAACAACACAATCAAGAGAACGAGTTAGATGACCGATGGACAACAAGGTTAAAAGGAGACCCAGGGACATAAAGAACATTATCAATGGTTAAAGAAGGGAAAATTTTAACAGTTCCAACACCATGAGATGATACTCTAGATCCATCGCCTAGTGTAACAAAAGGTAAAGGATCAGGAGAGGATAAAGAGGAGAACAAAGATTTGTTACCGATAATATGATCAGTGGCTCCTGAATCAAAAACCCAAGGACCGGAAGAAGATTGGGTCGACCAAGCAAAAGATGTACCTGTGTGTGCGACAAATACAGTGGAACTAGAAGACTGTTGATCCTTATACCATTTGAGAAATTTGTTGAACATAGCAGGTGTGTCTGATGAAATAGAAGAAGGAGGATCCTTAGCAGATAAAGGTGGGGAAAGATCAGTCTGAGCAACTGCAGTAGATCGAGTAGGACGACCATGTAATGCATAACACTTGTCAATCTTGTGACCTAGTTTGCCACAATGTTCACACTCATGTAATGCATAACACTGATCAATCTTGTGACCTAGCTTGCCACAATGTTCACACTTAGGACGCCCTTTTCCCTATTTGCGAGGGCGAGTTCGATCATCATGGTGAGATACTAATGCAGAAGAATCATTAACAGAAGCAGGTGTGTCAGGGTTGGGTTTTGCTGGTATACGCAAAAGAGTGGAGTAGGTCGATGTCAAGGTGGGGACAACTAGAGAACCCAAAATCTGATCACGAATATGTGAATATTGATCAGCAAGTCCGTGTAATTCCCCTAGCATGAAGAACTTTGATCGTTGTCCTATCTCGGTGGCAGGATCGGGGGAAGGAGGCAATAACTCATTGAACTCATGAAAAAGAGCATGAATTTTGCCCATATAATCAGCCATAGAATCTTGATGTTTAGAGGCAATAACATCGACAAATTTAGAACAGACATCATAGAGACGTTGAGTATCATTGGTGTATAATAACTTGGCATGTTCCCAGATTTTGGCACATGTTTCGTAGGAACGAAAAATTTGTTTTAACGAAGGATCAAGAGTACCTTGAGAACCACGCATAATTGAGCATCAATGGTGTCCCAACGGTCTTCCTCACCAGGAGTGAGAGTAGGTGCTTTCAGGGTAAGATGATCAAGATACTTCTGACTCTTAAGCCATAATCTGACGTCTGATGACCATGTGGCATAATTAGGGCCAGTTAACTTGTCAATGGATAAGTGCACATTAACATAGTTAGTGTAGATGGAAGGATCAGATGCAGTACTGACAGAATTGGAAGTACTAAAAGGAGCGATAGTGACGATGGCGTGAACCGAGTACACCAGGTAAGTTCCCGGAAAGAGAGGTGGGTCACTAATGGACACGCTTAAATACCAAGTCTTTCCTTGTCGAACTTTCCTAGACATGCACTTTCACACTACCAAATAATTGACAGTGATAGCGACGGTGGTGGCGGCTTCAATAGTGGTCAAAGGCGAAAAAAAAATTCAAAATAACCTTAAGCTCTAGATACCATGTTGAATATAGAAGAAATAGAGTTTGGGATTAATCTCCCTTGTGTATAAATCACACATAGGGTAGTCTATTTATAGTAGAGAGATACAACTAAAAGAGTAACTGAAAGTAACAGAATAAACAGAAGATATTGTTTGATATTATGGTTAATATCTAACAATATCTTAACAATATTAAATAATATCTAAACAATATCTAACATCATCAAAATCAACAAGCTTCATGTCCATGTAACTTCAACATTCATGTCCTTGTATGTTTCAACAATATCCTAGTGAGTCCAAACTAAATCTAATTGGTTATTCTGACTCAGATTTTGCAGGGTGTAAACTTGACAGAAAAAGCACAAGTGGAACTTGTCATCTCCTAGGAAGCATTCTAATCTCATGGCATAGTAAAAAGCAATCATGTGTTGCTCTTTCTACAACTGAAGCCGAGTACATTGCAGCTGGAAGTTGTTGTGCTCAATCCTTGTGGCTCAAACAATAGCTTGAGGATTATGGTTTAATTCTCAATAAAATCCCTCTTTTATGTGATAATACCGGTGCCATTATATTAACAAATAATCCAATTCAGCATTCTAGGACGAAATATATAGAAATTAGACATTATTTCATTAGAGATCATGTTTTTAAAGGTGATTGTGAAATTTTCTTTATAGAAACTGAGAAACAATTAGCTGATATATTCACAAAACCTCTTGCTCGTGATCGATTTTATAAAATCCGAACTGAATTGGGCATTTTAGATGCATCAAACATCACTTAGTTCCCATTTCTGAATGTTTTAATTGATATAAACTAGCTTTAATTGATTAATTTCATTAATAATACTATTGTTCGTACTGTTTTAATCGATTAAATTTCGATTTAATCGATTAAATGCTCTTAGGATTTTAATGTACATCTTTCATTCCTATTTTAATCTATTAAAATGTTATTTGTATCAATTAAAATCATTAACATGATCAATTTAATCAATTATGTCCTATTTTTAATTGATTATTATTCTGGAAAGAAAATTAAAGGCTTTAGTTAATGGTTGTTCTTGTAACATGCTACTAAAGCATGGTTCCCTTATCTTTACACGTGTCTAATGTATTCATTACAAACGTATTAACGAAGATAAGTTTGAATCAACTTTAATTGGTTCTTAAATGAATAATACATCTCATTGGTATCATGAAATTCTATTTTTTTCTGATTATAATGTTGTTTTAAAAATAAATTTTGTTATCATTACATCCCATACATATTGCTTGTTTTATCCCTCTCTTCCCTATTTTTGATGAATTCAAAGGGGGAGAAATGATTAACTCGTTATATACTCACTATTCTAGGGGAGAAATCTAGGGGAAGAAATGATTAATTTTGAATACTCACTAATCTATATATTCAAGTGACTTCTTCTGCAGAATCTTTCAAAAAGGTGTTTGTCTTCATCAAATAGGGGGAGACTGAAAGTGATGAAGATCTTATTTGAATCATTTGATAAAATGAAGATCTTGTTGATTTGATGAAGTCAAAGGCTAATCTGATGAAGTCAAAGGTTACTTGGGTTAAAAGGGTAGAGTGATTAGTGAGTCTGCATCTATACATAGGTATAATAATTCATATCTCTCTGTTGCATGAGGTTTCATCATTTAAAAGATTTTGAAAATGCCTCTAAAGATGTTTAATCTGTTAAAAACCAAAGTAATCGGTTAAATGGTTTTTAAGAAATTGTTTTAACTGATATTATATGAGCTTTATCAATTAAAATGTTCTTAAAACTTACATAATAGATTTTTAACTGATAAGTTTTCAAAATAATCGATTAAAACCTTTTAAAGCATTCACTGGAATTGTTTTAATCGATACACTTTCGAATTAATCGATTATTTTCATTAAAGGAGTTTTTGAAAACCTTCTGCCAGTGTTTCAACTGATATAGTCTTGAAATAATCGATTAAAATCACTTAAAATATTCTGGGAAGTGTTCTGGCAGTATTTTAATCGATATAACTTCGAAATAATCGATTAAAACCACTTGAAGTTCTTTTTAATCGATGTAATTTCATATATGATCGATCAAAATAATTTTAATCGATTAAACTACAATTTAATCGATTAAAACAACTTAAGGAATTTTTTGCTAACTGTTTTAATCGATTAAAACTTGTTGTTATTAGTTAAAATCACTTATAAAGTTTTATGAAAATATTTGGCATAATTTTAATCGATTAAATTTTGAATTAATCGATTAAAACAACTTAAAAGATTTTTTACAAAGTGTTTTAATCGATTGAAACGTTGTCGTATTAGTTAAAACAAATATGGAAAATGATCAAGAACATTTTAACATATTAAAAGAAGTTTTAACAGATTAATTAAACCAGCAGTTAGAACAAATCTCTATATAAACAGGATTGCTTGAGTTTTTTCAAATATACCTTTGAGCAATCAAGCAAGCAATCATAAGTGAAGTTTTTCAAGAAAGAATCGCGCAAGTTCTGTGGTGTTTTTGAAAGTTCTTTATTGAGGCATTTTTGCATTTTTTGTGTGAAGAAACTCATACTGTAGGGACTACATAATCTAAGTTAGATTGTTCTGGTTTCTTCTCTTTCGTTTTCTTTCATTCTTGTTATAGTGAAAGTGCCTGGAATTGTTAGGCACAGTTTCTGCGGCTGGAATTTGGCTGCAGGTTGGTTCAAGAACTGGAAGTTGGTTCTTGGTGAAGGTTTAGGTGCAAGGACTAGAATTTTGGTTCTTGTGGTAGATTTGGTGTGTGATTGGAATCTGTAATTTGTAATTTACTTTCAAATATTACCTTGAATCCTTTGTCACAAAGTTGACTTATACTTAGGAGATTATGCTTTAGCCCATCAACAAGAAGCACATCTTTTATCTCCAAAGTATTTGCACCACCAATGTTTCCGATTCCAAGTATCTTTCCTTTGTTGTTGTCCCCATAGGTTACATATCCTTGTTCTTTAGCTTTGAAACTTATAAATTTCGTTTTGTCTCCGGTCATATGTTTTGAGCATCCACTATCAAGATACCACATAGACTTCTTGGATTTGGAAGTTTCCTACAAAACAAGAACATAGTAATCTTAGGTCCCCATAACTTTTGGGTCCTTGGGGTTAGAGACAAACAATTCATTTAACTATAGGAACCCAAACATATTTTCTTTTAGGAACACCAAAATGCTTAATTCTACATCTATTTGAAGTATGACCATGTTTCATACAATAAAAGCATGCATTAGATGTAATTTTAGAATATGATACATTTCTAACTATTGATGTTTTAGTTCCTTTTTCAACCCATACTCTTCTATTTTTAATTTTAGGCTTTTTCAAGGGAACATGATGGTTTTCTCTATTTTGAACAATAGCAACTTTATCCTTATAATTATCACTTATTTCCTTCTTAGCTTTATCAATCAAATGTCTAAATAAATCAATTTCATATTCATACTCTTTACATGATGCACATGCTATATTCTTATTATCCTTTTCCTCTAAACATACAATTTTCGTTTTTAAGGACTCCACCTCTTTTTCGGATTTATTCAAACACTTTTTCATAGATTTGTATTCATTTTTCATGTCCTTAAAAGCATTAAACAATTCTTCATATGCATTTTGTATTTCATCAAAGTTATTTTCATAATCACTTGAGGAAGAGTCGAATCACTAACCTCAAAGTCGGAAGATATATTGTCTTTTGCCATCAAGCAAATGTTAGCTTCTATTTCTGAATCACTTGACTCTAAACTTGAGTCACTATCATCCCAAGCAATGTAGGCTTTCTTCTTGAAGAATTTCTTGCCTTTATGATCTTCATTCTTCTTATTTGGACATTCAGTTTTTACATGTCCTGTTTCACCACAACCATAACATTTAATATTTAAAAGAAGTATTTTCTCTTACCTTTCCCTTACCTTTGAAGGGTTGCTTCCCTTTGGCTTTCATGAACTTGGTAAATTTCTTTATCATAAGACTCAATTGTTCTTCTTCTTCATTTTTCGAGTCTTCTTCTTCCTTCTTGTTCTTATTCTTGGAAATTTCAGTTTTGAAGGCAAGGTTCCTCTTTTAGTGTTGGCCTTCTTCATCATTTAGCCTTCCAATTTCAAGTTTGTGCTCTCTCAACTTTCCAAAGAGCACTGCTATAGACATTGTTGCTAGATTTTGTGACTCCGTGATGGTAGTCACCTTAGGTTGTCATTTCCTATCCAAAGATTTCAGAATTTTTACATTTAATTCATCAACATCAAAAATTTTACCTAACCTGGTGAGATGATCCACTATGTGCGTGAAACGCTTTTGAACGTCAAAGATTGTTTCTCCTTGTTGCATCCGGAACATCTCATATTCTTGGATCAATGAATTCTTTCGTTCTCTTTTTACATCGTCGGTACCTTCGTGGGTTACTCTTAACATTTCCCACATTTCTTGAGCATTTTTACAAATAGAGATCCTGTAAAACTCATCAAGGGTTAAAGCAGATGAAATAATATTTCTAGCCCTAACATCATATTGGGCTTTCCTATTTTCTTTAGTCGTCCATCTAGAAAATGGTTTTGGTACTTCTACTCCGTTTTCAGCAACTTTAGGAATAAAGGGACCGTTTAAAATTGCATCCCAAACACCTCTATCAATAGACTCCAAAAATATTTGCATTCTTACTTTCCAAAACGGATAATTTTACCCCTCAAAAAAGTGGGGGTCTATTGATAGAAGCACCCTTGGCAAACGTTTGATTTTGTCCGGCCATTTTCAAAAATTGAATGACTATCAAAGCAAGCTCTGATACCACTTGTTAGAATCGCGCAGCGGAATGTTTGCGTTAATGGACAAAAACCAAGAGGGGGGTGAATTGGTTTCTTAAACAAAAATTAGGGTTTTAAAATTTTTCCCAAATTTCACCGATTAAAATACTGTGTAAAGTAAATAGAGAAGGGTAGAGTATTACACAGTCAATTTATACTGGTTCGGATCAAAAGACCCTACGTCCAGTTGCTAATCACTCAAATAGAGGATTAACGCTGTCACTATAATCACAGTTATACAAACAAATTACAAATGAAAAGATAAGGTAAAGAATACACCTCTCTTGAGTCACACAAGAGATGAACACCTCCTTTGAATCCACAAAGGATGAAGAACAACTTTCCCTAGAGACGGCACAACACACAATCCACCAAGAAAACCCACTCAGTGATTCTTATCGCTTCTAGCCCACACTAGGTTTCAAAAGCCCATTTTTCCTCCCAACAAACAATTCTTTGGCAGTCACAGCTCTTAACTTTTGTTTAAAAAAGGTTGTTCAATTTGCAGAGAGCCTTAGAGAACCTTAAGTAGAAAGATTAGGGTTTTGGAATTTGGGATTTTCGAAAATAGATGAATTGGAAATAGGGTTTTCGAAACTTGGTCCAATTTTGAATTTCAAAACACATATCTGACTGAAATAATTGATTATCTTGAGTGTCAATCGATTATTCCAGAGCCAAATTCGCAGAGAACCCAAAACAGCTCCAGTTAATCGATTAACAGGGAATTTAATCGATTAACAGCCCAGTTAATTGATTAACAGGGTGTTTAATCGATTATTCCAAAGAGCAGATGCTGAAAATGGTTTTCTCTCTATAATAATCGATTGTCCTGCCATTTAATCGATTAATCAATATGTTTTTGATAAAAATGAGTTTTTAAAGCCTTTAAAGAGTGGACTATGTGCTGGCTATCTTGGACTCTAATATTACAGACTCAAAATCATAAAAATAGAGTTATTACATAACATTACAAGTCTTCAAATCTTTAAGTCCTTTATTCTTGAATCATCATCAAAATCAACAAGCTTCATATCTATGTATGTTCAACATTCATATCCTTGTATGTTTCAACAAACCTAATGCTGGAAATCTCGTAACTGTATGAGGAATGTCGTCACCGTCAAAAAGAGGCGGTCGAAGCGACGCGATGGTTCCGACTTTCCAATTTTCACGTTTTTATGGGTGATGTTGCAATGCCTTTAGGTTGTCCGATAACCGGGCTGAACCTAGGGGCGAGGTTTTTGAAAAGGTGTTCTTAGGTCGTCCAATAATTGGGCTTACCAAAGAACTAATTTGACAGGGTTCTTATGGAGTCGCCTCCGATGTTTTTACCGGAAACATTGAAAAAGGAGAGAAAAGGCGTTGGTTTTCAAGAAAACCAACTTTGGTCGTTAAAACCAGAGTTGGGTAAGGGAGTTAGTTATGTGTAAGGGAAGTGTTAGTTCCCTTACGATGCCCCTTTCGAGTTCCCTATGATAGGCCAGTTATTTTATAGACAAACTTTTGAAAAGACGTTTTTACCCTTTTATTTGCGGAATTAAAATAACGACTGCATGACCCTAATGTCTATTATGTAATTTAATCATAAAAATAAAGACAGTAAAAAAGAGGGAGAGAGTGAAGAAACCTCTAAAGCAAGCTTTTTGATTAATTC
Organism: Sphenostylis stenocarpa; assembly: GCA_963425845.1. Lineage (NCBI taxonomy): Eukaryota > Viridiplantae > Streptophyta > Magnoliopsida > Fabales > Fabaceae > Sphenostylis > Sphenostylis stenocarpa. The sequence goes on along the minus strand of OY731402.1, from coordinate 38,435,215 downwards.
TCTTAAAGATAGGGTGCATTTTGGCAGCCCTTCGCTCTTACAACGCCGAAAATCTCTCGAAAAAGCTATAAAAAGCTCTCTAAGACACTCAGAAACTTCGGAAATGCTTCGGAGGGACTCTAGGAGGAGAATTTGAAGAAAGTGTAGAAGGGAAAGTGGAAGAACTGTGTGAAATGAAGGGCGGACCACTCACTATTTATAGGTATTCATGCCTGTCAGGTCGAGACGGCGGTCTTGACTGGCAAGGTCGAGACAGCGGTCTCGCCATTCGGGACAGCAGTCTCGCCTTGAATTAATGGCGAGACGGCGGTCTCGATTTGCCAAGTGGCGAGAAGGCCTTCTCGCTAAATAAGAGGGGGGTCTCGCCATTGGCAAGTGATGAGACGGCCGTCTCGCCAAACGAGACGGCCGTCTCGACTTTGCCATTCAGCGAGATGGCGGTCCCGAAAAGCGAGACGGCGGTCTCGACTCCTAAAGGCGAAAATCCTTTTTTTTTCATACAGAAAATCTTTCCTACTCTAACATGGGGCCTAATAGTCTCTCCTAGTGGCTTTTTAGGCGTCGTCCATCTTCGAATAGTAGGTCTTCTGCTCTTATTTTGAGGTCGGGCAAGATTTGGGATCTACAGCTGCCCCCCCTTCACCTGACTAGCCGATTATTGGCCTGTTGTGCCAAGAAGATCGGCTGGAGGGTGAAGGAGTTGACCTTCTTGCCCGGTTGCCCTTCGAATACTCCGGCTTGCGGTAGCTGATCCTCTGGGGAAAGAAGTTGTGCACCTCCAGGATGCTCCTTCTGACGGTAGCTGATCCCTTCGGTTGATAAGTATGAACCCCCATCTGGTTTGACAAGTATGAACCCCCGTCTGGTAAGCCCCCTTTTGTAAGGCTTGATGAGTACACACCCCCATCTGGTGTTTGATGAGTATGAACCCCTGTCTGGTAAGCCCCCTTTTGTAAGGCCTGATGAGTACACACCCTCATCTGGTGTTGAGTCCACTTTGTAGGACTGTTGGTGGTGGCGGCTTACTGCTCTAGCTCATGTGCCGGTTGGGAAACCTTAGGATGCTCCTTTGATGCGATAGCTGACCCCTTGGTTGACGAGTACGAACCCTCATCTGGTTAAGTGCCTCTGGATGCTCCTTCTTGCGGTAGCTGACCCTTTGGTTGTGGTGGCGGCTTACTACTCTAGCTCATGTGCCCTTTGAGATGTGTTCTTTTGTCTTTGCTTTTTGTCTTGAGTGGTCGTCCGGTTTGTTCCGAGAATTACTTCGACTCTTCTGGTGGTCATCCGGCTGGGTGGCTGCCGAGTAGTCTTGTTTATTTGTTGCTCGACTTTTTGCTGGTCGTCGAAAATCTTCTTGGTCAATGTGATTGACTTGTTTTGTTTTTTTATCCTGCCTTTTTCCGCGGTTATATCTTTTTTCTCGTGATTTCGGATTTTGGCTTTTCCGAGATTGAGCGTAAGTCTTTTTACTTATAGTTTCTTTTTGCTGTGCTGACTTTTTCGAAAAAAAGAGCAAAAATGGATGAAATAAAATTTTTATTTATGATAACATTTTTTGGTTACAACATTTATTTTTTAGTACTATCCCTAAGACGGTGGACTTGAGCCGGGAGACGATCCGGGAGGAGGGAATTGCCGGTACATGTGCCTCTGAAACTCTGCCTGGTCTCGGATTACGTCGAGGTGTTCTTGCCGAAACATCGCCAGGTCTTGCCTCATTCCCTCTTGTATCTGGCCGAATGTCTCCATCCTTGTGTCGAAAACGTCCTGTCTTAAGGACATCTGGTCCTGTCTTAGGAACATTTGGTCGAATTGCTGGTGCAACCTGTAGAGGTTGCGGTTGATGCTAGCAAAGTCGTCCGTTGTTGCTGATGTTGTTGCTACTGTTGTTGCTGGAAATCTGAGGGTGTCGGGAGATCTTGCATTGCCACTATGTCTCGGAGATCCAGAGTTATGTCCAGTGAGGGGTGGAGGATCAACCGACACCCTTGGCGGAGCAGCATCCCCATGCTGACCAGGATGGACCCGTTGATAGTCTCGGGTCAAAGGTTGGAGGCCAGTTCTTCCCTGCCACTGCACCCCATTTTTCTACCAGTGGGGTGATGAGGGGAGCCATGAGGATGGCTCCCACGGGACGGCTCCCGAAATCCTTAAGGGCCTTCACAAAGAAGTAGTCGGGGTTGCACCGGCGCCCTTGGCTCATGCAGTAGAGGGCGAAGAGATCTGGGTAGGTGACCTTACCCTGACTCTCCTTCCGCCCGTGGACAGTCCCAGCCAGCAGCTTGTGGCAAATGCGGAGGGCGGGGGTAAGTGCAGATCCCTTTAGCAGGGATGGTAATGTGTGCATCCCCGTGAGTTCCTCCCACATTTCGCCGGCGGTGAGGGTAGCGGGGCGCTCGCAGATGGCGTCCTGGTATTCCTGAGTTAGGACATCCTCGGGCCGGACGAATCCAATGGATACGTTGAACTCGTCCAGGGCTGTCATCCGGTACAACCCGTTCATGAAGTATGACACCATCTTCGTCGGCGGGAGGCCCAACACCATGGTGGGAAGCTCGCAGTAGGCGATGGAGGCGAAGAATTCCATCACTGCCTGTGGGTAGACGTGAGTGGGAGGAGACTAGAGCAGGAAGCGCCATTCGATGTTGTCGAGGTAGGCACGGACGTCATCTTCCCAACCGAACTCGGCGAGGATAACGAAGTCCAGCCTCAGCATGGGGTGCCAACTGTACCCCTGAATGTGTTACAGGCGGGCCTGGTGTGAGGGCGAGAGCTGCGTTGGATCTTGTGGGGTTGGGGGCCGTGGAGCTACTGGGGCCAGAAGAACTCCCTCTCTTTCTGGATGCTTCTCCTCTATGCATTTTGGTATTAGGATGCTCAAAAATAGGAGAAAAGAGGGTAGGAGTGCAGGAGAGAGTGTTTGAGAACCCCCTCCAAGGCCCCCTATATATAGGATTTTCGCTGGATTCGGGACCGCCGTCTAGAACTTCGAGACGGCGGTCTTGACTTTGCCTTCTAGCGAGACGGCCCTCTCGCCAAGCGAGAAGGCGGTCTCATTTTTGTCCAAGTCGAGACGGGAGTCTCAGAAGTTGAGATGGCGGTCTCGTTTCAGTGCAAATCGAGACAACGGTCTGGGAGAACGAGACGGCGGTCTCAATTTTTAGAAGGTTTTTTTTTTTTTTGAAGAAAATAGGACCTTGTTCAAAAACATTTTATGCATGCAATGTTTTCATGTTTGATGTCCTATAATGCCTATTTCATTAGTTTTTTAGAAGAATTAACTGATGCGTCTTGTAGAGACGGGTGCCCTCTGACTTTTTGTTCTTCTACTGTACTTGGTTGTACCGTTCCGGACTTAACGTGATCAAAGAATAATTTTCTCTTCTTCTTTTTTCTTCTTTTGTTTTTTTTTTTGGAGAGCACACTTTGCCATGTTGGTGTCCCTTTTTCTTCACTTTAGGGGTTTCAATCCTTTTGTTGACTATACACCTCCATATTCCCAAACTAATTGTTAGAATAATATTGTGAGGGTCAAGAGAAAAGAAGTAAAAGGTAAATTCAACGGCTTGTGTTTTAAACGGTTTATTTTATTTAGAAAAGATTTTGTAAGAATGGTTGGCTAAGGTTAGGCCTAAGTGTTTAAGCTTTTGTCTAAGCAAACGTTTTTCTCTCTTTTGTTTGAATTTGCGCCTTAGCCTATTTCCATTGCTTTTTATGGTTGATGGATTTCCCTAGATCGCCCTTTGGGTTTTCGAACTAGGATATTGTATTTTGGTCCTATCTTTTGTCTAGGTTCTTTCTTTTTGGTTTAGGGAATCCTAGTGGACCTTACTTTTGTAACCCTAACTTTTGCCTAGGCTACCCTTTATTTTTTTTCAGGTGTCCTAACGGGTTGACCCTATCTTTTGCGTAGCCCCCTTAGTGGGTTTCCTACCGGGTATTCTGCCCTTTTCTTTTCGCCTTTGGCTTCTATGGGCTTTTTCTTTTCTTTTTGTTTTTTTCACAATATTGGTGAAACACGACTTTATTTATGGTGTGGTAAAGCCTTATTTTGTGCTTCTAATCGACCAGCTTAATTGTAATGTCAAGGGTAAATTTTGATTATTTGGACGCGCTTTGATTCTTCTCTTTCTTTTTTTGTTTACTTAGACGAGGTTATTGTGAGGTCTAGTCGAGCTAGCCCCAGGGGATAATCTCTAACAATCATTGGGTTTACATCCCTTAAGCGAAGAAAAAGATCTCCTTATGACTAGGGTAGCTCTTGATGCTTGCATCCCTCCGCTTCGGAATATTTGCTTGAGTGTGCAGAGGGGAGACTTCCCTTTTCTTCCTTCTGCTCGGCCCTTTGTAGGGTCATATCCTAGGCCACACTTGAAAGGATTATCTTTGAATTCTGGGGGTTCTCTCATGCCTTGGGAATCTGCCCCCAGTCCTTGGCCAGGATGGTAACCATGCTTCATCATCATACGGGCTACCTTTGTGTTTTTGGGAAGACTTTCTACACTGGCAATTTCGAGCGCTTAAAAAGATGTTTCAAGGGCCTCTTCAGCCGCATCCACATAAGGTTGGGTGGACGGTCCACTGATCAGGATATTGTCTTCTGCTTGGACCGTGACCAACTTGTCATCCACTATAAAATTGACTTTCTGGTGGAGCGTTGAAGGTACTGCCTTAGCATCATGCATCCAAGGCCTGCCGAGGAGACAACTATATGCAGGAGTAATGTCCATTACATGAAATCGACGTTGAAGATAGTGGTTCCAACTTGGATTGGCAGATTGACTTCTCCCACTACTTCTCATTTGGATCCGTCGAAAGCTCGAACAATAGTTCTGCTTGGGCACAGACGGGTTCCTTGGATAGTCAATTTGTCAAGTGTGCACTTGGGCATCACATTCAAGGATGACCCGTTATCCACAAGAACTTTGGCGATGAGGTACTCCTTGCACTTGATGGAAATGTGCAAGGGCTTGTTGTGGCTTGACCCCTCGAGGGGGAGTTCTTCATCTGTAAAAGTGAGGTGATCGCTTGCCGTAATGTGACCGACGATCCTCTCGACCTTTTCTTGGGGTATGGTGTGAGGTACATGCGCTTCGCTCAAGACCTTCATCAGGGCATTTCTATGTGGTTCCGAGCTCATCATTAGAGATAACAGGGTTATCTTAGCAGGTGTATGATTGAGTTGATCAATAATGGAATACTCGCTTTGTCTTATAAACTGGAGTAATTCCTCGGTCTTCTCCTTGGATTCCTTATTTTCTTTTTCTTTGGTTTGTTTATTTTTTTCCTTTATTTTTGGGGACATCTTCTTGTAAGTCGTTGGGGGAGTAGACCCTTCCACTTCTAGTCATGCCCCCAATGTCGGCTATATTGGAGATATCCTCCTTTATTGGTGAAGATGTTTCGTATCTCCATGGTACAACTTTATTTGATTCGTAAGGGAAAGGACGTGGCATAAATAGTCGCACAGGTGTCCTTGCCCCTTCTTCCTTATTGGTTTTGAGGACCAACGGTCAAGGCTTATTACCCTCTTGTGGTGGATCGACCATTGGGGAGAGCTTGATTAAAAGCGGCGTTCTCTCCATTCTTCTGATTTGGAAGACGTGTCAGTTAATCCTTCCTTTTTATTATCTTGTTTATTAAAACTGAAGGAGGGAAAGTTAAATATGCAAATTAATGATATGCATGCAAGTAGACAATCGTTGAATAAAGAAAAAATTTCATTTATCCATAGAAGGTGTAAATTCCCCTATTCCATACTACGAAGCAACTTTTGATAGAAACGAAATAGCCTAAAGAAACCCACAGGCGGGTCTTGATCTCTATGTAATTCCCTTTCGGCTTACCGGACGTGATGAGTGAGTGCTTCGGTTTGCTTCTGGAATGCCTGGCTCATATCTTCACTGTATTTTTGAGCCTCTTTGATTTTCGCCTCTTTGATTTTCGCCTCTTGATGGACAACCAAGGCTTGTAGTTCATCGAGTTTTGCAAGGGCTCGATCCTTTTCTCATAGTACTTGACTGTACTGAGCTAGCCCGTCTCTTTCTTTGCAGCGTAGCTCAGTGAGACTTTTGTTGAGTCTCTGGTTGGTCTCTCGCTCTTGGCGTATTTTTGACCGAGTCCTTGTGAGATCTTGTAACAAGTCCTTGATCGTCTGAGCTTGTTTTGCTGATTCGGCCTCAAGGCGTGCTGATTTGGCGGTTATTTCTTGAAGTTGGCTATCCAAGTTGGTTCTAGTAACTTTGGATGCTTGTATAGCTTGCTCGTTAGAGTCAGCACATTGATCCTTGAGGCACTCTATTTCATGATCCTTTTCTTGCATTGTCTTTGTAGACCGTCTATGGTGAGGATAGATTCTTGTTCTCTTTCTTCGAGGGCCCTCATTTGGCCTCCCATGATTTCTATCCTCCGGGTCAAGGCGTCGAGTTGATTTTGCAACTCTTCACTATTTGCGCATGTAGCGAGTGAGGTGGATGGTTGAGACATCCCTCTTTTGCATCTCCACTCTTCATAGTCACTAGAGACAGCTACTCGAGCTTTTCCCAGCTCTCTATCTCCCATAAAGACTGGTTTCTCCCATGCTCTTCTCACAACCAGTGAGTTAGCAATAGTGCATGGATCTCTGAAGAAACACAGTCCTCCGAGCTCCCCTCGGGATATTGTAGTTTGAGTCCTCATGAGTTGTCTCATAGCTACTCTAGGTGAATAGGCTATGCAACCCCTGAGTCCTATCAACGGTATGCTCGGGTAATCTCTACATCTGATGAGGACTGGGCCGGGTCGGAACCAAGGACAAACCCAGGATAATTGGTTGGCGTCCCATTGTTCCAACTCGTCCTTCCATTCTAAGGTTAGACGTCGGTGGAGAGGGATTTTGGAGAAGCTTCTCAAAGAGTCGGGGAACATCCCCATGTGACTAAAGGCGTAGAAATACGTGATTCCCCACACAAAAAGTAGTGTAGAGCAACATCGGAGCGTTTTTCCTTGCTTCTGGTGGCAAAATTCCTCCGAGAGCAAAGTGTCGGCAAGAATTGCGGGTAAGGGACTCTTCGAGTTCACGTCCCAGGCAAAGAAGGCATCCATGACGGCTTGATCCACTGTGTCGATGTTGAAGGGAAACGAGATTGTTCCAAATATGATTAAGGCCAGGGTTTTGTTAAAAGTGACCCATTCTGCCCTTTCAGCCAAAGCGGACAGATGGTCTTCTAACATTGAAACTTTCCAACCCTGGATGTTCCCTTTTTCTATCAGGGTAGTCTGCCGGAATGGTGATCGGATGATGGTAGCGATTTGTGCTGCAGGAGTAATGCCCCATGGCGAATATGGACCCCGGCTGATTTGGGCCATTTTAGCATAATCTCATACTCCTCTAAAGTAGGCACCATATCGAACTTCGACAATTCGAAGCAGTGCAGAATGGAGTTCTAGAATTGAACTAGAACCCTGATAAAAATAGGATCGACACAGATCTTCAACAGGTCGAGGATCCGTCCATAGGATTTTTCGAAATCGGAGCGGATCTCTGGTGGCATTATTGCGCAAAGCCGTTCCAGCTTCTCAGTATGGTACCGGGGAATGTCCACTTTCTTCAATTGTCTACTAGTCCCCTCCATTTTCTAAAACCAAAATGCATGTTTTATGAACATGATGCTTATTGTAGGTATGAATGTGAGTGTTTTATTTTCCTTATTTATCATGTTTTATTTCTACATGATGTATGATGGTATTTGCGTATTTTGTCTTTTGGAAGAATAAACTACCTACATGAATGATTTAATGTTTATGAACAAGGTCCCATTTATTTGATTTGGGCTTTTATTTTTAGAGCTTTTATCTCTTATGTCGGACTGCGTGGCTACTTAGCTTACGAAGAACCTGGAACCAGGCTAGCTAAAAGGTAGACTGTCCGAGATAAAGTGGATTATGTGAAAGAATAATGTTTAGTGTCCCTTATCTCTTCTATCGGACTGCGTGGCTACTTAGCTTGCAAAGAACCTGAAACCAGGCTAGCTAAAAGGCAGACTGTCCGAGATAAGGGCGTTTACTGCAAAAAATGTTTTTTTTTATGATTTTTCTGTTGTTTGGTTATGTTATGCAATCAAATGCAACAAACAAATGCGTACACAATTCAACCATCCGCGAATAGGCGAGAAGTCGTTTCAATCACGAGGTAGGGTTTTCCTGCAGAAAAGTGCATTAGCAAGGGTAGGTTCTAACTTTTCTCACCAAGGCTTAGGCCCCCAAGGTGCCTCCATTATAGGGTCCCCACTCTCCAGCCTTCCGACCATGCTTAGCACTAAGGCCATAGTCAGTCTTTGTGCCAAAAGAGGAAGGTTATCACCTTGAGTGGTGGTTTCCGATCACACCGGTGGGCTCAAGGCCATCACTACAGCGAACCGTACCTGCCACCCACTCCCTATGGATTTCTCACTTGCCACCGGGTATAGAGGGAACTGTTATGTGCAAAGGTTTGTGTACAGTTTGTATTTCAAACAATTGCGTAAACATAAACAAACAACAGTTATTAAAGTAAAGTAATTAAAACATGTTATAATACAAGGTATGGTAAAAGCATAATTTCTTAGTTTATTTATTAAACTGGCACATCACTAAATGGGATCAACTCTCTAGGCTTCCCCAGTGGAGTCACCATTTGTCGCAGCCATCAAAAAGAGGCGGTCGGAGCAACACGATGGTTCCGACTTTCCAATTTTTGCGTTTTTATGGGTGATGTTGCAATGCCTTTAGGTTGTCCGATAACCAGGTTGAACCTAGGGGCGAGGTTTTCAAAAAGGTGTTCTTAGGTCGTCGGATAACCGGGCTGACCTAAGAACTAATTTGAAAGGGTTCTTATGGAGTCGCCACCGATGTTTTTACCGAAAACATCGAAAAAGGAGAGAAAAGGCGTTGGTTTTCAAAAAAAACCAACTTTGGTCGTTAAAACCAGAGTTGGGTAAGGGAGTTAGTTACGTGCAAGGGAAGTGTTAGTTCCCTTACGACGCCCCTTTCGGGTTCCCTATGATAGGCCAGTCATTTTATAGATAAACTTTCGAAAAGACGCTTTTACCCTTTTATTTGCGAAATTAAAATAACGACTACATGGCCCTAATGTCTATTATACAATTTAATCATAAAAATAAAGACAGTAAAAAGAGGGAGAGAGTGAAGAAACCTCCGAAGTAAGCTTTTTTATTAATTCTCTTAAAGATAGGGTGCGTTTTGACAGCCCTTCGCTCTTACAACGCCGAAAATCTCTCGAAAACGCTATAAAAAACTCTCTAAGACACTCAGAAACTTCGGAAATGCTTCGGAGGGACTCTAGGAGGAGAATTTGAAGAAAGTGTAGAAGGAAAAGTGGAAGAACTGTGTGAAATGAAGGGGGGAGCGCTCACTATTTATAGGGATTCGCGCCTGTCAGGTCGAGACGGCGGTCTTGACTGGCAAGGTCGAGACAGCGGTCTCGCCATTCGGGACAATGGTCTCGCCTTGAATTAATGGCGAGACGGCGGTCTCGGTTTGCCAAGTGGCGAGAAGGCCTTCTCGCCAAACGGGAGGGGGGTCTCGCCATTGGTAAGTGACGAGACAGCCGTCTCAGCTTTGCCATTCAGCGAGACGGCGATCCCGAAAAGCGAGACGGCGGTCTCGACTCATAAAGGCAAAAATCCTTATTTTTGTACAGAAAATCCTTCCTACTCTAACATGCGGCCTAATAGTCTCTCCTAGTGGCTTTTTAGGCTTCGTCCATCTTCGAATAATAGGTCTTCTGCTCTTATTTTGAGGTCGGGCAAGATTTGGGGTCTACAAGGAATCGACTTTTATCATGTTTTCTTATGAATTTCACATGTGAGGAATCAGAGTGAATGACTTGAGTAGGTGGTACCAACATTGATAGGTTAATTGATGTTCTTAATTTGACCTAGCCATTATGTAAAAGAGGGAAAAGGAAGGAAGTCAATCCTAAGTTCTTTTATTTGATATTTTCTAAAAGCACTTTACAGTTCTTTGTCATTTATTTTCAACTCATATCTTTATGAAAAACCCAATTTGCTTTAATCCACTTAGTAAGCATATGACTTAGAATTTCCAGTGAAACCGTTCCTGGTGGGATTGACTTTTATTTAATCGAAATACTATACTCGCGATTGATAATTTTGGTACGCTTGCTAAATATTCAACAAGTATTTCTAGCGTCGTTTTCGGGGAATGGTGTTCTTAGGAAAGTCTTTGTCTAGCTTATTATTTGTTTTTTTTTATTATTATTTTTATTGTTATCCTGTGCTAATTCTTGTTTGAGTTTCTATTTGATTTATGCTTTTAAGAGGACAAGTATCTATAGATCAGTTAGAATTTGATCCTAAGATTGAAAAGGCTGCTCGTAGAAACCGGGGTAGAAGAAGAAGGAAACTCAAGAACAAACAATAGGAGAATCTGTTAACCCTTCTCCTACACTCAACTTACTATATCCAATCATAGAAGACATGGCGGAGGAAGGAGCAAATCCAAATCCACCTAGAAGAACACTCAGAGACTATGTTATGCAGCAAGGTCCGAGACACTTCTCCAGCATTGCAGTACCAGCCAACCAAATATTGGAGATGAAGCCAGCTTTCTTAAGCTTGATTAGTGCTCATTAATTCATTGGAATGGGTCACGAAGATCCCTACATTCACTTGTCTACTTTTTATGAGTTGATTGATACTATGGGATTTAGAGAAGCAGATATTGAATCTGCATACTTGAGATTATTTCCTTTTTCATTGGCTGGAAGGGCAAAGGAGTGGCTGAAGGTACATCCTAATTAAAGTTTGATTAACTGGGGTAATGTAGAAGAAAAGTTCTTGAACAGATTTTTTCCACCATCCCCTTACTTCAAGGCAAAATCTGACATCTCTACTTTCAGACAGGGAGCAGATGAACCTTTTTGTGAAACATGGGAGAAATTTAAATCACTGTTGAGAAGATGCCCAAATCATGGATTTGAAGACATTGCTCAGTTGAATATTTTCTATACTGGCCTGCGACCTGATACAAATATGATATTAGATGTTGCAGCAGGAGGATCCATGCTAGATGTGGACATCGAACATGCCACAAGAATTATTGATGCACTAGCCTCTACAGACCAACAAGACCAACATGATAGACATCCAGTTCAGAGGAAAGGAGTACTTGAACTTAACACCTCAGATGCTCTCTTAGCCCAGAATAAACTTATAACCTAACAGATTGAAGCATTGAACCAGAAAATAGAGAAACTACCTCAACAAATGCATGCAGTACAATCTACTCTTAACCAACAGATAAGTTGTGACGTGTGTGAAGGTGATCAATCAAATGGACACTACTCTTATCAAGGCAACCTACAAGGAGAAGAAATTTATTATATGGGTGCTCAAAGTTGTAGTGGGCAAGGAAGACAAGCAAATTTCCCTAATGCCAATAATTATCAGAATAATTTGTCACAAGGATGAAGAGGGAATCAGAATCAGAATTTTGGGTGGAATCAAGGTGCTGGTACATCTAATAGACAACCTCCAAATCAGCAACAGTCATATCAACAACCTCCATTTCAACAACAATAGCAATATTATCCTCCATTACATGAGAGAACAGCCAAATTGGAAGAAAATTTTGAGAAATTTATGCAAGCTTCTTTGTCTAATCTGAAAAATATAGAGACTTCGATAAAAAATTTAGAGACTCAGATGGGTCAATTGGCTAAACAGCTAGTTGAGCAGCAAGAAGGACAATTTTCAGCCAACACACAAACCAATTCCAAGGAGCATTGCAAGGCAATAACTACAAGGAGTGGAAAAGTTGTAGGTAAGGGGATTGGTGACAATCTAGCTGTTGAAGAAGAAAGTCTGGTAAAAGAAGATGAAGGGCAAGAAGAGGAGAATAATAAAGAAAGACACATCCCTAATAAGAATAATGAAGAGGGAAAAGAAAGACAAAAGATAACAAGAGGAGAGAGTAGCAAGAATGAATATGCCGGAGAAAAAGAAGGGAGTCAAAAACCATTTGTAAAGAAGTTACCGTATCCAAAGGATCCTTCAAAAATAGACAAAGAGAGACAATTCACCAGATTTATGGATATTTTCAAAAGGCTACAGATTAATATACCTTTTGTGGAAGCTATGGAGCAAATGCCAACATATGCCAAATTCATGAAAGAACTCCTCACTAAAAGGAGAAGATTTGCAGAAGAAGAGACAATAGAATTGGAAGTAGGGTGTAGTGCTATTTTTCAAAAATCTTTGCCAACAAAATCCAAAGATCCTGGTAGTTTTACTATTCCTATTATTATTGGTCCATTACCAATGGGAAAGGCTTTACTTGATTTAGGGTCCAGTATAAATCTCATGCCAATATCTATGCTGAAAATAATAGGAGACTTGGATGTTAGACCAACTAGAATGACTCAACAACTGACTGACAAATTAATAAGATTCCTTATGGAGTAGCAGAAGATGTTTTAGTTAGAGTGGACAAATTCATATTTCCCATTGATTTTGTGATTATGGAAATGGAGGAAGATGTGAAAGTTCCATTGATCTTGGGAAGGCCATTTATGAAGACTGTTAAAGTAATTATAGATGTTGACAATGGTAAATTGAAAGTTAGAGTGGAAGATGATGAAGTTAATTTTAATTTGTTTGAAGTTGTTCAGCACCCAAAAGACAAGCAAGATTGTTTCAAAATAGATACTTTTGAGGAGTTACTCATTTCAAATGAAAAATAAGTATTTAAGTCAGATCCTTTAGAGAAAGCGTTGATGGAGGGATGTTACACTTTGGACAGGGAAGAAGATTCAGAAGTGAAGGAATGTTTAATGGAGTTAGATAAAGCAAAAGAGATGCCATCTCACAGGGCTAAAGTTGAAGATTTGGAAAAAGAAAAGAAAATTGAAGAAAACAAAGTTGAGTTGAAAATGTTACCCCCACACTTGAAGTATGTATTTCTTGATGAGGAAAGATATAAACCAATGATAATCAACAACTCATTATCTCCAACTGAGGAAACGAAGTTAATAGCAATTCTGCAGAATAATATCAGAGCCATAGGATGGAAATTAGCATATTTGAAAGGTATAAACCCATCCTATTGTATGCATAGGATCTACATGGAACAAGATTACAAGCCTGTTGCACAACCCCAAAGACGTCTCTATCCTACTATGAAGGAGGTTGTTAAAAAAGAGGTGATTAAACTTCTTGAAGCCGATATGATTTATCCTATTTCTGATAGCAGTTGGGTGAGTCTTGTGCAGGTTGTTCCTAAGAAAGGAGGTATGACTGTAATTTATAATGATAAAAATGAATTAATTCCCACTAGGACTGTCACAGGTTGAATAATGTGCATAGATTATAGGAAATTGAATCAAGTAACTAGAAAATATCATTTTCCTTTGCCTTTTATGGATCAAATGTTAGAAAGGTTAGCGGGGAAACTTTTTATTGTTTTTTAGACGGGTACTCAAGGTATAATTAAATAACAGTAAATCCAGAAGATAAAGAAAATTGTTTTTACTTGTCCTTTTGGTGTGTTTACTTACAGGAAAATACCATTTGGATTGTGTAACCACCAACAACTTTTCAACGATGCATGTTAGCAATCTTCTTAGATCTGGTGGAGGAATGTATAGAAGTTTTCATGGATGATTTTTTAGTCTTCGGTGCATCATTTGATCATTGTTTGGAAAATTTGAATATCGTACTGAAGCGGTGTGTTGATACCAATTTGGTTCTAAATTAGGAGAAATGTCATTTTATGGTAACTGAAGGTGTGGTACTGGGTCATAAAATCTTGACCAAAGGTATTGAAGTTGACAAAGCAAAAGTGGAGGTTATTGAAAGATTACCACCACCAACAAATGTGAAGGACATCAGAAGCTTTCTAGGACATGCTGGGTTCTATAGAAGACTTATCAAAGACTTTTCAAAGATTGCCAAGCCACTGAGCAATTTTCTCAATAAGGATATTCCTTTTAATTTTAATGTTGAATGTTGCACGCTTTTGCACAATTGAAACAAAAATTGATTTTTACCCCTATAATAATTACTCCTGATTGGAATTTAGATTTTGAATTAATGTGTGATGCTAGTGATTATGCCATAGGAGCAGTCTTAGGCCAAAGAAAGTCTAAAGTTTTTCATGCTATACATTATGCTAGCAAAGTCCTTAATGAAGCTCAAAATAATTATGCAACAACTGAAAAGGAATTATTAGCTATAGTATATGCATTGGAGAAATTTAGAGAATATTTGATTGGTTCATCTGTTACTATTTATACTGATCATGCAACAATTAAATACCTATTAACCAAATCTGATTCTAAACCCAGATTAATCAGATGGATTCTATTGTTGCAAGAATTCAATGTGGTCATCAAGGACAAAAAGGGCAGTCAAAACCTTGTAGTGGATCATCTATCTAGATTAGTGAATACTGAAGTGACTAACAACCAGTTAGAAGTGCAGGAGGAGTTTCCTGATGAAAAATTGATGATGGTGTAAGAGAGGTCATGATTTGCTGACATGGCAAATTTCAAAACTGCAGGGGTTGTTCCGAAAGATTTTACTAGGCAACAAAGAAAGAAGTTTTTTAAAGATGCACATTATTTTGTATGGAATGATCCCTATCTTTTCAAAATAGGGAGTGATAACTTGTTAAGAAGATGTGTAACAAATGAGGAAGCCATAAGCATTCTCTGGCATTGTCATAGTTCTCCGTATGGTGGACATCTTAATGGAGTAAGGACTGCTGCAAAGGTCCTCCAATCTAGTTTCTTTTGGCCTACCTTATTCAAGGATGCTCACAACTATGTTCAACAATGTAATAATTGTCAAAGAACAGGGGGAATATCAAGAAGACAGAAAATGCTCCTAAATATCGTGCTAGAAGTTGAGATATTTGACTGTTGGGGAATTGATTTTGTAGGTCCTTTTCCGTCCTCATTTTCTAATGAGTGGGTGGAAGCAGTAGCAACCACGAAAGCAGATGCCAAAACTGTGATAAAGTTCTTAAAGAAGAATATCTTCTGCAGATTTGGCACTCCTAGAGTTTTAATCAGTGATGGAGGTTCACATTTCTGTAATATTCAACTTCAAAAATGTCTGGAGCATTATGGAGCTAGGCATAAAGTTGCATCACCCTATCATCCACAAACAAATGGCCAAGCAAAAGTTTCAAATAGAGAGATCAAAAGAATCCTAGAGAATATTGTTTCAGCCTCAAGGAAAGATTGGTCAATGAAGCTGGATGATGCACTTTAGGCTTACAGGACAGCATACAAATCTCCCATTGGGCTCTCTCCCTTTCAACTTGTCTATAGTAAGGCATGTCATCTCCCAGTGGAAATGGAGCATGTTGAATTATTGGCAAGCGTACCAAAATTAACAATCGCAGTATAGTATTTCGATTAAATAAAAATTGATCCCACGAGGAACGGTTTCAATGGAAATTCCCAATTATATGCTTACTAAGTGGATTAAAACAGATTGGATTTTTCAATAAGAGTTGAATTAAAATTAAATGACAAAGAACTGTAAATTGTTGAGAAAATATCAACTAAAAGTGCTTAGGATTGGTTTTTCTTCCTTATCCCTCTTTTGTAACGGCTATGTCACTTAAGAACGTCAATTAACCTAACAATGTTGATGCCACCTACTCAAATCATCCATGTTGATTCCTCACACATGAAATTCATAAGAAAACCTAATAAATGTTGATTCCTCACACAATTAAGAGATTTTCCAGCATTAGGTTTAGGGTGTTAAGCAATTGATACATTCATTCCATTCCTAGCAATTAACGTAACAAATATTCTTACCGTGATCTAGGGTTCAAGATATATTTTCCAATCATACCCCAAAAATCAAGAATAAATCATTCCAAAGCACAAAGGATAAGAATAACAACATCAAAACATAGATTAATATCTCAAAATATCACCATGATACAAAAGAGTTCAAAGAAGTGCACCAAATCCTAAGAGAATGAAGTTAGTCACTCATGTTGGCCATTACAATGCTCCAAATGTGGAAGAAGTGAAGAATTGATGAAGATTGGACGAAACTCTTGCAGTAGTCGCGCCTCTTCTCCTCTAAAACTGCTTGCTTTTCTCAAAACACATCTTCTCTTTTTATAGGAAAAAATTTGGGCTTTTGGGCTTCGCGTCTTTTGCTCGAGCAAAAGTTGCCTATTTTCGCTTAAGCAACAAAACGCTCGCTTGAGCGAGTGAACTCCAGAGAAGAATAACTAATATTTGCTCAAGCGAATCTTCTTGCACTTGAGCGACTGACTTCCATAGGAAAATAACTAACATTCGTTCAAGCGAATCTTGTGTCACTTGAGCAACTGACTTCCAGAGAAGAATAACTGATATTCGCTGACGCGAGAGTCCCTCCTACTCAAGCGACTTCCATGTTGAAAATCTTCCTCCTTCTTCCAGTTTTACTCCAATTATGCTAACATTTATGCTCCTTACTCTTGCATCAAGGTATTCTCGAATCCATCCTATATTGGGAGAAAAATAGATTAGAATTAGCATAAGTTAAGTGGTTTCATAACAATTAAAGACATAATTATATCAACTTTTTACCACTTAACAACTCCCCCCCAACCTAGAATCTTACTTGTCCCAAGCAAAGTAATTTATCCAAAACACAACCATCGCCTATTATCACTTTTTCTTCCAGAACCACAACATAAAAATTTTCAGAGGTGATGCTCACAACTCCAAATGAAAATAGAACACATAAGCATTCAAGTTACAGAAACTAACAAAGAATAATTAGTCTTCAACTATCCTCAGAGAAGCATGATCTCTGAAATAGAGTTATATATAATCATCTCTAATTCTCACAGGTAAGTGTTTATCTCATTCAATCACTTCATTTAGACAATCCAATATTGATAATCATCTTCAAGCAATCAACATTTGTTAAGCAAGACTTAAATCAAAAGGTCGTTTGAGGCTTGTAATGGGGCTGGGCTAAGAAGAATCATTGGTTTTTCTGGGATATACAAAAGTAATTGAGAAATTTAACTCATATGAATGATTCCTGTTTAATATTTCCTCAAGTCGGGTTTCAGACTTCATGTTTTTGTCCCTAACAAATGATAGTGAGTAATAATCTCACAAGTTATTATTCTCCCCTTTTGACTTCTCTCTTTTTATTTTCTTTTTCGTATGCTTTTGCATGTATAATTTTTAAGCTTTGTTTTTCCTCTTCTTTTACACCCTTTTTTTTAAGAATAACAATAACACCTCAATAATACCCATAGGATAACAATAGTAATACCCAACAATAGGAAAAATAAAAACATTCATACTCATTTCCTTTCTCAAATATAGGAAGGTAGATAAATAGTGTTTAGGCTTAAGGGTTCTGTTTAAGAAACAATATTATTTTTGGCTTAGAAGGGGTTCAAATGGATGTCCTATAATTAATGTAGGGTTGA
The DNA here is from genome assembly GCA_963425845.1 of Sphenostylis stenocarpa. Taxonomy (NCBI): domain Eukaryota; kingdom Viridiplantae; phylum Streptophyta; class Magnoliopsida; order Fabales; family Fabaceae; genus Sphenostylis; species Sphenostylis stenocarpa. The sequence continues at coordinate 38,417,746 of OY731402.1, read as the reverse complement.
CTATTTGGCTTTGGGTTATATCTACTACAAAGAAAATTGCCTTTATCATTTTCAAGTCTCATCAACATGCAATCACATCAAAGAATCAACCAATACCAATTATCATCATCAAGTGTTGACACTTAATTTGAACTGTTTGTGGTACTCTACTCACCTGGGTTTTGGCTAGCTTCTCCAATTCAGTTAATTCCTAATTCTCCTCATTAATTCCTTTTTACTATCATACTCATCATCCCAAAATCACTTGTTATTGGAAACAATCAAAATGGTTTTCTTCAGTTCCAAATTTGAATTGGACAATAAACAATAATCTCATATATGGCTCTAAAACAAATTATATAGGACAGTAATCTAATCACAAAAATTTATCATTCATCACATTAATTATCAATTCAAAATATTCAAACAAAACAACTTCAAATCAATTCAAATACAAACTTAAAACATCAAATTACTCAATTCAATTAAACACACCAAAAAAAAAAAACTTAAAATTAAAATTTTCTCCCTCTTAATCTTCTTCTTCACTTTCTTCTTCTTCATCTTCTTCTTCTTCCAATTCCTCCTCTTCTTCTTGTGCTCCCTGCGCACCAGTTGCACCTTCACCCCCTCCTAGAAAATAGGGGTTGTCCCCAGGCCATTGAACTAAGGCGTCAAACTCCTGTGGTGACGTCCACTGCATACCTGGAGCAATGTGCAAAGATAAGTTATAAATTTTTTTATTAATATTACATTGACCCCTATGGGTCGCTAATTGCTACAAAGTCAAATGCTCCATGTATTGCATCATTCTTTGGAAATCTGGTTGGTGAGGTGGTGGGGGTGGCTGCTGGACTCCTCTTGGCTGGTGTGGTTGTTGTGCCAGTGGTTGTGGCTCCCCTTCTGCAGGGTTCACACAGTGCCGCTCGATGAATCTTCTATTAATTGGCGGATGGATGTTCACTGTTGGGTTAACTTCCACACCACGGACTGCACAAAGGGTTGTAATGAGGGCAGGGAATCCAAGAGCCTTCGCTTGCTCTGCTCGTCGCCTGCTTTCCAAAACCACAAACTGATAAATTTCTTCAGAAATAATGGTGGTGACGTCAATCATAGTGTCATCCAGAATGCACTTGATGATATGGCACCTGGGCATATTCATATCTGAACTATGCTTGATGGGAACAATGTTTGCCAACAGAAAAGAAGTCCAGATTAGAGTGATTATGGTCATGTTGGCCCTTAAAATCCTTAAATCCTTCCCAGCATGGTTTGCCTCATAAGTCCTCCCAGGAAAGCATAGGGCTCTTGAAATGTCATCATCCCTAAAGTGCATCTCAGTAAGATGTCTACTGTTCCTGATGACCTGGAAGTCACAAAAATGGCCTTCTTTAAGAAAAAGTGGATTCCCAGCAGATCATTGATGGTGTTCCTATTATAAGGAACCCATCTACCTCTCACCTTGGAACACGCCCTGAATGACTCACCTTCAACTAGGCAGGCGTTGGCATAAAACTCCTTTACAATCTCTGGATCAAACTTGGGCATTGGGAGCGCCAACTGCCTCCAATTCCGGCGGGTTAACTCATTATTGAATTCTGGATACTCCCCTTCATTCAATTCTACTCTTCTTTCTGGAATGAAGGTCCAGTTCCTGATTCTGTCAAACCTTGTCTGCCTCTCAACATCCCTGAATCTTCTTCTATCAATCTGAATGCCTGTAGGCTCAGTCCTTGGCCTTTTACCAGCAGCCCTGGATGATGAAGCACCTTGAGACTCTTTTCTTGGACCCATCTGAAACATTATGATACTCATAGTTAGTCTAATATTTTGATCCCATCATGAATACAATGCTACTTATGATTTGCATGTGAGACTATTGATATGTTCAATTGCAAAAAATACACTATAATTCATACTTGAACATTTCATCAAACAGTTGGCATGCACCTTATTTTCAAACTTCTATGGCCCTAATTTCTAACATGAATCCTTTCCCACTTACATAATTAAGTAATTCATCAGTAATTAAACACTTTATATTACCTAAAAATCAATTAAATCTCTTTGAAGAATTTTATCGAACACTTGGCATGCATCTGAATTTCTAACCTATATCAATGCAATCTATCCAATCAATTCAGCCACAACACAAATTCATGACCAAAATCAGATAGTTTCAAGGAAAAAGGTTGAATTCCTTACCTTCATTGCAGATTTTTTGGAAAACTCAAAAAATGCAAAAGTAGATGTGAAGAGTGATTCAAATTGCAGATTTTGAAAATTTCAATCGGTGGAATGTTGCTCATATACTCTAGAATACTTGGAGTGATGAATTGGGAGCCAAAATTTGAAAGATTTAGGCTTAATTTAGAGAAGAGATGAGTTTGGGGAAGAGTGGGTGCGAAATAAGGTTTTGGGATAAATGAAAAATGACCTTTTCACGATTTTTAAAAACCAGATCTGGGCACTTTCACTCAAGTGAAAATCAGTGTGGCTATTATTTGCTTGAGCGACCAAAAACAGAGAGAAACAACTAATATTCGCTTGAGCGAATATTGTGTTGCTTGAGCAAATGTGTGCGCAAAAAATTTAGTTTCATTTGAGCGAAGAAAAATAGAGAGAAACAACTAACATTCGCTTGAGCGAAACTTGTGTCAAGTTTCAGTGAATTTTGGCTTGGAACATGAAATTCAAATGCAATCCAATGATTGACAACTCAAACGCAAAAAAAAAAAATTATAGATAAAAACACTGGGTTGTCTCCCAGGAGTGCTTGTTTAACGTCTTCAGCTCGACGCCTGTTTGCTTTAAGGATCATCTAAGTAGATAATGAGGTGAAGCTTATCCATTGCATCTCCCAAATATGCCTTAATTCTCTGCCCATTAACTGTCCATATTCTTCCTGTTGCTGGATCTTCCAATTCCACAGCACCATAAGGCCTAACGGATCTTACCACGAATGGACCATAGACAAGTTGAAAGGGAGATAGCCCAGTGGGAACTTTATATACAATCCTATAAGCCCAAAGCGCATCATCTAACTTTATTGACCAATCTTTTCTTGAAGATGAAACAATCTTTTCTAGTATTCTTTTGATTTCTCTATTTGAAACTTCTGTCTGCCCATTAGTTTGTGGGTGATAAGGTGATGCAACTTTATGTCTGACCCCATAATGCTCTAAACATTTTTGAAGTTGAATATTGCAGAAATGTGATCCTCCATCACTGATTAAAACTCTGGGAGTGCCAAATCTACAGAATATATTTTTCTTTAAAAAATTTATCACAGTTTTGGCATCAGCTTTTACCGTAGCTACTACTTCCACCCACTTTGACACATAATCTACTGCTACCAAGATGTATTCTTTAGAGAACGAGGATGGAAAAGGTCCTACAAAATCAATTCCCCAACAGTCAAATATTTCAACTTCCAACATGATATTCAAAGGCATCTCATTTCTTCTTGAAATACTCCCTGTTTTCTGACAATCAATACATTATTGTGCAAAGTTGTGCGCATCTTTAAATAAGGAAGGCCAGAAAAAACCAGATTGGAGAACTTTTGCAACAGTTCTAACTCCATTTAAATGACCCCCATAAGGAGAACTATGGTAATGCCAAAGAATATTTTTGGCTTCCTTGCTTGTCACACATCTTCTCAACAAATTATCACTTCCTATCTTGAAATGGTAAGGATCATCCCATACAAAATAATGAGCATCCTTAAATAATTTCTTCTTTTGGTACCAAGTATATTCTTCTGGGATAACTTTTGCAGCTTTGAAATTTGCCATGTCAGCAAACCAAGGTCTTTCTTGTACCATCATCAGTTTTTCATCTGGAAATTCCTCCTGCACTTCTAAATGATTATTAGTCACTTCAGTATTGACTAATTTGGACAAATGATCAGCTACCAAATTTTCACAGCCCTTTTTATCCTTGATCACCAAATCAAATTCCTGCAACAATAAAATCCATCTAATTAGTCTGGGTTTAGAATCTAATTTGGTTAACAAATATTTAATTGTTGCATGATCACAATATACAGTAACAGATGAACCAATCAAGTATGGTCTAAATTTTTCCAATGCGTAAACTATAGCTAGTAATTCTTTTTTAGTAGTTGCATAATTAATTTGGGCTGCATTAAGAACTTTGCTAGCATAATGTATAGCATGAAAAATCTTTAGCTTTTCTTTGGCCTAATACTACTCCTATAGCATAATCACTTGCATCACACATTAATTCAAAGTCTAATTTCCAATCAGGTGCAATTATCACAGGGGCTGAAGTTAATTTCTGTTTTAATAATTCAAAAGCCTACAAACATTCCACATCAAAATTAAAAGAAATATCCTTATTGAGCAAGTTGCTGAGTGGCTTTGCAATCTTTGAGAAGTCTTTTATAAATCTTCTATAGAATCTAGCATGTCCTAAAAAACTTCTTAAGCCCTTCACATTTGTTGGTGGTGGAAACTTCTCAATAATCTCTATTTTTGCTTTATCAACTTCAATCCCTCTTGCAGAAATCTTATAGCCTAACACCACACCTTTAGTTACCATAAAATGACATTTTTCCCAATTTAAAACTAAATTGGTATCAATACACCACTTTAGTACAGTGTTTAAATTCCTCAAACATTGGTCAAATGATGCACCAAATACTAAGAAATCGTCCATGAAAACTTTTATGCATTGTTCCACCAAATCTGAGAAGATAGCTAGCATGCATCTTTGAAAAGTTGTTGGGGCATTGCACAATTCGAATGGCATTTTCCTGTAAGCAAACACACCAAAAGGACAAGTTAAAGCAATTTTTTCTTGATCTTCTGGATCTACTATTATTTGATTGTACCCTGAATAACCATCCAGAAAACAATAAAAAGCTTGTCCTGCTAACCTTTCTAACATTTTATCCATAAAAGGTAAAGCAAAATTATCTTTTCGAGTTGCCTGATTCAATTTTCTATAATCTATACACATTCTCCAACCTGTGATAGTCCTAGTAGGTATTCATTCATTTTTATCATTATAAATTACAGTCATACCTCCTTTTTTCGGGACCACCTGAACTGGGCTAACCCAAGCACTATCAGAGATAGGATAGATCATACCTACATCAAGTAAATTCAATACTCCTTTCTTTACCACCTCCTTCATAGTTGGATTAAGACATCTTTGAGGTTTTGCAACAGGCTTGAAATCATTCTCCATGTGAATCTTATGCATGCAATAAGAGGGACTGATTCCTTTGAGATCAGATAACGTCCACCCTATGGTCTTCTCATTCTCTTTCAGGACTGAGATCAATTTTTCTTCTTCAGAATTTGTTAAGGCATTGCTAATCACCACTGGTTTTTTGCCTCCATCTGCAAGAAAAACATATTTTAAGTGGGGAGGTAATACCTTTAATTCCAGCTTCTGACTCTCAGTTTCATGCTCTTGCTGCAATTTCTCAAATTGTTGTTCTTTTGCAATAACTTCTTGTGCTGAATCAAGATGTTTTAAATATTTCTCAATTTCTTTTTCCTCCTCTTCATCAAATTCATCATTAATACCTATCAAAGCTTTTTCTAATGGGATTGCTTTAGTTAGTTGCTTCCTTGCTGTTTGAAAGATATAATCTACCACATCCATCCTAAGACAATGTTGTTTATCTGTAGGATGCTTCATTGCTTCAAACACATTAAAATTGACTTTTAACTTGCCATCATCAACATCAATAATAATTTTTGTTGTCTTCATGAAAGGTCTTCCCAGTATAAGAGGAACTTCAGTGTCTTCCTCCATATCCATCACAACAAAATCAACTGGGAACATAAATTTATCAACTCTGACCAAAACATCCTCCACCACACCATAAGGAAATTTTAGAGATCTGTCAGCTAGCTGTAGTGTCATTCTTGTAGGTTTTACTTTCAAGTCTCCTATTCTTTTAAGCATGGACAAAGGCATTAGATTTATACTAGCACCTAAATCAAGTAATGCCTTACCTACTTGTAATGTCCCATTTGTGACTGGTATAGTGAAACTGCCAGGATCCTTGGACTTTTGAGGTAATTATTTCTGAATTATAGTGCTGCATCCTGCTTCTAGCTCCACTATTTCTGCAGTAAATCTCCTTTTCTTAGTTAACAACTCTTTCATGAATTTTGCATAAGTCGGCATCTGCTCCATAGCTTCCATAAATGGAATATTAATTTGTAAATGCTTGAAAATATCCATGAATCTTACAAACTGTCTTTCTTTATCTTTCTTGGAAGGATGACGAGGATATGGTAAATCCTTTAGTTGCGGTATTTGACTCTCATCTTTCTCCCTCTTTTTCTCACTCTTTTTATTTTTTTCTTCTTTTTCAGTATTTTTTTCTTTTTCTATATTCTCACTTTTATTTTTCTCTTTTTCTCCTTCACACTCATCTTTCTTCTTTTCATCCTTTTTTTCTTGTAGGATTTCCTTCTCTATAGTTAGGTTGTCACCAACCCCTTCTCCTATAACCTTACCACTCCTTGTAGTTATTGCCTTGCATTGCTCCTTTGGATTAGTTTGTGTGTTTGCTGAAAACTACCCTCCTTGCTGCTCAGATAATTGTTTAGCCAATTGGCTTATCTGGGTCTCTATATTTCTGAATGAAGCCTCAATATTTTTCTGATTAGCCATAGTGCTTTGCATGAAGTTTTCTAAAGTATCCTCCAATTTACTCATTCTGTCAGGCAATGAAGGATATTGTTGCTGCTGATATGGAGGTTGCTGATATGACTACTGTTGAAATGTAGGTTGTCTTGTAGATGAGCTAACACCTTGCTTCCACCCAAAATTCTGATCCTGATCCTGATTCTGATTCTGATTCCCTCTCCATCCTTGTGCAATATTATTTTGATAATTGTTGGAATTAGGGAAATTACCTTGTCTGCCTTGACTACTACCTTGATCACCCATATAGTTAGCTTCTTCTTGCTGAATATTGCCTTGATAAGAGAATTGTTCATTTACATTATCACCTCCACACACATCACAACTCATCTGTTGATTAGGAATGGATTGTACTGTGTGCATTTGTTGAGGTAATTTCTCCATTTTTTGGTTCCATGCTTCAATTTGTTGAGTCAAAATTTTATTTTGGGCTAATATAGCATCTGAGGTGTTAAGTTCAAGAACTCCCTTTCTTTGAACTGGATGTCTATCATGTTGGGCCTATTGGTCTGTAAAAGCTAGTGCATCAATAATTCTTGTGGCATGTTCAATTTCTACATCCAACATGGATCCTCCTGCTACAGCCTCTAATAGCATCTTTGCATCATGTCACAAGCCAGTATAGAAAATATTCAACTAAGCAATGTCATCAAATCCATGATTTGGGCATCTTCTCAACAATGATTTAAATTTCTCCCATGCTTCACAAAAATGTTCATCTGCTCATCTGAAAGAAGTGATGTCGGATTTTGCTTCGATGTAGCGGGATGGTGGGAAAAATCTGTTCAGAAACTTCTCTTTTATGTTACTCCAATTAGTCAAACTCTGATTAGGATGTGCCTTCAACCACTCCTTTGCCCTACCTACCAAAGAAAAAGGAAATAATCTCAAATATGCAGATTCAAGATTTGTTGCTCTAAATCCCATGGTACCAATCAACTCATAAAAAATAGACAAATGAATATAAGGGTCTTCATGATCCAATCTAGTGAATTGATGAGCACTAATCAAGCTTAAGAAAGCTGGATTCATCTATAATGTTTGATCATCCGGTACGGGAATGCTGGAAAAGTGTCTTGGACCTTGCTGCATAACATAGTTTTGTTAAGTGGTAAAAAGTTGATATAATTATACCTTGAATTGTTATGAAACCACTTAACTGATGCTAATTCTAATCTATTTTTCTCCCAATATAGGATGAATTCAAGAATACCTTGATACAAGAGTAGGGAGCATAATTGACAACAGAATTGGAGTAAAACTGGAAGAAGGAAGAATATTTTCAACATGGAAGTCGCTCGAGCAAGATGGATTCTCTCTTGAGCGAATGTTATTTATTCTTCTCTGGAGTTCACTCGCTCAAGTGAGACAAGATTCGCTTGAGCGAATATCAGTTATTCTTCTCTGGAAGTCAGTCTCTCAAGCGCAGGAAAATTCGCTTGAGTGAATGTTAGTTATTCTTCTCTGGAGTTCATTCGCTCAAGCGAGTGTTTTGTCGCTTGAGTGAAAACAGGTTACTTTCGCTTGAGCGAAAGTTCTCGCTCAAGCGAAAGACGCGAAGCCCAAAAGCCCAAATTTTTTCAATAAAAAGAGAAGATGTGTTTTGAGAAAAAAAAATAGTTTTGGAGAAGACGAGGTGTGACTACTGCTAGGGTTTCGTCCAATCTTTATCAATTCTTCACTTCTTCCACATTTGGAGCATTGTAATGGCCAACATGAGTGACTAACTTCATTCTCTTAGGATTTGGTGCACTTCCTTTAAACTCTTTTGTATTATGGTGATATTTTGAGATATTAATCTATGTTTTGATGTTGTTATTCTTATCCTTTGTGCTTTGGAATGATTTATTCTTGATGTTTGAGGTATGATTGGAAAATATATCTTGAACCCTAGATCACGGTAAGAATATTTGTTACGTTAATTGCCAGGTGTCGCCGCCTCCCAAAAACGAAGGGGCGGTCGGAGCGACGCGATGGTTTTTTTTTACCCTCTTGTTTTCGCGTTTTATGGGTGGTTACAACGCCTTTAGGTTGTCCGATAACTGGGCTAACCTAGGGGCGAGGTTTTCGAAAAGTGTCCTTGGGTTGTCCGAAAACCGGGCTAACCCAAGGACTTATTTATTTTGGAGTCGCCACCGATATTTTTACCAGAAACATCGGAAAAGGGTATTTTAAAGGCGTTGGTTTTCGAAAACCAACTTTGGTCATTAGAACTAGAGTTGGGTAAGGGAGTTAGTTACGTGTGAAGGAAGTGTTAGTTCCTTTACGACGCCCCTTTCGGGTTCCCTATGACAGGCCGACTATTTTGGATAAATAATTAAACTGGAAAATTACGCTTTTACCCTTTTTATTATGCGGAATTTAAGTTTATGACTACATGGCCCTAACTTCTATGCCTAATTTAAATAAAAGCAGTAAGGATAGAAAGGGAGAGTATGCACCTCCAAAGCAAGCTTTTTATATTCCTTTTTAAAGAATGGGTGCTTTGCGGCAACCCTTCACTCTACAACTCTCAGAAACTCCGGAAATGCCTCGGAGGGATTCTAAATAAGATTTAGAACGCTCAAAATACTCCTAAAGACACTCAGAAACTCTGGAAATGCTTCGGAGGGGTTCTAGAGAGAGAAAATCTAGAGAGAAGGAGGAGAAGTTGTGTGTGGTGTGTGGGAAAAGGGGGAATGGAGCCCCTATTTATAGTTTTTCGCACTGACAGTCGAGACCGCCGTCTCGTCGACGAGGTCGAGACCGCGATCTGGACAATCCGGACCGCCGTCTCGACCACGGCGGGAGTCGAGACCGCCATCCGGATAATCCGGACCGCCGTCTCGACTAGGCGAAGTCGAGACCGCCGTATGGATTATCCGGAACGTCGTCTCGGCCTATTTCGAGTGACGAGACCGCCGTCCGGCCAAGCGAGACGGTGGTCTCGTCCCCGGCGAGAGGCGAGACGGCGGTCTCGTCCCTTCGTGGCGAGAAACTTTATTTTTCGGGCCAAAAACCCTCCGATCTTAGTACGGGGCCTAATAGTCTCTCCTAGTGGCTTGTTAGGCTTCGGTCGTCTTCAAATAGGAAGCTTTCGACTTTATTCGAGGTCGGGCAAGATTTGGGGTCTACAGCTGTCCCCCTTTACCCGACTAGTCTGGCTGTTGGCTTTGTTGTGCTAGACAGGTAGACGAGAAGGTAAAGGAGTTGACCCTCTCGCCTGGCTACCCTTCGGACGTCCCGTATTGTGGCGGATGATCCTCCGGGGAGATGTTGTATTGTGCACCGCCGTCGTCCCTTCCGACGTCCCGGGGGACGTCTTAGAAACGTTTATGCGAGCGGCCGCGAAAAGATGGTTTAGACTCGCGTTTTTATTTTAAAAGGTTTTCGAAAAGGGGTTCTTATGGAGTCGCCACCAATGTTTTGACCTTAAACATTGGAAAAGGAAAAAATGTTAATTTTAAGAAAAACCGCACTTGGCCATTATAACCGTAGTTGGGTAAGGGAGTTAGTTACGTGTGGGGAAGGTGTTAGCACCCCACAACGCCTCTTTCGGTTCCCTATGACAGATTAATTCATTTAAAGTAAAGACTTTGAGAAATTACGCGATTACCCTATTTTATTACATAATATTAAATGACTATCTACATGATTTTATTCTACATTGCATGCATAAAATGATGAATAAAGCTAAATAAAGCAATAAAAGAGATATTAAAATAGCTATCTACATGATCTTATTCTACATGACATAATAAAGCTAAATAAAACAATAAATAAAACAATAAAAGAGAAGGGAATTGAAAAGAACCTCCGTAGCAAGCTTTATATTGAGAATCTCGAACCGTGAGGATGCGTTTGGCAACCCTCTCTCTACACAGCCTCTCCTCACCAATACAAGATCGACTCTACTAAAAATTTAAAGAAGAATCAAATGCCGGAATATAATTCCTTAACCGATTGTTACCTATTTAAGGCAATCTGAAAGATCATTCGAGAGAGGGAGAGAAGTAGACAAGTGCTCTAAAGTGTTTCGCAGCTCTCGGAGTGTCTCGTGGTGTGAAAAAGTGGCAAATGAGCCTCCTATTTATAGTTTTTCGCAGCCGGCGCACTTTGGGACGGCCGTCCGGGTTGGGACGGCCGTCCTGGACCGGGATGGCCGTCCCAAATGGCAAATTTACACAAAGCCGGACCCCCAGGAAGGCCGGGACGGCCGTCCCACTTAAAATGGGTTTGGGACGGCCGTCCCAACTTTGGGACGCGCGTCCCAACCGGATTTAAGAGGTTGGGACGGCCGTCCCAACCGGGACGGCCGTCTCAACCTGTTTCGTCCAGCTTTGCGCGTTTCGGGCTCCGGAAGCTTTCCTTGCTCGTTTTGGACGTCGCTGATGCCGATATGTGTCTATTGAAGCTTTATCTTCATATAGGAAGTCTTTTTGGCCTTTATTTGGAATGCTAGACAAGCTTTATCTTGTTACTGGTGATCTCCTTTATCTTTATTTGAGAGGCCGGCAAAATTAGGGGTCTATACTGCCCCCCTTCACCTCGCCTAGCTAATTGGTCTACCGGATATGTCGACAAAATTAGTTGGTAGGGGAAGGAGTTAACCTTTTGTCTCTGGTCATCCTTCGGATGTCGCTTCTTGCCGATCCTTCTGATGATAAATATTTTGTGTTGTTGTCTTCGTGATGCTTCCTTGCTAGGGAGGCCGATCCTTTAGTCGATATGTGTGAAGCTTCGGGATGCTCCTTTGATACCAGTAGTCGACCCTTTGGCTAGTGAATGAAGATTTTTCCCTTAGTGGTGCTCCTTTGATGCGGTAGCCGACCCCTGGATAATGAATGTGAACCTCGGGATGCTCCTTCGATGCGCAGAGCCGATCCCGTGGTTGATGAGTATGAATTTTGTAGTTTTGGGATGTTCCTTCGATGTGGTGGCCGATCCTTCTGTACGGATGCTCCTTGGTGAGGTAGCCGATCCTTCGTGCGGATGCTCCTTTGGTGAGGTAGCCGATCCTTCGGTGTGCGGGATGCTCCTTTGGTGAGGTAGCCGATCCTTCGGTGTGCGTGATGCTCCTTTGGTGAGGTAGCCGATCCTTCGGCAGTGCGTGATGCTCCTTTGGAGAGGTAGCCGATCCTTCGGTGCGCAGGATGCTCCTTTTGTGAGGTAGCCGATCCTTTGGTGTGCGTGATGCTCCTTTGGTGAGGTAGCCGATCCTTCTGTGTGCGTGGATGCTCCTTTGGTGAGGTAGCCGATCCTTCGGTGTGCGGGATGCTCCTTTGGAGAGGTAGCCGATCCTTCGGTGCGCAGGATGCTCCTTTGTGAGGTAGCCGATCCTTTGGTGTGCAGTGATGCTCCTTTGGAGAGGTAGCCGATCCTTCTGGCGTGCGTGATGCTCCTTTGGTGAGGTAGCCGATCCTTCGGTGCGCAGGATGCTCCTT